>JAWNPT010000065.1:5000-664321 GCA_035047365.1 Drosophila ustulata | reverse complement strand
GACCCATACCAGCGCCATCGAACGTCAACTCCCCAAGTAGACAACCACCACCAATCCCTTTTAGACAACAGCCACGACAATACATACACTATGGAGAACAACCACCGACTCCACTACCAAGACAATATTTTCAGAATTCTGGGTACCAGACAACTGCTACCCCACGGCAATACACCGTTGCCACAACATCTCAACAGGTTGCACCACCTAGGCCCATGGCCCCGAAACCGCCTCCGCGTCCAGCGTACAAACGAAATTTGTCAATTACATGAACAGACCACGATTCGAAACTGGAAAAAGACCCCCGGGTCCTATACCAGACGGACAGAAACGACAGAGAAACTTTAACATACAGACAAACAACGATGAAATTATTGAATCCGGTGCAGAAACTTACACTACCACAAATAACTATGAACAAGCAGCCGCTGAATACGAGACTCACACAGCCATAGAACAAACAATAGAAGAATACATCGAACAGGTGGACCACTATGACAACAACTATGACGACGACACTTGCGAATTTTATGATTACTCTGCACTTAATTTTTTAGAATAAAGAGTTCCTCTCTCCCATACTTTACGTGTAGACTGAGGAACGGCCAGATAATAAAAATTCTTATTGACACTGGATCCAACAGAAACTATATAAAACCAAAATTCGTAGAAACCCCCATTAAAAATAAACAATCTTTTTATGCCGTCTCGATAGGAGGCAATACACTAGTAACACACCATAAAATTGCCAACTTGTTCAACATAACGGATGTTGAGGTAAAATTTTTCTTATTAAAAGATTTAGAAACCTTTGACGCTATTTTAGGTAATGACACTCTAAAGGAATTAGGAGCTGAAATTAATCCTAGTAAAAACCTCATGATAGTCAGGAGCAATATAAGAATCCCTTTGAAGGAACAAATCTTTGAAGCAGTAAATACAATAGTCCCAAGAATAACCCACTTGTCTGAAATGCAGAAAACAAATCTAAATCAACTCTTGAAAAAATTTCCAAATCTCTTCGCCAACCCAAACCAAAAACTGACCTATACTACGAACGTACAAGCGACAATACGAACATCATCGGACACCCCTGTATATTCCAAATTTTATCAGTATCCGATGACACTGAAAGACGAAGTGAATAAACAGATAAAAGAGCTTTTAGAAGATGGAATAATTCGACCATCTCGGTCTCCATACAATTCTCCTGTATGGATTGTACCCAAGAAAGCTGACGCTTCAGGAAATAAAAAATATCGCGTCGTAATAGACTATCGTAAATTAAATAAAGTAACCATTGCAGACAAATATCCCATTCCTGAGATAGGCGAAGTACTTGCACAGCTAGGCAATAATAAAGTATTTTCCGTTCTAGACCTTAAAAGTGGTTTCCATCAAATCCCTTTGAAACCTTCGGATATAGAAAAGACCGCATTCTCTGTAAATAACGGAAAGTTTGAGTTTACACGACTCCTCTTTGGTCTCAAAAACGCGCCCGCTATATTTCAGCGAGCTTTGGATGACATACTTCATGAGCATATCGGTAAAATATGCTTCATTTACATAGACGATATCATCATATTCAGTAAAGATGATGAATCTCATTACAAAAACTTGGAGTTAATTTTTCGAACTTTACAAAATGCCAACATGAAATGTCAGTTGGACAAGTGCGAGTTCATGAAAAATGAAGTCAAATTTCTAGTCTCCGAGAAAGGCATCGAAACAAATCCAAGTAAAGTCGCAGCAATAGATAACTATCCCTGTCCTAAAACATTAAAGCAGCTGAGATATTTTCTCGGGCTCTCAGGCTATTACCGGAGATTTATTATAGGTTTATTATTACGGCTTTTACAGATTTTGGGGGCGGAAAGGGGCGTGGCAAAAATCTAAAATAAACTTGATCTGCGTAAGACCTACACGAATACTGTCACCAAATTTGATATCTCTAGGTCATTCACACACTTAAAACGTCCATATGCATTGGGCACAACAATTTTGATAAATAATTTAACGAATAACTTTTGTTCTACTTATCCGATTTTTACCAAAATTACAGGGTATATTAAAAGTGTCAAGCGCAGATGGGTTACCAAATTACACATCATTACACAAAGAACTTTTGGAGTTATACGCAATTTACATAAAAAAAAACTTGACTTTCTCTAGATTAATGCTTATTGTGGGCGAAGGGGGCGTGGCATCCAACTTTTGAAATAAACTTGATCTGCGTAGGGTATGAAGGAACCTTTTTGCCAAATTTGGTGTGTCTATGTCTTATAGTCTCTGAGATCCAGGTGTTCATACAGACAGACAGACGGACAGACGGACATGGCTATATCGTCTCGGCTGTTGACGCTGATCAAGAATATATATACTTTATGGGGTCGGAGATGCCTCCTTCTGTCTGTTACATACATTTCCTGTTGGCACTAAGTCATAATACCCTTCTACCCTATGGGTAGCGGGTATAAAAATAACACAATTGTACACCTAGACACCAACCAAATATTTTTATACTGGTAAGCCATCTGCGCTTGACACTCTTAATATACCCTGTAATTTTGGTAAAAATCGGATAAGTAGAACAAAAGTTATTCCCGAAATTATTTATCAAAATTGTTGTTCCCAATGCATATGGACGTTTTAAGTGTGTGATTGACCTAGAGATATCAAATTTGGTGACAGTATTCGTGTAGGTCTTACGCAGATCAAGTTTATTTTAGATTTTTGCCACGCCCCTTTCCGCCCCCGAAAACTGTAAAAGCCGTAATAATGAACCTAGAGCATTGAATTTTGGTATGCATAATAATAATTATATTCTCAATGATTCCTGTGAATTTGGTTGAGATCGAGTTAAAAACAAGTTATTAATGAATCAATTTTATATGCAAAATTCACTTGCAGCTGCTCGCGCTTTGTTTGTTTAGTTGACAGTGTGACCATGTCGGTGTTGTGGATTTCTTCCCGCTATTTTCAAATATATACAAAACACAAGTTTCAGTATATTTTTGGTATATTTGTTGTTAAAATATCATTAAAATTTTTTTTGTTCTCTCGAAATGGGTTGCGGGTATCATACGGTCGAGCACTCTCGACTGTAGCTTTCTTACTTGTTGTATAATGATGTAGTATATGGCATACCAAATAACTGTAAAACTTACTTCGATATAAAAGTTTGCGATAAAAAGAATGTAATTAATATAAGTCAAGCAAATTGTATTCCGAAATTAGTCAAGGGAGAGAAAGCACTGTGCAGTTTCAGCAATGCAGATCACATTCAGGAGATAGAAGAGATTAACAACGGCCTAATTCTCCTCAACGATTTCAACGGCAATTTGGTCTGGAATGGAACCGAAAACCATGCACAAGGTACATTTCTAATCCGTCTAATCAACGATTCTATGCGCATCAGGGAGCGGCAATTCAACAACATAGAGCCAGTTATCATGAAACCGGGAGCACCAATCTTACAGATAACACCAGAGGAGACTTAACGTCTAAGGATCATATCCCTAGAAGCACTGGAAGCACTGCATCTTAATAACACCAACAAGCTGCAGTACATACAGACTCACTCCATGGTCAACAGCATTACACTGTTAACACTCTTCGGCATCATCTTGATTACGACGTTAGGACTTCACGCTTGCAGCCGAAAGAAGAACACAATCACTCTTCAACTTGGACCAACACCAGCTCCAGCAAAACCCATCGACACACCATTTTACAAGCAAGAGGATTTACAAAAAGCCCCGCTACCTCAGTTCAACAACATCCCATATTTCTAAAAAGATGGCTTGTGGACAAGCACGAATTAGAGGGGAAAGAGTTAACACTCAAAATATTATCAACTAAAATCCCACACGTCCAATATGCAGACTCAGCGTCTGACCAACTTCCTGCACGCGCCGAGTGCACCTGTAAGATTCGAAGAAGACCAAAACCAAGTTGCCCAACACATCCGCCACATGCCGGTGCAAGCCAATTCCAAGAACATCGCGAATTGCACCCAACTCGCCAACCAGAAGCAGCGCAGTCAACGCCGCTGCTGAAACTCACAGCTTTATATAGGGCCAGCTTAGACTTTAGTTTTAAGTCTCTAATTTGAATCAATAAAGAACGGTTCCAGTTGGAACCTTGATCAAATTTTTTTGTTATTATTTCAAAATAAATAATTAACTTGCACATTGTATGCACATTCAAGTGGCCCAAGCGATACCAAGCCAATGCTTGTTATGCGTGGATCCCAATAAACCCTCCTCCCGCCCAACCGACCGAGAGGCGCTGTCGCAGGACGAACGACACGATTCGCGTTCGGACAGGATAGATTCGGGCATGCAAAAAAAAACGCGGATAGCATAAAATAGAAATACAGGATCGGACATAAGAAATAAACGGGTGGAATGAAAAAACTGTAATTTAATACTATAAGCTAATTCAGTCTAATTGTCTAATTATTAATTAAATAGGTTAGTAGTAAAGTTTTAAGATTAATAGCAGTGTTAGCGCTAGAAAATACAAGATAAAATCTATTATAGTTATAACATAAAACTCTAAAAGGGTCATGCAATGCAAAATTGGATCTACATAGGGGAAAAGCAAGCGGGATGTAACTAAGGGTTAGTCTAGATGGAACGGAAAAGGTTAGTCGCGATATTAATTCTGAAGAATCAATATCACCATTAATAAATTAAAAATAAATAAAATGCCAAGCATTATTCTACGGTTAGATAAAGAAGGTAGGTTTATTAAAAGAAGTCTACTACTATATGACGGCAGTCTCACTTCAGCATTCCAGTTCAAATCACACAAAGCAAATAAGAGAAATTGTTTTTGAACAGATTCATACGATCCTGGTGCACAGAATATTGTGGAGACCATACGCACGAACCATATTCCAGAATCGGACGAACCTTTGACCACCTCTTAATGAAACCGAGTACAGACATAGCTTTATTGACCGTTCTAGAAATGTGGTCTGAAAATTTAAGTTTTTGATCTAAGAGAATACCTAGATCATCAACAGCAGTAATTCTTTTTAGATCGTTACCGTTCAGTAAGTAAGAGGCCAAATGTGGATTAACTCTATAGAAGGACATCACAACACATTTAGAACAGTTTAAATTTAACAAGTTCACTTTGCACCATGACTGGAAAGAATCAAGATCTCTCTGCAACTTGATATGGCATGGCCAATCCCTGTACTGCAGGCATATTTTAACATCATCTGCATACATTAGTACGCGAGATTGTGTCAAAACAGTAGGTAGATCATTTATGAACAATGTGAAAAGTAAGGGACCAAGATGGCTACCTTGGGGAACTCCAGAGGTAACTCGGAATGTACTAGAAAAGAAAATATTAATAGAAACTTTTTGCGTTCTTTGGCTGAGATAGCTTGAAATACAGCAAATCAAAATTTTGGGAAATCCAATTAAGTCAAGCTTATATAACATAAGAGAATGATTAACTGAGTCAAAGGGTTTACTAAAATCGGTATAGATGACGTCAGTTTGTTCGTTTTAAGGAAACCCTGGCTAACGAACGAAGAAAGCTCAAGAAGATTAGTAACAGTGGAGCTATGTTTCACAAACCCATGCTGGTATGGGCTCCGTACCGAAGTACACAGCCAGGAACCCCATTTGAAGATATCGAGTCAGAGACTCCTCACTCATTAAGGGACTGAAGATACAATTCGAACGAGACAGGCTGTAAGGATAGGGCGCTTTAGAGTAGGAGGAAGAAGAATAAGTAGTTTGAAAAAAAGAAGCAAATAGATCAGCGATCGCCTGACCTGAATTTGCTTTCGAATTTTCGTAAGATAGACAAGGAGGATAAGAGGAAGACTTACGCTTAGTGTTTACAAAATTAAAAAACTTTCTTGGGTTTTCAGAAAAGCTAACCCGACAGCGAGCTAAGTAATTTTTATAACACACAGCGTTAAGCTCGATAAAATTAGACCGAGCAATTATATATTGCGAAAAAGTTAAGGTAGAGCCTGAAAGTTTAAACTTTTTGTAAAGTCTAGACTTCAGGTTCTTAAGGTTAGAAAGTTGCTTACAAAACCAAGGAGGCTTATTGGACCTATGCGGAAAATAAAAAGGAATACAGGCATCAAAGCAAAAGATTTAATTTATTATAGAATAAATTGACGGCGGCACTTATGTCAGTGCAGGAATACAAATTAGACCAATCAATTCCATTAAGAAGTTGGATTAATTTGGGAAAGTTTGCCTTTCGAAAGCAACGAACTCGATCGGCAGGTATATCAGAATTAGAGAGTACAGATCTGCAAAGTTCGATCCTTAACTCCAGAGTTGGATGATAAAAGTCTTCAGGAGATGTAAGGGGTTCCGATCTAGATAGAACTACGCTGGTAGGTTCAGAGACAAAGCATAGATCTAATTGCCGAAAGATAATTACGTATATTGTTAATTTGACCAACAGATAATTCATGTAAACCATCAATAAAGTCATGTCGGGTCGATGGAATAAGAAAACAGAAGTTATCACAAGGATACCAAGCTGTTCCAGGAAGGTTAAAGTCTCCTAGAACAACAACATGATCTTTGTCGGATAACAAGGCAAAAATAGATTTTATTGCTTCCAGGTGATCCTGGTATACAGATAAATCGGACGACAGAGGTATATATGGGCAAGTAAGAAATAAACTTACACCATGAAAATTTACTTTTAGTGATAGAAACTCTATATTATTAGGATTATTATAATGTAATGGCTCCGATGAGAAGTTGGAGTCTACTGCAAAAAGAACACCACCTCCTCTTCGGGAAGAACGATCTTGCCTGTAAATAGTCTAATAAATTGTCTATCATAAGCAAATTTAAATTTTTCCACTTTTGGATTGGCATTTTTAATGTTGGCTATAATGAAAGCCTTTACGTCATCTGACGTGAGATCAGTGGCAAGCCTTGAAACAAAAATCTGTTTCATTGGTGGAATCCCCACAAGTGGTTTAGGAGCCAAAGGAGTAATATTTGGTATATTATCTTTGGAACCTAATAAAGTCGTTGATCCAACAGTTGGAGGAGGTGCGGAAGAAATTTTTTTATTATTATCTTCCATCCGTTATTAAATTTTCTCGTGTGTTTATGTATGCTGATGATGTCAAGCTTTGTTTATCGTCAATAGATTCACAATCTGGTCAAATGCTGCAAGCTGATCTTGACAACTTCCAATCTTGGTGTCAAATAAACCTTTTAAATATTATTTGCTATAAATGTAAGGTAATGTCGTTTTACAGGCGTTTGCCTTTTAACAATACTTATTTTCTACATGGAAAACCTCTTGAGCGTATTGAGTCTATTAAAGATCTAGGTATTCTGCTCGATCCCAAACTTAAATTTGACAAGCACATCTTGGCTATAACAAATCGTGCAATAGGTGTCCTGGGTTTCATTAAGCATTGGTCGAAAGAATTTAATGATCCCTACATCACTAAAACTCTTTATACTTCTCTTGTTCGACCTATTTTTGAATATGGCTCTTGTATACAATGCCCTTCAGGTCTTTACTAAAGTGCTAACAGTCCTTTACCTTCCTATCGTAGTAGACTTTTACTTATAAATCTTCCTTCCCTTTCTAATCGTAGAACCATGCTTGGTGTAATTTTTTTGCATAAGCTCATTAGTGGTGAGATTGATTCTTCCGAACTTATTAGCCAAATTAATTTTAAGGTTCCGATCAAAAATACAAAAAACTTTTTGCCTCTTTCCCTTTCACTTTTTAGTGAAAACTGACAACAACCTTACATCAAACAAGTAAGAAAGCTACAGTCGAGAGTGCTCGACCGTATGATACCCGCAAACCCATTTCGAGAGAAAACAAAAAACTTAAATGATATTTTAATAACAAATATACCAAAAATATACTGAAACTTGTGTTTCGCTTGTATATATTTGAAAATAGCGGGTAAAAATCCATAACACTGACATGGTCACAATGTCAACTAAACCACCAAAGAAACACATTTTTGTTTCTAGGCTTGCCCCTGATCAAAATTCTGATGAAGTCATGGCTTTTATTCAGGCCAAATCTAAAGCCAATGTTTCAGTGGACAAATTTCAATTTAATTATTCCCGGGAAATATCGTCTTTTAAAATTACTGTTCCTGCCGATCAATTTAGCAACATTTGTTGTAAAAAGTTCTGGCCAGATCATGTAATTGTAAAGGAATATACCGCAAAAAAGAAAATTCGTACTCCTGTTGAACTTCCTACTGTTGCGAGTAAAAGCTCTGTAACTACAAAAAACTAACATCCTTCTCACTTGGCTACCAGAACGTAAGAGGTCTGTGTAGCAAACTTAGCAATCTCTATCTTAGTAGTCAGTCCTTTCTATACAATGTCGTAGCTTTTTCGGAGACTTGGCTTAGGCCAGACATTTTAAACTTCGAAATCCTTTCAAGTAAATACAATATTTATAGACGAGATCGCACTCCTCCTCGTCGTGGAGGTGGGGTTTTAATCGCAGTTGACGTTGCTTTCACCTCTGAAGTAGTTACAATTGATTGTGCTGTCGATTTAGAATTCGTAGCTGTAAAATTGTCCGTTCATGGTGCTTGTATTTTTATAACTTGTTCATATGTTCCTCCATCTTCTGATTCTTCTGTCTATTCTTCACATTTTTCGGCTATACTTTCTGTCTCTACTTTGCTATCTGATCGCGATAGTCTTGTTGTTCTTGGTGATTTTAATATTACAGGAATGACTTGGCTATCAAATTCTGACTCCAACGCTTTAAATTCTGCGTCCCAGCATGATTTTATAGATAATTTGTTTGGATTATCATTAAGTCAAATCAATGCTATTCCAAATTCTTTACATAGATTGCTTGACCTGGTTTTTGTTTTGGATCCTTCCCTTACATCTGTCTCCCGATCTGAACCTTTATCCCGTCCTGAAGATCCTTATCATCCTACTTTAGAAGTGTTGATGAACCTAGAGACCCGTGTAGCATACTCTACTACGAGATTGCAACACGTGCGTCATTTTCGTAACACTAATTTCAATGAACTCTCTCGGATCCTGTCGAACACTGACTGGTCTCCTCTTTGCGAGTGTAGGGACATCGATAGTGAAACTGAACTGTTATATACTGCATTAAACTCTTCATTCGACATATGCGTCCCGTTACGTAAATTAAATAGGTCTAATAAGCCTGTTTGGTTTACACGGGAATTGACATACCTTAAAAATAAAATGTCGAGAAATTACAGGAAGTTTAAGGAATCTAACACTTCCTTTAACTTCTCTTGTTATTCGATTGCACGATCAAATTTTATTGTCCTTAATACGCAGTGTTACAATGACTACCTCGTAAATTGTGGACGGCGGTTTCGCAGTGATCCGAGGAGATTCTATAACTTTGTTAATATGAAGCGTGGTTCATCAACGCTTCCATCGACTGTTTTTTTTGAAAAGAATACAGCGGAAACTAATCAGTCTATTGCTGATTTATTTGCTGATTTTTTTCAAACTACATATAGATCTCAAAACGATCGATTGGTTTTGCCTTATCCGTATCAGATAAATGATGCATATTGCATTTTTAAACCATTAATTACTAAAAGTTCACTATTAAATAATTTAAAGATTCTAAAGCCTGTATTTTCGCCAGGGCCAGATGGAGTTCCAGCATGTGTGCTTAGGCATTGTGCTGAGGCTTTATTAATTCCTTTATATATTCTTTTTAATTTGTCAATGGAGTTATGTTCTTTTCCTAACTATTGGAAGGAATCTTTTATTATTCCTCTCCATAAAAAAGGAAACAAATCGAATGCCGAGAATTATAGAGGAATATCAAAATTGTCTGCTATTCCGAAACTGTTTGAGAAATTAATAACCTCACAGTTACAACATTATTGTAGATCTATTATATCACCATGCCAGCATGGGTTTATGAAATATAGATCTACTGTTTGCCGATGATGTCAAGCTTTGTTTAACGTCAGTTGATTCTCAATCTGGTCAAATGCTGCAAGCTGACCTTGATAGTTTCCAATCTTGGTGTCAAATAAACCTTTTAAATCTTAATTGCAATAAATGTAACGTAATGTCTTTTTACAGGCGTTTGCCTTTTAACAATACTTATTTCCTACATGCAAAACCTCTTGAGCGCATTGAGTCTGTTAAAGATCTAGGTATTCTGCTCGATCCCAAACTTAAATTTGACAAGCACATCTTGGATATAACTAATCGTGCAATAGGTGTCCTTGGTTTCATTAAGCGTTGGTCGAAAGAATTTAATGATCCCTACATCACTAAAACTCTTTATACTTCTCTTGTTCGACCTATTCTTGAATATGGCTCTTGTATTTGGTGTCCCCAATATAAGGTTCATCAGGAAAGAATAGAGTCTGTACAAAAACAATTTCTTTTGTTTGCCCTTCGGGGTCTTAATTGGAGTGCTAACACTCCTTTACCTTCCTATCGCAGTAGACTTTTACTTATCAATCTTCCTTCACTTTCTGATCGTAGAACCATGCTTGGTGTTATTTTTTTGCATAAGCTCATTAATGGTGAGATCGATTCATCCGAACTGATTAGCCAAATTAATTTTAAGGTTCCGATCAGAAATACAAGGAACTTTTTACCTCTTTCCCTTCCACTTTGTAGTGAAAACTATGCTTTACATAATCCTTTCCGTATTTTATGTTCTAACTATAACGAGTACTATTCTATAATAAATAATGTTTCTTCGTTTTCCACTCTTAGAAATTTGATATTAAGTCATCTGTCTAGTGTGTAATTATGTAACTTTAAAATTAATTAAAATATATTTTTACTTTATGTTCGCGATTGTCCGTTGCCACAAGTTACGTGGTGCGCCCCTACGGCCCGCGCGGTAACAAGCCCTTGCTTGGTGTCGTTGGGCCACTTGATGGTGCTGTTCGTTAGCACATCAACGTACAATATATAAACAAACAAAGCGCGAGCAGCTGCAAGTGAATTTTGCATATATTCTTTGCATATTCTTTAATAACTTCCTCGTTTTTTATTCGATCTCAACCAAATTCACAGGAGTCATTCACACTATCATTGTTAGAATGCATACCAAAATTGAGTGCTCTATTATTGCGGCTTTTACAGTTTTTAAAAGCTACACGAATACTGTCACCAAATTTAATATCTCTAGATCATTCACACACTGAAAACGTCCATATGCATTGGGCACAACAATTTTGATAAATAATTTAACGAATAACTTTTGTTCTACTTACCAAAATTACAGGGTATACTAAGAGTATTAAGCGCAGATGGCCTACCAAATTACACAACATTACACAAAGAACTTTTTGAGTTATACGCGATTTACATAAAAAAACTTAACTTGTTCTAGATTAATGCTTATTGTGGGCGAAGGGGCCGTGGCATCCAACTTTTGAAATAAACTTGATCTGCGTAGGGACTGCAGGAACCTTTGTGCCAAATTTGGAGTCTCTAAGTCTTATAGTCTCTGAGATCCAGGTGTTCATACAGACAGACAGACGGACATGGCTATATCGTATCGGCTGTTGACGCTGATCAAGAATATATATACTTTATGGGGTCGGAGATGCCTGCTTCTGCCTGTTACATACATTTTCTGTTGGCACTAAGTTATAATACTCTTCTACATTATGGGTAGCGGGTATAAAAATAGCAATAAAATAGTCAACACCCTTGCACAATACTGGTGAAAACTTTCCAACGACATACAATTTACACATGAATTTTGCAACAACAAATACAATACAAGTAAGAAAGCTACAGTCGAGAGTGCTCGACCGTATGATACCCGCAACCCATTTCGAGAGAAAACAATAAACTTAAATGATATTTTAACAAAAAATATACCGAATATACTAAAACAAGTTTTTTTGTATATATTTGAAAATAGCGGGTAAAAACCCACAACACCGTTATGGTCACACTGTCAACTAAACAAACAAAGCGCAGGCAGCTGCAAGTGAATTTTGCATATTATTATTATTGGACGTTGACGTACATTGTATGCACATTTAAGTGGCCCAAGCGATACCAAGCCAATGCTTGTTACGCGTGGATCCCAATAAACCCTCCTTCCGCCCAACCGACCGAGAGGCGCTGTCGCAGGAAGAGCGACACGATTCGCGTTCGGACAGGATAGATTCGGGCATGCACAAAAAAAACGCGGATAGCATAAAATAGAAATACAGGATCGGACATAAGAAATAAACGGGTGGAATGAAAAAACTGTAATTTAATACTATAAGCTAAATTCAGTCTAATTGTCTAATTATTAATTAAATAGGTTAGTAGTAAAGTTTTAAGATTAAAAGCAGTGTTAGCGCTAGAAAAAACAAGATAAAATCTATTATAGTTATAACATAAAACTCTAAAACGGTCATGCAATGCAAAATTGGATTTACATAGGGGAAGATCAAGCGGGATGTAACTACGGGTTAGTCTAGATGGAACGGAAAAGGTTAGTCGCGATATTAATTCTGAAGAATCAATATCACCATTAATAAGATTAAAAATAAATAAAATGCCAAGCATTATTCTACGGTTAGATAAAGAAGGTAGGTTTATTATGACGGCCGTCTCACTTCAGCATTCCAGTAATTCTTTTTAGATCGTTACCGTTCAGTAAGTAAGAGGCCAAATGTGGACTAACTCTATAGAAGGACATTACAACACATTTAGAGCAGTTTAAATTTAACAAGTTCACTTTGCACCATGACTGGAAAGAATCAAGATCACTCAGCAAATTGATATGGCATGGCCAATCCCTGTACTGCAGGCATATTTTAACATCATCTGCATACATTAGTACGCGAGATTGTGTCAAAACAGTAGGTAGATCATTTATGAACAATGTGAAAAGTAAGGGACCGAGATGGCTACCTTGGGGAACTCCAGAGGTAACTCGGAATGTATTAGAAAGGAAATTATTAAAAGAAACTTTTTGCGTTCTTTGGCTGAGATAGCTTGAAATCCAGCAAATCAAATTATTGGGAAATCCAATTAAGTCAAGCTTATATAACAAAAGAGAATGATTTACTGAGTCAAAGGCTTTACTAAAATCGGTATAGATGACGTCAGTTTGTTCGTTTTTAAGGAAACCCTGGTTAACGAACGAAGAAAGCTCAAGAAGATTAGTAACAGTGGATCTATGTTTCACAAACTCATGCTGGTAGAGGAAAATAATAGAACTACATAAATGTTGTAAATGACTTGTTAGTATCTTCTCAAAAATTTTGGTATAGCAGACAATTTACATATCCCTCTATCGTTTTTGGCGTCAGACTTACTTCCCTTCTTATGGAGAGGAATAATGAAAGACTCATTCCATAAAGAAGGAAAAGTCGATGACTCAAGCGATAAATCAAATAATTTCAGCAACGGTCTGCATAAAGCCTCAGCTCCGTACCGAAGTACACAGCTAGGAACTCCATCCGGATCGGGCGAAAACACCGGCTTAACCATTTGAAGATATCGAGTCAGAGACTCCTCACTCATTAAGGGACTGAAGATACAATTCGACAGAGACAGACTGTAAGGATAGGGCGCGTTAGAGTAGGAGGAAGAAGAATAAGTAGTTTGAAAAAAAGAAGCAAATAGATCAGCGATCGCCTGACCTGAATTTGCTTTCGAATTTTCGTAAGATAGACAAGGAGGATAAGAGGAAGACTTACGCTTAGTATTTACAAAATTAAAAAACTTTCTTGGGTTTCCAGAAAAGCTAACCCGACAGCGAGCTAAGTAATTTTTATAACACACAGCGTTAAGCTCGATAAAATTAGACCGAGCAATTATGTATTGCGAAAAAGTTAAGGTAGAGCCTGAAATTTTAAACTTTTTGTAAAGTCTAGACTTCAGGTTCTTAAGGTTAGAAAG
Organism: Drosophila ustulata; assembly: GCA_035047365.1. Lineage (NCBI taxonomy): Eukaryota > Metazoa > Arthropoda > Insecta > Diptera > Drosophilidae > Drosophila > Drosophila ustulata. The sequence continues at coordinate 650,432 of JAWNPT010000065.1, read as the reverse complement.
TTGCTTACAAAACCAAGGAGGCTTATTAGACCTATGCGGAAAATAAGAAGAAATACAGGCATCAAAGCAAAGATTTAATTTATTATAGAATAAATTGACGGCGGCACTTATGTCAGTGCAGGAATACAAATTAGACCAATCAATTCCATCAAGAAGTTGGTTTAATTTGGGAAAATTTGCCTTTCGAAAGCAACGAACTCGATCGGCAGGTATATCAGAATTAGCGAGTACAGATCTGCTAAGTTCGATCCTTAACTCCAGAGTTGAATGATAAGGGTCTCCAGGAGATGTAAGGGGTTCCGATCTAGATTTTATTTGCATTTTATTGCTAACAGGTGATCCTGGTATACAGATAAATCGGACGACGGAGGTATATATGAGCAAGTAAGAAATAAACTTACACCATGAAAATTTACTTTTAGTGATAGAAACTCTATATTATTAGGATTATTATAATGTAATGGCTCCGATGAGAAGTTGGAGTCTACTGCAAATAGAACACCACCCCCAGGTTACATGTCGACGTATAGCTTACTTATTTTACTACGCAAACCACGCACATTTTGATAGGTTATAAGAAATGATGAGATTAGTTTTTTGAAGATGAAGAAGAAGATTGAGATTGAGGTCCATTTGGTAAAAGCCCAATCGGAGTCCGATTTTTAACTTTGGCTTTGAACTCTTTCACCAACAAATACTCTGGCCAAAAACTTGGTGAGCATATGGTTTCAAGAAGTGAAGGTGGGACATTGATCTTGAAAGATGCAATTTGTCTATCATAAACAAATTTAAATTTTTCCACTTTTGGATTGGCATTTTTATACCCGCTACCCATAGGGTAGAAGGGTATTATGACTTAGTGCCAACAGAAAATGTATGTAACAGGCAGAAGGAGACATCTCCGACCCCATAAAGTATATATATTCTTGATCAGCATCAACAGCCGAGACGATATAGCCATGTGCGTCTGTCCGTCTGTCCGTCTGTCTGTCCGTATAAACACCTGGATCTCAGAGACTATAAGACATAGAGACACCAAATTTGGCAAAAATGTTCCTTCATACCCTACGCAGATCAAGTTTATTTCAAAAGTTGGATGCCACGCCCCCTTCGCCCACAATAAGCATTAATCTAGAAAAAGTCAAGTTTTTTTTTATGTAAATTGCGTATAACTCCAAAAGTTCTTTGTGTAATGATGTGTAATTTGGTAACCCATCTGCGCTTGACACTTTTAATATACCCTGTAATTTTGGTAAAAATCGGATAAGTAGAACAAAAGTTATTCGTTAAATTATTTATCAAAATTGTTGTGCCCAATGCATATGGACGTTTTAAGTGTGTGAATGACCTAGAGATATCAAATTTGGTGACAGTATTCGTGTAGGTCTTACGCAGATCAAGTTTATTTTAGATTTTTGCCACGCCCCTTTCCGCCCCCAAAATCTGTAAAAGCCGTAATAATAAACCTAGAGCATTGAATTTTGGTATGCATAATAATATATATATTCTCAATGATTCCTGTGGTTGAGATCGAATGAAAAACAAGAAAGTTATTAAAGAATCAATTTTATATGAAAAATTCACTTGCAGCTGCCCGCGCCTTTTTTGTTTAGTTGACAGTGTGACCATAACGGTGTTGTGGATTTTTACCCGATATTTTCAAATATATACAAAAAACTAGTTTTAGTATATTTGGTATACATATATTTTGTTAAAATATAATTTAAGTTTTTTGTTTTCTCTCGAAATGGGTTGCGGGTATCATACGGTCGAGCACCCTCGACTGTAGCTTTCTTACTGGTTAACTATTGGTTTTAACAAAATGTCTTGATATTCTATGTATTCCAAATTGGGAATTTTAACAATATACAAAAGTGTGGTTTTATTATGAAGCATTGATATATCGGAGAATTCCATTATTTCTTCGATTGACATTGGTGGCATATTGCCTTCTCTGAATATATTTCCTATTTCATTTAATTCGTTATTGTTTAATAAAAGGGTATTTGCTAAGTTTAATTTAGCCCATTGAGTGGCTTACTTGATATTTATTATTTCTTCCTTTAATAGTCTGATTTCGTTGTGAAGAATAATGGCTACTTCATTACTGAGAGAACTACTTTTTTGTATTAAATTTGCAAGGGAGTTCGATATAGATGTGAGTTTGTTTATTCTTTGTACCAGCTGTGTATTAACTATGACCTGTCGATTATTATTACTGATGAGATTATTAAGATTATCTTTTAACATGTCGAGATCGTCATGATCTGGGCTGCCTGCTATGTATTTCCATCCTGAACCTATCCAGTTTAAAGACCTAGATTTACGTTTGCTTGGAGAATCTGTTATTGTCTTGAACGCGCTAATAGTTGCGTTTATATCATGATGCAGTGTAGAGTATAATGGACTACGTTTCACGTCTATTACATGTACTAGCTTTGTCGTGGATGTCTGTAGCTTCCCCAGTCCCCTATGAATAGACACAGTTTGAGCTTTCGTATAGTTCGTAATGTCCATCGTGGCTTCGGTTATTGACCTTTACGTATATTTCTTGTCCTGGTTGATAAGTTATTATCTCGTTTCTATTTTTGTTATGAAACTGTAAGTTTTTATTTTGTGTTATTTTAAGTCTGTCGATATTGTCTTGTCTGGCTTGTTCGTACTGGTCTGGTTTTGTCGTAACTGTCCTTCCGAAGAATACCTCTAATGGTCGCTTTTTGGTTGTGGAGTGAAAAGAGTAATTATATTCGTATATGGCCCTATCTAGAAGCTCTTCAAAGGTTCTATGGATGTTTTTTTTCTTTAGGCATCTCATCACTTCGGAGAGTGTTGAATGAAGCCTTTCTACTTGTCCGTTGACCGTACTCTTATATGGGGGTGTTGTATAAATTGTGATATTTAATTGATGCTCGAGCATGAATTTAATGGACCTTGAATTGAGAGATTTCTCATTATCTAGTACAATGAACTTAGGAACTCCATAGTAGAAAATAATGTCTCTAAGTGGTGTTCGAATATCTTCTATTGCCTTAGACTTGATTATGCGTGCCTGTGCTAGTTTTGAGAATTTATCTATTGCTGTAAGCACTAAATGACCTTTGGTGGAGTAAATGTCGATGTGAATAATGTGACCGGGGTATTCCGGTATTGGAGTTCTCTTTAATTCCGGATTAGGGGGATGCCTGTCATATTTTGATTCCTAACAAATTTTACATTGTTTTATTATATTGCTTATTTTTTGTTTCATTCTAGGGAAGTAAAAATTTTCTGCTAATTGAATTTTATTTTCCTCGGCATTACGGTGTGCTCTATTATGGATTTTGAGGATTTCTTCCTCTTGTCTAGATTCATTAGTGAGGTCTTCGGTTATTGATTGAGAAAAACGCGTTTTGACATTTTTGAAGTAGTTAGGATAGATTAGTTGTATTTTTCCCATGATATCCTCAGTGGTTTGGATGCAGTTTATAACTGAAGGATTGAGGTATTTCTTAAGGGTTTCTACTAATTCTTTTTCATTGAATTCTTTTCGGTATACTTCGTGTCGGTGAAAAGTGGGGAATGGTATAGAGAATTTATAGTCGAATTTATCTGATTTATGGAGAAATATTTGGTTTTGAAAAACATTAATGGGGACTTCCATACTGGGTATTAGTTCGTGACTTGAGCTTTCCGCACTATGCTGAGTTGAGGCTATGGAATTGATTTGGACTGTTGGTATTCTGGAGAGTGCGTCGGCTACGACGTTCTCTTTTCCTGGTTTGTAGAATATTTCATAATCATATTCTTCTAGGTAGGATTTCCACCTTTTAATTCTTGCATTTCCATTCCAAATACTCAGGGAGTGTGTTAAGGGTTGATGGTCGGTGAATATTTTGACTTTCGCTTTTCCATACAGGTAATTTTTCAAAGCTTTAAGTGACCAGATGATGGCCAACATTTCTTTCTCGTTAGCTGCATAGTTTTCTTCAGCTTTCGAAAGTGTTCTTGAGAGAAACGAAATCGGTTGGTTGTTCTGCGACAGGACTGCTCCTATTGCATAGTTAGATGCGTCTGTCGTCAAGTGGAACTCTTTAGTAAAATCCGGATAGCGAAGGATTATTTCCTTTGAGATAAGGCAACTTCGTAACTGTTTAAAAGCCTCTAATGCTTCAGAGTCAAGCATAATTAATTTCTTTGATGACATTTTTTTGGACACATGTCCATCTTCCCCTCTTAAAGAGACGTAAGGGGTTTTGCTAATTTAGCATAGCTTTGTATAAATCTCCGGTAATAGCCTGAGAGCCCGAGAAAATATCTCAGCTGCTTTAATGTTTTAGGACAGGGATAGTTATCTATTGCTGCGACTTTACTTGGATTTGTTTCGATGCCTTTCTCGGAGACTAGAAATTCGACTTCATTTTTCATGAACTCGCACTTGTCCAACTGACATTTCATGTTGGCATTTTGTAAAGTTCGAAAAATTAACTCCAAGTTTTTGTAATGAGATTCATCATCTTTACTGAATATGATGATATCGTCTATGTAAATGAAGCATATTTTACCGATATGCTCATGAAGTATGTCATCCAAAGCTCGCTGAAATATAGCGGGCGCGTTTTTGAGACCAAAGAGGAGTCGTGTAAACTCAAACTTTCCGTTATTTACAGAGAATGCGGTCTTTTCTATATCCGAAGGTTTCAAAGGGATTTGATGGAAACCACTTTTAAGGTCTAGAACGGAAAATACTTTATTATTGCCTAGCTGTGCAAGTACTTCGCCTATCTCAGGAATGGAATATTTGTCTGCAATGGTTACTTTATTTAATTTGCGATAGTCTATTACGACGCGATATTTTTTATTTCCTGAAGCGTCAGCTTTCTTGGGTACAATCCATACAGGAGAATTGTATGGAGACCGAGATGGTCGAATTATTCCATCTTCTAAAAGCTCTTTTATCTGTTTATTCACTTCGTCTTTCAGTGTCATCGGATACTGATAAAACTTGGAATATACAGGGGTGTCCGATGATGTTCGTATTGTCGCTTGTACGTTCGTAGTATAGGTCAGTTTTTGGTTTGGGTTGGCGAAGAGATTTGGAAATTTTTTCAAGAGTTGATTTAGATTTGTTTTCTGCATTTCAGACAAGTGGGTTATTCTTGGGACTATTGTATTTACTGCTTCAAAGATTTGTTCCTTCAAAGGGATTCTTATATTGCTCCTGACTATCATGAGGTTTTTACTAGGATTAATTTCAGCTCCTAATTCCTTTAGAGTGTCATTACCTAAAATAGCGTCAAAGGTTTCTAAATCTTTTAATAAGAAAAATTTTACCTCAACATCCGTTATGTTGAACCAGTTGGCAATTTTATGGTGTGTTACTAGTGTATTGCCTCCTATCGAGACGGCATAAAAAGATTGTTTATTTTTAATGGGGGTTTCTACGAATTTTGGTTTTATATAGTTTCTGTTGGATCCAGTGTCAATAAGAATTTTTATTATCTGGCCGTTCCTCAGTCTACACGTAAAGTATGGGAGAGAGGAACTCTTTATTCTAAAAAATGAAGTGCAGAGTAATCATAAAATTCGCAAGTGTCGTCGTCATAGTTGTTGTCATAGTGGTCCACCTGTTCGATGTATTCTTCTATTGTTTGTTCTATGGCTGTGTGAGTCTCGTATTCAGCGGCTGCTTGTTCATAGTTATTTGTGGTAGTGTAAGTTTCTGCACCGGATTCAATAATTTCATCGTTGTTTGTCTGTATGTTAAAGTTTCTCTGTCGTTTCTGTCCGTCTGGTATAGGACCCGGGGGTCTTTTTCCAGTTTCGAATCGTGGTCTGTTCATGTAATTGACAAATTTCGTTTGTACGCTGGACGCGGAGGCGGTTTCGGGGCCATGGGCCTAGGTGGTGCAACCTGTTGAGATGTTGTGGCAACGGTGTATTGCCGTGGGGTAGCAGTTGTCTGGTACCCAGAATTCTGAAAATATTGTCTTGGTAGTGGAGTCGGTGGTTGTTCTCCATAGTGTATGTATTGTCGTGGCTGTTGTCTAAAAGGGATTGGTGGTGGTTGTCTACTTGGGGAGTTGACGTTCGATGGCGCTGGTATGGGTCTACCACCACTGTTTCTGAAATGTGACATTTGTCCTTTAAACGTGGCATGTTTTGACATAAAGGCTTGATTTTCCATTTTTAAGCAGAGATGCAGCGCAGTGGGTAGGTCTGCTGGCTCTTTCATGCCTAATAGCCGAGGCAAGTCACCGTGTAGCTCTCGAATGAAAGTGTCTAGCGCTTTGTCTCTGTATAATTTTGTCAACATTGCTTCCCCGTTTCTGTCAATCTCTATGCTGTTTGTTTTATTCAAAATTAGGGACAAGTGTCGTAGACGTCCTTGTGGAAATCTTCCACTGATTGATTCGGACCTTGTACTAGCGTAGTCATTTCGTACTCTAGAGTGGCTATGTCTCGTTTATCTGCATAATGCAGTGAAAGACATCTGCACATGGCATCGCAGTTAAGCGGTACCTTATATGCTTCTAACGCTTGGTCTGCACCTTTAGTTATGTTGTCTCGAATTGTGTGCAAGATATTATGATATTTGGGCGTACCCTGATATAAGTTGTAAGCTTGTAGGACACGCTCTACACTTTTTATACCCGCTACCCATAGGGTAGAAGGGTATTATGACTTAGTGCCAACAGAAAATGTATGTAACAGGCAGAAGGAGACATCTCCGACCCCATAAAGTATATATATTCTTGATCAGCATCAACAGCCGAGACGATATAGCCATGTCCGTCTGTCCGTCTGTCTGTCTGTATGCACACCTGGATATCAGAGACTATAAGACATAGAGACACCAAATTTGGCAAAAATGTTCCTTCATACCCTACGCAGATCAAGTTTATTTCAAAAGTTGGATGCCACGCCCCCTTCGCCCACAATAAGCATTTATCTAGAAAAAGTCAGCTTTTTTTTTATGTAAATCGCGTATAAGTCCAAAAGTTCTTTGTGTAATGATGTGTATTTTGGTAAGCCATCTGCGCTTGACACTCTTAATATACCCTGTAATTTTGGTAAAAATCGGATAAGTAGAACAAAAGTTATTCGCGAAATTATTTATCAAAATTGTTGTTTCCAATGCATATGGACGTTTTAAGTGTGTGATTGACCTAGAGATATCAAATTTGGTGACAGTATTCGTGTAGGTCTTACGCAGATCAAGTTTATTTTAGATTTTTGCCACGCCCCTTTCCGCCCCCGAAAACTGTAAAAGCCGTAATAATGAACCTAGAGCATGAATTTGAATTTTGGTATGCATAATAATAATTATATTCTCAATGATTCCTGTGAATTTGGTTGAGATCGAGTTAAAAACAAGGAAGTTATTAAAGAATCAATTTTATATGCAAAATTCACTTGCAGCTGCTCGCGCTTTGTTTGTTTAGTTGACAGTGTGACCATGTCGGTGTTGTGGATTTCTTCCCGCTATTTTCAAATATATACAAAACACAAGTTTCAGTATATTTTTGGTATATTTGTTGTTAAAATATCATTAAAATTTTTTTTGTTCTCTCGAAATGGGTTGCGGGTATCATACGGTCGAGAACTCTCGACTGTAGCTTTCCTACTTGTTAATTTTGGCTATAATGAAAGCCTTTACGTCATCCCCCCAAAAAAAAAAAATAAACTAAATAAAAAAAAAAAAATAATATAAAAAAAAAAAAAAAAAAACCCAATCCCCCCAAAAAAAAAAAAAAAAAAAACCCCCCAATTCCAAAAAAAAAAAAACACCCCCCCCCCCCCCCCCCCCCCCAAAAAAAAAAAAAATTTTTTTACCCCCCCCCCCCCCCAAAATAAAAACACCCCCCCCCCCTCAACCCCACATAAAAAATATTTAAAACCCCCCCACCCATTTTTTTCTCCCAAAAACCAAATGATTACCTATAGAAGGACATACAACACATTTAGAAAAGTTTAAATTTAACAAGTTCACTTTGCACCATGACTGACGTGAGATCACGGGCAAGCCTTGAAACAAAAATCTGTTTCATTGGTGGAACCCCCACAAGTGGTTTAGGAACCAAAGCAGTAATATTTGGTATATTATCTTTGGAACCTAATAAAGTCGGTGATCCGACAGTTGGAGGAGGTGCGGAAGAAATTTTTTTATTAGGATTCGGCTTGCCTCTACTTCTAGTGACAACCGTGGACAATTCATACACAACTTCGGCGTTAACTAATGTCGGTGGAGCAGGTTCCCTAATGGGAATGCTTTCCGCAGCGGTTATTGATACTGGGGTAGCAAACGAGATTAACTGCGGAACCAACGGAGTAGTGGGTGGGTCAGTCGATGGTAGAGGTACAAATTTGGATAATTGTAAGTCACAAGAAGTTGATTTTTTTCGCTTTGGAGACTCAACCATAAGTTTCAAAGTATTGAACTGAGAATTCAAAGCACTAAACTGATCGTTTAACTTATGAAAGCCACCAATCAGATTAGTAAAACCGACTCTTGTCTGTCTCATAAACATCCGCATTTCGCACTCAACTTCTCGACATGACTCACAACACCAGTTAAGCCCAGTTCTCTTGGCAATGGCATCTGCAACTAGCCCTGAATAACCTACACACTTTACGTGTACTACGTTATCGCAGAGCCAGCAGGCCATACTGGGTTGCGAAGCCGTGATCTGCTTCTGGCAACTCTTCAGACAACACACAATTTTGCCTTCCATTATAAATGAAAATAAAAAAAAGCAAATTAAAAATTTACAAAATTAAAAAAAATTTACTTTGAAACAGTAGGAACTATGCCCACTGTACAGAATCAAAACAAAAATATGTTAGCAACAACAAAACAGTAGGGCAAGCAGTGAGAGCAGAGAGCGCCACTAACGGAATACTGTCAACTAAGAGTTGTTGAGAGAAAAACCGTCACACTGCGAGCGGGAAGGAAAGCACAAAGAATAGATAAAACTTAAATGATATTTTAACAAAAAATATACCGAATATACTAAAACATGTTTTTTTGTATATATTTGAAAATAGCGGGTAAAAACCCACAACACCGTTATGGTCACACTGTCAACTAAACAAACAAAGCGCGGGCAGCTGCAAGTGAATTTTGCATATTATTATTATTGGACGTTGACGTACATTGTATGCACATTTAAGTGGCCCAAGCGATACCAAGCCAATGCTTGTTATGCGCGGATCCCAATAAACCCTCCTCCCGCCCAACCGACCGAGAGGCGCTGTCGCAGGACGAGCGACACGATTCGCGTTCGGACAGGATAGATTCGGGCATGCACAAAAAAAACGCGGATAGCATAAAATAGAAATACAGGATCGGACATAAGAAATAAACGGGTGGAATGAAAAAACTGTAATTTAATACTATAAGCTAAATTCAGTCTAATTGTCTAATTATTAATTAAATAGGTTAGTAGTAAAGTTTTAAGATTAAAAGCAGTGTTAGCGCTAGAAAAAACAAGATAAAATCTATTATAGTTATAACTGCTCTGCACGAGGTGGTTAGCACAATTGAAGGCACACTGCAAAGGAAGGAGTTTACGTTAGCGGCATTTCTCGACATAGAGGGTGCCTTTAACAATGTCAGGATCGAGTCTATAATGGCAGCACTTGTCAACATAGGCTCACACCCGACAATCACTCGATGGCTTAGCAACATGCTTCGCCAAAGAATGATAAACGCCCAACTCTGCGCCTCAACTATCAGGAGAAGGGCAACCAGGGGTACCCCGCAAGGGGGTGTGATATCCCCCTTGTTGTGGAACATTGTCCTTAATGACCTTCTTCTCAAACTGAAGTATAAGGGATGCAGAGTGACTGCTTATGCGGACGACCTGGTTCTAATGGTAACTGGCAGATTCCTGCCAACAGTCAGTGAGCTAATGAGCGCCGCACTGAGTGAAACTCTGCGATGGGCAGAACACAACGGTCTTGGGGCCAACCCACAAAAGACCGAACTTGTTCTGTTCACTCGAAAATATAAGATACCGAGCTTCAAGCTTCCGTCACTGGGAGGGACAGAGCTCAAGTTATCAAAGGAGGCTAAGTACCTTGGAGTAATCCTGGACTCCAAACTCTCCTGGAGGAGAAACTCGGAGGAAAGGATGAAGAAAGCGTTACAGGCCTTCTTTGTGTGCAAAAAGACCTTTGGTAAAGGATGGGGATTGCAACCGTACATCCTTCACTGGTTCTACACTGCAATTGTCAGACCTATACTGACGTACGGGGCTCTTGTATGGTGGGAGGCGGGGCACACCGACTCCTATCTAAACAATCTCCGCAAAGTCCAGAGACTAGCTTGCTTGGGAATAACAGGATGTATTCGTTCTACCCCCAAGCAGCGCTGGATGTAATGTTAAATCTGGAGCCCATCGGAGTCTTCCTCAAGCACGCGGCAGCAAGGAGTGCGGTCAGGCTTCACGCCCAATGCCTCCTTAAGCCTGGTGCAGGTCACAACTCCATTCTACGTACAGTAGAATTAACTGTGGCTGAGACCGACTACTGGGTACCAGAACATAAGTGGGATGACAGGTTTACAGATGAATTCCCCGACAGATCCGATTGGCAACAGGAATCTCCTTTGAGGCAGAATGAGTTGTCAATCTACACAGACGGATCAAAGACGTTAGAAGGCACTGGATCGGGGGTCTTCTCCGAAGACCTTGCAACCAAGCTTTCCTTTCGTCTTCCTGACTGGTGTAGTGTGTTTCAAGCGGAGATTTACGCTGTTTGGCAAGCGACCAAAATGGTACGGACACTGGGCGGGAGCCCGAGGGACGTGTCCATCTATGTCGACAGCCAATCAGCGATAAAAACACTCGCATCGAACACCATTAAGAGTAAACTAACCCGAGACACAGTGATGTCATTGAACCTATGCCAACCACACTCCATCAGACTTGTCTGGGTACCTGGGCATATGGAAGTGCCAGGTAACGAGGTGGCTGATGAATGTGCTCGGCTGGGATCAGCGTCATCAGAAACTCTCGCGGTGAACGATATAAAGAGACCTATTCAGCACGTGCTATCGGAACTTAATTGTTCCATGAGAACAACCGAGCTCTTAAACTTTAAAAGGAACAAGATAAGGTTACTGACAGGAGTCTTAACGGGACACTGCTACATCGGCCGTATGGCCCAACGGTACGGTGGACCCCAACAGGACTTCTGTCGCAGCTGCGGAGACGAAGAGGAAACCGAGAGTATCCAGCATCTTCTCTGCGACTGCCCTGCACTTCTTAGAAAACGGACCCAATTTCTGGGCCAGCCTTTCTTTGCGGAACTGGGCAGTCTTGGGAATATTCGGCTGGAGAACATGGCGCTTTTCCTCGACTCTACTGGCTGGTTCCATAGGCTACCGCAGCCCAACAGAACTGGCCAGTAGCACGTAGACCAGTAGAGCATTTTCCTCCAATATCCCAACAATCCCTCCCAATCCCTTCTACTCCTACAGTTCCACTCAAATCAGGCATCACAATGGACCATATGGTCTCCGGGTGCTCTCGACTCCGGTCGAGCTGCCTGCTCAACCTAACCTCACCTAACCTATAAAATAAAACTCTAAAAGGGTCATGCAATGCAAAATTGGATCTACATAGGGGAAGATCAAGCGGGATGTAACTACGGGTTAGTCTAGATGGAACGGAAAAGGTTAGTCGCGATATTAATTCTGAAGAATCAATATCACCATTAATAAGATTAAAAATAAATAAAATGCCAAGCATTATTATACGGTTAGATAAAGAAGGTAGGTTTATTATGACGGCCGTCTCACTTCAGCATTCCAGTAATTCTTTTTAGATCGTTACCGTTCAGTAAGTAAGAGGCCAAATGTGGACTAACTCTATAGAAGGACATTACAACACATTTAGAGCAGTTTAAATTTAACAAGTTCACTTTGCACCATGACTGGAAAGAATCAAGATCACTCAGCAAATTGATATGGCATGGCCAATCCCTGTACTGCAGGCATATTTTAACATCATCTGCATACATTAGTACGCGAGATTGTGTCAAAACAGTAGGTAGATCATTTATGAACAATGTGAAAAGTAAGGGACCGAGATGGCTACCTTGGGGAACTCCAGAGGTAACTCGGAATGTATTAGAAAGGAAATTATTAAAAGAAACTTTTTGCGTTCTTTGGCTGAGATAGCTTGAAATCCAGCAAATCAAATTATTGGGAAATCCAATTAAGTCAAGCTTATATAACAAAAGAGAATGATTTACTGAGTCAAAGGCTTTACTAAAATCGGTATAGATGACGTCAGTTTGTTCGTTTTTAAGGAAACCCTGGTTAACGAACGAAGAAAGCTCAAGAAGATTAGTAACAGTGGATCTATGTTTCACAAACTCATGCTGGTAGAGGGAAATAATAGAACTACATAAATGTTGTAAATGACTTGTTAGTATCTTCTCAAAAACTTTTGGTATAGCAGACAATTTACATATCCCTATATGGAGAGGAATAATGAAAGACTCATTCCATAAAGAAGGAAAAGTCGATGACTCAAGCGATAAATCAAATAATTTCAGCAACGGTCTGCATAAAGCCTCAGCTCCGTACCGAAGTACACAGCTAGGAACTCCATCCGGATCGGGCGAAAACACCGGCTTAACCATTTGAAGATATCGAGTCAGAGACTCCTCACTCATTAAGGGACTGAAGATACAATTCGACCGAGACAGACTGTAAGGATAGGGCGCGTTAGAGTAGGAGGAAGAAGAATAAGTAGTTTGAAAAAAAGAAGCAAATAGATCAGCGATCGCCTGACCTGAATTTGCTTTCGAATTTTCGTAAGATAGACAAGAAGGATAAGAGGAAGACTTACGCTTAGTATTTACAAAATTAAAAAACTTTCTTGGGTTTCCAGAAAAACTAACCCGACAGCGAGCTAAGTAATTTTTATAACACACAGCGTTAGAGTAGGAGGAAGAAGAATAAGTAGTTTGAAAAAAAGAAGCAAATAGATCAGCGATCGCCTGACCTGAATTTGCTTTCGAATTTTCGTAAGATAGACAAGAAGGATAAGAGGAAGACTTACGCTTAGTATTTACAAAATTAAAAAACTTTCTTGGGTTTCCAGAAAAGCTAACCCGACAGCGAGCTAAGTAATTTTTATAACACACAGCGTTAAGCTCGATAAAATTAGACCGAGCAATTATGTATTGCGAAAAAGTTAAGGTAGAGCCTGAAATTTTAAACGTTTTGTAGAGTCTAGACTTCAGGTTCTTAAGGTTAGAAAGTTGCTTACAAAACCAAGGAGGCTTATTAGACCTATGCGGAAAATAAGAAGGAATACAGGCATCAAAGCAAAGATTTAATTTATTATAGAATAAATTGACGGCGGCACTTATGTCAGTGCAGGAATACAAATTAGACCAATCAATTCCATCAAGAAGTTGGTTTAATTTGGGAAAATTTTGGCAATGGCATCTGCAACTAAGAGTTGTTGAGGGAAAAACCGTCACACTGCGAGCGGGAAGGAAAGCACAAAGAATAGACACGCAAAATCTAATGCTTACCACAACAACAAAACTTTGAACTTAGTTTATTTAGAAATAAACAGAGCTCAAAATAAGCACAAATAAAATTCACAATTATGTAATAAAAACAATAATATCATGCACTATCACAGGATAGAGACGCGATGTAGCAAACAATTAAAGTAATTACTTTAAAGAAAATGTTTTAAAAACCGGTTGTTAGATACAAAAGCAAAAAATTGCGGGGCGCACAAAAAAACACGTCTGTTTGCTGCAAAGGGTGACAGCGAATGTTAATATAAAATTGATTCTTTAACAACTTCCTTGTTTTTCATTCGATCGCAACCAAATTCACAGGAATCATTGAGGGTATAATTATTATTATGCATACCAAAATTCATGCTCTAGGTGTATTATTACGGCTTTTACAAACTTTCGGGGGCGGAAAGGGGCGTGGCATCCAAGAGACCTATGGGAGTACTGTCCCCAAATTTGGTAGCTCTTGCTCTTATAGTCTCTGAGATCTAGGTGTTCATACAGACGGACAGACGGACATGGCTATATCGTCTCGGCTGTTGACACTGATCAAGAATATATATAGTTTATGTGGTCGGAGATGCCTCCTTCTGCCTGTTACACACATTTTCTGTTGGCACTAAGTTATAATACCCTTCTACCCTATGGGTAGCGGGTATAAACAATACAGTTCCCTACACCTCATAAACGTGAGCCCAAGAAATAGAAACAAACATTACAACTCTGGAACTGAACTGAAAACTTCAAAAGCTCAAAGCATCGAACCCAGGACTTAATAGAATATGCTACCCAATGATAAAAAAAAAGTAAAAAAGCTACAGTCGAGAGTGCTCGACCGTATGATACCCGCAACCCATTTCGAGAGAAAACAATAAACTTAAATGATATTCTAACAAAAAATATACCAAATATACTGAAACTTGTTTTTTTTTTGTCTATATTTAAAAATTGCGGGTATAAAAATCCATAGCATACCGACATGGTCACACTGTCAACTAAACAAACAAAGCGCGAGCATCTACAAGTGAATTTTGCATATAAAATTGATTCGTTAATAACTTCCTTGTTTTTCATTCGATCTCAACCAAATTCACAGAAATCATTGAGAATATAATTATTATTTGGGGCTTTTGGGGGGCGGAACGGGGCGTGGCACCCAACTTTGAAATAAACTTGATCTGCATAGGACCTATAAGAGTACTGTCCCCAAATTTGGTAGCTCTATCTCTTATAGTCTCTGAGATCTAGATGTTCATACAGACGTTATAATACCCTTCTACCCTATGGGTAGCGGGTATAAAAACTCTTCAATATCAACAAATTACAGAGGTTTAACCCTTTTCAATAATATTCAATAATCACATTCCACAAGCCTACAAAACGAGTCTTCCCAGTCCATAAAATTCAACACATATAAAACAAAAGCACCATCATACAGACCTATTTCGCTCAATTGCTGTCTAGCTCGATAACATAATATCCAAAAGGATCTGATGGCTTGTCACCCAAAATAATTACCTTAACCTCAACCAATTTGGATTTAAAAAGGTAAATCGACTTCGGATTATCTAATCAAATCTCACAAGCACACATCACTCATCACACTGGACTTCACAAGTAGTATTGATCGAGTAGGTGTGCACACTATAATCGACCAATTAAAAATATGGAAAACCGGGTTTAAAATTATAAAATACATCGAAAACTTCATGCTATATAGAAAACAAATCGTCCGCGTCAGTTCGCATCTCTCAGACTCCTTTATATTACACAACGGTTTCCCCCAAGGCTCCAAATCCGTCATCCTATTTCTAATAGCATACAACAAACTGGCAAACATCATTGATCTTCATAAAGAAATAAAATTCAACGCGTATGCAAACGACTTCTTCCTAATAGTACATTTTAAATTAATATATAAACACAAATGGTGCTCCCAAAACTACTTTAAACATGTTAAAATCACTGTTTAACGCATACCGCTCCACTCCTACTTTCAACCAACTCCACGAAGACAATATCCTGCCAATAGAACAAAGACGAGATCTGCAAGCCATAATATTATATAAAAATATTTTAAACTCAAAAAACACCCCAATGCACTCATTAATAAAAGTTCGAAATCAAATAAAAGCCAACTTAAAAAAGTATAACTTTATATTCACTGACGGCTCAGTAATAGAGGACACAGTAACATTCGCCATAACAACAGACACTAGCAGTTTAAATTACGGGATGCTTCCCCAATACTCCTCCATACTTAAAGCCGAAAGAACAGGAGTATTAGAAGAAGATTAGTAAAAAACCAAATAGGCCAATTTGCAATATGTACCGACTTATTACCAACAATTGACTCCATAATAAACTCAAACAATTACATGTACCCCACTTATATAAGGATCCATATCATAAAACTTGCCCCCAAAATAAAACTGATGTCGATTCCTGGTATAACAGGAAACGAATGATGATGAAGCAGCTAAAACAGCAGCTTCACCTCTAACACCATCCCAACTGACCTAAACAAATTACTAAACCGCATCTTTACAAATTCCTAAAACACATCTCTACTGCAACGAATGGTACCAAAATATATAACCCGACCGCATAGACATCTACAACTACCTCGACAGCAAACACCAAAAACTAAGCAAACTCGACCAGGACACACTAAACTTACTCAACACTACCTGAATGGATATAACAGCACCATGCTATCCTGCCCCTTCTACCACGATCCTAAAATACCAACAATCCCACATCGTCTAGAATCTTGTTTAACAATTCATCCCATTACTCAAGAAACATTTTCAAACTCGTTAGAATTCCTCAGAAACCTTAACCCAACCAAAAATCGTTTAGCATTTACTATAAACATGTATGTATATAAAAATTTATAATGTAAATATTTGTCAAAATAATATAAATAATAATATCAATAATAAAAATCAAATACATATATGTATATAAATATATACATATATAACTAGATGAGAGTTTTAGAAACTACTGCAACTTTAATTAATAAATAAATATTTAAGAAACAACTTAAGAAGGCAAAAGTCTAATTCAGTTGACAGTGCGACCATGTCGGTATATTTTGGAATTTTTTGAAAAATATTGTAACGACGTTTTTCCAGCCGGGGTCGGCGTCTCAGTCTACCAGGACCAGTTACAGAAATATTTATTTCTGGAAACATTACTGGTCAATGAGCGAAGCCATAGCAAAAGTTCGGTAACAAAATGCTACAAAACTCGTGCTGACTAGAGTGACCACAAGGAATGGAGAGAGAGAGAGAGTTCTCGAAGCCCGATGCGCTCCCGCTGTGGCTACCACGTACTCGGTAGCGATGATTTTCAAAGGATAGACGCGCACACGAGAGAGGGTAAAACCCGTCTTCTCGGATGCGGAATTTCCTTTGGAGGCCATCGAAGCCGAGGGGTGGTGGCGATCGGCTCGACTTCGGTTATACTGGGCGACAAACTCACAAGTGAGAGAGTGAAACTCGTCAGCACTTGTGGAATGTGAACCCATGATGACCGAAGTTGATAACTCCTTCTTGGCGTCCGGGCTCAGAAGAATCGTCAGAGGTGGAGGGGCAAGACCCGCTGACACCTCGTCGTGATACTCTAAACCCGCGCCAAGCCGACCTTAACCTCACTCCGCTAGCCCTGCCCGTTTCCCCCTTAACCGTCCAACAATAAAAACAGATTTCTAAGGCATTTTATTTATTTGCATGCGCCCCAAACGCTCCGCGAGAGGATGTGGGCAACACATGACGAATAGATAGGTTAGCGTTAGCTACAATCGCGCTTACCGGAAACGTCGTGTCTTTGGGTTTGGCCACTGCCTCGTTGCTGGCACCGGTCGTCGTTGCTGGTTAGAGCCTGCTGTTGCTGTGACGGCACGCCTGTCACGGATTCGCTGTTGCTGGCTGCTGCTGTGACACGGCTGCTGTGACGGCACTCCTGTCCCGGATGCGCTGTTGCCGGGCGTTGCTGTGACACTGTTGCTGGCTGGATGCTGCTGCTGTGGCGGCACTGGCGCGGCTGCACTGTTGTTGCTGCGGCACGGGCGCGGCTGCGCTGTGGTTGCGGTGGCACTGGCACGGCTGGTGTTGTTGCTGCTGCGGCACTGGCGTGGCTATGCTATTGTTACGGTGGCACTGGCACGGATGTGTTGTTGCTGCGGCGGCACTGGAGTTGCTGCACTGGTGTTGCGGCGGCACTGGTGTGGCTGCGGCGGCACTGGCGTAGCTGCACTGTTGTTGCTGCGGCACGGGCGCGGCTGCGCTGTTGCTGCGGCGGCACTGCCACGGCTGCACTGTTGTTTGCTGCAGCACGGGCGCGGCTGTGCTGTTGCTGCGGCGGCACTGTCACGACGGCACTGTCACGACGGCACTGTTGTTGCGGCGGCACTGACACGGCTGTGTTGTTGCTGCTGCGGCACTGGCGCGGCGCTGCTGTTCCTGCGGTGGCACTGGCACGGCTGTTGTTGTTGCTGAGGCGGCACTGGCGTTGCTGCACTAGTGTTGCGGCGGCACTGGTGTGGCTGCGTCGGCACTGGCGTAGCTGCACTGTTGTTGCTGCGGCACGGGCTCGGCTGCGCTGTTGCTGCGGCGGCACTGGCACGGCTGCACTGTTGTTGCTGCAGCACGGGCGCGGCTGTGCTGTTGCTGCGGCGGCACTGTCAAGACGGCACTGTTGTTGCGGCGGCACTGGCACGGCTGTGTTGTTGCTGCGGCGGCACTGGCGCGGCGCTACTGTTCTCTACTGCAGCGGCACTGGCGTGGCTGTGCTGTTGTTGCGGTGGCACTGGCGTAGCTGCGCTGCTGGTGTCGGTGCTCTTGTTGTTGGTGTTGTCCTTCGTTGCCGGTGTTGGTGTCGCTGTCGTCTTCGTGGTTGTTCTTTTTCTTGCCCTTAATTCTCGTCCTTCCACGTGCTCGTCTCAGAATTGACTCCCTCAGCTTTTCTCTCGTAGTGTGCCCTTTTTCCGATAGCGATCGTGGTTTTCAATAATTCATCGTTATTTTTTTTCCATTCAATATATACCAGGACCAGCAGTAGCTAGTATATATTGAATGCCGCTAAATAGTGTTGATCAACGTGGCCGCTGCTAGTATATTTATCGAATATACTAGCAGCAGGTAGCCGATAATTCACTATTTTTTTGCCTTTGTTGGTTTTCTTTCTCTCTTCTGGGTTTCTTTTGTTTTGGTCGGCGTGCAGTTGGTTCTTTTGTGTTCAGCAAAAATTATGCTGCATCACACCCCCCCCCCCCCCTTACTTCGGGGAAATGAAAGAAATGCAAACATGGCCGTTCCTTGAAATTGAAATTTTGACCTGGACGGCCTGGTCGTCCGCCTCCACCAGAAATTTCCGGCTCTGTCGGATCGCTCTTGCTCCGTTGGTGCTGCCACCAAGCACGCTCTGGTGTGAGTAACCCAAAGGGGTTGAGGACGTTGAGATGGCTCGTCATCTTCAAGTGGCCCTCGTGAGCCCGACCTGGTGACCTCGGGTATCTTCGTCGGTTGTCCTTCGTCTGCTCTGCTCGTGGATTTCGGTGTAACAGCTTCTTCCTCGTTCGTCGTTCCTTCGTTTGTACTGCTCGTCGTTCCTTCGTTGCTACTGCTCGTCGTTGCTTCTGCTCGTCGTTCCTTCGTCGTCGTTACTCTTTGTTCCTCCTCTGTTGCCGCTTGCTGTTACCCCATCACCGTGATCCGCTAGGTCCCCTTTACTACCCTTGCTCGTTGCCACTTCGCCGTCGCCCCTCATTGTTTCTTTGCTGCTGTTCGTTGTTGCACCGCCT
This sequence comes from Drosophila ustulata, assembly GCA_035047365.1. Lineage (NCBI taxonomy): Eukaryota > Metazoa > Arthropoda > Insecta > Diptera > Drosophilidae > Drosophila > Drosophila ustulata. The sequence goes on along the minus strand of JAWNPT010000065.1, from coordinate 631,093 downwards.
TCGTTACTCGTTGGTGCACCGCCTTCGTTACTCGTTGTTTCGTCTTTGCTTCTGCTCGTTGTTTTCTCCGTCCCCAGGATGATAATCCTGACTCACCCTGTAGGCGCGGATTGGGAGTTGTCGAGATTCCGCTAATTTGGCTAAAGGTAATGCCACGCATTCTCGTTGTATTTTTCTTGCAGGCTCCTTTCACTGCTCGAGATGTGAACACCTTGGATGCTGATGCTGACTGTTGTTGTAGTTTTCTTTGAAGGCTTATCACTACTCGCGATGTGTTCAGCTTGATGGCAGGACCTTGACTATTGTTGTACTTTGCTTGAAGGCTTATCACTGCTCGCGATGTGTTCACCTTGAGAGCTGGTGCTTGACTTCCCTCCTACTGGCAAGCAGCTCGCATTATATACAAATTTCCGCCAGCGGCCATTTTGTGTTTTGGGCGCGGGGCTGCCATTTTCTCCCCTAGCGCGTTGTAGCTTTGCCCACACGACTCGCAACAACTGTACTATGCTGCCGAGTGTGTGGGCGGGGCCCTAACGCGCACGTGGCATGATCGCTGGGCCGCTCTGTGGCACCACCCAGACGACACGTCTCCCGATCCTGACTTGCCGCTCGACGCGACACCTGGGCCGCGTGTAGCAACGATCGCTGGTGTCACAACAACCGGGCTGCGTGTAGCACCAGCCGCCGTTGTTGCGACCGCCGCGCCGTTGCGTAGCTCTGCCCACGCGTGTCGCTTTCGTTTCTGCAAGCAAAACAGCCCATTATGCGTTTCCCGAAGACTAGCTCTTTGAAACGGTACTTTGCCCTACTCAAAATATCAAATCCCTATCCTTGTCATCGTCTAGTACCGCTTCGCTGCCGTGTTTACTACCTGTCCTACTGAAATGGGCCCCTCGCTTGAAGATTAGGGTGCGGGGGTTCATTTTTCCTGCTCTTGGTGTAACGGACCTCGCGCCAGACTGGGTTTTCGGGGTTTTTCTCTGAGAGGTGGATTTTCTGAGACGGGAGCTAACTCGGACGGGACTTATATCTATATATAATAATATATAATATAGTTTATAGCTAGAACATATATAGGTTTTTCGTTAGTTGCTACGTTATCTACTGTTGCCTTTTTTTTTCTCGTCAAATATGCCGATCTTTATTAATTTACTTTACCCCCTATCAACTTTGCTAGACTCGGCTCAAATTCCAGTAATGTCCCTGCTCGGGCGCCATCAGTAACGACGTTTTTCCAGCCGGGGTCGGCGTCTCAGTCTACCAGGACCAGTTACAGAAATATTTATTTCTGGAAACATTACTGGTCAATGAGCGAAGCCATAGCAAAAGTTCGGCAACAAAATGCTACAAAACTCGTGCAGGCTAGAGTGACCACAAGGAATGGAGAAAGAGAATTCTCGAAGTCCGATGCGCTCCCGCTGTCCACTAATTGGACCACTAGTTTCGGAGACTGGCTACCACGTACTCGGTAGCGATGATTTTCAAAGGATAGACGCGCACACAAGAGGGGTAAAACCCGTCTTCTCGGATGCGGAATTTCCTTTGGAGGCCATCGAAGCCGAGGGGTGGTGGCGATCGGCTCGACTTCGGTTATACTGGGCGACAAACTCACAAGTGAGAGAGTGAAACTCGTCAGCACTTGTGGAATGTGATCCCATGATGACCGAAGTTGATAACTCCTTCTTGGCGTCCGGGCTCAGAAGAATCGTCAGAGGTGGAGGGGCAAGACCCGCTGACACCTCGTCGTGATACTCTGAACCCGCGCCAAGCCGACCTTAACCTCACTCCGCTGGCATTGCCCGTTTCCCCCTTAACCGTCCAACAATAAAAACAGATTTCTAAGGCATTTTATTTATTTGCATGCGCCCCAAACGCTCCGCGAGAGGATGTGGGCAACACATGACGAATAGATAGGTTAGTGTTAGCTACAATCGCGCTTACCGGAAACGTCGTGTCTTTGGTTTTGGCCACTGCCTCGTTGCTGGCACCAGTCGTCGTTGGTGGTTAGAGCCTGCTGTTGCTGTGACGGCACGCCTGTCACGGATGCGCTGTTGCTGGCTGCTGCTGTGACACGGCTGCTGTGACGGCACTCCTGTCCCGGATGCGCTGTTACCGGGCGTTGCTGTGGCACTGTTGCTGGCTGGATGCTGCTGCTGTGGCGGCACGGGCGCGGCTGCGCTGTGGTTGCGGTGGCACTGGCACGGCTGGTGTTGTTGCTGCTGCGGCACTGGCGTGGCTGTGCTATTGTTACGGTGGCACTGGTACGGCTGTGTTGTTGCTGCGGCGGCACTGGCGTTGCTGCACTGGTGTTGCGGCGGCATTGGTGTGGCTGCGGCGGCACTGACGTAGCTGCACTGTTGTTGCTGCGGAACGGGCGCGGCTGCGCTGTTGCTGCGGCGGCACTGGAACGGCTGCACTGTTGTTGCTGCGGCACGGGCGTGGCTGTGCTGTTGCTGCGGCGGCACTGTCACGACGGCACTGTTGTCGCGGCGGCACTGGCACGGCTGTGTTATTGCTGCGGCGGCACTGGCGCGGCGCTACTGTTCCTGCAGCGGCACTGGCGTGGCTGTGTTGCTGCTACGGCACTGGCGGGGCTGCGCTGTTGCTGCGGCGGCACTGGCGTCGCACTATACGTGTTGTTGCCCTCGCTGCTGGTGTCGGTGCTCTTGTTGTTGGTGTTGTCCTTCGTTGACGGTGTCGTCTTCGTGGTTTTTCTCTTCCTTGCTCTTAATTCTCGTCCTTCCACGTGCCCGTCTCAGAATTGACTCCCCCAGCTTTTCTCTAGCCGATAATTCACTATTTTTTTGCCTTTGTTGGTTTTCTTTCTCTCTTCTGGGTTTCTTTTGTTTTGGTCGGCGTGCAGTTGGTTCTTATAAACACAATAAGGAAGAAAGCTACAGTCGAGTGTGTTCGCCTGTAAAATACCCGCTACCCAGTTTTGTAGTGCACGAAAATATTTTTGAAATATTGTGAAAAATTTCACAAGCGCGATTCAAACTCAGTCACCGACGCACCTTGCGACACGCATACGTGTACTCTGTGCGTGAAGCTTTCTAATAAGAATAAGGTTCCCAGTACCACTAACCAAAGAACACATAGATGTCTCAAATTGCCAAAAAAAAAGGGATTTCACTTGAAACTGCATTATTAGCACCCCAAGCGAATACAACAACCGCTGAGTACACGGCTGATTTCGAATTTCGAACATCGGAAGTAGTGCACAGCGAACAGCATCGAATTTACTTCAGTCGCGGATCGACTGCGGAACGATAAGCACGGGTGTATTTCGTTGCTCTGTGCTTTCGTTTCTATGTATGCGTGTGTGTATGTACACGTTGTCGCATATGAGTATGCGTATGCTGGTGAAGTTTTGCAACTGCGCGACAAGCGGCTGGCGCAAATCGTTTTTGTTCTACCGAGACGAAAGTCTTGAGAACGAAGATGACTTTTGTTGCTCGTGTCATACAAGCCTGCAACTTAGTGAACTTTTTGCAAGTATTGCGTTGGCTCCGATGGTAGAGTGTTGGTCTGATTTGCATTTGATTGCGGGTATGATCCCCGGTGCAAATTGCCATTAATTATTACTATTTATTATTTATACTATTTTTATATATTTTTAATATTATTTTTGGGCAGTAGCTCTCTTTGAATTTATCTCAGAACTAATTTTAACCACAATTAGCAGCATAGTTTGGGTGAATTTTTGTTTTTAAATTTTAACTGTTTTTGTTACTAGACAATTTATAATAGTGTTTCCAACTATTATATCCATTACAAATAAGATACATCATTTTAAAAAGTATACAAAAAACTGTCTGTTGCGCGACTCGAACCCTTGGTGTCTGTTAAGCTGAAAGTGTTTCATACATGTATGAGTAAGAAAGGCAGGCGCAATAAAAAAAGAATTTTTTTTTGTTTTTTCACGCGATTTTAAATTTTAAGAACACGTACATGTTGGTCTATTTCAAAAGTTTGCGAATAATCACAGCTACAGCTATACGGAAACACCTTTAAATTATGTTTATTAAAGGCTGTAGTGGGCGTGGCAAAAAAAAGTTTCGTAGCTCTTGCTCTTAAAGTCTCTGCGATCTAGGTGTTCATACAGACAAGCGGACATGGCTATATCGTCTCGGCTGTTGGCACTGATCAAGAATCTAAATATTTTTTGGGGTCGCAGATGCCTTTTTCTGCCTGTTACATACATTTCCTGTTGGCACTAAATTAAAATACCCTTATACCCTATGGGTAGCCTTTATAAAAAAGTCTTCTGTTCCTTACGATTGTTTCACATAATATACTTTATACAAAAGAAATGTTCAGTTGAGAGAGAAGTTAACAATCCAGCTAAAAAGCGATATGCATCACAGCCGGCAGTGACGACCAGAGCCGATAGGTGTTTTAACGCTCCAAATTTGTGGTGAGATAAATACAGAGCGCAAAGGGGAATATCAACGCACAGCCCAAACTGTAAAAGCTAACATGCTGCAATTCTCACACAACGTAGATGAACATCTGGGCGCCCACCTCGGATAAGCCATTTTCGGTGACTCATTATAAAGTTTTATACTCATCATTCAGAGCTAAGAAACCTTCAAACAGTTTTTTACCGAAGATATCTCAAAAACCTTTTGTATGCCCCATAAAGCCCATTATGTCCTACACATCTATATTTAATTCACATGATTTAGATTCAATCAATGCATTAGCGGCACAGTGGAAATTAGTATAGACACGTGTTAACCAATGGTTAAGTGTACAGGTATAAATTAAAATTTCCTTCAGCCGAAAAAATGCATTCTGCAGATTTATTAACTTTGTTAATCGTTATTTTCGATTAATTATTGATCAAATAAAAATAATATACTGGTTAATATTTTTCGATTTAATACAAAAATTGTTAAAACTATTCGAATAATTTAGTTCTAGCTAAAACCATTCCAAAGTTTTCTGTGCGAAGTCGGTTTATAGATGCGCGTCCTTGTTCCTCAACCATAATTTTCGACGACGATTTTAACTTCAGGACGTCATTTCTATATTTAGCTTTCGCAGAACATATTCGGGGGCTATTTTTTGTAGAACTTGATACTTCATTTAAATTTTCCAATTCTTGAGGTTTTGATTCATAATGAATTCTTATTTTTTGCACAGGTGTAAAACACTTATCCAAATTTAAAATAAAATTAGGTTTGTTTAGCTGAATTAAATCCTTGTGCGGAATTACAGTATTTGGATCTTGACATTTTGGCAAACGTAAATTTAGTGGCAAGTCTGTTGTTAAATTAATATTAACATCTCTCTCTTGTGTTTTCTGCGACGTGCTAGTTATATTTATCGATCGAATAGAAATACCATTGCAACTCCTTTGCTTTTTTATTTTAGTGTTATTTAAATCAGGCTTTACACAAATTGGCTCAGGTTCAATACTGTTTAAGATATGGCCACATTTTTCTTCGAGTGAATTATTCTGCGCTGTAATACATGACACACGTTCGATAACAGCATCGAATTCATTTTTGCAAGCATCTGAACAATTCTTACTGTTTCCGATTGTTTCTTTACCATCATATGGCTTGCTATAACGCGTATTAGAACAGGATTTGGTTTGAATATCATGCATTTTGTTATTTTTTTTTATTTTTGATCGACATGATGTGGCTAGACTCCATCTTCCTTTGTTAGTTCCTTGCTTCTTGCCCGAGTTTCCATTATCATATATTATTGCACTGCAACAAATCAATCATATATAACATTAAATATAACTACTAAGTATTAAGGTTAAAAAACAAAGAATGCACAGAGAAAATATTTTTGACATAGATTAATTTTAAACAAAAAAAATCAATTATTTCTTAATTATTTGACGTATCTTCAAATAAAATTGGAACTTTTATAAATTTCATAGCATATTTATTAAAATTCGATTTTTTATTTTCTTCACATAATAAAACAAGTAAGAAAGCTACAGTCGAGAGTGCTCGACCGTATGATACCCGCAACCCATTTAGAGAGAAAACAAAAAAACTTAAATGATATTTTAACAAAATATATACCAAAGAATATACTGAAACTTGTTTGTTTTTGTATATATTTGAAAATGGCGGGTAAAAATCCATAACACCGACATGGTCACACTGTCAAATAAATAAACAAAGCGCAAGCAGCTGCAAGTGAATTTGCATATATTCTTTGCATATTCTTTAATAACTTTCTTGTTTTTCATTCGATCTCAACCAAATTTAAATGAATCATTGATACTATAATTATTATTATGCATACCAAAATTCAATGCTCTAGTTCTATTATTACGGCTTTTCCTGTTTTCAGAGGCGGAAAGGGACTTGGCAAAAATCTAAAACAAACTTGATCTGTTTGATATCTCTAGGTCATTCACACACTTATAACATCTATATGCATTGGGCACAAAAATTCTGATAAATAATTTAACAAATTTCTTTTGTTTTACTTATCCGATATTTACCAAAATTACAGGGTATATTACGAGAATTAAGCACAGATGGCTTACCAAATTACACATCATTACACAAAGAAGTTATACGCGATTTACAAAAAAGGAAAAACGTGACTTGTTCTAGATTTATGAAAATTGTGGGCGACGGAGGCGTGGCATTCAACTTATGAAATAACTTTTGACAGACAGACGGGCATGACTATATCGTCTTGGCTGTTGACACTGATCAAGAATATATATACTTTATGGGGTCGGAATGGCTCCTTCTGCCTGTTACATACATTTTCTGTTGGCACTAAGTTATAATACCCTTCTACCCTATGGGTACCAATTTTATACTATTTTTATTTGATAGATAAGCGTTTAAATAAAGTGTTACTATAAAATCACTTACTTTTTTTTGGAACGAAAAGCGTTAAATGGCTCAGCATATTTTTGCGATTTTACAATTATATCGGATGCACACTGTGAATGCTTAAATATTTTAATGTCGAGCTTCGATACTAGAGAATTATCACTTTGCTTTGCAGGAGACACATTTTGGGATCCATTCATCGTTAAGCCAACCTTTGTCTTTAACATACTGAAAACATCTAAATAAAAAATGATACATATATATTAATATCTTAATCAAAAAATACGGTATTGCACATAAAACAAGTAATAAAGCTACAATTGAGTGTGCTCGACTGTGATATACCCGCTACCCATTTCGAGAGAATACAAAATACTTATATATTTGTACAAAAAATATTAAGAAACAAATATTCCGATTTGTTTTTTGTATATATTTGAAAAAAATTCGTAATATACTTTCATGGTCACACTGTCACAAACACATCACACGCATTTGAATATTTCCCTATTAAACTAAACTAAAACTAAAGGCTAATAGTCTTCATTGGCTTATCAACGCTCGGTCCTCTCTTAGTCTGGAATACAAGGTCCTGCTCTACACTTCCGTACTTAAACCAATTTGGACCTATGGCTCCCAGTTATGGGGAAACACTAGTGGTAGCAACATTGATGTTGTCCAGCGAGCTCAATCAGAGATCCTGAGCACCATCACCGGGGCACCGTGGTACGTTCGCAACGAAATCATACCTAAAGACTTCAACATTCAACCAGTCAAAGATGTAATAGCTGTACAGAAAGAGAAGTATCACAGCAAGCTTTCCTCGCGCGAGGGTTAACCAGGATGTGTAGCCGCTCCCGTCTACGTCGTAATGATCTGCCAACCCAGCGATATAATCTAGGGACGTGCAACCCAAAAACAATTCAATTTGTATTGATAATTAATGTTTAGTTATAAGATTTGATGACTTATTGTTAGTCATTGAATTTTGAATAACTTTTATGTTTTTCATACGATCACAACCAAATTTGGAGAAATCATTAAGACTATAGTTATTATTATGCATACTAAACAAACTTGAACTGCGTGCAAGCATAACTAGTTTTTTTTTAAAAATGTAGCTCTAGCTCTTATAGTCTCTGAGATCTAGGTGTTCATACAGACAGACGGACATGGCTATATCGTCTCGGATGTTGACACTGATCAATATATAATTTACTTTATGGGGTCGGAGAAGCCTCCTTCTGTCTGTTACATACATTTTCTATTGGCACTAAGTTATAATTCCCTTCTACCCTATGGGTAGCGGGTAATTAAATAAAATAAGACTCGGGAACGTTCCACAATGGCATAATTTAAAAAAGCTTTATAAACTGTGTGGTAGTAGGTAACGAAAACTACAAAAGCAAGCTCGATTATATTAAGGGATCGATTTTTGTTGTTGGCATTTTCAGAAAACCTTCCAACGCTTGATTAAATCTCGTAATCAATGTTGTGAACAATTGCGGAACCTAGCGTTTAATCCGGGTCTTCAAATCAGTAAATTATAGTAAAGTACATTTAGATGATTTGGGTTTTTTTCAATATAGGACATTAATGTTGCGTAGTTCAACCAAGCATAGATTTAGAAGAGCCATGTATAAACTTGTAACCAATAATGGATTTCTTAATAAAACAAAATTTAAATTAAATAACAAGAATGGTTTAGAACCAGTTAGTAGAATGTTAAGAATTTATTATAATAAACCTACATATATTTTCGACCAAAAATTTGTGTATTTCACATATTATCGTTCTTTTATATACAAATCATTCCATTATTTGTAAAAACATAAAAAATAAATTTGTTTAATTTATTGCTATATTGCTAATGAATCTACTAGATAATTATTAATTACCACTGTTTGAGAATATGTACATTTGGTGTTCTGATCAGAGCACTGTTAATTTTTAAATACTTACGAAAAACATGTACTTACGACTCCTCCGATGCTTTTGGACAGTATGGGGAAGACTGCGACTGCATTCATGCCTTTTTTTTGTCTGTATAGAGCTCGTGTCTAGTGAGTTGGCCGATTTGGTGAAACCTAGTAGTTTCTCTCTAATGCGCACTGGGATGGTTCCAATAACGCTGGCATTGTTGATAAGGAGTTCAACTATTTTAATGTGATTCTTGAAGCGAACACTGTTGATATCACGGTATGGCATGATACTAGGGGCAATTACAATTGCTAAGTTTTGAGCATTCATTTTGTTTGAGGTGACATGTCTTGTTATTGTGTTTAGAAATTGCATGAAATACGCCAAAGTTTGAACTGTCAGCAAGGGCATTAACAAGCACGTCAACTGTATTGAATGAATTGTATTTGGTTCAGCAGTTGCTGTTAAGAGACATCTTACTAGAGTTTCGTGTAAATACGATGGAATAAGTGGTTCAGGCAGCTCTCGAAAGAAATAACTCACTATATTAGCAACATCTAATACGCGGTGGCATTTTCCTACAGCATTTCCAGCTTCAAGACATTTCTGTTATACAAAGCACAAAATAATAAACGGTAAATTATTATTGTTGCTGGGAAACTTACACGAATCTCCCGCTGCTTTGCCGCTGAACCCGCCCTTCGGAATATGCCCTCAGTTTCGCAATGCTCTAATATATAGCTGCATGATTCGACTACAAATTGGGGTATCTGCACAACTGTTCCATTCTCAAGAAATGCATCTGCTAATTTTAAGAATTGCAATTCTTGTCGAAACAATCTATGCTCTACAGAAAACTTGACATTAAAATGAGTAAAAGTTATCATTTCGTTTTATGTTCAAGTTAAATTAAACCTTCATTTACCTTCATTATTTTGGGTTTCTTGTCTTTGTGTTTAATTCCCATTTCCTTCAAATCACTAACGACTAAATCGAAAAGTAAATTCGCCACAGGCATTGTACGTCTCTTATCAACCACAGTTTTGAAATGTGTAGCCATTATCCTATTTTTATCGATAAATAAAATGCTACAAAAATATATCCATTTCAACATTTCCAAATATGTTGGTCCATGGAATTGAACAAAATACGCAATGTACCATTTTACCATTCACAATTAAATAAAAAAACATTATTATTTGTATTCATGATTGTCTGAATCGAGCACGAGCAGCTCGAACACTTTTTTTTAATTTAATTAAAAGTTTGACCAATATTTATTGATTTTTCGATTAGCAACACTGCACCTTACTTGTTGGAGTTATCTTAAATTGTATTATTATACCCGCTACCCATAGGGTAGAAGCACTAACCAAAGAACACATAGATGTGTCAAATGGCGAAAAAAGTGATTTCACTTGAAACTGCATTATTAGCACCCCAAGCGAATACAACAACCGCTGAGTGCACGGCTGATTTCGAATTTCGAACAACAGAAGCAGTGCATAGCGAACAGCATCGAATTTACTTCAGTCGCGGATCGACTGCGGAACGATGAGCGCGGGTGTGTTTCGTTGCGCTGTGCTTTCGTTTCTATGTATGCGTGTGTGTATGTACACGTTGGTGCATATGAGTATGCGTATACGTATGAAGTTTTGCAACTGCGCGACAAGCGGCTAGCGCAAGCCGTTTTTGTTCTTCCGAGTCGAAAGTCTTGAGAACGAAGATGACTTTTGTTGCTCGTGTCATACAAGCTTGCCACTAACCGAATTTTTTACAAGGATTGCGTTGGCTCTCATGGTAGTGTTGCTCTGATTTGCATTTAATTGCGGGTACGATCCCCGGGATAATTGCCGTTATTTATTACTATTCATTATTTATACTATTTTTTTATATATTTTTTAATATTATTTGAGCAGTAGCCTCTTTGAATTTATCTCATAACAAATTTTAACTATGATGTGATTAAAAAGTTTATATTTTGAAATTTATAATATTTAATTATGTTTAAAAATAATATTTTTTTAATTCAATTTAATTAATAGTGTCTTAACTGCTTTTGAAACATCGTTATATTGCACCTAAATATTAGCATACATTTTAAATAACTATTGTTATTACAATTTATTTATCAGAGAAATTCAAAAGAATTTATTAAAAAATACATACTTAATACTAATATACCGATAAATACTTATACATTCATTGTAATAACAAATATTATTATTTCATAAATGTTTTTGTTAAATTTTCTTCAAAAGTATTGCTTATAAATTTAACTTAATACGTGTGTTACTATTTAGTTGCAAAATATTATTACTTAGTGCCAACAGAAAATGTATGTAACAGGCAGAAGGAGGCATCTCCGACCCCATAAAGTATATATATTCTTGATCAGTGTCAACAGCCGAGATGATATAGCCATGTCCGACTGTCCGTCTGTCCGTCTGTCTGTCTGTATGAACACCTGAATCTCAGAGACTATAAAACATAGAGACACCAAATTTGGCACAAAGGTTCCTGCATTCTGCATTGCAGCTGCTCGCGCTTTGTTTGTTTAGTTGACAGTGTGACCATGTCGGTGTTGTGGATTTTTACTCGCAATTTTCAAATATATACAAACAAAACACAAGTTTCAGTAAATTTTTGTTATATTTATTGTTAAAATATAATTACAATTTTTTGTTTTCTCTCGAAATGGGTTGCGGGTATCATACGGTCAAGCACTCTCGACTGTAGCTTTCTTCCTTGTTTATTCTAACAGATACATATGTACATGATACCATACACATATGTATGTATATTATTTAAAAAAAAATAATGTGTTTATGACCTGTACACAATGTATCCGCTTGTATGGAAGCCACAAGTTCATCTTTTTATACCCGCTACCCATAGGGTAGAAGGGTATTATAACTTAGTGCCAACAGGAAATGTATGTAACAGGCAGAAGGAGGCATCTCTGACCCCATAAAGTATATATATTCTTGATCAGTGTCAACAGCCGAGACGATATAGCCATGTCCGTCTGTCCGTCTGTCTGTCTGTGTGAACACCTGGATCTCAGAGACTATAAGACATAGAGACACCAAATTTGGCACAAAGGTTCCTGCATTCTGCATTGCAGCTGCTCGCGCTTTGTTTGTTTAATTGACAGTGTGACCATGTCGGTGTTGTGGATTTTTACCCGCTATTTTCAAATATATACAAACAAAGCACAAGTATATTTTTGGAATATTTGTTGTTAAAATATCATTAAAATTTTTTTTTCTCTCGAAATGGGTTGCGGGTATCATACGGTCGAGCACTCTCGACTGTAGCTTTCTTACTAGTTATTCATTAATTTTATTTTTTATACACATAAAAGTAATATATTAAGAATATATTGAAGTCATTTTCTATATCCATACATATTCTCCAAAAAATAAAATAACAATCAACAAACAAAATATAATAGAACGGGTGGTTTTACCAAAATTTATTCCTTTTTAGGTCATCCAGAAGATTTTTTGTGTTTGTAATTTTTTCAAAAAGTTACAATTTTTGTAGATGTTCTCAATTGTTTTTGACAGATCGCTTAACTTAGTAATGCATCTGCTGTTTTCAAAGTTACTTTAAACATATAAAATCAAATTGTCAATTTCTTAAATTTTTTTTTTTGGTTCCATATTCTGTGCACCACAAATTAAAAATATAAAAGCGTGGAAACACTCACTTTTGGGACACACCAACCAAAATCAACTATGATTCAAAAGAAAAACTAAGCAATATTTAAATATTAATCTTCTACATATATATAAAATAGGTAGACACTGACAGAGCTATACTACTATCAACGCACAACCCAAACGGTAAAGAAATTTCTCGAAATAATTTTTTCTATCATTAATTACCCATTTTTGTTTTTGGGATATGGATTAAAAATCATAGGATTAGATTCAAAAACTTAAATGTAATGTAATACGTTGATAAAAGAAAACAAAAATGTTTCATTCTGAACGTTGACGTACATAGTATGCACATTCATGTGGCCCAAGCGATACCAAGCCAATGCTTGTTCCGCGAGGATCCCAATAAACCCTGCTCCCCCCAACCGACCAAGAGGCGCCGTCGCAGGACGAACGACACGATTCGCGCGGACACGATGGATTCGGGCATGCAAAAAATAGAAAACAAATTTCAAGGATTGGACATAAAAAAGAAACGTTTTGAATGAAAAAATTTTAATTTATTACTAAAAGCTAAATTCAGTTTTATTATTAGTTAAGTAGGTAAGTAGTAAAGTTTTAAGATTAAAAGCAGTGTTAGCGCTAGAAAATATATGATAAAATCTATTATAGTTATAATATAAAACCACTAACCAAAGAACACATAGATGTGTCAAATTGCTAAAAAAGTGATTTCACTTGAAACAGCATTTTTGGCACCCCAAGCGAATGCCACAACCGCTGAGTGCACGGCTGATTTCGAATTTCGAACATCGGAAGCAGTGCACAGCGAACAGCATCGAACAGCAGCGAACAGATTTGCATTTGATTGGGGGTACGATCCCCGGTGAGAATTGCCATTATTATTACTATTTATTATTAATTCAATTCGTATACATTTTCTAATATTATCTGAACAATTTGTTAATAACACGATTTACGCAATAATAATATTTGTTACTACAATGTATAAGTATTTATCGGTATATTAGTGCTTAGTATGTATTTTTATACCCGCTACCCACAGAGTAGAAGGGTATTATAACTTAGTGCCAACAGAAAATGTATGAAAATGGCAGAAGGAGGCATCTCCGACCCCATAAAGTATATATATTCTTGATCAGTGTCAACAGCCGAGACGATATAGCCATGTCCGTATGTCAGTCTGTATGAACACCTAGATCTCAGAGACTATAAGAGATAGAGACATCAAATGTGGTACTTAGTACATGGTTTCTGCATTCATTACGCAGATCGAGTTTATTTCAAAAGTTGGATGCCACGCCCCCTTCGCCCACAATATGCATAAATCTAGAACAAGTCAAGTTTTTTTTTTGTAAATCCCGTATAACCTCAAAAGTTCTTTGTGTAATGATGTGTAGTTTGGTAAGCCTTCGGTGCTTAATACTCTTAATATACCCTGTAATTGTGGTAAAAATCGGATAAGTAGAACAAAAGTTATTTGTTAAATTATTTATCAAAATAGTTGTGCCCAATGCACATGGATGTTTTAAGTGTGTGAATGACCTAGAGATTTCAAATTTCGTGACAATATTCGTGTAAGTCTCACGCAGATCAAGTTTCTGTTAGATTTTTGCCACTCCCCTTTCTGCCCCCAAAAACTGGAAAAGCCGTAATAATAGACCTGGATCATTGAATTTTGGAATGCATAATAACAATTATAGTCCCAATGACTCCTGTGAATTTGGTTGAGATCGTAAGAAATACAAGGTAGTTATTAAAGAATAAATTTTATATGCAAAATTCACTTGCAGCTGCTCGCGCTTTGTTTGTTTAATTCACAGTGTGACCATGTCGGTGTTGTTGATTTTTTTATTTTGAATATATTCTTTGGTATATTTTTTGTTAAAATATTTCAGTTTTTTTTTTCTCTCGAAATGGGTTGTGGGTATCATACGGTCGAGCACTCTCGACTGTAGCTTTCTTACTTGTTTAATAAATTCTTTTGAATTTCTCTGATAAATACATTGTAATAACAATTATTATTATTATTTTATTTCCATTTTATGAAATAATTCTATGTGTTTTTGTAGTGTTATTAACTTTTTTTTTAAGCTTTTTAAAAGTATTCTTAATAAACATTATTTAAAATGTATGTTAATATTTAGTTGCAAAATAACAGTTAAGACACTATTAAATTAAATTGAATTAAAAAAATATTATTTTGAAACTTTTTAATCACATCGTAATAAAAATTAGTTAATATATAATTTCAAAGACAGCAGCACAGATAATATTACAAAATTTAAAAAAATAGTATTTAAAATATAATGAATAGTAATAATAATGACCATCTTCACCGGAGATCATACCCGCAATCAAATGCCAGTCAGACCAACACTCTACCATTAGAGCCAACGCAATCCTTGTAAAAAGTTTGCTACGTGGCAAGCTTGTATGACAGGAGCAACAAAAGTCATCTTCGTTCTCAAGACTTTCGTCTCGGAAGAACAAAAATGACTTGCGCTAGCCGCTTGTCGCGCAGTTGCAAAACTTCACCAGCATACGCATATTCATATGCGACAACGTGTACATACACACACGCATACATAGAAACGAAAGCACAGAGCAACGAAATACACCCGTGCTTATCGTTCCGCAGTCGATCCGTGACTGAAGTAAATTCGATGCCGTTCGCTGTGCACTGCTTCCGATGTTCGAAATTCGAAATCAGCCGTGTACTCAGCGGTTGTTGTATTCGTTTGGGGTGCTAATAATGCTGTTTCAATTGAAATCACTTTTTTTTTGGCAATTTGAGACATCTATGTGTTCTTTGGTTAGTGGTACTGGGAACCTTATTCTTATTAGAAAGCTTCACGCACAGTCGTTTGGTGGCGCAGTGGTTAGAGTGCACGTATGCGTGTCGCAAGGTGCGTCGGTGACTGAGTTTGAATCGCGCTTGTGACAATTTTTCACAATATTTCAAAAATATTTTCGTGCACTACAAAACTGGGAAGCGGGTATTTTACAGGCGAACACACTCGACTGTAGCTTTCTTCCTTATTGTGTATATATTTTTCAAAAAATTGCAAAATATACCGACATGGTCGCACTGTCAACTGCATTCGAATTTTGCCTTCTTAAGTTGTTTCTTAAATATTTATTTATTAATTAAAGTTGCAGTAGTTTCTAAAACTCTCATCTATATATGTATATATATACATACATATATGTGTTTGATTTTTGTTATTGATATTATTATTTATATTATTTTGACAAATATTTACATTATTAATTTTTATATACATACATGTTTATAGTAAATGCTAAACGTATGCTGTTTTGAAGCAGGATACGACTTTTGGTTGGGTTAAGGTTTCTGAGGAATTCTAACGAGTTTGAGTTTGAAAATGTTTCTTGAATAATGGGATGAATTGTTAGACAAGATTCTAGACGATGTGGGATTGTTGGTATTTTAGGATCGTGGTAGAAGGGGCAGGATAGCATGGTGCTGTTATATCCATTCAGATAGTGTTGATGAGTAAGTTTAGTGTGTCCTATTCGGAGTCGGATTATTTTGATTTGGTCGAGTTTGCTTAGTTTTTGGTGTTTGCTGTCGAGGTAGTTGTAGGTGTCTATGCGGTCGGGTTATATATTTTGGTATCATTCATTGCAGTAGAGATGTGTTTTAGGAATTTGTAAAGATGCGTTTTAGTAATTTGTTCAGGTCAGTTGGTGGTTGGGTTGGTGTTAGAGGTGAAGCTGCTGTTTTAGCTGCTTCATCATCATTCGTTTCCTGTTATACCAGGAATCCACATCAGTTTTATTTTGGGGGCAAGTTTTATGATATGGGTCCTAATATAAGTGGGGTATATGTACCGTTCCATCTAGACTAACCCGTAGTTACATCCCGCTTGCTCTCCCCCTATGTAGATCTAATTTTGCATTGTATGACCCTTTTAGAGTATTATGTTATAACTATAATAAATTTTATCATGTATTTTCTAGCGCTAACACTGCTTTTAATCTTAAAACTTTACTACTTACCTATTTAATTAATAATTAGACTGAATTTAGCTTATAGTAATTAAATTAAAAATTTTCATTCCACCCGTTTATTTCTTATGTCCGATCCTGTATTTCTATTTTATGCTATCCGCGTTTTTTTTTTGCATGCCCGAATCTATCCTGTCCGAACGCGAATCGTGTCGTTCGTCCTGCGACAGCGCCTCTCGGTCGGTTGGGCGGGAGGAGGGTTTATTGGGATCCGCGCGTAACAAGCATTGGCTTGGTATCGCTTGGGCCACTTGAATGTGCATACAATGTACGTCAACGTCCAACATATAATATGTAATTGTTTGAGTTTATTATGGAGTCAATTGTTGGTAATAAGTCGGTACATATTGCAAATTGGCCTATTTGGTTTTTTACTAATTTCTTCTAATACTCCTGTTCTTTCGGCTTTAAGTATGGAGGAGTATTGGGGAAGCATCCCGTAATTTAAAATGCTAGTGTCTGTTGTTATGGCGAATGCTACTGTGTCCTCTATTACTGAGCCGTCAGTGAATATAAAGTTAAACTTTTTTAAGTTGGCTTTTATTTGATTTCGAACTTTTATTAATGAGTGCATTGGGGTGTTTTTTGAGTTTAAAATATTTTTGTATAATATTATGGCTTGCAGATCTCGTCTTTGTTCTATTGGCAGGATATTGTCTTCGTGGAGTTGGTTGTAAGTAGGAGTTGAGCGGTATGCGTTAAACAGTGATTTTAACATGTTTAAAGTAGTTTTGGGAGCACCATTTGTGTTTATATATTAATTTAAAATGTACTATTAGGAAGAAGTCGTCTGCATACGCGTTGAATTTTATTTCTTTATGAAGATCAATGATGTTTGCCAGTTTGTTGTATGCTATTAGAAATAGGATGACGGATTTGGAGCCTTGGGGGAAACCGTTGTGTAATATAAAGGAGTCTGAGAGATGCGAACTGACGCGGACGATTTGTTTTCTATATAGCATGAAGTTTTGGATGTATTTTATAATTTTATGCCCGGTTTTCCATATTTTTAATTGGTCGATTATAGTGTGCACACCTACTCGATCAATACTACTTGCGAAGTCCAGTGTGATGAGTGATGTCTGCTTGTGAGATTTGATTAGATAATCCGAAGTCGATTTACCTTTTTAAATCCAAATTGGTTGAGGTTAAGGTAATTATTTTGGGTGACAAGCCATTGAGACAGCAATTGAGCGAAATAGGTCTGTATGATGGTGCTTTTGTTTTATATGTTTTGAATGTTATGGACTGGGATGATAAGACTCGTTTTGTAGGCTTGTGGAATGTGATTATTGAATATTATTGAAAAGGGTTAAACCTCTGTAATTTGTTGATATTGAAGAGTTTTTATACCCGCTACCCATAGGGTAGAAGGGTATTATAACATCTGTATGAACATCTAGATCTCAGAGACTATAAGAGATAGAGCTACCAAATTTGGGGACAGTACTCTTATAGGTCCTACGCAGATCAAGTTTATTTCAAAAGTTGGGTGCCACGCCCCGTTCCGCCCCGGACGGACGGACATGGCTATATCGTCTCGGCTGTTGACACTGATCAAGAATATATATACTTTATGGGGTCGGAGATGCCTCCTTCTGCCTGTTACATACATTTTCTGTTGGCACTAAGTTATAATACCTTTCTACCCTATGGGTAGCGGGTATAAATATGTCAAACAAGAGAAGTATAAAGAGTTTTAGTGATGTAGGGATCATTAAATTCTTTCGACCAACGCTAAATGAAACCCAGGACACCTATTGCACGATTTGTTATGTAAGATCATTAATAAACAATGTAAATAACAAGGGGCCAAGGTGACTCCCTTAGGGTAAACCGGAAGTGACCTTAACAGACTTGGAGACTAAGCCGTTAAAATACACATTCTGGGTTCTGAGATTTAAATAGCGAGATATAGTTATTGGGAAATCCCAAGAGATAAAGTTTATGCAGTAATAGTGAGTGATTAACAGAGTCAAAAGCTTTATTGAAATCAGCTTAAATAACGTCCGTTTGCATTTTGTTTTGGAAATCATTAATTACCAAAGAAGTGAACTCCTGTTATATAAATAAATATATAAATAATTATAAATTTTTCAAAAATATTTCGGAATAGCAGACAATTTGGATATTCCTCTATAATTCTCAGAATTTGGGTTGTTTAGAAAAGAATTTAACTCCATTGACACAATGGCTCAGCACACATCTGGTCCTGGTGAAAATACAGGATTTAGAATATTTAAATTATTTAATAGTGAACTTTCAGTAATTAATGGTTTAAAAATGCATCGTGCGTCATTTATCTGATACTGATAAGGCAAAACCAATCGAACGCTTTGAAATTTACATGTGGTTTGAATAAAATCAGCAAATAAATCAGGAATAGGCAGATTGGTTTCTTTCTTGTATTCTTTAAAAAACCAGTAAGAAAGCTACAGTCGAGAGTGCTCGACCGTATGATACCCGCAACCCATTTCGAGAGAAAACAAAAAATTTAAATGATATATTAACAAAAAATATACCAAATATACTAAAATTAGTTTTTTGTATATATTTTAAAATAGCGGGTAAAAATCACAACACCGTTTTGGTCACACTGTCAACTAAACAAACAAAGCGCGGGCAGCTGCAAGTGAATTTTGCATAGAAAATTGATTCTTTAATAACTTCCTTGTTTTTCATTCGATCTCAACCAAATTCACAGGAATCATTGAGAATATAAACATTATTATGCATATCAAAATTCAATGCTCTAGGTCTATTATTACGGCTTTTACAGACTTTTGGGGGCGGAAAGGGGCGTGGCATCCAACTTTTGAAATAAACTTGACCTGCGTAGGACCTATAGGAGTACTGTCCCCAAATTTGGTAGCTCTAGCTTTTATAGTCTTTGAGATCCAGGTGTTCATACAGACGGACAGACGGACATGGCTATATCGTCTCGGCTGTTGACACTGATCAAGAATATATATACTTTGTGGGGTCGGAGATGCCTCCTTCTGCCTGTTACATACATTTTCTGTTGGCACTAAGTTATAATTATATAACTATAACTATAAATATACCAAATATACTAAAATTAGTTTTTTGTATATATTTGAAAATACCGGGTAAAAATCACAACACCGTTATGGTCACACTGTCAACTAAACAAACAAAGCGCGGGCAGCTGCAAGTGAATTTTGCATATAAAATTGATTCTTTAATAACTTCCTTGTTTTTCATTTGATCTCAACCAAATTCACAGGAATCATTGAGAATATAATTATTATTATGCATACCAAAATTCAATGCTCTAGGTTTATTATTACGGCTTTTACAGACTTTTGGGGGCGGAAAGGGGCGTGGCATCCAACTTTTGAAATAAACTTGATCTGCGTAGGACGTACAGAAGTACTGTCCCCAAATTTGGTAGCTCTAGCTCTTATAGTCTCTGAGATCTAGGTGTTCATACAGACGGACAGACGGACATGGCTATATCGTCTCGGCTGTTGACTGATCAAGAATATATATATTGTATGGGGTCGGAGATGGCTCCTTCTGCCTGTTACATACATTTTCTATTGGCACTAAGTTATAATACCCTTCTACCCTACGGGTAGCGGGTATAAAAAACAGGCGATGGACACACGCTTCATATTAACAAAGTTATAGAATTTTCTTGGATCACTGCGAAACCGCCGTTCACAATTTACGAGGTAGTCATTGTAATACTGTGTATTATGGACAATAAAATTGTAGGAAGTTAAATTTAAAGGAAGTGTTAGATTCCTTGAACTTCTTGTAATTTCTCGACATTTTATTTTTAAGGTATATCAATTCCCGTGTAAACCAAATAGGCTTGCTAAACCTATTTGGTTTACGCAACGGGACGCATATGTCGAATAAAGAGTTTAATGTTGTATAAAACAGTTCAGTTGCACTATCAATGTCCCTACACTTCCAAAGTGGAGACCAGTCAGTGTTCGACAGGATCCGAGAGAGTTCATTGAAATTAGTGTTACGAAAATGACACACGTGTTGCAATCTCATAGTAGAGTATGCTACACGGGTCTCTAGGTTCATCAACACTTTTTTTTATACCCGCTACCCATAGGGTAGAAGGGTATTATAACTTAGTGCCAACAGAAAATGTATGTAACAGGCAGAAGGAGGCATCTCCGACCCCACAAAGTATATATATTCTTGATCAGTGTCAACAGCCGAGACGATATAGCCATGTCCGTCTGTCCGTCTGTCCGTCTGTATGAACACCTGGATCTCAGAGACTATAAAAGCTAGAGCTACCAAATTTGGGGACAGTACTCCTATAGGCCCTACGCAGGTCAAGTTTATTTCAAAAGTTGGATGCCACGCCCCTTTCCGCCCCCAAAAGTCTGTAAAAAACGTAATAATAGACCTAGAGCATTGAATTTTGATATGCATAATAATATTTATATTCTCAATGATTCCTGTGAATTTGGTTGAGATAGAATGAAAAACAAGGAAGTTATTAAAGAATCAATTTTGTATGCAAAATTCACTTGCAGCTGCCCGCGCTTTGTTTGTTTAGTTGACAGTGTGACCAAAACGGTGTTGTGATTTTTACCCGCTATTTTCAAATATATACAAAAAACTAATTTTAGTATATTTGGTATATTTTTTGTTAATATATCATTTAAATTTTTTGTTTTCTCTCGAAATGGGTTGCGGGTATCATACGGTCGAGCACTCTCGACTGTAGCTTTCTTACTTGTTTTTAATTTATTTAATGTCGACAATGAACAGTCCACATTGAAAAAATTAAAATATAAAACAGTGACTAGAAAAGTAAAATTATGTAAAATTAAAATATTTTTGTAGTTTAAAATTAAAAAAAAATAATTCAAATAAAATTAAAATCTCTGGGGGTATTTAAGCAATATTAATCTAACCAAGCATTCGCTGCATGGATTGGGGAAAACCCAATCAGGTCAGATGATAGGTTAGTTAATTAGTATTTTATTTTTGTTTTAATTACCAACACCATGTTAGTTGCTAGTTATTGTTAGCTAAGAATGATAGAATACAAATTTTAATATTTACATGAGATGCCTCGGCGTTGAAAACACAGTAGAATCTGTTGTAGTCAGCACAGAGAACTCGAAAACGTTCATGCCTCGAATAGTTAGTTGTGCAGAGGTTAAGGGATAATGGTGTGAAGTTACCTGTATGTCTAACTGGGACAGAGAGGTTAATAGGAAGAATATATATCACACTTTAGTAGTTTGATTATTATCATAAGCCTAAGCATGCTACGACGATTAGTTAATGAGGGAAGATTAAGTAAAAGAGGTCTACTATTAAAAGAGGGTAAGTCAATACCTGAAACCCAGTTAAAGCCTCTCAACGCAAAAAGAAGAAATATCTTTCTACAGACTCGATAATATTGTTGGGATTTAAGTATTGTGGTGACCAAAAAGAAGAACCGTATTCCAAAATGGGATGGACAAGCGAAACAAAAAGAAGCTTTGTCGTATAAGAGTCATCAAATTCCTTTGCCCATCGTTTGATGAACCCAAGAACTTGAGTCGCTTTGTTGACAGTAATTGAAATGTGTTTGTCAAACTTTAGCCAATGATCTAGAAGAACACCTAAATCATTCACATCGTTTACTCTAATCAGAGGGAGAGAGAGCATATTAAGAGTTTAATTACTGATGTTAGCGGAGCTTCTGTAAAACGACATAACCTTCCGTTTCGAACAATTTAGTAGTAGATAATTACATTTACACCAGGAATAAAAACGACCAAGATCATCTTGCAATAAGAGAGTTAGAAGCTATTTTATTATAAGTTAGGCAAATCTTGACATCATCGGCATACATTAAAATATTATAATGTAATATAACATTGGGAAAATCGTTAAAGAAAATATTAAAGAGAAGAGGACCGAGATGACTACCTTGAGGAACACCTGAAGTTGTAGCATCATGATTGCCTAATTTTCTTTTGACTTTAGCAAATACAAGGTATTTTCTCAGGCCTTTCGAGCAGCAACATACCAGTGGAGCTTGACCCATTAATTCCTAGCTCTAGCGGGATGTGGCGGGGTTGTTGCTGGTGCTGCTGTTCCAATGCTCAATGTCATATTATGAGTCCCTTCTGAAACTAAATAACCATAAGACGATCCTCATGCAAAACCACACATGGCCAAGGCACCAAAGCCTTAATGCCACAACAAAAATAATTCTAGAAAAAGAAAAGTTTCGCAATAAAAATAAAGAGAAACAGAAAGTCAAGACAAAGAAAGAAACAAACGGGTAGTGAAGCCAACGGGGGAGAACTAAGGTGTTGATCGTCACTCCCCTTTTTCAATTCTCAGCCATAGTCTTCAAAAAGCCCCAAACGCAACGTCGTATGTATACATTACTTATGCTCCCATGTCAATAAAAAATAACAATACCTTAACGATTCATTTTCATTTCAAAAATTTTAATTAAATAAACAACAAAAAAAAGACCAACACAATCCATGCTGGAAATTAAAGAAGAGCTTAACAAATAAATTTCTCGGTATAAGATTCCATCACTAACATATTCTCAAATTTTATTCATTATTTTAATTTGTATTCTTTTATAATGCTGTGTATTCTATATGTTTTTTTTTTGTTAAGGTGAATCATTGGCCAACCAAGCTGTGGAAGCAGACTCTACACGACTTATTTTGTTACTCACCCACTTAATCCTCGATGAAGGCGTTCTCGATGATGTGGTTTTGATACAGTAATTGTTTTTATACCCGCTACCCATAGGGTAGAAGGGTATTATAACTTTGTGCCAACAGAAAATGTATGTAACAGGCAGAAGGAGGCATCTCCGACCCCATAAAGTATACATATTTTTGATCAGTGTCAACAGCCGAGACGATATAGCCATGTCCGTCTGTCAGTCTGTCCGTCTGTCTGTCTGTATGAACACCTGGATCTCAGAGACTATAAGACATAGAGACACCAAATTTGGCACAAAGGTTCCTGCATTCCCTACGCAGATCAAGTTTATTTCAAAAGTTGGATGCCCCCTTCGCCCACAATAAGCATTAATCTAGAAAAAGTCAAGTTTTTTTTATGTAAATCGCGTATAACTCTAAAAGTTCTTTGTGTAATGTTGTGTTATTTGTCAGGCCATCTGTGCTTAATACTATTAGTATACTCTGTAATTTTGGTAAAAATCGGAGAAGTAGAAAAAAAGTTATTCGTTAAATTATTTATCAAAATTGTTGTGCCGAATGCATATGGACGTTTTAAGTGTGTAAATGACCTAGAGATATCAAATTTGGTGACAGTATTCGTGAAGGTCTTACGTAGATCAAGTTTGTTTTAGGTTTTTGCCACGCCCCTTTCTGCCCCCAAAAACTGTAAAAGCCGTAATACTAGACCTAGGCATTGAATTTTGGTATGCATAATAACAATGATAGTCTGAATGACTCCTGTGAATTTGGTTTTAATCGAATAAAAACGAGGAAGTTATTAAAGAATCAATTTTATATGCAAAATTCACTTGCAGCTGTTCGAGCTTTGTTTGTTTAGTTGACAGTGTGACCATGTCGGTGTTGTGAAAATACATACAAACAAAACACAAGTTTCAGTATATTTTTTGTATATTTGTTGTTAAAATATCATTTAAATTTTTTGTTTTCTCTTGAAATGAGTTGCGGGTATCATACGGTCGAGCATTCTCGACTGTAGCTTTCTTACTTGTTTTGTTTATTTTGGTAACTGTTAATTCTATATTAACAATAATAATAACTTGCTTGACACTTTTATCTTGGTTTTTGTTTTTTTTTCTTTTACAATTCGAATAGTTTAATATTTGGTTGTTGTTTTTGTTTTTCGCACATTTGCATTATTTTAACTGTCTTTCTAATACTTTCCATTAATTTAATTTTTATGATGTTTCAATTTGCACATTATCTGCCTCCAGCTGCATGATGAAAATTTTCCCACTGCCGTGGAAAATTTGGGTTTTTCCAATTTTCCTACGATGTTCCGCTGCGTCACTTGATATTTTGTTCCTGAGACTGGCTTTAGTTGAAATGTTGACCGTATCAACAGGGCACGCCTAATTATAAGAAATAGTATATTAAGTCAACTGGACTTTTGATATTTACATTGATAATTTTTCTACAATAATTACCTTGCCGGCACGGCACGAAAAAGCTTAAATATTTTGATTTAAATATATCACAATTCTCTGCAGGATTGCCGAGATATGTGGAGATTATTCTTCCCTCTCTTGGATGTAATTTTCAACTTTGAGTTTCTTTTTTTTTTTTTTTAACTCTTTGGGGTCTTGTGGGAGCGACTTGGGGGTCTTGCGCTTGGCGATTGTGCCGAAAGAGAAATCTAAGCCGGATGCGGAAGATCAGCCAACCTTCAAAGCGCTTGCGTGTGGTGAATATACCTGTCAGATATATATGCCTATTTCTTTGGCTTGTAAGTTTTCTAATATGTAATATGCGGTACCCACTTTTTCTTTATTCTACACTTATTAAAGAGAGAAAGAGAAAGTGCTGAAATAAAATTTTTGTTTAAATACCTCTTGACTTTCATTAGAGGAAATGGGCTTTGAAAGCAAATTGTATCGTAAGCAGCACGACTATTGCTTTTAATATCCTCTCGTAATAATTGTAGCTGATCCCGAGGCCTTAACAGTGATGATTCTTCTTAAAGCGATAATTGGTTTAGTAACTTGTAATCACTGCCATGGTTGATCATATTTAAACAAAACAAAGCATTCTATGGCGAACATCCTATCGCTTGATGCAAAGCTGATCGTAGAGCCGAAGAAATACTTGTCAAGTTAGTATCCGATTCAGTCTGATCGGCTCTTAGATAAGAACGAACAGCGGCAAGCAAGGAGGGATTGGCTCTTTCTGCAGCATTGCCTTGAGGAGAATATAAAGCCGTGTAAGTTTGATTTATTCCAAGCTTCGTCAAAAAGGCTTTAAATTCATTTGACTTGAATTGAGATCCATTGTCGCTTACAATAGTCTCAGGAATTCCAAGAAACTCTACAACGGCTGCGGTTGTAAATTTTTTTAGTGGACATAGCCAATGATATCGGTCAAGAACAATTAATAGTCCAATATGACCTTTTTACTTCGTGGATAAGGACCTAGTATTACAATATATGATTTCTGAAATGGCCTGTAGGATATGCTTTGTTGCCCCATTGGAGGTCGTAGAGTAATATTTGGAGCTTTTGTTTCTTTACAAATATCGCAAACACGAACATACTCCCGAACTTGTTTGGATAGACCTGGCCAGTATAAGTGTCTTCGCAATCGTTTAATGAGAAGCAATTACACAATCATGAGCTTGCCGAATCGCTGCTAACCGTAATGGCTCCGGCACCCCGAATGTAGACATATTTGTCGGCAGTTTTCATATCAGGGAATCTCTCTGTATTTGCTTCAACTAATTCTTTGAGCTCTACATATTCTTTCTTAAGGAATGCTGAGGACTCTAAGTA
Organism: Drosophila ustulata; assembly: GCA_035047365.1. Lineage (NCBI taxonomy): Eukaryota > Metazoa > Arthropoda > Insecta > Diptera > Drosophilidae > Drosophila > Drosophila ustulata. The sequence continues at coordinate 605,135 of JAWNPT010000065.1, read as the reverse complement.
AATTTCATTCGACGCTATGGATTTCTCCAAAAATTCTCGACAACGTATCTGGAACAACATGATCTTTTCCTTTTCGGTGAGAAATAGTGAACTCAAAGGCTTGCGGTCGAAGTTACCAACGGGCTAATCTACCGGACACATTCTGCTGCCGCATCAACTACAGAAGTCTTGAATGATCGGTCACTACTTCAAAGGGCTGTAATTCTAGGTAACACCTGAACTTTTCAATAGCTAAAATTACGGCAAGGCACTCGCGTTCCGTCACGCTGTAGTTCCTTTGCGCTTTAGATAATTTTTTGACATAAATGCCAGTGGTCTTTCTTCTCCTGTATCTGACATTTGCACTAATACCGCGCCAATGCCGTAATCGCTAGCATCGCAATGCAAAAATAATTTTCGTGAGAAATCTGCATTTTGCAGAACAGAAGCAGTATTTAGCAATGTTTTTAATTTTTCCATTGGTTTCTGGGCTTCTGATGACCAAAAAAAACATTTTTATGTTTTCAGCACTTCAGTAATGGGACACGTAATTTCTGCGAAATCTTTTATAAATCCTCTGTACCAACCACAAACCCCGAGGAAACCTCGAACTTGCTTTAAGTTCTTAGGTGTGGGGCAAGATAACACACAAGAAATTTGTTTAGGATCAGTGGCTACACCGGTACTACTAATCACATATCCTAAATAATTTACCTTAGTGACACAAAAGTGACTTTTTGAAAGGTTCAAAGTAAGATTTGCATTTCTGAATTGTTCTGCTATACGAACTAAGCCTGCTTTTGAGTCTTATTTGACTCAAAGCTACGTTCTCACGGCATGCTTTATTATTGTATTTTTTTGTTTTTTTTCTGCTGACTTTCTACTGGGAAAGATAAATATTTTGGCTTTCACTACTCATTGTTACACTATTATACGATTGGGCTATTTCAACTACTAAAGGTTTATTTTAAGCTGGCATAAATGTTCATCCTTAACTGAAAGGACTTCTGCGGACAATGTTACACAGTTGCATCGACAATGTTTTCAAGTCAAATACCTTATCAGATAATTTCAATTCATGTTCACAAAAATAAACCTGCTCCTGAAAAAGTTCTCATAATTTTCAACGCTAACAAACTGCATAATCTTTTCATCGTTTATCTTGGTCGAGGTAATCAAATGTTCAACTACTCGAATTCCAAAGATGTTAAAATAAAAACAAGTAAGAAAGCTACAGTCGAGAGAGCTCAACCGTATGATACCCGCAACCCATTTCGAGAGAAAACAAAAAGCTTAATGGATATTTTAACAAAAAATATACCAAATATACTAAAACTTGTTTTTTTTGTATTTATTTGAAAATAGCGGGTATAAAAATCCATAACATGGTCACACTGTCAACTAAACAAACAAAGCGCGAGCATCTGCAAGTGAATTTTGCATATAAAATTCATTCTTTAATAACTTCCTTGTTTTTCATTCGATCTCAACCAAATACACAGGAATCACTGAGAGTACTATTATCGTTATGCATACCAAAATTCACAGGCAGAAGGAGGCATCTCCGACCCCATAAAGTATATATATTCTTGATCAGTGTCAACAGCCGAGACGATATAGCCATGTCCGTTTGTCTGTATGAACACCTAGATCTCAAAGACTAGAGCTTGAACCACATATTTTTTTTAAAAACACTAGTTATGATTGCAAGCATATCAAGTTTGTTTTAGAATATTACTACGCCTACTACAGCCTAGGTTAAAACATACTTAAAATGTGATGCCGTATAGCTGTAGCTGTGATTCGCACACTTATGAAATATACCAACATGGACGTTTCCTGAAAATTTGATATAAGCCAGAAAGACGTCATTATACCCGCTACCCATAGGGTAGAAGGGTATTATAACATAGTGCAAACAGAAAATGTATGTAACAGGCAGAAGAAGGCATCTCCGACCCCATAAACTATATATATTCTTGATCAGTGTCAATAGCCGAGACGATATAGCCATGTCCGTCTGTCCGTCTGTATGAACACCTAGATCTCAGAGACTATAGGAGCTAGAGCTACCAAATTTGGTGACAGTACTATTATAGGTCCTACGCAGATAATGTTTATTTTAGATTTTTTCCACGCCCCTTTCCGCCCCCAAAAGCCTGTAAAAGATGTAATAAAAGACCTAGAGCATTGAATTTTGTTATGGAATATAATAATTATATTCTCAATGATCGTAGTTATTAAGTTATTTGCTTAGTTGACAGTGTGACCATGTCGGTGTTGTAGTTGTAGTGCCCGCCATTTTCAAAAATATACAAAAAAACAAGTTTCAGTATATTTGGTATATTTTTTGTTAAAAAAACATTTAAATTTTTTGTTTTCTCTCGAAGTGGGTTGCGGGTATCATAAGGTCGAGCAGTCTCGACTGTAGCTTTCTTACTTGATTTGTTTTGTTTTATGGACGATTTTTTGTTAAGTGTTTTAACTAGAATATACTGAATATATTGTAACGAACCGTCACAATGCCAGGGTTCGAAAACAAGAATATTTGTTATTGGTCAGATGGACCGTCAGATGTCAGGGACTCGCGGGGCAGACGCGATCGTCTCTACGGGAGTTGGAAGGCTCTTCTCGTACTATGTGTTACGACGTTGTCGTCGTAACAGCACGGTAGCGAGATCGGCTGGTTTAGCGTAGTCCCTAATGGAGCTAGGAAGTAGGGTTTCGCCCGCTGTAAGATCCCGCCCCAGAAACACGTGTGCGTGAGTTCGCAAATATAAGTTTTATTTAAAAATGTTTTAAATTTTGTTGCATAAGTTTAATTCTAGATGGGGGTGGGAAACCGCCTATGGACGTTGGTAATATGGAACCGAATGGGCGCCCGTACATATATAGTGGCCCTGGTTTTACTTGCGCGTGTGTATGATTACGCACGCCGCAAGCCTAAGAAAATGGGTAGCCTCTAGGTACGTGTGTAGTTCACGGCTAAGAGAGTGCAACGATGTGATGTAGGCACGGGGGATGGGCGAACAATCTCTGCCCTCAGCTTGTACTGGTGTAGGTATGTAGTCACACTAACACCACTTGCGAACCGTACAAGATCTGCGCAAGTGCGTAGTCGCACTGCTATAGGTTGCAACTGTATGTCGCAAGCAAGAGAGGAGGGAGTGGTCGCGGCTCGCTGTCTTCGTTTGTGTGTATGTGTGGTCACATACACTCAAAACACAAAGCGTGGACAGGGCCGGCGTAACTGCGTAGTCGCACTGCTAGACTCAGTGCTGGCACTTCGTAGACACGAGGGGAAGGAGCGGTCGCGGCTCTCTGCTTGCGTTTGTATATGTGTGTGGTCACACATACACAAATCTTGAGTGCGCACAGAATCTACGCAGATGCGTAATCGCACTGTTAGAATCCGTGCCGGCACTTCATGGGCGCGAGGGGAGGGAGCGGCTCGCGGCTCTCTACGTCTGCTTGTGTGTGTGTAGTCACACCAACACAAGGTTAAAAAAATGCGCACATAATCTACGCAAGTGTGTAGTCACACTGCTAAGATCTGTAGCGGCACTTTATAGACGAGGGAGGGAAACGAGCAACTCGCAAAACTTATGCACGTGTGTAGTCACACGACATACGCCTGGCACGTGCAGCGATCTACGCAAGTATGTAGTCACACTGCTGGATTGCTGCGCTGGCACCGTTATAGGCGAGAGGGGGAAGCAGATTTCGATATATGAAATCACTCGCGTAAGCAACGAAGAGCGCCCGAAGTTGCGCTGATCTATTTAATTTTGTTTCACTTGACACAGTTTTAGTTGTGAAGGGGGGTTATAGAGGTACCAATTGTACTTATTGACATACCTGTACGACGTTTCTATTTGTCCTGCGCACTTGTGTTATTCACTTTTGTCTTGTGTTTGGTTTCGCTTGTTTTGTATGCGTTGATCGCTGACCAGAGAGTGAGAGCCTGCGTCGCGGCATCTCATTAAGTAGGTCAGTTTTTTCCACTTAACATAACTCTGTTAAGCTCACTTGGGTCTGCTAGCGTTAAGCTCCTGCTGACTCAAGTGAGCTGTTAACTCGCGTGAGCGATCCTAATTCTAAAAGACCGTATATTTACGCTGTTTTAGTATTTTTGTTTTTTTATTATTGGACGTTGATGTGCTAACGAACAGCACCATCAAGTGGCCCAACGACACCAAGCAAGGGCTTGTTACCGCGCGGGCCGTAGGGGCGCACCACGTAGCTTGTGGCAACGGACAATCGCGAACATAAAGTAAAAATATATTTTAATTAATTTTAAAGTTACATAATTACACACTAGACAGATGACTTAATATCAAAATTCTAAGAGTGGAAAACGAAGAAACATTATTTATTATAGAATAGTACTCGTTATAGTTAGAACATAAAATACGGAAAGGATTATGTAAAGCATAGTTTTCACTGCAAAAAAATAACACCAAGCATGGTTCTACGATCAGAAAGTGAAGGAAGATTGGTAAGTAAAAGTCTACTACGATAGGAAGGTAAAGGAGTGTTAGCACTCCAATTAAGACCCCGAAGGGCAAACAAAAGAAATTGTTTTTGTACAGACTCTTTTCTTTCCTGATGAACCTTATATTGGGGACACCAAATACAAGAGCCATATTCAAGAATAGGTCGAACAAGAGAAGTATAAAGAGTTTTAGTGATGTAGGGATCATTAAATTCTTTCGACCAACGCTTAATGAAACCAAGGACACCTATTGCACGATTAGTTATATCCAAGATGTGCTTGTCAAATTTAAGTTTGGGATCGAGCAGAATACCTAGATCTTTAACAGACTCAATGCGCTCAAGAGGTTTTGCATGTAGGAAATAAGTATTGTTAAAAGGCAAACGCCTGTGAAAACACATTACGTTACATTTATTGCAATTAAGATTTAAAAGGTTTATTTGACACCAAGATTGGAAATTATCAAGGTCAGCTTGCAGCATTTGACCAGATTGAGAATCAACTGACGTTAAACAAAGCTTGACATCATCGGCATACATTAACACACGAGAAAATTTAATAACGGATGGAAGATCATTAATAAACAATGTAAATAACAAAGGGCCAAGGTGACTCCCGTGAGGTACACCGGAAGTGACCTTAACAGACTTGGAGACTAAGCCGTTAAAATACACTTTCTGTGTTCTGAGGTTTAAATAGCTAGATATCCAGATAATTAAGTTATTTGGAAATCCCAAGAGGTAAAGCTTATGTAGTAATAGTGAGTGATTAACTGAGTCAAAAGCTTTACTGAAATCAGTATAAATAACGTCCGTTTGCATTTTGTTTTGGAAACCATCAATTACCAAAGAAGTAAACTCCAGTAAGTTAGTGGTAGTAGATCTATATTTAATAAACCCATGCTGGCATGGTGATATAATAGATCTACAATAATGTTGTAACTGTGAGGTTATTAATTTCTCAAACAGTTTCGGAATAGCAGACAATTTTGATATTCCTCTATAATTCTCGGCATTCGATTTGTTTCCTTTTTTATGGAGAGGTATTGCTATCGAGCTTTTCATTTTGTGGCCAGATTTTGGGCCGTCACACGCCCCCCCTTTTCTCCCGGGCAGATGTGGACCCGTACTCGGCCTGTTCGGGAGCGATGGAGCTGGTATACCGTGTCCAACCAGATGTTGGTGAAGCGAGCGCGGGTGTTGCGGCCCTTGGTCTGCCGAATCTTTTCAATTAGCCCTCGCGGCAGATGACGTCGAGGCGTCTCCACGGCCCAGGACGGTGGTCCATCCACCAGTTCGCTCTCGTGAGCGACGACTTCTACTAGCTCGAGGTCGTCTTCTCCGACGTCTGCTGGAAACTCTTGGGGCAGGATGCCACAGAACTCTGACAACGACTCCGTGGTGGTGTCGAGGTCGTCTCCTGCGACCTCTCCTGCAGCTTGTCCTGCGTCTTCTGATGCCTCGGCCTGGAGCTCGCCTCTGTCTTCGGCTGGGTCTGGGACTGGGGTTGCGGCTGGGGGTGATAAGTACTGGCGCCGAAAGTGCGGGCCCTCCATGTCATCATCTGACGCCCCTGGGGCTGGTCCAATGGGCACTTCTTCGTCATCGACCTCTTCCTCCTCTCCTCCCTGTCCGTCGTAGCTCGTCGGCGAATATTGGCTTTCCTTGTATGACTCTGGCCCGCACGAGTATTGCCACTCGTACTCCGTCGGGGGAGGGTGTCTATCCTTGCGTGGCTCTGGCACTCGGCGTCCTCCGGCCGAACGGCGGAGTAGTGGGGAGCGTCGGGGTGAAAGTATGTGGGGGATGGTACATCGTGGCCTGACTGTTCCTCCTGCCCAGTGGCGGTGGCCATTCTTCTCACTCCTGTTCTGGGGGGTGTGAGGGTGTTGTCACTGGCGCTGTCGCGCGGTGATGGAGTGCCAGTCAGGTCTATTATCTCCATGTTAGTTTGACCTGTGGAATAGTAGAGAGAGAGAAACGCCTGGGTTAGCTAATGTAAAGGATAGTTCTGGAGTGTTGAGTTCGGGGCGTTCGCGATGGGGGCGTCATCGGCTACGTTAGTTTTGGTCTTGTTCACATTCTTCCTGGCTTTCACCTTCGACCCCCTCTTCCCGATCTAGGAACTCCTTCAGTTTGGCAATATTGGCGACTCGCCGTTGAAGGGTCGTGGTGTGTTGCAGCCGCACAATGTTCGGAGATATGAACTTCTTGACGATGTAAGGCCCGTCGAACTTTGGGGCGAGTTTAGCGGCGAATCCTTCAGCGGCATTGGAGAGGTGGTGTTGACGTAACAAGACCTTCATTCCAAGAGCGGGCCGCCACTGTCTGCGGCGCAGATTGTAGTGTCCGCTTTGGTAATGGCTAGCTTGGTCTAGGTTTCCTATGACGAGCGTGAATATTTCGCGGAGTCGTTTGGGCTTGGCGTCGGGATCTTCGGGATTCGGATGAAGTTCGGGAGACACATCGTCGTATAATCCTCCTGGGAGTCGGGGTTCCCTACCCTGTACCAGGAAGGCTGGGCTATATCCAGTTGATTCGGGCGTGCTGGAGTTCACTGGTGAACTGGGTCCCATTGTCGTACACAAACAGCTTTGAACCCCGAAGTGAGCGAGGATACGCTCCCGGAACGCCCGTTGCAGTCCAGCCGCTGTTGCGCGTCGTAAGGGGACCAATTCCACCCACTTCGAAAAGAGGTCGAAAAACACAAGTAACATGGTGTTACCCTGTTTAGAGCGTGGGAGTGGTCCCACGAAATCGGCGCACACTGTGGCGAACGGCTCTTCGGTTGCTCGAGTGTGCATGTGTCCTGCCGGCTTTTGTTGTGATGCCTTGTACTTCTGGCAGCTCAGACAGTGTCGAATGTGTCGGCTGGCCGTGGCACTCCTGGAGTACTCGCAGCCGCATCTCTCGGGGTTCGCACAACTTCCAGGTCACATCGTCGAAGTCGTCAGCTCGATGTACGATGTGGCGGTATAGTTGGCCCTCCCTTACTTCGTAATCCGGGTATCGCTGTGGTTCATCGCTTACCTTTTGGATCCGTCGAGACAACCAAGGACACGAGCGTGGCTCCTCCTTTAGTCGGTCCAGACGGGTGACGGGTTGTCGAGACAGGGCATCGGCGACTACGTTCTGCTTCCCGGGACGATACCTCACGTCGTACTGGTACTGCTGCGACTCCAACGCCCAACGTGCTACTCGGCCATGTGGTGATTCCAGTGAATTCAGCCACTTGAGGGCCAGATGGTCGGTGATGACCTCGAATCGGTATCCTTCCAGGTAGCAACGTAGTTTCCCGATGGCCCAAATCTCTGCCAGACACTCCTTCTCGGTAGCTGAATAGTTTTCTTCTGCCTTGTTCAATCGCCGACTGACGTAGGAGATTGCGCGCTCCTGGCCGTCGATTTCCTGGGTTAACACGGCGCCGATTCCCACGTTGCTTGCATCCGTCTGTAGCATAAACTTGGCGTGGAAGTCTGGGCACGCTAGGACGGGTGCGGAAATGAGGAGGACCTTCAACTGGTCGAACGCGTTGCTCCAGGACCCACACCCACTTTCGGCCTTTCTTGAGGAGTTGAGACATCGGTTGTACCACGGTGGCAAAGTTGGGCACGAACCTTCTATACCACGAGGCCATTCCAATGCACTATCTCAATTCCTTAAGATTCGTTGGCGGAGGTAGGTCATGGACGGCGGCTATCTTACCTGAGTCGGTATGAATCCCTTCCTCACTTATGACATGTCCCAGGTAATGGATTCGTCGCTGGAAGAAGGCGCACTTCTCGTGGTTAATCCTGAGGTTGGCTCGGCGGAGTCGGTCCAACACTTCCCGCAGATTTTTAGCGTAGTCTTCCATGGAGTTCCCGACGACTACGATGTCGTCCAAGTATGCGAACGCATGCGGTTCCATGTCCACTCCTATGACCGCGTCCAGAGCTCGTTGGAAGGTCGCCGGAGCCGAGTGCAGTCCAAATGGCATCACCTTCCACTGGTAGAGACCGCGTGCTGGTACCGTAAACGCAGTCGCTTCCCGACTGCTTGGTGCCATGGGGATCTGCCAATAGCCATTCTTTAGGTCCAGCGTCGAAATGAACTTGGCGTGCCGGAGGCGTTCCAGAATATACGTAATCCGGGGAAGAGGGTACGCATCTGGGATTGACCGTTCGTTGAGTTTCCGATAGTCCACACACATGCGCCATTGGCCGATCTTTTTCCGAACCAACACAATAGGGGCGCTATGAGGACTATGCGACGCCTCAATAAGGCCTTCCTGCAGCAGTTGATCGACCTGCTCGTCGATGATGCGTCGCATGGCCGGATTCTTAGGGAAATAACGCTGTTTGATCGGCCTCTCGTCTCGGAGCGTTATATGGTGTTCCGCGATCGTGGTTACTCCGGTCATCTGGGAGAACTTCGGGATTTCTTCTTCCAGAAATGCCTGAATGGCTGGGGCGATCTCCGGCGGCCATGCGTCTGTGTTCGGTGGGGTCGGATCCAAGTCGTCTTCTTGATCTGGGAGCGAAGTCTGTAAATCCGAGGTGAGTGTGACATCGTAGGTAATGGGGCCTTCCGTCTTATAACCTGAGTTCGTCGTAGGTTCCAAGGCTCGAGCGAGAGGTTTACGGAGTCTCGGTGCAGGGATTGGGATAATGGGAGTATCCCGAGCGATGGTCGTCCTCGGTGCTGACTTGGGTGGAGCATGATTCACCGCGATTGGTTCCAACCGGTAAGCCTGGTGGGGTACCGAGATAAGCTGTGGGGTTTGCGCACTCCGGAGTTTGAGTTGTGCGGTACCACAACTGATGTTGGTGTCCATCGCGTACGGGAAATCTATCCCGGGGATCACAGGCTCCAGGACATTGGGAACAACCAGAAGGGGCATTCGTACTTGTCGGTCAGCCAGACGAATGCGTGCTACCAATGTCCTCGTGACCTCGCGGACAGAACCGTCGGCCAAGCGGATCTTGGCACCTCTCTGTTGGGTGTTCCGGGACGTAGCGAGTCGATTTGCCAGGTCTTCGCTGATAAAGCTCCGTGTGGCTCCGGTGTCCAGAGTTCCCTCTACCGGTGTCGGTTCGACGTGGATCCTGGCCATGATCCGTCCACCAGTCACGGACAAGACCGGGACTACTGGCGGGACTGGTTGAGTGGCGTCCTTGGCTCCTCCCGCCGGGGCTGAGGACGCTGGTCGTTTCCCGTCATGTTCCTGCGACAACAATTTATTGTACGGACGTCTCTTTTTCCGCAGTCCCAACAGAACAGGACTTGTGGATTTTGGCACGCCGCCTGTACGTGTCCTGATTGACCACACCGTCTACACATGCGTTGCACGTCTTGGATCGCAGGCTGTCCAGACTGTGCAGTTTGAGGGCGAGGATGCGTCAGTTCAGTGTGTAAGGGGTCGGGGTCGCCTCGAAAGGGGTTATGTCATGCGGGCGTGGTTGGTGCAGGCGCCATAGTTCGGCGTTCAGCTGGTCGTGGCGGTACTACAACGGTAGTCGTTGCCAGGTTTGTTACTGAACTTCCCTGAATACTCTCGAACTCGGTGGCTAGCCGAATCAACTGGTTCAGACTAGTCACTTCGTGCCGTCGAGCGTAGTACTTATATTCGGGCCGGGAGTTGTCGTAAATCCGCTCCAACTCTTGCGCCATGCTGTAGTCAGCATGATGCATGAGGAAGCGGATTTCGGTCACATACTCCTTAAACGACTCGTGTTCGAGTTGCTTTCGGTCCCGAATACTGTCCTCGAGGCGTTCGAAGTATCGCGGTGGGAGAAAGTATGACTGGAATTCCCTGCGGAATTCCGACCATGTGGCGTTACCGAATCCGCTGGTGCGGAACCAACGTGCGGCGCTATCGGTTAGGCCTTCGCCATACTCCGAGGTAACGCGTTTACCCCAATGCCGTAGGCTTGGGCTCGTTCTTCCAGAGCTTCAATAAAAGCCAGTGGATCACCTTGACCGTCGAACTGTGTTGGGCCATTTGTTATGCTCTCTCAGATAACCAACTAATCGATAAGCATCGTCAATCATATTCTGAAAACCCCGAAAGATAAGATGTTTTCGGTCACTAGTTCGAAACGATTTTAGCAATCAAAAAATAGTGCTGATGTTGTTGCAAAACATAATATTCGCCATAACTCTTGTCTAGCATTATCACTCAAATATTTTGGAACACAATAACACACAATTTAGCGTGAGGAGCTCTCAAATATCCCACAAACATAACTAATTTTATAATTACATGTCCTACAGTTAAGCATGACCGAATCGAGTATCACAAAAGAATCATGTGCTGCAATTGGATAGCAATATTTTAGCCGAATGTGAGGACCAAAATCATGCTTCTTGCGGGTGAAGTGGTTCATTTGTAAGTTTATTAGAGTCACGTGGATGCCATAACATATGCGTTGGTATGGATGAACGACCACATCTGATTGCATTCAACAATTGGACCATGGTTAATGGAATAAAATACAATTTCCAGGACCGGTCCCCACGTATCAAGCACTCTGCTAACTCTGACCATCGGTTATAGAAAAATACAGAAAATTGTAATACGTCTATGAGCAACGTTTGCATTGAATTTCAATAAATACATTTAGTGAATAAAGAAATCTTATAATTAAAACTTGCATCCGAAAATTATAATTTCTATGTACCTTATGGTGTCGGAGAGGCCTTTTTCGGTTCAAATATAACCGTTACATTCATTTTCTGTTGACCTAAAGTTATAATATAACGTAAAAAACGTTAAAAATGAAGAGTTTTCCAAGATTTATGTTTTAATAGAAGCAATCGTCATGAAACTGCTGGTGTATTTAGTGCTAATATTAAAGTTCTAAAAAAAAGAAGTAAGAGAAATCAAACTTAAATGATATTTTAACAAAATGTATACCAAAGAATATACTGAAACTTGTTTTTTTTTATTTATATGAAAAAAGCGGGTAAAAATCCATAACACCGACATGGTCACACTGTCAACTAAACAAACAAAGCGCGAACAGCTGCAAGTGAATTTTGCATATAAAATTGATTATTTAATAACTTCCTTGTTTTTCATTCGATCTCAACCAAATTCACAGGAGTCATTGAGACTATTGTTATTATGCAATCCAAAATTCATGCTCTAGGTCCATTATTACGGCTTTTCCAGTTTTTGGGGGCGGGAAGAGGCGTGGAAAAAATCTAAAACAAACTTGATCTGCGTAGGACCTACACGAATATGTCACCAAATTTGATATCTCTAGGTCATGCACACACTTAAAAATTCCATATGCATGGGCACATTTATTTTGATAAATAATTTAACAAATAACTTTTGTTCTACTGATCCGATTTTTACCACAATTACAGGGTATATTAAGAGTATTAAGCACAGATGGCCTACCAATTTACACAACATTAAACAAAGAACTTTTGACTTTTTCTAGATTAATGCATATTGTGGGCAAAGGGGGCGTGACATCCAACTTTTGAAATAAACTTGATCTGCGTAAGGAATGCAGGAACCTATGTACCAAATTTGGTGTCTTTATGTTTTATAGTCTCTGAGATCCAGGTGTTCATACGGACAGACAAACCCATAGGGTAGAATGGTATTATAACTTAGTGCCAACAGAAAATGTATGTAACAGGCAGAAGGAGACATCTCCGACCCCATAAAGTATATATATTCTTTATCAGTGTCAACAGCCGAGACGATATAGCCATGTCCGTCTGTCTGTCTGTCCGTCTGTCCGTCTGTATGAACACCTGGATCTCAGAGACTATAAGACATAGAGACACCAAATTTGGCAAAAAGGTTCCTTCATACCCTACGCAGATCAAGTTTATTTCAAAAGTTGGATGCCACGCCCCCTTCGCCCACAATAAGCACAAAGAACTTTTGGAGTTATACGCGATTTACATAAAAAAACTTGACTTTTTCTAGATTAATGCTTATTGTAGGCGAAGGGGCCGTGGCATCCAACTTTTGAAATAAACTTGATCTGCGTAGGGACTGCAGGAACCTTTGTGCCAAATTTGGAGTCTCTATGTCTAATAGTCTCTATTCATACGGACAGACAGACGGACGTGGCTATATCGTCTCGGCTGTTGACGCTGATCAAGAATATATATACTTTATGGGGTCGGAGATGTCTCCTTCTGCCTGTTACATACATTTTCTGTTGGCACTAAGTTATAATACCCTTCTATCCTATTTTCTTACTTAGCATATTCTGAAACTTCTTTTATATACCCACTACCCATAAGGTAGAAGGGTATTATAACTTAGTGCCAACAGAAAATGTATGTAATAGGCAGAAGGATGCATCTCCGACCCCATAAAGTATATATATTCTCGATCAGCGTCAACAGCCGAGACGATATAGCCATGTCCGTCTGTCCGTCTGTCAGTCCGTCCGTCTGTCTGTCCGTATGAACACCTGGATCTCAGAGACTATAAGACATAGAGACACCAAATTTGGCACAAAGGTTCCTGCATTCTTTATTTTATTTATTTATTTATTTAAAGTCGACTATGAACAGTCGACATTGAAGAAATTAATATAATTATGACTAAAAGAGTAACATTATGATTAAAAATATTTGTATAGTTTAAAATAGGAAAAAAAAATAATTCAATTAAAATTAAAATTTGAAATCTCTGGGGGTGTTTAAGCAATATTAATCTAACCCAGCATTCGCTGCATGGATTGGGGAAAACCCAGAAAAAACCCAATCAGGTCAGATGGTAGGTTAGTTAGCTAGTATAACATTTTTGTTTTAATTTCCAACACCATGTTAGTTATTAATTATTGTTAGTTAAGAATGATAGAATACAATTTTTAATATTTATAAGAGATGCATCGGCGTTGAAAACACAGTAGAGTCTGTTGTAGTCAGCACAGAGAACTCGAAAAGGTTCATGCTTAGAATAGTTAGTTGTACATAGGTTAAGGGATAAAGGTGTGAAGTTACGTGTATGTCTAACTGGGACAGAAAGGTTTATATGCCTAAGCAGGTAGGGAGAATCAATTTCACCCTTTAGTAGTTTGACTATAAACATAACCCCAAGCATGCTACGACGATTAGTTAATGAGGGAAGATTAAGTAAAAGAAGTCTACTATAATAAGAGGGTAAGTCAATACCTGAAACCCAGTTAAAGCCTCTCAACGCAAAAAGTAGAAATTTCTTTTGTACAGACTCGATAAGATTTTTATGATTTGAGTATTGTGGTGACCAAATACAAAAACCGTATTCCAGAATGGGACGGACAAGCGAAACAAAAAGAAGCTTTGTCGTATAAGGGTCATCAAATTCCTTTGCCCATCGCTTGATGAACCCAAGAACTTGAGTCGCTTTGTTGACAGTAATTGAAATGTGTTTGTCAAACTTTAGCCTATGATCTAGAAGAACTCCTAAATCATTCACATCGTCTACTCTAATCAGAGGTACCATATTAAGAGTATAATTACAGATGTTAGCAGAGTTTCTGTAAAACGACATAACCTTACATTTCGAACAATTTAGTAGTAGATAATTACTTTTACACCAGGAATAAAAACGATCAAGATCAGCTTGCAATAGAGTGTTAGAAGCTATATTATTATAAGTTAGGCAAATCTTGACATCATCAGCATACATTAAGATATTAGAATTTAAAATAACATTGGGAAGATCGTTAATGAAAAGGTTAAAAAGAAGAGGACCGAGATGACTACCCTGAGGAACACCTGAGGTTACAAAGACAGGTTTAGAGGTTGCGGATTTAAATATTACTGTTTGAGTTCTATTATTAAGATAGTCAGATACCCATAACAGGAAATTGTATGGAAATCCAATCAAGTTTAATTTTTTAACTAAAAGGAAATGGTTAACAGAGTCAAAAGCTTTACTAAAGTCAGTATAAATAACATCAGTCTGCAACTTATTCTGAAAACCTTTGATCACTAGAGAAGAAAACTCTAATAGATTGGTAGTCGTAGATCTCTGTTTAACAAAACCATGCTGGAAGGGAGAGACAATAGATCTACAAAAATGACTAAGTTGAGATGTAATAATTTTCTCAAAAAGTTTCGGTATAGCGGACAATTTGGAAATACCTCTATAATTATTAACGTTATGTTTCGAACCATTTTTATGCAAGGGGATTATGAATGAATCCTTCCATATAGCCGGGAAAGAGGCAGACTCAACAGACATAATAAATAATTTATGTAAAAGTAAATGCAATGATTCCGCACAATACCTAAGGACACAGCCTGGAATACCATCTGGACCGGGTGAAAATACAGGTTTTATTTGATTGAGTTCGCTTAAAACGGAGCATTCAGTGATCACCGGCTCAGGAATAAAGTTAGACTTTTGCAAGTTACAGGGATAAGATATATGGGGTGAATAGCTGCCAATTGAGTAAGTAGATTGAAAGAAGTCTGCAAACAGATCGGCAGCGGCCTGATCACTGCATGCAGTCTTATTTTGAAATGAAATTGAGGAAGGTAGTGAAGAACATTTTCGTTTAGAGTTAACAAAACTATAGAACTGTCTAGGATTCTGAGCAAACTGTAACCGACACCGACGCAGATAAATATTGTAAAGTTGGGTGTTAAGTGAAACGAAATTCGATTTAGCAATAGCATATCGCGCGAAATCAGAAGAATTTCCTGTGCGTTGATATTTTTTGAAATATCGTGACTTTAAGTTTTTTAATCCACTTAATTCCCGAGAAAACCAAAGTGGCCTATTAGACTTCAATGGATATCTACGAGGAACACACTGGGCAAAAAAATTTTGTAAAGTATTATAAAAAATAGCCAAAGCACATTCAAAATTTATGGAATCATAAAAAAGAGACCAATCATAATTTAAGATGAGATCATTTAATTTATAAAAATTTGCATTTTTAAAACATAGTGGTATATTTACTGGCTTAGGTATGTCAATGTGCTCAGAAACCGGTAGTTCAATTGACAACTCTAAAGTTGGATGATAAGAATCTTCAGGAACTACAAGAGGGTCAATTCTACGTACGGAGGCATAGACAGGATCTGATACAAATACTAAGTCAAGAAGACGGTTATTGCAGTTAAAAATATGGTTAATTTGTGATAGAGAAAGATCAAGAAAGCCATTTAGAAATTCATGCGGAAAAGAAGGAACTAGAGTATTATTTTCAGCAGACCAAGATATATTTGGTAAATTAAAATCACCAAGCACAAACAAAGATTCGCTATCTAATAGTTTGGAGGATATAGACTTTAAAATAGATAAGTGTTGAAAATAAACAGAAATATCAGATTGAGGTGGGATGTACGAACAAGTGATATAGGCTGAAGTTTGACCAAACGTTGTCTTAATGGCGACAAATTCAATGCCGGACTCCGAGCAGATTAATTCCGATTTAAGATCAGAATCAACAGCAATAAGAACACCACCACCAATTCTAGCCAAACGGTCACATCTGTAAGACGTAAATTTATTACTAAAGAGAGCTAAGTTAGAAATTTCTGGCTTTAACCAAGTTTCAGTAAACACTAAGATACTATGTTCAAAGCAGAAACTATCTAGATAGACTTTAGATAGTTTTGATTTAATGCCCCTTACGTTTTGATAAGCTATACGAATAGGGGAGGTAAGCTGAACAGGATAAGTATTTAGTTTTTTGAAGCATTAGTGTTAGTTTTATTAACAGTAGGAGCTTGAGCTAAGGTGATATTAGGTTGAAAATGTACTGGGATGATGTTACGTTTCTTCGGCCTGAACTCATGTACCACCATATGAGGTGGCCAGAAACTCGGGTCGCACAATAACGAAAATGAGTCGGAAGGAACAGTTAATTTAAATGATGCAATTTCCCGAGGAGTTGAGAAATTGAATTTTTGTATGGTTACCGACGCCGTGGATTTTGTGGCGATATAAGCGGAGATGGACTCGCACGAAGTATCAGCAGATAATCGAGAAATGAATATCTGCTTTCTCGGAGCCACAACAGAAAATAAGGGGGTGTTAGTATTAACAATAATATTGGGAGCAGTAGGTGGTGAGGCAATAATCGGACAATAAGGAATAGAGGATCCCTACTCAGAACAAGTTTATTTCAAAAGTTGGATGCCACGCTTCCTTCGCCCACAATAAGCATTAATCTAGATAAAGTCAAGTTTTTTTTTATGTAAATCGCGTATAACTCCAAAAGTTCTTTGTGTAATAATGTGTAGTTTGGTAAGCCATCTGTGCTTAGCACTCTCAATATACCCTGCAATTTTGACAAAAATCGGACTAGTAAAACAAAAGTTATTTGTTAAATTATTTATCAAAATAGTTTTGCCCAATGCATATGGATGTTTTAAGTGTGTGAATGACCTAGAGATATCAAATTTGGTGACAGTATTCGTGTAGATCTTACGCATATGAAGTTTGTTTTAGAATTTTGCCACGCCCCTTTCCGCCTCCAAAAACTGTTAAATCCGTAATAATAGACCTATTGAATTTGGTTGCATTGAATTTGGTATGCATAATAACAATGATAGTCTGAATGACTCCTGTGAATTTGATTGAGATCGAATAAAAAACGAGGAAGTTATTAAAGAATCAATTTTATATGCAAAATTCACTTGCAGCTGCTCGCGCTTTGTTTGTTTTGTTGACAGAGTGACCATATCGGAATTTAATGGATTTCTTAAAAATATGTACATATATACAAAAAAAAACAAATTTCAGTATATTCTGTGGTTAATTTTTTGTTAAAATATCATTTAAGCTTTTTGTTTTCTCTCGAAATGGGATGCGGGTATCATACGGTCGAGCACTCTCGACTGTAGCTTTCTTACTGTAATTTCTATATGGTGTCGGAGAGGCCTTTTTCGGTTCAAATGTAACCGTTACATTCATTTTCTGTTGACATTAAGTTATCATAATACGTAATAAACGTAAAAATTAAGAGTTTTTCAAGACTTATTTTTTAATAGAAGGATTACAGCAATCGTCATGAAACTGCTGGTGTATTTTTTGCTAATATTAAAGTTCTAAAAAAAAAAAAAATTAAAATGAAAAGTCCGTAATGCTAAGACACCTCCTGTCCTTTTGTCCAATTTAATATACCAAATATACTAAAACTTGTTTTTTGAATATATTTGAAAATAGCGGGTAAATATCCGCAACACTGACATGGTCACACTGTCAACTAAACAAAATACACTTGCAGCTGTTTAGCTGCTAGTTTAGTTGACAGTGTGACCATGTCGGTATATACTTGATTTTTTCAAATATCTACAAATATACAAATTTTAGTATATTTGTTTGGTATATTGGTTGTCCAAATATAATTTAAGTGTTTTGTATTCTCTTGAAATCGGTAGCGGGTATCTCACAGTCACAGTCTCACAATCAAAAAATAGTGCTGATGTTGTTGCAAAACATAATATTCGCCATAACTCTTGTCAAACATTTTCACTCAAATATTTTGGAACATGAGAACTTAGTCATAACTAATTTTATAATTACATGTCCTACAGTTAATCATGACCGCATCGAGTATTACAAAAGAATCATGTGCTGCAATTGGATAGCAATATTGTTGCCGAATGTGAGGACCAAAATCATGCTTCTTGCGGGTGAAGTGGTTCATTTGTAAATTCATCGGAGTCACGTGGATGCCATCACATGGGATGGAATCTTCATCATCACCGATGTATTGGCGTTGGTATGGATGAACGTCATAAAACTGCTGGTGTATTTTGTGCAAATATTAAAGTTCTAAAAAAAAAAACGTTAAAATGAAAAGTCCGTAATGCTGAGACACCTCCTATCCTTATGACCAATGTAAACAAGTAAGAAAGCTACAGTCGAGAGTGCTCGACCGTGTGATACCCGCAACCCATTTCGAGAGAAAACAAAAAAAATAAATGATATTTTAACAAGAAATATACCAAATATACTAAAACTTGTTTTTTTTTTGTATATATTTGAAAATAGCGGGTAAAAATCCATAACACCGACATGGTCACAGTGTCAACTAAACAAACAAAGCGCGAGCAGCTGCAAGTGAATTTTGCATATTAAATTGATTCTTTAATAACTTCCTTGTTTTTCATTTGATCTCAACCAAATTCACAGGAGTCATTGAGAATATTATTATTATTATGAATACCAAAATTCATGCTCTAGGTCCATTATTACGGCTTTTCCAGATTTTTTGGGCGGAAAAGGGTGTGGCAAAAATCAACAAACAAACTTGATCTGCGTTAGACCTACACGAATACTGTCACCAAATTTGATATCTCTAGGGCATTCGTCATTCGCACACTTAAAACGTCCATATGCATTGGGCACATTTATTTTGATAAATAATTTAACAAAAGACTTTTGTTCCACTTTCCTATTTTTACCACAATTACAGGGTATATTAAGAGTATTAAGCACAGATGGCCTACCAATTTACACAACATTAAACAAAGAACTTTTGAAGTTATATGCGATTTACATAAAAAAACATGACTTGTTCTAGATTTATGCATATTGTGGGCAAAGGGGCGTGGCATCCAACTTTTGAAATAAACTTGATCTGCGTAAGGAATGCAGGAACCTATGTACCAAATTTGGTGTCTCTATGTCTTTTAGTCTCTGAGATCTTGGTGTTCATACAGACGGAGAGACGGACAGACTGACAGACTGACAGACGGACAAACTGACAGACGGACAGACGGACATGGCTATATCGTCTCAGTTGTTGACACTGATCAAGAATATATATGCTTTATGGGGTAGGAGATGCCTCCTTCTGCCTGTTACATACATTTTCTGTTGGCACTAAGTTATAATACCCTTCTACCCTATGGATAGCGGGTATAACAAGTAAGAAAACTACAGTCGAGGGTGCTAGACCGTATGATACCCGCAACACAAGAGAAAACAAAAAACTTAAATGAGATTTTAACAAAATGTATACCAAAGAATTAACTGAAATTTGTTTTTTTTGGATATATTAAAAAAAATCCATAACATACCGACATGGTCTTACTGTCAAGTAAACAAACAAAGCGCGAGCAGCTGCAAGTGAATTTTGCATATAGAATTGATAACTTCGTTGTTTTTCATTCGATCTCAACCAAATTCACAGGAGTCATTGAGACTTTCATTATTATTATGCATACCAAAATTCTAGGTTCATTATTACGGCTTTTCCAAATTTTTTGGGCGGAAAAGGGTGTGGCAAAAATCCAAAACAAACTTGATCTGCGTTAGACCTACACGAATACTGTCACCAAATTTGATATCTCTAGGGCATTCGTCATTCACACACCAAATTTGGTGTCTCTATGTCTAATAGTCTCTGAGATCTAAGTGTTCATACAGACGGACAGACTGACAGACGGACAGACTGACAGACGGACAGACTGATATGGCTATATAGTCTCAGCTGTTGACACTGATCAAGAATATATATACTTTATGGGGTAGGAGATGCCTCCTCCTGCCTGTTACGTACATTTTCTGTTGGCACTAAATTGTAATACCCTGTTACATACATTATAAGATATAATACCCTTCTACCCTATGGTATGTAATTAGGTTAGTTTTCTCTTCTTAATACTCTTAATATACCCTGTAAATTTGTTAAAAACCTGATTAGAAGAGACAAAAGTTATTTGTTAAATTACCCCTTTCCGCCCGAAAATATTACAAGCCGTAATAGTAGAGTTCGAATCTTGAATTTTGGTATGCATGATAATATACATAGTCTCAATGATTGTTATCGAATAAAAAGCATGGAAGTTATTAAAGAATCAACTGTATAGTGCAAAATTCACTTGCAGCTGTTTAGCTGCTAGTTGAGTTGACAGTGTGACCATATCGGTATATATTTGATTTTTTCAAATATCTACAAATATACAAATTTCAGTATATTTGTTTGGTATATTTTTGTTGGACGTTGACGTACATAGTATGCACATTCAAGTGGCCAAAGCGATACCAAGCCAATGCTTGTTACGCGCGGATTCCAATAAACCCTCCTTCCGCCCAACCGACCGAGAGGCGCTGTCGCATGACGAACGACTCGATTCGCGTTCGGACAGGATAGATTCGGGCATGCAAAAAAAAACGCGGATAGCATAAAATAGAAAAACAGGATCGGACATAAGAGAGAAACGGGTGGAATGAACAAATTTTAATTTATTACTATAAGCTAAATTCAGTCTAATTATTAGTTGAATAGGTTAGTAGTAAAGTTTTAAGAATGAAAACAGTATTAGCGCTGGAAAATACATGATAAAATCTATTATAGTTATAACATAAAACTCTAAAAGGGTCATGCAATGCAAAATTAGATCTACATAGGGGGAGAGCAAGCGGAATGTAACTACGGGTTAGTCTAGATGGATCGGAAAAGGTGAGTTGCGATATTAACTCTGAAGGATCAATATCACCATTAATAAGATTAAAAATAAATAAAGTGCCAAGCATTATTCTACGGTTAGATAAAGAAGGTAGGTTTATTAAAAGAAGTCTACTACTATATGACGGCAGTCTCACTTCAGCATTCCATTTTAAACCACGCAAAGCAACTAAGAGAAATTGTTTTTGAACAGATTCAATGCGATCCTGGTGCACAGAATACTGTGGAGACCATACGCACGAACCATATTCAAGAATCGGACGAACAAGTGAAGTATAAAGGGTCTTAGTAATATAAGGGTCATCAAATTCCTTTGACCACCTCTTAATGAAACCGAGAACAGATATAGCTTTATTGACCGTTCTAGAAATTTAAGTTTATGATCTAAGAGAATACCTAGATCATCAACAGGAGTAATTCTTTTTAGATCGTTACCGTTCAGTAAGTAAGAGGCCAAATGTGGACTAACTCTATAGAAGGACATCACAACACATTTAGAGCAGTTTAAATTTAACAAGCTCACTTTGCACCATGACTGAAAAGAGTCAAGATCTCTCTGCATCTTGATATGGCATGGCCAATCCCTGTACTGCAGGCATATTTTAACATCATCTGCATACATTAGTACGCGAGATTGTGTCAAAACAGTAGGTAGATCATTTATGAACAATGTGAAAAGTAAGGGACCGAGATGGCTACCTTGGGGAACTCCAGAGGTAACTCGGAATGTATTAGAAAGGAAATTATTAAAAGAAACTTTTTGCGTTCTTTGGCTGAGATAGCTTGAAATCCAGCAAATCAAATTATTGGGAAATCCAATTAAGTCAAGCTTATATAACAAAAGAGAATGATTCACTGAGTCAAAGGCTTTACTAAAATCGGTATAGATGACGTCAGTTTGTTCGTTATTAAGGAAACCCTGGTTAACGAACGAAGAAAGCTCAAGAAGATTAGTAACAGTGGATCTATGTTTCACAAACCCATGCTGGTAGGGGGAAATAATAGAACTACATAAATGTTGTAAATGACTTGTTAATATCTTCTCAAAAACTTTTGGTATAGCAGACAATTTACATATCCCTCTATAGTTTTTGGCGTCAGACTTACTTCCCTTCTTATGGAGAGGAATAATGAAAGACTCCTTCCATAAAGAGGGAAAAGTCGATGACTCAAGTGAAAGTAAAGCCTCGGCTCTGTACCGAAGTACACAGCCAGGAACTCCATCCCGACCGGGCGAAAACACCGGCTTAACCATTTGAAGATATCGAGTCAGAGACTCCTCACTCATTAAGGGACTGAAGATACAATTCGACCGAGACAGGCTGTAAGGATAGGGCGCGTTAGATTAGGAAGAAGAAGAATAAGTAGTTTGAAAAAAAGAACCAAATAGATCAGCGATCGCCTGACCTGAATTTGCTTTCAAAGCAAAGATTTAATTTATTATAGAATAAATTGACGGCGGCACTTATGTCAGTGCAGGAATACAAATTAGACCAATCAATTCCATTAAGAAGTTTGGATTAATTTGGAAAAGTTAGCCTTTCGAAAGCAACGAACTCAATCGGCAGGTACATCAGAATTAGTGAGTACAGATCTGCTAAGTTCGATCATTAACTCCAGAGTTGGATGATAAGGGTCTTCAGGAGATGTAAGGGGTTCTGATCTAGATAGAACTACGCAGGTAGGTTCAGAAACAAAGCACAGATCTAATTGCCGGCAAAGAGAATTTCTTATATTGTTAATTTGACCAACAGATAATTCAAGTAAACCATCAATAAAGTCATGTCGGTTCGAAGGCATAAGAAAACAAAAATTATCACAAGGATACCAAGCTGTTCCAGGAAGGTTAAAGTCTCCTAGAACAACAATATGATCTTTGTCGGATAACAAGGCAAATACAAATTTATTGCTTCCAGGTGATCATGGTATAAAGATAAATCGGACGACGGAGGTATATATGAGCAAGTAAGAAATAAACTTACACCATATAAATTTACTTTTATAGATAGAAACTCTATATTATTAGGATTATTATAATGTAATGGCTCCGATGAGAAGTTGGAGTCTACTGCAAATAGAACACCACCCCCTCTTCGGGAAGAACGATCTTGCCTGTAAATAGTGTACTTTGACGGAAAGAGTTCGGAATTAGAAATATCTGAACTTAACCAGGTTTCCGAAAACACAACTACATCAGTAGAAAAAGCGAAACTGTCGACGTATAGCTTACTTATTTTACTACGCAAACCACGCACATTTTGATAGGTTATAAGAAATGATGAGATAAGTTTTTTGAAGATGATGAAAAAGAAGAAAAAGCAGTTTGAGATTGAGACTGTACAGGTACATTTGGTAAAAGCCCAATCGAAGTCCGATTTTTAACTTTGGCTTTGAACTCTTTTACCAACAAATACTCTGGCCAAAAACTTGGCGAGCATATGGTTTCAAAAAGTGAAGGTGCGACATTGATCTTGAAAGATGTAATTTGTCTATCATAAGCACATTTAAATTTTTCCACTTTTGGATTGGCATTTTTAATAAAAGCCTTTACGTCATCTGACGTGAGATCGGGGGCAAAAATCTGTTTCATTGGTGGAACCCCCACAAGTGCTTTAGGAGCCAAAGGAGTAATATTTGGTATATTGTCTTTGGAACCTAATAATGTCGGTGATCCGACAGTGAGAATAGTTGGAGGAGGTGCGGAGGAAATTTTATTACTAGGATTCGGCTTGCCTCTACTTCTAGTGACAACCGTGGACAATTCAGACACAACTTCAGCGTTAACTAATGTCGGTGGAGCAGGTTCCCTAATGGGTATGCTTTCCGCAGCGGTTATTGATACTGGGGTAACAAACGAGATTAACTGCGGAACCAACGGAGTAGTGGGTGAGTCAGTCGCTGGTAGAGGTAAACATTTGGATAATTGTAAGTCTCAAGAAGATGATTCTTTTCGCTTTGGAGACTCAGCCATAAGTTTCAAACTATTGAACTGAGAATTCAAAGCACTAAACTGATCGTTTAACTTATGAAAGCCACCAATCAGATTATTAAAACCAACTCTTGTCTGTCTCATAAACATCCGGATTTCACACTCAACTTCTCGACATGACTCACAACACCAGTTAATCCCAGTTCTCTTGGCAACGGCATCTGCAACTAGCCCTGGATAACCTACACACTTTACGTGTACTACGTTATTACAGAGCCAGCAGGCCATACTGTGTTGCGAAGCCGTGATCTGCTTCTGGCAACTCTTCACAATTTGGATTCACAATTTTGCCTTCCATTATAAGAAAACAAACAAATTAAAAATTTATAAAATTAACAAAAATTTTCTTTGAAATAGTAGGTACTATGCCCACTGTACAGATTCAAAACAGAAATATGTTAACAACAACAAAACAGTAGAGCAAGCGTGAGAGCAGAGAACGCCACTAACGGAATACTGTCAACTGAGAGTTGTTGAGAGAGAAACCGTCACACTGCGAGCGGGAAGGAAAGCACAAAGAGTAGACACGCAAAATCTAATGCTTACCACAACAACAAAACTTTGAACTCAGTTTATATAGAAACAAACAGAGCTTAAATAGGCACAAATAAAATTCACTATTTAGTAAACAAACTAATGTCATGCACTATCACAGGATAGATACGCGATGTAGCAAATGATTACAGTATTTACTTTACAGAAAGTTATTAAACACCGGTTGTTAAAATAAACAAGTAAGAAAGCTACAGTCGAGAGTGCTTGACCGTATGATACCCGGAACCCATTTCGAGAGAAAACAAAAAACTTTAATGATATTTTAACAAAAAATATACTAAATATACTAAAACTTGTTTTTCTTTGTATATATTTGAAAATAGCGGGTATAAAAATCAATAGCATACATGGTCACACTGTCAACTAAACAAACAAAGCGCGAGCATCTGCAAGTGAATTTGCATATAAAATTGATTCATTAATAACTTACTTGTTTTTCATTCGATCTCGACCAAATTCACAGAAATCACGGCTTTTACAGGCTTTTGGGGGCGGAAAGGGGCGTGGCAAAAATCTAAAATAAACTTGATCTGCGTAGAGCCTATAAGAGTACTGTCACCAAATTTGTGGTGTGGTCGGAGATGCCTCTCTCTGCCTGTAACATACAATTTCTGTTGGCACTAAGTTATAATACCCTTTTACCCTATGGGTAACGGGTATACGAATCCAAAATGCTTCGTCTTTAGAACGTAATTGTCTTATTTGTGAACCAAAAGAAAACTAAAGAAAAATGTTATGACTTTTTAAATAAAAAAAACGAAATTTTTGAAAAAAAAAACGTTCAACCTTAAGCGCTTTTTAAAAATATTATACATATCATATTAAAAATCTAAAGACAATACAGTTTCAATCATTTAGAAATTATATGTATATAATTTACAATCGTGTTAGGCATTTCGCACACGTCAAAATTTAAAGTTAACAAAAAACAATTCAAAGTTTTCGATGTGGCTACATGGATATGGGCAATTCTCCAGGAAGTTTAACCAAAATTAAATTGATCTAATATCAGCGAATTTTAAATTTACTAATAATAATTTGAAATATTTCAATGCAAGTTCGAACAAGTGCGAAAGTTCTGTTTAAAACATTTTTATTGCATGTTTTATCTTGATTCATTTTCATAAAGACAGTCATTATGCAATGATAATCGCTGTTTTAAATCTCCGGTTATATTCAAAGAACAAAAGGAAAATGAAAAAGAAACGATGCAATTGGTTATTACGGCAAATGTCCTATCAGCTTAACCGTTTTTATCACTGTCTCGTGCGATACTGAATAATAACATGCGTTATCACTGCATCCAAAATTTTTGCACAATGTTTATCAAATTTTGGGTCCAAATTGGACCTCGCAAAGTAATTTAAGACAAGTAAGAAAGCTACAGTCGAGTGTGCTCGACTGTAAACTACCCAAAGCACGAAATTATTTTTAAATATTTAAAAATCTTGTTAAGTTTTGCTAAAAAAAAATTAAAATATTAAATGTCAAAAATTTTACATGCGTGATTCGTTCTCATGCACACTGCGACACGCATACGTGCGCTCTAAACACTGCGCCACCAAACAATTTTATTCTAAGAGTTCTAACAAGAATAAAGTTCCCTTTACCTGTTGTGTGGGTTTTTCTTTAGCAATTGCGAAATTTGCAGCACACTGGGAATTTTATTTCTCAAATTTTAATTTTTTTTATCACTATGCAATTTATAAGTGTTATCAACAATAGCCAATATAATAGCCATTGTAAATAACATACATATTTTTAACAAGTAAGAAAGCTACAGTCGAGAGTGCTCGACCGTGTGATACCCGCAACCCATTTCGAGAGAAATCAAACTTAAATGATATTTTAACAAAAAATATAAGATTTTTGCCACGCCCTTTTCCGTCCAAAAAATCTGAAAAAGCCGTAATAATAGACCTAGAGCATGAATTTTGGTATGCATAATAATAATGATAGTCTCAATGACTCCTGTCAATTTGGTTGAGATCGAATGAAAGACAAGGAAGTTATTAAAGAATCAATTTAATATGCAAAATTAACTTGCAGCTGCTCGTGCATTGTTTGTTTAGTTGACAGTGTGACCATGTCGATGTTGAGGATTTTTACCCGCTATTTTCAAATACATCCAAAAAAAAAACAAGTTTCACTATATTTTTTGTTAAAATATCATTACATTTTTTTGTTTTCTCTCTAAATGGGATGCGGGTATCATACGGTCGAGCACTCTCGACCGCAGCTTTCTTACTTAGCATATTCTGAAACTTCTTTTGTATACCCGCTACCCATAAGGTAGAAGAGTATTATAACTTAGTGCCAACAGAAAATGTATGTAATAGGCAGAAGGAGACATCTTCGACCACATAAAGTATATATATTCTTGATCAGTGTCAACAGCCGAGACAATATAGCCATTCCGTCTGTGAATTTTGCATATAAAATTGGTTATTAAATAACTGTTCTTCTTTAATCATTGAGAATATAATAATTGTTATGCATACCAAAATTCATTGCTCTAGGTCTTTTATTACGGCTTTTACAGGCTTTTTGGGGCGGAAAGGGGCGTGGCAAAAATCTAAAATAAACTTGATCTGCGTAGTACTGTCACCAAATTTGGTAGCTCTTGCTCTTATAGTCTCTGAGATCTAGGTGTTCATACAGACGGACAGACGGACATGGTTATATCGTCTCGGCTGTTGACACTGATCAAGAATATATATACTTTATGTGTATTTATGCATATTGTGGGCGAAGGCGGAGTGGCTTCCCACTTTTGAAATAAACTTGATCTGCGTAAGGAATGCAGGAACCTATGAACCAAATTTGGTGTCTTTATGTCTTATAGTCTCTAAGATCTAGGTGTTCATACGGACAGACAAACGGACATGGCTATATAGCCTCGGCTGTTGACACTAATCAAGAATATATATACTTTATGGGGTCGGAGATGGCTCCTTCTGCGTGTTACATACATTATAAGATATAATATCCTTCTTAATACTCTTAATATACCCTGTACATTTGGTAAAAACCTGATTAGAAGAAAAAATAGTTATTTCTTAAATTATCCATTTCCGCCCCCGAATATATTACAAGCCGTAATAATAGAGTTCGAACCTTGAATTTTGGTATGCATGATAATATATATACTCTCAATGATTGTGATCGAATGAAAAGCATGAAAGTTATTAAAGAATCAACTTTATTGGGCAAAATTGACTTGCAGCTGTTTAGCTATTAGTTTAGTTGACAGTGTGACCATATCGGTATATATTTGATTTTTTCAAATATCTACAAATATACAAATTTCAGTATATTTGTTTGGTATATTTTTGTTGGACGTTGACGTACATAGTATGCACATTCAAGTGGCCAAAGCGATACCAAGCCAATGCTTGTTACGCGCGGATTCCAATAAACCCTCCTTCCGCCCAACCGACCGAGAGGCGCTGTCGCATGACGAACGACTCGATTCGCGTTCGGACAGGATAGATTCGGGCATGCAAAAAAAAACGCGGATAGCATAAAATAGAAAAACAGGATCGGACATAAGAGAGAAACGGGTGGAATGAACAAATTTTAATTTATTACTATAAGCTAAATTCAGTCTAATTATTAGTTAAATAGGTTAGCAGTAAAGTTTTAAGATTAAAAGCAGTTTTAGCACTAGAAAATACGTGATAAAATCTATTATAGTTAGAACATAAAACTCTAAAAGGGTTATGCAGTGCAAAATTAGAAAATTAGAGAGAGCAAGCGAAATGTAACTACGGGTTAGTCTAAATGGAACCGAAAAGGTTAGTCGCGATATTATCTCTGAAGAATCAATATCACCATTAATAAGATTAAAAATAAATAAAATGCCAAGCATTATTCTACGGTTAGATAAAGAAGGTAGGTTTATTAAAAGAAGTCTACTACTATATGACGGAAGTCTCACTTCAGCAGTCCAGTTCAAACCACGCAAAGCAAATAAGAGAAATTGTTTTTGAACAGATTCAATGCGATCCTGGTGCACAGAATACGCATGAACCATATTCAAGAATCGGACGAACAAGTGAAGTATAAAGGGTCTTAGTAATATAAGGGTCATCAAATTGCTTTGGCCAAAACAAAGCTTTATTGACCGTTCTAGAAATGTGGTCTGAAAATTTAAGTTTATGATCTAAGAGAATACCTAGATCATCAACAGCAGTAATTCTTTTTAGATCGTTACCGTTCAGTAAGTAAGAGGCCAAATATGGACTAACTCTATAGAAGGACATTACAACACATTTAGAGCAGTTTAAATTTAACAAGCTCACTTTGCACCATGACTGAAAAGAGTCAAGATCTCTCTGCAACTTGATATGGCATGGCCAATCCCTGTACTGCAGGCATATTTTAACATCATCTGCATACATTAGTACGCAAGATTGTGTCAAAACAGTAGGTAGATCATTTATGAACAATGTGAAAAGTAAGGGACCGAGATGGCTACCTTGGGGAACTCCAGAGGTAACTCGGAATGTATTAAAAAGAAAATTATTAAAAGAAACTTTTTGCGTTCTTTGGCTTAGATAGCTTGAAATCCAGCAAATCAAATTATTGGGAAATCCAATAGTCAAGCATATATAACAAAAGAATGATTTACTGAGTCAAAGGCTTTACTAAAATCGGTATAGATGACGTCAGCTTGTTCGTTTTTAAGGAAACCCTGGTTAACGAACGAAGAAAGCTCAATAAGATTAGTAACAGTGGATCTATGTTTCACAAATCCGTGCTGGTAGGGGGAAATAATAGAACTACATAAATGTTGTAAATGACTTGTTAATATCTTCCCAAAAACTTTTGGTATAGCAGACAATTTGCATATCCCTCTATAGTTTTTGGCGTCAGACTTACTTTCTTTTTTATGGAGAGGAATAATGAAAGACTCCTTCCATAAAGAGGGAAAAGTCGATGACTCTAGCGATAAATCATATAATTTCAGCAACGGACTGCATAAAGCCTCAGCTCCGTACCGAAGTACACAGCCAGGAACTCCATCCCGACCGGGCGAAAACACCGGCTTAACCATTTGAAGATATCGAGTCAGAGACTCCTCACTCATTAAGGGACTGAAGATACAATTCGCCCGAGACAGGCTGTAAGGATAGGGCGCGTTAGAGTACGAAGAAGAAGAATAAGTAGTTTGAAAAAAAGAAGCAAATAGATCAGCGATCGCCTGGCCTGAATTTGCTTTCGAATTTTCGTAAGATAGACAAGGAGGATAAGACGAAGACTTACGCTTAGTGTTTACAAAATTTAAAAATTTTCTTGGGTTTTCAGAAAAGCTAACCCGACAGTAAGTAATTTTTATAACACACATAGACCGAGCAATTATGTATTGCGAAAAAGTTAAGGTAGAACCTGAAATTTTAAACGTTTTGTAGAGTCTAGACTTCAGGTTCTTAAGGTTAGAAAGTTGCTTACAAAACCAAGGAGGCTTATTAGACCTATGCGGAAAATAAGAATGAATACTGGCATCAACGCAAAGATTTAATTTATTATAGAACAAATTGACGGCGGCACTTATGTCAGTGCAGGAATACAAATTAGACCAATCAATTCCATTAAGAAGTTGGATTAATTTGGGAAAGTTAGCCTTTCGAAAGCAACGAACTCAATCGGCAGGTACATCAGAATTAGTGAGTACAGATCTGCTAAGTTCGATCATTAACTCCAGAGTTGGATGATAAAGGTCTTCAGGAGATGGAAGGGGTTCCGATCTAGGTAGAACTACGCTGGTGGGTTCAGAAACAAAGCACAGATCTAATTGCCGGCAAAGAGAATTTCTTATATTGTTAATTTGACCAACAGGTAATTCAAGTAAACCATCAATAAAGTCATGTCGGTTCGAAGGAATAAGAAAACAAAAGTTATCACAAGGATACCAAGCTGTTCCAGGAAGGTTAAAGTCTCCTAGAACAACAATATGATCTTTGTCGGATAACAAGGCAAATACAAATTTATTGCTTCCAGGTGATCATGGTATACAGATAAATCGGACGACGGCGGTATATATGAGCAAGTAAGAAATAAACTTACACCATACAAATTTACTTTTATAGATAGAAACTCTATATTATTAGGATTATTATAATGTAATGGCTCCGATGAGAAGTTGGAGTCTACTGCGAATAGAACACAACCCCTTCTTTGGGAAGAACGATCTTGGCTGTAAATAGTGTATCAGAAATATCCGAACTTAACCATGTTTCCGAAAACACAACTACATCAGTAGAAAAAGTGAAACTGTCGACGTATAGCTTACTTTATTTACGCAAACCACGCACATTTTGATAGGTTATAAGAAATGATAAGATAAGTTTTTTGAAGATGATGAAAAAGAAGAAAAAGCAGTTTGAGATTGAGACTGTACAGGTACATTTGGTAAAAGCCCAATCGGAATCCGATTTTTAACTTTGGCTTTGAACTCTTTTACCAACAAATACTCTGGCCAAAAACTTGGCGAGCATATGGTTTCAAAAAGTGAAGGTGCGACATTGATCTTGAAAGATGCAATTTGTGTATCATAAGCACATTTAAATTTTTCCACTTTTGGATTGGCATTTTTAATTTTGGCTATAATAAAAGCCTTTACGTCATCTGACGTGAGATCGGGGGCAAGCCTTGAAACAAAAATCTGTTTCATTGGTGGAACCCCCACAAGTGGTTTAGGAGCCAAAGGAGTAATATTTGGTATATTGTCTTTGGAATCTAATAATGTCGGTGATCCGACAGTGAGAATAGTTGGAGGAGGTGCGGAGGAAATTTTATTACTAGGATTCGGCTTGCCTCTACTTCTAGTGACAACCGTGGACAATTCAGACACAACTTCAGCGTTAACTAATGTCGGTGGAGCAGGTTCCCTAATGGGTATGCTTTCCGCAGCGGTTATTGATACTGGGGTAACAAACGAGATTAACTGCGGAACCAACGGAGTAGTGGGTGAGTCAGTCGCTGGTAGAGGTAAAAATTTGGATAATTGTAAGTCTCAAGAAGATGATTCTTTTCGCTTTGGAGACTCAGCCATAAGTTTCAAACTATTGAACTGAGAATTCAAAGCACTAAACTGATCGTTTAACTTATGAAAGCCACCAATCAGATTATTAAAACCAACTCTTGTCTGTCTCATAAACATCCGGATTTCACACTGAACTTCTCGACATGACTCACAACACCAGTTAATCCCAGTTCTCTTGGCAACGGCATCTGCAACTAGCCCTGGATAACCTACACACTTTACGTGTACTACGTTATCACAGAGCCAGCAGGCCATACTGTGTTGCGAAGCCGTGATCTGCTTCTGGCAACTCTTCACAATTTGGATTCACAATTTTGCCTTCCATTATAAGAAAACAAACAAATTAAAAATTTATAAAATTAACAAAAATTTTCTTTGAAATAGTAGGTACTATGCCCACTGTACAGATTCAAAACAGAAATATGTTAACAACAACAAAACAGTAGAGCAAGCGTGAGAGCAGAGAACGCCACTAACGGAATACTGTCAACTGAGAGTTGTTGAGAGAGAAACCGTCACACCGCGAGCGGGAAGGAAAGCACAAAGAGTAGACACGCAAAATCTAATGCTTACCACAACAACAAAACTTTGAACTCAGTTTATATAGAAACAAACAGAGCTTAAATAGGCACAAATAAAATTCACTATTTAGTAAACAAACTAATGTCATGCACTATCACAGGATAGATACGCGATGTAGCAAATGATTACAGTAATTACTCTACAGAAAGTTATTAAACACCGGTTGTTAAAATAAACAAGTAAGAAAGCTACAATCGAGAGTGCTCGACAGTATGATACCCGCAACCCATTTCGAGGGAAAACAAAAAATTTAAATGATATTTTAACAACAAATATACCAAAAATATACTGAAACTTGTGTTTTGTTTGTATATATTTTCACAACACCGACATGGTCACACTGTCAACTAAACAAACAAAGCGCGAGCAGTTGCAAGTGAATTTTGCATATAAAATTGATTCTTTAATAACTTCCTCGTTTTTTTTTCGATCTCAACCAAATGACTTTTGTTCCACTTATCCGATTTTTACCATAATTACAGCGTATATTAAGAGTATTAAGCACAGATGGCCTACCAATTTACACAACATTACACAAAGAACTTTTGGAGTTATATGCGATTTACATAAAAAAAAACTTGACTTGTTCTAGATTTATGCATATTGTGGGCGAAGGGGGAGTGACATCCAACTTTTGAAATAAAGTTGATCTGCGTAGGTCCTATAAGAGTACTGTCCCCAAATTTGGTAGCTCTAGCTCTTATAGTCTCTGAGATCTAGGTGTTCATACAGACGGGCAGACGGACAGACGGACAGACGGGCAGACGGACATGGCTATATCGTCTCGGCTGTTGGCACTGATCAAGAATATATATACTTTATGGGGTCGGAGATGCCTCCTTCTGCCTGTTACATGCATTTTCTGCGGGCGCACAAAAAATCAAGTAAGAAAGCTACAGTCGAGAGTGCTCGACAGTATGATACCCGCAACCCATTTCGAGGGAAAACAAAAAATTTAAATGATATTTTAACAACAAATATACCAAAAATATACTGAAACTTGTGTTTTGTTTGTATATATTTTCACAACACCGACATGGTCACACTGTCAACTAAACAAACAAAGGGCGAGCAGCTACAAGTGAATTTTTCATATAAAATTGATTCTTTAATAACTTCCTCGTTTTTTTTCCGATCTCAACCAAATGACTTTTGCTCCACTTAACCGATTTTTACCATAATTACAGGGTATATTAAGAGTATTAAGCACAGATGGCCTACCAACTTACACAACATTACACAAAGAACTTTTGGAGTTATATGCGATTTACATAAAAAAAACTTGACTTGTTCTAGATTTATGCATATTGTGGGCGAAGGGGGAGTGACATCCAACTTTTGAAATAAACTTGATCTGCGTAGGTCCTATAAGAGTACTGTCCCCACATTTGGTAGCTCTGGCGCTTATAGTCTCTGAGATCTAGGTGTTCATACAGACGGACATGGCTATATCGTCTCGGCTGTTGGCACTGATCAAAAATATCTATACTTTATGGGGTCGGAGATGCCTCCTTCTGCCTGTTACATGCATTTTCTCCGGGCGCACAAAAAAACAAGAAAGAAAGCTACAGTCGAGAGTGCTCGACCGTATGATACCCGCAACCCATTTCGAGGGAAAACAAAACATTTAAATGATATTTTAACAACAAATATACCAAAAATATACTGAAACTTGTGTTTTGTTTGTATATATTTTCACAACACCGACATGGTCACACTGTCAACTAAACAAAGAAAGCGCGAGCATCTGCAAGTGAATTTTGCATATAAAATTGATTCTTTAATAACTTCCTCGTTTTTTATTTGGTCTCAACCAAATTCACAGGAGTCATTCAGACAATTATTGTTGTTTTGCATACCAAAATTCAATGCTCTAGGTCTTTTATTACGTCTTTTACAGGCTTTTGGGGCGGAAAGGGGCGTGGCAAAAATCTAAAATAAAATTGATCTGCGTAGGGCTTGTAAGAGTACTGTCACCGAATTCTTGGTGTGGTCGGAGATGCCTCCCTCTGCCTGTTACATACATTTTCTGTTGGCACTAAGTTATTATACCCTTTTACCCTATGGGAAGCGGGTATACAAATTCAAAACAAGTAAGAAAGCTACAGTCGAGAGTGCTCGACCGTATGATACCCGCAACCCATTTCGAGAGAAAACAAAAAATTTAAATGATATATTAACAAAAAATATACCAAATATACTAAAATTAGTTTTTTGTATATATTTGAAAATAGCGGGTAAAAATCACAACACCGTTTTGGTCACACTGTCAACTAAACAAACAAAGCGCGGGCAGCTGCAAGTGAATTTTGCATATAAAATTGATTCTTTAATAACTTCCTTGTTTTTCATTCGATCTCAACCAAATTCACAGAAATCATTGAAAATATAATTATTATTATGCATACCAAAATTCAATGCTCTAGGTCTATTATTACGGCTTTTACAGACTTTTGGGGGCGGAAAGGGGCGTGGCATCCAACTTTTGAAATAAACTTGATCTGCGTAGGACCTATAGGAGTACTGTCCCCAAATTTGGTAGCTCTAGCTCTTATAGTCTCTGAGATCCAGGTGTTCATACAGACGGACAGACGGACAGACGGACATGGCTATATCGTCTCGGCTGTTGACACTGATCAAGAATATATATACTTTGTGGGGTCGGAGATGCCTCCTTCTGCCTGTTACATACATTTTCTGTTGGCACTAAGTTATAATACCCTTCTACCCTATGGGTAGCGGGTATAATGATTCGTCTTTAGAACGTAATTGTCTTATTTGTGAACCAAAAGAAAACTAAAGAAAAATGTTATGACTTTTTAAACAAAAAAAACGAAATTTTAAGCGCTTTTTAAAAATATTATACATATCATATTAAAAATCTAAAGACAATACAGTTTCAATCATTTAGAAATTATATGTATATTATTTACAATCGTGTTCTTAGGCATTTCGCACACTTCAAAATTTAAAGCCTATCATTATTATTATGCATACCAAAATTCATGCTCTAGGTCCATTATTACGGCTTTTCCAGATATTTTGGGCGGAAAAGGGAGTGGCAAAAATCCAAAACTAACTTGATCTGCGTACGACGTACACGAATACTGTCACCAAATTTGATATCTCTAGGTCATTCACACACTTAAAACGTCCATATGCATTGAGAACATTTTTTTTTATTAAATAATTTAACAAATGACTTTTGTTCCACTTATCCGATTTTTACCACATTTACAGAGTATATTAAGAGTATTAAGCACAGATGGCCTACCAATTTACACAACATTACACAAAGAATTTTTTGAGTTATATGCGATTTACATAAAAAAAAAGTTGACTTGTTCTAGATTTATGCATATTGTGGGCGAAGGTGGAGTGACATCCAACTTTTGAAATAAACTTGATCTGCGTAAGGAATGCAGGAACCTATGTACCAAATTTGGTGTCTTTATGTCGTATAGTCTCTAATATCTAGGTGTTCATACAGAGGGACAGACGGACAGACTGACAGACGGACAGACGGATATGGCTATATCGTCTCAGCTGTTGACATTGATCAAGAATATATATACTTTATGGGGTAGGAGATGCCTCCTTCTGCCTGTTACATACATTTTCTGTTGGCACTAAGTTATAATACCCTGTTGTATACATTATAAGATATAATACCCTTCTACCCTTAGGTATGTAATTAGGTTAGTTTTCTCTTCTTAATACTCTTAATATACCCTGTAAATTTGGTAAAAACCTGATAAGAAGAAACAAAAGTTATTTGTTAAATTACCCCTTTCCGCCCCCGAAAATATTACAAGCCGTAATAATAGAGTTCGAACCTTGAATTTTGGTATGCATGATAATATATATAGTCTCAATGATTGTGATCGAATGAAAAGCGTGGAAATTATTAAAGAATCAACTTTATAGGGCAAAATTCACTTGCAGCTGTTTAGCTGTTAGTTTAGTTGACAGTGTGACCATGTCGGTATATATTTGATTTTTTCAAATATCTACAAATATACAAATTTCAGTATATTTGTTTGGTATATTGTTTGTCCAAATATCATTTAAGTGTTTTGTATTCTCTCGAAATGGGTTGCGGGTATCATACGGTCGAGCACTCTCGACTGTAGCTTTCTTACTTGTTTTGTTTTGTTTTATGGAAGATTTTCTGTTAAGTGTTTTAACTAGAATACACTGAATATATTAAAAATAATTTATCTACATTTTATGCACATCTAATTACTTAAAATATACAAAATCAACATAAAAATCTGGTCGAAGTCAAATAAAAAACTTTTTGAGAAAAAAGCAATACATATCATTATAAAATAATTTGCATCACAATTTTTGATCAAGGTACGCTAAAATCAGCGATTTAGATAGTTTTAAAAAAAAACTGACTTCTGTCGGTGTTGCGTGCGAACGCCTTAGTTTCTTAATTAAATGTTTGTGTTGGGCCATTTGTTATGCTCTCTCAGATAACCAACTAATGGATGAGCATCGTCAATCATATTCTGAAAACCCCGAAAGATAAGATGTTTCCGGTCACTAGTTCGAAACGGTTTTAGCTATAAAAAAAAAATGCTGATGTTGTTGCAAAGCATAATATTCGCCATAACTCTTGTCTAACATTTTCACTCAAATATTTTGGAACTCGAAAATTTGAAGTCCGTTTAGCGTGAAGAGCTCACAAATATCCCACAAACATAACTAATTTTATAATTACATGTCCTACAGTTAAGCATGACCGAATCGAGTATCACAAAAGAATCATGTGCTGCAATTGTATAACAATATTGTTGCCGAACGTGAGGACCAAACTCATGTTTCTTGCGGGTGAAGTGGTTCATTTGTAAATTCATCAGAGTCACATGGATGCCATAACATGGGCGTTGGTATGGATGAACGACCACATCTGATTGCATTCAACAATTGGACCATGGTTAATGGAATAAAATACAATTTCCAGGACCGGTCCCCACGTATCAAGCACTCTGCTAACTCTGACCAACGGTTATAGAAAAATACAGGAAATTGTAATTCGTCTATGAGCAAAGTTTGCATTGAATTTTAATAAATAAATTTAGTAAAAAAAGAAATCTTATAATTAAAACTTGCATCCGAAAATTATAATTTCTATGTACCTTATGGTGTCGGAGAGGCCTTTTTCGGTTCAAATGTAACCGTTACATTCATTATATCAGCTACCCATAGGGTAGAAGGGTATTGCAACTTAGTGCCAACAGAAAATGTATGTAACAGGCAGAAGGAGGCATCTCCGACCCCATAAAGTACATATATTCTTGATCAGTGTCAACAGCCGAGACGATATAGCCATGTCCGTCTGTCCGTCTGTATGAACACCTAGATCTCAGAGAGTATAAGAGCTAGAGCTACTAAATTTTGTGAAAGTACTCTTATAGGTAATACGGAAATCACGTTTGTTATCGATTTTTGCCACGCACCTTTCCGCCCCCAAAAGCTGTAAAAGTCGTAATAAAAGACCTGGAGCATTGTAATGCATAATATTAATTATATTCTCAATGATTCTTGTGAATTTGGTTGAGATCGAATAAAAAATAAGGAAGTTATTAAAGAATCAATTTTATATGCAAAATTCACTTGCAGCTGCTCGCGCTTTGTTTGTTTAGTTGCCCTAGGTGTTCATACTGGTTCCTATCAATCTCCACGCGTCTTTAGAGATTGTCAAGGTTGCTTGGGGCCGATTGATATTGCCCGAGCCTTCGCTTCACAATTGACCATAAGCTTTCAATTGGATTGAGATCGGGACTTTGGGCTGGCCACTTCATGACTTTAAATTTTATTTTGCCAACCATTATTTAACAATTTTCGCAGTGTGCTTTGGATCCCCATCCTGTTGGAGAGTGATTTATCCTTCAGGATAGACGCAATTATCGTTAAAATTGTGAATACGGGTCTTCAAAATGTTAATATAGTCCTCTTTTTGCATTATCCCATCAATTTTGTGCAACGGCCCAACGTGCCACCATGTGAAGCACCCCAAGCCATTATATTTCCTTCTCCATGCTTTACGGTTTGCTTTACATGTTGTCTGTGAAGCTTGTCACTGGGCCTATGCCAATAATATGGCTTGCCATCCGATTGTAAACGGTTAAACTTGGATTTGTCCGTTTCCAGTTGTCTATAATCCAGTTTTTGTGTGTCATTGCAAATAAATATTTTCGTGCTGTACAAAACTGGATAGTGGTTATTTTACAGACGAGCGCACTCGACTGTAGCTTTCTTACTTGTTTTGTATGTACAAGATGTCCAACCGGGATAATTCTTAAAGGACTCGCCATCGATGTCAGCTTGCGACCCTCAATATTAATGACGCATACACTTCCTACGGGTCGGTTTCCCGTTTGTCGGTAGATTTGGTCGTTTTATATTAAGAAGTTCCGTATTTCCAGTATAAAGCATCCGCTACGAAATTTTGACACCTCGTCGGTAGTAAAAACCGAATTAAAACTGCTAAAGCTCCAAAGCGTATCTAGCGATACGCCCGTGGGGTTATCGTCGAAGTGGGATCCTTCACAGCCTAGTGCTTTTCGGCACACGTGCAGCCGGTCTCTTGCGTAGGCGGCTTGCTGTTCTGTTCTCTTTTGCAGTAATGAACGCTGCTACGCAAATATGTGAAGATAGTTTTGAACATTTTGTTTTTAAAGAGGGGCAACGTTTTTGTCTCCGTTCACGTTTTAAGAACTCCAAATTTTTTACATTTATCACTGATCAGAGTGGGCGGACGTCTAGGAGCTCTGATCTCACAGGCTCCGAGAAGCACCCTCTACATATACCTCCAAATTTGAATTTTGTCTGGATATGTTTACGATATCTACATCTTCGCAATTGCCATGCTGGAATTGCCTCGTGGCAGTAATTGTATTGGAATTTTGAATAGTTAACGACATAGATGTGGCAGGCCAAATTGTGCGTTATTTTGAGTTCTTCGACCGCAACCTTCACTTCGAGATTGCGGCATTGACTTCTATGGACCTATGAAAACATATCTTTGTATACGAGTAAAGGGTCCCACGAAATCGCAGACTAAGTGGAATTCACCAACTTTTTATGTTACAACAGAACAAATATTATTATCCAGGATGATAATCTACTGCCTCAGCAAAGGAGTCTTGACTCAATAAAGATGGTCGGTCCGAGAAAGAATGGTCATCTTTGAGCGGATATATATTATTGATCAGAGTCAACAGCCGAGACGATATAGCCATGTCCGCCTGTCCGTTTGTCTAACTGTATGGGCACTTCGATCTCAGAGACTATATGATCTAGAGACACCAAATTTGAAACATTGGCTCCTGCGTTCATTACGCAGATCAACCTAATTTCAAATGTTGGATGCGATGCTACACTCGCCCACAATATTACAAAATGTAAAACAAGTCACGTTTATTTATGTAAATAGCGAATAACTTTGAAAGTTCTTAGTGTAATGATGTTTAATTTGGTTACCAATCTCTGCTTTATACTCTTAATATACCCTGTAATTTTGGTACAATTCTGAGTAGAACAAAAGTTATATGTTAAATAAATTGTTTCAAATAAGTTGTGCCCAATGCGAATGGACGTTTTAAGTGTGTGAATGACCTAGAGATATCAAACTTGGTCAAAGTACTTGTGTAGATGTTATGCAGATCAGGTTTGTTGTTGATTTTTGCCTTGCACTCGAAAACTGTACAAGCCGTATTAATAAAGTAAGTGATGTTTAGAGGGCACACTATTTTGTCAAACCCTTTGCCTAAATTATACGTGACGGATTAGTTTCAAAAACGATGCGAATATTTTAGTTTAATTGTTGCGAGCGAATGTAACAAGTGAATACAAAAGGCTGCGCTTCGGCTCTAGTTAAGTTAACAGCACAGCAAGTAAATGAATTGATAATAAGCTTTGAGACATGCTTACAAAGTTATGCCACGTTATGTTAACAATGTTCATGTTAACAATAGAAAGCTTATTCGAACTAATAATAATATTGTTAATAATTGTCTTTAATTAAATTCTATGTGTTGTTAAGTTCTTCTCTCAAACTGAAAATGCGGACGACCTGGTTCTAATAGTTCGCATTGAGCTTAACACTGCGATGGGCAGAAGATAACGGTCTTGGGGACAACCCACAAAAGACTGAACTAGTTCCGTTCACACGAAGATACCGAGCTTCAAGCTTCCGACACTGGGAGAAACAGAGCTAAAGCTATCAAGCCTGGACTCCAAACTCTCCTGGAGGACAAGCCTTCTTTGTGTGCAAAAATACATTTGGAAAAGGATGGGGACAGCAACCGTACATCCTTCATTGATTCTATATTGGAATTATCAGACCTATACTTACTTATGGGGCGTTTGCATGCTGGGATGCGGGACACACTGACTCCTATTTGAACAATCTCTTTGACAGATCCGATTGGCAACAGGAATTTGCTTTGAGGCCGAACGAGTTGTCAATCTACACAGACAGAACAAAGACGACGGAAAGCACCGGATCGGTGGTCTTCTCCGAAGACCCAGCTCTCTTTTCTTCTTCCTGACATGTGTAATGTGTTCCAAGCGGAGATCTACGCTGTTTGGTAAGCGACCAAGCTGATACAGACATTGGGCGGAAGCCCGAGTGATGTGTCTATCTACGTTGACAGCCAATCAGCGATAAAAGCACTCTCATCGAACACCATAAAGAGTAAATGAACCCGAGACACAGTGATGTCACCGATCTTATGCCAACCTCACTCTATCAGACTTGCCTGGGTACCTGGGCACATGGGTGTACCAGGTAACGAGGCGGCTGGTGAGTGTGCTCGACTAGGGTCAGCGTCTTCAGCAAGTCGCGCGGTGACCGATATAAAGAAACCAATTCAGCACATCCTATCGCAAATAAATTGTTCCATGAGATCAGCGGCTGGGAAACACTGGACAGCATCATCGGGCTGCGAAGTGTCAAAAGCACTATGGCCAAGATATGGCCACTATAATCCAAAGTGAACAACCGAATGCGCGAATGAGGAAGAAATCGAGAGTGTCCAACACCTTATCAGCGACAGCCCTGCACTTCTTACAAAGAGAACTCGATTTCTGGGCAAGCCTTTTTTCGATGAACTGGGTAGTCTTGCGAATATTCGGCTGGAGAACTTGGCACTTTTTCTTGACTCTACCGGTTGGTTCCAGGGGCTACCGCAGCCAGAACACAGAACTGGCCAGTAGCACACAGATAAAATAAAATAACCAGAAGTTGCCTTCACTATCCCAACAACCCCTCCAAATCCTATCTATTCCTACAGTTTTAACATCACACATCACAATGGGCCATTTGGTCTCTGGGTGTTCTCGACTCCGGTCGCTCTGTCTGCTCTACCCAACCTAACCTAAGTTCTGCTACCGGTATGCTCCCCCCGTTGGAAGAGGCATTCTTTCAACGGAAGTGGCAGCTATGGGCAGAGCTGCGATTTTGCTAACTGCTCTCTTGACCAGTCCAGTCGTACTTCAAGCAATGACAACGAAGATAGTCATCTTTGAGGATAACGATGTTATTTGACTTTAAATTTTTTGTCGATTTGAACCATTTCACCATCCACGTTCCTGAGGCAGCTATAGATAATTGGCGCTCAATTTTCGCAAAAGACTTGTTGCAACTGGCACACGCGTTGCCCCCGGCTAAAGCGAATGATGTGAAAGTGCGTGACGTCAGG
This sequence comes from Drosophila ustulata, assembly GCA_035047365.1. Lineage (NCBI taxonomy): Eukaryota > Metazoa > Arthropoda > Insecta > Diptera > Drosophilidae > Drosophila > Drosophila ustulata. Next base: position 563,393 of record JAWNPT010000065.1, on the reverse strand, counting down.
CTGGTTACAAAACTTGACCCAATTAACAAGTGGTCCCGAGTCATAACATCCAAATCACTAGGGTTCTCTGTAATGCAGATATCTCTCAAAAGAAAGTGCGAAGCTCGTGAAATGCTAGAATGGTCTTCCCAACAACGCGATAAAAGTAAAATTGGGGTGAATTCACTGCAGACTCCCATAGACCGCCAAACTGAGAGAGAGCGTAGTGGAATGAAGTGCCATTTAATGCCGATTGAAACGCATAAGTTAATAATGTTATTAGGTTGAGTATCGCTGAAAAATAATTGTCGAAGTGTATTAAGTTCGTTCCTGGCACCAACAAAATTTGTTGCATTATCTGACCAAAAAGCGTTTGGTTTGCGTCTGATGCTAATTAATCTCTTTAAAGCAGCAATGAACGACGGCGCAGAAGATCTTCAACAACATCCAAATGTGTTGCCTTTGTGACGGCCCAAAATCTGGCCACACAATCAAAAGCCCGATAGCAATAACAAAAACACTAAACAGCGTAAATATACGGTATTTTAGAAATAGGATCGCTCACGCGAGTTAACAGCTCACTTGAGTCAGCAGGAGCTTAACGCTAGCAGACCCAAGTGAGCTTAACAGAGTTATGTTAAGTAGAAAAACTGACCTACTTAAGGAGATGCCGCGACGCAGGCTCTCACTCTCTGGTCAGCGATCAACGCATACAAAACAAGCGAAACCAAACACAAGACAAAAGTGAATAACACAAGTGCGCAGGAAAAATAGAAACGTCGTACAGGTATGTCAATGAGTACAATTGGTACCTCTATAACCCCCCTTTACAACTAAAACTGTGTCAAGTGAAACTAAATTAAATAGATCAGCGCAACTTCGGGCGCTCTTCGTTGCTTACGCGAGTGATTTCATATATCGAACTCTGCTTCCCCCTCTCCCCTATAACGGTGACAGCGCAGCAATCCAGCAGTGTGACTACATACTTGCGTAGATCGCTGCACGTGCCAGGCGTATGTCGTGTGACTACACACGTGCATAAGTTTTGCGAGTTGCTCGTTTCCCTCCCTCGTCTACAAAGTGCCGCTACCGATCTTAGCAGTGTGACTACACACTTGCACAGATTCTGTGAGCATTTTGTTAACCTTGTGTTGGTGTGACTACACACACACACAAGCAGACGTAGAGTGCCGCGATTCTAACAGTGCGATTACGCAGCTGCGTACTTTCTGTGCGCACTCAAGATTTGTGTGACCACTTCCCCCCCCTCTTGCCTGCGACATACAGTTGCAACCTCTAGCAGTGCGACTACGCACTTGCGCAGATCTTGTACGGTTCGCAAGTGGTGTTAGTGTGACTACATACCTACACCAGTACAAGTTGAGGGCAGAGACGTTCACCCACCCCCCGTGCCTACGACACATCGTTGCACTCTCTTAGCCGTGAACTACACACGTACCTAGAGGCTTCACGTTTTCTTAGGCTTGGGGCGTGCGTAATCATACACACGCGCAAGTAAAACCAGGGCCACTATATACGTACGGGCGCCCATTCGGTTCCATATTACCAACGTCCATAGACGGTTTCCCACCCCATCTAGAATTAAACGTATGCAACTAAATTTAAAACATTTTTAAATAAAACTTATATTTGCGAACTCACGCACACGTGTTTCTGGGGCGGGATCTACTTCCTAGCTCCATTAGCGACTACGCTAAATAAGCCGATCTCGCTACCGTGCTGTTACGACGACAACGTCGTAACACATAGTACGAGAAGAGCCTTCCAACTCCTGGCCTTCAAACATCTGGCGGTCCATCTGACCAATAAGAAATATTCTTGTTTTCGAACCTTGGACAGTCGCTGGCTATCCCGGCATTGTGACGGCTCGTTACAAGTGGCGCCCGAGCAGGAACCTGAGTCAGATTAGAATTAGTTAGTTCGAGTGGATTATAGCACCACTAGCGGGACAGACTTACGAACGCAATGACAAACCATTTGGACAGTGGCAGTGAAGGGTGTTCACAGGGGATGACCAACCCTGGCGTTGGCATCATGTGCATCTATTCCCGCCGACGAGATGAGCTCGAGGCTTTCGCGGAAGAGTTCAAATTCTCGGCGGAAGGGAAGGTCGAAGACTTGAGGCGATCATTTGCCTTGCTCGTTTCCGTTGGCGGAACTGGAAGAACAGTTCACGCGACCACCTACTCCACAGCCCGAGGTCCAAGCCTTAACGACAGAACAGGCTCGTAAGTTCTTGATCGCTCCATCGCCGGTGGTGTTCAAGACAGACGAGACCACAACCAGACATACGGCCACTAGCCACCCCACGCAGACAGCTCCGACTAATAGTATTCATGCCTACCCCGAGCCTGACGAGATTCCTAGCTTCAGGCCATGCGGGGTCACACTTGATTAGGATTAGGAAAGGGGGGATCCAGTTCGACGGTCAAGGTGATCCACTGGCTTTTATTGAAGCTCTGGAAGAACGAGCCCAAGCCTTCAGCATTGGGGTAAACGCGTTACCTCGGAGTATGGCCGAAGGCCTAACCGATAGCGCCGCAGCGGACTCGGTACCGCCACATGGTCGGAATTCCGCAGGGAATTCCAGTCATACTTTCTCCCGCCGCGATACTTCGAACGCCTCGAGGACAGTATTCGGGACCGAAAGCAACTCGACCGCGAGTCGTTTAAGGAGTATGTGACCGAAATCCGCTTCCTCATGCATCATGCTGACTACAGCATGGCGCAAGAGTTGGAGCGGGTTTACAACAACTCCCAGCCCGAATACAAGCACTACGCTCGAAGGCACGAAGTGACTAGTCTGAACCAGTTGATTCGGCTAGCCACCGAGTTCGAGAGTATTCAGGGAAGTTCAGTAACAAACCTGGCAACGACTACCGTTGTAGTACCGCCACGACCAGCTGAACGCCGAACTATGGCGCCTGCACCAACCACACCCGCATGGCATAACCCCTTCCGAGGCGACCCCGACCCCTTAATGTCGCTCAATTTTACAATTATCTTTAATATGTATAAAAAAAATATTGCTTTCAAAAAAACTATGCAACGCATTGCATTAAAAAAAAAATTTTGCGCTCTTGACAGCGCTGTCGGTTCTCTTCACATGTGGTGCCTTTCCCTTCGTTGGTACAAGCGGCGGTTTGCCTCTCGTACTTCGTCTATGTTGTTGGAGGGGCACCGGTGCTGGCTGCACAGGTGTACTCACAATGTATTGAGTAAAGTGGCCCCTTGCAGTCGGCAGGACAGGTCTTCCTTCGTTTTGGCAAATCTTTCTTTTGAGGTGGAACGGTTTTAGTACTTTGCTTTACAATATTGTTTATCGCATGGTAGGTGTATGTGTGCGCGGTTTTAGTTTTGCGGTTGGTCAATTCTTCTTTGATTTTTTCGACTTCTGCGTGTACTTTGACTGATTTATCCCAAGATAAATCAGTGTCTGTATTTAGTAGCTTTAAAAGTTGGGCTTTTCTTGCTCTCAACCGTTTTACTACTCCGCTCCGCTTTGCATACATATCACTCTACTCACTGCGTTTGACTTTTAATTCCGTATTGCATGGTTGTTTGTTCCTCCTCCTGTCGTTTTCCAGTGTACATCAGCTCGTTGTATCCCGCTGTGATTTTTTGTTTTTGGGTTTTTTATACCCGCTACCCATAGGGTAGAAGGGTATTATGACTTAGTGCCAACAGAAAATGTATGTAACAGGCAGAAGGAGACATCTCCGACCCCATAAAGTATATATATTCTTGATCAGCATCAACAGCCGAGACGATATAGCCATGTCCGTCTGTCCGTCTGTCCGTCTGTCCGTCTGTCTGTCTGTATGAACACCTGGATCTCAGAGACTATAAGACATAGAGACACCAAATTTGGCAAAAATGTTCCTTCATACCCTACGCAGATCAAGTTTATTTCAAAAGTTGGATGCCACGCCCCCTTCGCCCACAATAAGCATTTATCTAGAAATAGTCAAGTTTTTTTTTATGTAAATCGCGTATAACTCCAAAAGTTCTTTGTGTAATGATGTGTAATTTGGTAAGCCATCTGCGCTTGACACTCTTAATATACTCTGTAATTTTGGTAAAAATCGGATAAGTAGAACAAAAGTTATTCGCGAAATTATTTATCAAAATTGTTGTTCCCAATGCATATGGACGTTTTAAGTGTGTGATTGACCTAGAGATATCAAATTTGGTGACAGTATTCGTGTAGGTCTTACGCAGATCAAGTTTATTTTTGGTTTTTTTCCCACGCCCCTTTCCGCCCCCGAAAACTGTAAAAGCCGTAATAATGAACCTAGAGCATTGAATTTTGGTATGCATAATAATAATTATATTCTCAATGATTCCTGTGAATTTGGTTGAGATCGAGTTAAAAACAAGGAAGTTATTAATGAATCAATTTTATATGAAAAATTCACTTGCAGCTGCTCGCGCTTTGTTTGTTTAGTTGACAGTGTGACCATGTCGGTGTTGTGGATTTCTTCCCGCTATTTTCAAATATATACAAAACACAAGTTTCAGTATATTTTTGGTATATTTGTTGTTAAAATATCATTACAATTTTTTTGTTCTCTCGAAATGGGTTGCGGGTATCATACGGTCGAGCACTCTCGACTGTAGCTTTCTTACTTGTTATACCCGCTACCCATAGGGTAGAAGGGTATTATAACTTAGTGCCAACAGAAAATGTATGTAACAGGCAGAAGGAGGCATCTCCGACCCCACAAAGTATATATATTCTTGATCAGTGTCAACAGCCGAGACGATATAGCCATGTCCGTCTGTCCGTCTGTCCGTCTGTCCGTCTGTATGAACACCTGGATCTCAGAGACTATAAGAGCTAGAGCTACCAAATTTGGGGACAGTACTCCTATAGGTCCTACGCAGATCAAGTTTATTTCAAAAGTTGGATGCCACGCCCCTTTCCGCCCCCAAAAGTCTGTAAAAGCCGTAATAATAGACCTAGAGCATTGAATTTTGGTATGCATAATAATAATTATATTCTCAATGATTTCTGTGAATTTGGTTGAGATCGAATGAAAAACAAGGAAGTTATTAAAGAATCAATTTTATAGGCAAAATTCACTTGCAGCTGCCCGCGCTTTGTTTGTTTAGTTGACAGTGTGACCAAAACGGTGTTGTGATTTTTACCCGCTATTTTCAAATATATACAAAAAACTAATTTTAGTATATTTGGTATATTTTTTGTTAATATATCATTTAAATTTTTTGTTTTCTCTCGAAATGGGTTGCGGGTATCATACGGTCGAGCACTCTCGACTGTAGCTTTCTTACTTGTTTTTTATTCGAAGACTGTCACGGTCGCCCTGTAATAAGTTGCATTCATTAAGACACTTTTATTTTGATCTTTTGGAGGAGAGCGACTGTTCTTATCGCTACTCCGGTCTTTATACAACTGTTTTCAAATTATTCTATCCTAAGGCTGCATGCCTCTGTCGGGTACGACAGAGCAGCCGTCTTATGTATATTTTATAAGTTAAGTTACTTTATGTATTCGAGAATGTTATGCATGCACATATGTATATAAGCGATCAGCATGGAACCATGCTGAGTCGGCTTTAAAACGGTCAGCGCTAAACGGTGCGTATTACGTTACCGCTGCACTTGAAAATGTGCTGGGCAATTCATGCTGCCGCTGAGTGACAAGGTTAATGCCTTTTCGTTTGTTGATATTACGACAATGTGTTATGACATGAGTCTGACAAAGTGTCGCCGCTCAATATGTATGTAATATGTTAAGTACGTATATGTGCATACACTACAGAAGAAATCCCGAAGTTCTCCCAGATGACCGGAGTAACCACGAGCGGAACACCATATAACGCTCCGAGACGAGAAGCCGATCAAACAGCGATATTTCCCTAAGAATCCGGCCATGCGACGCATCATCGACGAGCAGGTCGATCAACTGCTGCGAAAGGACTTATTGAGGCGTCGCATAGTCCTCATAGCGCCCCTATTGTGTTGGTTCGGAAAAAGATCGGCCAATGGCGCATGTGTGTGGACTATCGGTAACTCAACGAACGGTCAATCCCAAATGCGTATCCTCTTCCCCGGATTACGTATATTCTGGAACGCCTCCGGCACGCCAAGTTCGTTTCAACGTTGGACCTAAAGAATGGCTATTGGCAGATCCCCATGGCACCAAGCAGTCGGGAAGCGACTGCGTTTACGGTACCAGCACGCGGTCTCTACCAGTGGAAGGTGATGCCATTTGGACTGCACTCGGCTCCGGCGACCTTCCAACGAGCTCTGGATGCGGTCATAGGAGTGGACATGGAACCGCATGCGTTCGCATACTTGGACGATATCTTGGTCGTCGGGAACTCCATGGAAGACCACGCAAAAAATTTGCGTGAAGTGTTGGACCGACTCCGCCGAGCCAACCTCAGGATTAACCACGAGAAGTGCGCCTTCTTCCAGCGACGAATCCATTACCTGGGACATGTCATAAGTGAGGAAGGGATTTATACCGACCCAGGTAAGATAGCCGCCGTCCGTGACCTACCTCCTCCAACGAATCTTAAGGAATTGAGACAGTGCATTGGAATGGCCTCGTGGTATAGAAGGTTCGTGGCCAACTTTGCCACCGTGGTACAACCGATGTCTCAACTCCTCAAGAAAGGCCGAAAGTGGGTGTGGGCCCTGGAGCAACAGGTCGCGTTCGACCAGTTGAAGGTCCTCCTCACTTCCGCACCCGTCCTAGCTTGCCCGGACTTCCACGCCAAGTTTGTGCTAAAGACGGATGCAAGCAACGTGGGAATCGGCGCCGTGTTGACCCAGGAGATCGACGGTCAGGAGCGCGCAATCTCTTACGTCAGTCGACGATTGAATAAGGCGGATGAAAACTATTCGGCTACCGAGAAGGAGTGTCTGGCAGTGATGTGGGCCATCAGGAAACTAAGTTGCTACCTGGAAGGATATCGATTCGAGGTTATCACCGACCATCTGGCCCTCAAGTGGCTAAATTCAGTGGAATCACCACATGGCCGAGTAGCACGTTGGGCGTTGAAGTTGCAGCAGTACCAGTACGACGTGAGGTATCGTCCCGGGAAGCAGAACGTAATCGCCGATGCCCTGTCTCGACAACCCGTCACCCGTCTGGACCGACTAAAGGAGGAGCCACGCTCGTGTCCTTGGTTGTCTCGATGGATCCAACAGGTAAGCGACGAACCACAGCGATACCCGGTTTACGCAGTAAGAGAGGGCCAACTATACCGCCACATCGTACATCGAGCTGACGACTTCGACGATGTGACCTGGAAGCTGTGCGTACCCCGAGAGATGCGGCTGCGAGTACTCCAGGAGTGCCACGACCAGCCATCTGCAGGGCACCTCGGCGTACGGAAGACCATCTTACGAGTCGCACAGAGATACTACTGGCCGGGGATGCACCGCGACGTGAAGCGTCACATTCAACACTGTCTGAGCTGCCAAAAGTACAAAGCATCACAACAACAGACGGCAGGACACATGCACACTCGAGCTGCCGAAGAGCCGTTCGCCACAGTGTGTGCCGATTTCGTGGGACCACTCCCACGCTCTAAACAGGGTAACACCATGTTACTTGTGTTTTTCGACCTCTTTTCGAAGTGGGTGGAATTGGTCCCCTTACGACGCGCAACAGCCGCTGGACTGCAACGGGCGTTCCGGGAGCGTATCCTCGCTCACTTCGTGGTTCCAAAGCTGTTTGTGTACGACAATGGGACCCAGTTCACCAGTCGAGCTTTCAAGGCGTTCCTGAAATCCGCCGGTGTGGAGCTACAACACACTGCCCCATATGCTCCGCACGAAAACCCTACGGAACGAGCCAACAGGACGGTGAAGACCATGATCGCCCAACTCATCGACAGCCAACAGAACACCTGGGATACTCTACTCCCCGAGATCACGTTGGCCGTGAACTCCAGCACGTCCGAGTCAACTAGATATAGCCCAGCCTTCCTGGTACAGGGTAGGGAACCTCGACTCCCAGGAGGATTATACGAGAAGGTGTCTCCCGAACTTCATCCGAATCCCGAAGATCCCAACGCCAAGGCCAAAAGACTCCGCGAAATATTCACGCTCGTCAGAGGAAACCTAGACCAAGCTAGTCATGACCAAAGCCGACACTACAATCTGCGCCGCAGACAGACGGCGAAACTCGCCCCAAAGTTCGACGGGCCTTACATCGTCAAGAAGTTTATATCTTCAAACATTGTGCGGCTGCAACACACCACGACCCTCCAACGGCGAGTCGCCAATATTGCCGATCTGAAGGAGTTCCTATATCGGGAAAAGGGGGTCGAAGGTGAAATCCAGGAAGAATGTGAACAAAACTAACCTAGTCGATAACACTCCCATCGCGAACGCCCCGAACTCAACACTCCAGAACTATCCTTTACATTAGCTAACCCAGGCGTTTCTCTCTCTCTACTATTCCACAGGGCAAACTAACATGGAGACCATAGACCTGACTGGCACTCCACCACCGCGCGACAACGCCGGTGACAACACCCTCACACCCCCAGAACAGGAGTGAGAAGAATGGCCACCGCCACTGGGCAGGAGGAACAGTCAGGCCACGATGTACCATTCGCCCGGAGGACGCCTAGTGGGATGCCCACGTACGCAGGGCACAAGACTCATGCCACACACCACCGGAGAGCGAATAGCAGTACTCATTCGTGCCACGCAAGGATAGACACCCTCCCCCGACGGAGTACGAGTGGCAATACTCGTGCGGGCCAGAGTCATACAAGGAAAGCCAATATTCGCCGACGAGCTACGACGGGCAGGGAGGAGAGGAGGAAGAGGTCGATGACGAAGAAGTGCCCATTGGACCAGCCCCAGGGGCGTGGTCGCCCCGACCAAACGTCAGACGGCAGGACCCACGCCAGGGTCATGGCATCTACCATGCCGTCCCTACGGACGGAGACGAGTTGGCTCGTTGGGAGGCTGCTCTCACGTCCGGCAGCGAGGAAGACGAACCCTTCTTCGTGGAGGGCGTGGCGCAGGCGGTCTCCTACGAGCCAGCCATCCGGCCGTGGGGTATGCGGCTCACTCGAGTCGAGCGCACGACGGTGGACGTCATCGTCCCCCAGGGCGAAATGATAGCCACGTACTTCAGAGTGCCACCGACATGGAACTACGTCGGCCCCGCCGTGTGCAATACCGGCGCATGGACCACCCCACCCCGGAAGGCCGAGCCAACCATCCCCTTGGTGTGTGCCGTGGCCAGGGTCGAGGAGACAGACGCACCCCAAGACTTCCCGACGGTCGAAGCTGGGCCGACTGGGAGTCGGCATCGTCGGATGACGAGGCGTCAGAAGACGCAGGACAAGCTGCAGGAGAGGGCGCAGGAGACGTTACCGACATCACCATGGAGTCGTGGTCAGAGCTCTGGGCATTCTGCCCCAGGAGTTTCCAGCAGACGTCGGAGAAGACGACCTCGAGCTGGTAGAAGTCGTCGCTCACGAGAGCGAATTGGTGGAGGCACCACCTTCCTGGACCGTGGAGATGCTGGGACGTCAACTGCCGCGAGGGCTCATTGAAGAGATCCGGCAGACCGAGGGCCGCAACACCCGTGCCCGCTTCACCCACATATGGTTGGATACTGTACACCAGGTCAATCGCTCCCGAACAGGCCGAATCCGAGTCCACATCCGCCCGAGAGGACAGGGGGGGGTGTGACGGCCCAAAATCTGGCCACACAATCAAAAGCCCGATAGCAATAAAAAAAATACTAAACAGCGTAAATATACGGTATTTTAGAAATAGGATCGCTCACGCGAGTTAACAGCTCACTTGAGTCAGCAGGAGCTTAACGCTAGCAGACCCAAGTGAGCTTAACAGAGTTATGTTAAGTAGAAAAACTGACCTACTTAAGGAGATGCCGCGACGCAGGCTCTCACTCTCTGGTCAGCGATCAACGCATACAAAATAAGCGAAACCAAACACAAGACAAATGGAGAATAACACAAGTGAGCAGGACAAATAGAAACGTCGTACAGGTATGTCAATGTGTACAATTGGTACCTCTATAACCCACCTTCACAACTAAAACTGTGTCAAGTGAAACTAAATTAAATAGATCAGCGCAACTTCGGGCGCTCTTCGTTGCTTACGCGAGTGATTTCATATATCGAACTCTGCTTCCCCCTCTCCCCTATAACGGTGCCAGCGCAGCAATCCAGCAGTGTGACTACATACTTGCGTAGATCGCTGCACGTGCTAGGCGTATGTCGTGTGACTACACACGTGCATAAGTTTTGCGAGTTGCTCGTTTCCCTCCCTCGTCTACAAAGTGCCGCTACCGATCTTAGCAGTGTGACTACACACTTGCACAGATTCTGTGAGCATTTTGTTAACCTTGTGTTGGTGTGACTACACACACACACAAGCAGACGTAGAGAGCCGCGAGTCGCTCCCTCCCCTCGCGCCCACGAAGTGCCGGCACGGATTCTAACAGTGCGATTACGCAGCTGCGTAATTTCTGTGCGCACTCAAGATTTGTGTGACCACTTCCCCCCCCTCTTGCCTGCGACATACAGTTGCAACCTCTAGCAGTGCGACTACGCACTTGCGCAGATCTTATACGGTTCGCAAGTGGTGTTAGTGTGACTACATACCTACACCAGTACAAGCTGAGGGCAGAGACGTTCACCCACCCCCCGTGCCTACGACACATCGTTGCACTCGCTTAGCCGTGTGAACTACACACGTACCTAGAGGCTTCACGTTTTCTTAGGCTTGGGGCGTGCGTAATCATACACACGCGCAAGTAAAACCAGGGCCACTATATACGTACGGGCGCCCATTCGGTTCCATATTACCAACGTCCATAGACGGTTTCCCACCCCATCTAGAATTAAACGTATGCAACTAAATTTTTAAACATTTTTAAATAAAACTTATATTTGCGAACTCACGCACACGTGTTTCTGGGGCGGGATCTTTCAGCGGGCGAAACCCTACTTCCTAGCTCCATTAGCGACTACTTTAAATCAGCCGATCTCGATACCGTGCTGATACGACGACAACGTCGTAACACATAGTACGAGAAGAGCCTTCCAGCTCCTGTAAAAAGGATCGCGTCTGCCCCGCGAATCCCTCAACATCTGAGTCAGATTAGAGTTAGTTAGTTCGAGTGGATTAAAGCACCACTAGCGGGACAGACTTACGAACGCAATGACAAGCCATTTGGACAGCGACGGTGAAGGGTGTTCACAGGGGATGACCAACCCTGGCGTTGGTATCATGTGCATCTATTCCCGCCGACGAGATGAGCTCGAGGCTTTCGCGGAAGAGTTCAAATTCTCGGCGGAAGAGAAGGTCGATGACTTGAGGCGATCATTTGCCTTGCTCGTTTCTAAGGCCCGGTTAGACAAAGGCGCGTGGGCTCGTTTGGCGGAACTGGAAGTACAGTTCACGCGACCACCTACTCCACAGCCCGAGGTCCAAGCCTTAACGACAGAACAGGCTCGTAAGTTCTTGATCGCTCCATCGCCGGTGGTGTTCAAGACAGACGAGACCACAACCAGACATACGACCACTAGCCACCCCACGCAGACAGCTCCGACTAATAGTAGGCATGCCTACCCCGAGCCTGACGAGATTCCTAGCTTCAGGCCATGCGGGGTCACACATGACCGGATTAGGAAATGGGGGCTCCAGTTCGACGGTCAAGGTGATCCACTGGCTTTTATTGAAGCTCTGAAAGAACGAGCCCAAGCCTACGGCATTTGGGGTAAACGCGTTACCTCGGAGTATGGCGAAGGCCTAACCGATAGCGCCGCACGTTGGTTCCGCACCAGCGGACTCGGTAACGCCACATGGTCGGAATTCCGCAGGGAATTCCTGTCATACTTTCTCCCACCGCGATACTTCGAACGCCTCGAGGACAGTATTCGGGACCGAAAGCAACTCGACCACGAGTCGTATAAGGAGTATATGACCGAAATCCCCTTCCTGCTGCATCATGCTGACTACAGCGTGGCGCAAGAGTTGGAGCGGATTTACGACAACTCCCGGCCCGAATGCAAGTACTACGCTCGAAGGCACGAAGTGACTAGTCTGAACCAGTTGATTCGGCTAGCCACCGAGTTCGAGAGTATTCAGGGCAGTTCAGTGACAAACCTGGCAACGACTACCGTTGTAGTACCTCCACGGCCAGCTGAACGCCGAACTGTGGCGCCTGCACCAACCACACCCGCATGGCATAATCCCTTCCGAGGCGACCCCGACCCCTTACACACCGAACTGACGCATCCTCGCCCTCAAACTGCACAGTCTGGACAGCCTGCGATCCAAGACGTGCAACGCATGTGTAGACGGTGTGGTCAATCAGGACACGTACAGGCGGCGTGCCAAAATCCACAAGTCCTGTTCTGTTATGACAGCGGAAAAAGAAACGTCCGTACAGTAAATTGTTGTCGAAGGGACATAACGGGAAACGACCAGCGTCCTCAGCCCCGGCGGGAGGAGCCAAGGACGCCACTCAACCAGTCCCGCCAATAGTCCCGGTCTTGTCCGTGACCGGTGGACGGATCATGGCCAGGATCCACGTCGAGCGGACACCGGTAGAGGAAACTCTCGACACCAGAGCCACAGCTTTATTAGCGAAGACCTGGCAAATCGACTCGCTACGTCCCGAAACACCCAACCGAGAGGTGCCAAGATCCGCTTGGCTGACGGTTCTGTCCGCGAGGTCATGAGGAAATTGGTAACACGAATTCGTCTGGCTAATCGACAAGTACGAATGCCCCTTCTGGTTCTCCCCAATGTCCTGGAGCCTGTGATCCTCGGGATAGATTTCCCGTACGCGATGGACACCAACATCAGTTGTGGTACCGCACAGCTCAAACTCCAGAGTCCACAAACACCACAGCTCATCCCGGTACCCCACCAGGCTTACCGGTTGGAACCAATATCGGCGAATCATGTTCCACCCAAGCCATCACCGAGGACGACCATCGCCCGGGATACTCCCATTATCCCAATCCCTACACCGAGACTCCGTAAACCTCTCGCTCGAGCCTTGGACCCTACGACGAACTCAGGTTCTAAGATGGAAGGCCCCCGTACCTACGATGTCACACTCATCCGGATTTACAGACTTCGCTCCCAGATCAAGAAGACGAGCTGGATCCGATCCCATCGAGCACAGACGCATGGTCGCCGGAGATCGCCCCAGCTATTCAGGCATTTCTGGAAGAAGTGTAATAAGTTGCATTCATTGAGACACTTTAATTTTGATCTTTTGGAGGAGAGCGACTGTTCTTATCGCTACTCCGGTCTTTATTCAACTGTTTTCAAATTATTCTATCCTAAGGCTGCATGCCTCTGTCGGGCACGACAGAGCAGCCGTCTTATGTATATTTTATAAGTTAAGTTACTTTATGTATTCGAGAATGTTATGCATGCACATATGTATATAAGCGATCAGCATGGAAACCATGCTGAGTCGGCTTTAAAACGGTCAGCGCAAAACGGTGCGTATTATGTTACCGCTGCACTTGAAAATGTGCTGGGCAATTCATGCTGCCGCTGAGTGACAATGTTAATGCCTTTTCGTTTGTTGATATTACGACAATGTGTTATGACATGAGTCTGACAAAGTGTCGGCGCTCAATATGTATGTAATATGTTAAGTACGTATATGTGCATACACTACATCTCCCTCCTTTTGAAAAATAACGTAATTATATGTAGTTATTTTAATGCTTATTATAATATATGTATTTTTATTATTTTTTTTTTTTATTATTTAAATTTTACTTCTTATTAACGATAAAGAAAATGAAGTGTTCAAAATAAATTATGTATACTTATGGAATATTTAAAATATATATATATATATATATATATATGGATATAAGTATGTATGGCGCCATAAGAAAAACAATTATTAAATAAACTTTTTTATCCTATCCTTATGAACTGTTTGTTTTTTATTATTGCTCATTATTATGATTTTATTTCTATCTCCTATTTCCGTCACTTTATATGGACCAGTATATTTATAATCTAGCTTATGGCCTGTTTCATTTCTTAATAAGACTTTATTGCCTACTGATATATCTATGTTATTTAATTTCTGATCATACTGTATTTTATTCTTTTTCTTATGATCTAGCATTAATCTATATATGCTACTTCTAATTTATATTTACTTACTTTAGCATAATCATCTATATTATATATAGTTTCTATACTATCTTTACTATTAAATTCTTTTGGTAAATTATTTGTTTTACCAAATACTAGCTCATATGGACAATAATTATGTGCCATTGAGGGGGTCGTGTTGAAACAAAAAACGAAATATTGAAGCCATACGTCCCAGTAGGTTTTATCAGCCGATATATACGAACGTATATATTCGTTGAAAGTTCTATGGCTTCTTTGCTCCAACTGTCTGGTGGTGGTGTGCTGTAAATGTTATAATTTTAATGTTTAGATATTTGCACAAGTCATTTATAATTGAATTCTTATATTCTGTTCCCATGTCTGTAATGAACGTCTTCATTGAACCGTACTTCAGAATAAAAGATTCAAAAATTGCTTTAGCTACAGGGTTCGCGCTCTTATTTGGAACTGGTATGGCTACTAAATATTTAGTTAAATCACATATTAGAGTAACTGCATATTCATTGCCATTTTCTGATTTAGGTAGTGGACCAATAGTGTCCACTATCACCCTGTCAAATGCATTAATAGGGGTTTCGGTTATTGTTAAAGGGGTCTTGATATGCTTAGTTGTTTTTGCTTTTTGACATTTCTGACATTTTCTTATGTACTCAGTAATATCTTGAGTCATACCTTTCCAAAAATATTGTCTTCGGACCTTGGCCTAGGTTTTTGCAATGCCTGTATGACCTCCTTGAAATGGATCGTCATGGAATGTAGACAATATAGCTTCTTTTTCATTTTTATTTTTTATAAGGGTCACCGGGTTGAGTTGCGCTACTCTTAATGTTTTTAATATTTTATTGCCGATATTTTTAAAATTAGGTCACTACTTTACGTACTTCATCATTGTTTATGACTTCATATACGTTCGGCTTAGAAGCTTTTTCTGTAGAATGCGTAGGCAATTCTATTTCTTTGTTTTCCGCGGGGAATTTCTGTCTACTTTGATATCTAGTAGTGACTTTATTTATATTTTCAGTTATATTTTGAAGATCTTTGATGGTTATTCTTGATAACGCATCAGCTACATAGTTATCTTTTCCCTTCAAGTATTCGACAGTAAAGTCATATTCTTCTAACTCTAGCCTCATACGTGTCAGTTTAGAACTCGGATTAGTCATTGAAAATAGGTATACTAATGGTCTGTGATCTGTTTTGATTGTAAAGTGTTTACCATAAATGTATAATCGAAAATGTATTATTGCCCAGAGTATTGCAGCTAATTCCTGCTCAGTTGTGCTTTTATTGCTTTCTCCTTTAGTAAACGCTCTTGATGCGTATGCAATTGGAAGTTGGAGTCCGTTATGGTTTTGAGTTGAAACCGCTCCGCACGCTTGCTTACTTGCTTCAGTGATTATACAAAATACTTTGCTTAAATCTGGATATTGCAATAAAGTCGGTTCCATAAGTTTTCTTTTTAAGTATTGAAATGCGTTTTGGCATTCATCTGCCCATACAAAGGGAACATTCTTTTTACATAATCTTGTTATGTGCCGCGAATAGTCGGCGAAATTCTTTATGAAACGTATATAATAATTGCAAAAAGCTATGAAACGTCTAGCGCTGTCCGCATTATGCGGTGTTGGGTAATTCCTAATGACGTCATATTTCTTGTCGTCTGGAAGTATTCCATTATCTGTGCATTTATGACCGAGAAAAGTCACTTCGTTCATAAAAAATGAGCATTTTTCTGGATGTAACTTTAGGTTGAGCATATGTTTTTCGGAGCAACCTATAACTATTAAGTCATCCATATAAAGGAATTCTTGTGAAGGTTCTAGTCCAGAGAATGCATTAGTCATCATTCTCTGAAATGAATTAGGCGCTATCTTTAATCCGAAAGGTAATCGTGTGAAACGATACGAGCCATTGCTCGTTGAAAATGACGTTATATTTCTTGAACTTTTTTCAAGTTCTATTTGATGAAATCCTGACATTAAGTCAAGACATCAAAAATATTTTGCTCGTCCTAATTGATCCAAAATACTTTTTGTTTATTTGACGATAGTCAATCACTAATCGCCACTTCTTTTCTTTTGAACCTGGAGATGGTTTCTTAGGGACAAGTAATAATGGGTTATTATACTCAGACACAGATGGTTCTACTATTCCGTCGGTGATCAATTTTCCGACTTGCTTCTGTATTTCGTTCACCTGACTGTGTGGGCTTCTATAATTTTTTATATACACTGGCTCATCATCTTTTAATCTCAGTTTTTGTTTATAAAAATTATTAGTACTTATAGGTACGGTTTCCAATCCAAATAATAATAAGCAAATCTTCTGAAGGCTTGAAGTCTAATTGACAGTTGTATTTTTTTATAAAATCGATTCCTAGTATGCCATCACAAGGGATAGCGAATTGTAAATCCACGATGTGAAAATCATGCTGGATTATGTACTTAGTGGTCTGTATCTAAATAGAAGTAAACCCTTTTGATTTGTTAACTTTTTGTAGTTTTCTTGTATGTCTTGAAAGACAGCAGAATTTTCTTTAACTATTGAAATGTCTGCATCTGTGTCTACTAGAAAGACAAGTTCTTTTCCTGTAGCCACATGAATAAATGTAACAAATATGTTTTGACTGAGATTAATATTGTGAACTGTTGCATCCTTTACGGTTGAGTAGTTGAAGGGCTTTGTGAGTTTCCCCGATGTGTTTTGGGCTACTCTAACATTATTGGTGTCATTATTATTTGTTCAGGCCACACAGCCATCTTCCGGCTAGGCGCGCATCCCTGGCGTGCGTGCTCTCCACCACGCCTCTCAATCCACCAACATGTTGAAGAGAGGCCGTGTAGGTTAAGCTAGGCTTAAGATGAAATTAAAATATGAATTGAGATCAGTTGAAAATATACAAGTGCAGTGAATAGAAGTCCGCGTTTCATTTGATTCCCAAGCAGATAACGGCGGCCCACAACAACAACAACAACCTCAACCACGACGAACGCGGCAGAGAAGACTTTGACGGCCCCCTACATTAACACTGGTCCTTCGAGCCGGATATTTTCCAATTAACCGCTCGCCCCCTACGTTTTGCCAGATAAGTACAGCCCGTTCCACCTTAATACTTACTAACACTTGTGTGGAGTCCGCAAAAAAACAAAAAAAAAAATATTTTCGATTAAAAGAGCATCCCAAGTGTTTTCTGTCCGTTATTGCTTAGTGCAGAGTACTCTGCACAGCCTCCTACATACGTTCATTTGTCACTTGTTACGTTTCAGGCCTTGTCCGCCAAAATTCTTGATATTTGCAGTGCAAATATACTTACATACATATGTATGTACATATTGCTCGCATACTGTAACAGTGTTACAGCTCCAAATTAATTACATACATACGAGTGCCTGCATACTGTAACTGGGTTACAGATCAGAACTACATACAATTGTCTTCCAAAAACTTACCTAGCTGTATGCGCACTCACACATACCCTACATTGGCTACTAACAATAACTCTAATATAATATATCAATTGTTGTATTCCGTCTACTCCCGTATATACACTCGCTCCGTTGGTGCCGTTATTCTGACAAACATATATCACAGACATACACGGCAATAAGTACATGCACATATGTATGTACATATGTACATACATATTATCCAAATTGCTGTTGAGTGGTGGTCGATCCAGCAGTGCAGTTTCGGCAGCATCATCTACATACATACATATACTGTCGTCAACTTTCCGCTATTAGACACACTGGTCCACACTCATTGAGCATTGCACTTATTGTCTTGCCTACAGCAGAATTTAGCTGGACGTTGACGTACATTGTATGCACATTCAAGTGGCCCAAGCGATACCAAGCCAATGCTTGTTACGCGCGGATCCCAATAAACCCTCCTCCCGCCCAACCGACCGAGAGGCGCTGTCGCAGGACGAACGACACGATTCGCGTTCGGACAGGATAGATTCGGGCATGCAAAAAAAAACGCGGATAGCATAAAATAGAAATTCAGGATCGGACATAAGAAATAAACGGGTGGAATGAAAATGTTTAATTTATTACTATAAGCTAAATTCGGTCTAATTATTAATTAAATAGGTTAGTAGTAAAGTTTTAAGATTAATAGCAGTGTTAGCGCTAGAAAATACATGATAAAATCTATTATAGTTATAACATAAAACTCTAAAAGGGTCATGCAATGCAAAATTAGATCTACATAGGGGGAGAGCAAGCGGGATGTAATTACGGGTTAGTCTAGATGGAACGGAAAAGGTTAGTCGCGATATTAACTCTGAAGAGTCAATATCACCATTAATAAGATTAAAAATAAATAAAATGCCAAGCATTATTCTACGGTTAGCTAAAGAAGGTAGGTTAATTAAAAGAAGTCTACTACTATATGACGGCAATCTCACTTCAGCATTCCAGTTCAAGCCACGCAAAGCAAATAAGAGAAATTGTTTTTGAACAGATTCAATGCGATCTTGGTGCACAGAATACTGTGGAGACCATACGCACGAACCATATTCCAGAATCGGACGAACAAGTGATGTATAAAGGGTCTTAGTAATATAAGGGTCATCAAATTCCTTTGACCACCTCTTAATGAAACCGAGTACAGACATAGCTTTATTGACCGTTCTAGAAATGTGGTCTGAAAATTTAAGTTTATGATCTAAGAGAATACCTAGATCATCAACGGCAGTAATTCTTTTTAGATCGTTACCGTTCAGTATGTAAGAGGCCAAATGTGGATTAACTCTATAGAAGGACATGACAACACATTTAGAAAAGTTTAAATTTAACAAGTTCACTTTGCACCATGACTGGAAAGAGTCAAGATCTCTCTGCAACTTGATATGGCATGGCCAATCCCTGTACTGCAGGCATATTTTAACATCATCTGCATACATTAGTACGCGAGATTGTGTCAAAACAGTAGGTAGATCATTTATGAACAATGTGAAAAGTAAGGGACCGAGATGGCTACCTTGGGGAACTCCAGAGGTAACTCGGAATGTATTAGAAAGGAAATTATTAAAAGAAACTTTTTGCGTTCTTTGGCAGAGATAGCTTGAAATCCAGCAAATCAAATTATTGGGAAATCCAATTAAGTCAAGCTTATATAACAAAAGAGAATGATTTACTGAGTCAAAGGCTTTACTAAAATCGGTATAGATGACGTCAGTTTGTTCGTTTTTAAGGAAACCCTGGTTAACGAACGAAGAAAGCTCAAGAAGATTAGTAACAGTGGATCTATGTTTCACAAACCCATGCTGGTAGGGGGAAATAATGCAACTACATAAATGTTGTAAATGACTTGTTAACATCTTCTCAAAAACTTTTGGTATAGCAGACAGTTTACATATCCCTCTATAGTTTTTGGCGTCAGACTTACTTCCATTCTTATGGAGAGGAATAATGAAAGACTCCTTCCATAAAGAGGGAAAAGTCGATGACTCAAGTGATAAATCAAATAATTTCAGCAACGGTCTGCATAAAGCCTCAGCTCCGTACCGAAGTACACAGCTAGGAACTCCATCCGGATCGGGCGAAAACACCGGCTTAACCATTTGAAGATATCGAGTCAGAGACTCCTCACTCATTAAGGGACTGAAGATACAATTCGACAGAGACAGACTGTAAGGATAGGGCGCGTTAGAGTAGGAGGAAGAAGAATAAGTAGTTTGAAAAAAAGAAGCAAATAGATCAGCGATCGCCTGACCTGAATTTGCTTTCGAATTTTCGTAAGATAGACAAGGAGGATAAGAGGAAGACTTACGCTTAGTATTTACAAAATTAAAAAACTTTCTTGGGTTTCCAGAAAAGCTAACCCGACAGCGAGCTAAGTAATTTTTATAACACACAGCGTTAAGCTCGATAAAATTAGACCGAGCAATTATATATTGCGAAAAAGTTAAGGTAGAGCCTGAAATTTTAAACTTTTTGTAAAGTCTAGACTTCAGGTTCTTAAGGTTAGAAAGTTGCTTACAAAACCAAGGAGGCTTATTAGAACTATGCGGAAAATAAGATGGAATACAGGCATCAAAGCAAAGATTTAATTTATTATAGAATAAGTTGACGGCGGCACTTATGTCAGTGCAGGAATACAAATTAGACCAATCAATTCCATTAAGAAGTTGGATTAATTTGGGAAAGTTTGCCTTTCGAAAGCAACGAACTCGATCGGCAGGTATATCAGAATTAGCGAGTACAGATCTGCTGAGTTCGATCCTTAACTCCAGAGTTGGATGATAAGGGTCTTCAGGAGATGTAAGGGGTTCCGATCTAGATAGAACTACGCTGGTAGGTTCAGAGACAAAGCATAGATCTAATTGCCGGCAAAGAGAATTTCGTATATTGTTTATTTGACCCAAAGATAATTCAAGTAAACCATCAATAAAGTCATGTCGCCTCGAAGGCATAAGAAAACAAAAATTATCACAAGGATACCAAGCTGTTCCAGGAAGGTTAAAGTCTCCTAGAACAACAATATGATCTTTGTCGGATAACAAGGCAAATACAGATTTTATTGCTTCCAGGTGATCATGGTATACAGATAAATCGGACGACGGAGGTATATATGAGCAAGTAAGAAATAAACTTACACCATATAAATTTACTTTTATAGATAGAAACTCTATATTATTAGGATTATTATAATGTAATGGCTCCGATGAGAAGTTGGAGTCTACTGCAAATAGAACACCACCTCCTCTTCGGGAAGAACGATCTTGCCTGTAAATAGTGTACTTTGACGGAAAAAGTTCGGAATCAGAAATATCCGAACTTAACCAGGTTTCCGAAAACGCAACTACATCAGTAGAAAAAGTGAAACTGTCGACGTATAGCTTACTTATTTTACTACGAAAACCACGCACATTTTGATAGGTTATAAGAAATGATGAGATTAGTTTTTTGAAGATGAAGAAGAAGATTGAGATTGAGACTG
The DNA here is from genome assembly GCA_035047365.1 of Drosophila ustulata. Taxonomy (NCBI): domain Eukaryota; kingdom Metazoa; phylum Arthropoda; class Insecta; order Diptera; family Drosophilidae; genus Drosophila; species Drosophila ustulata. The sequence continues at coordinate 542,294 of JAWNPT010000065.1, read as the reverse complement.
TACAGGTCCATTTGGTAAGAGCCCAATCGGAGTCCGATTTTTAACTTTGGCTTTGAACTCTTTTACCACCAAATGCTCTGGCCAAAAACTTGGTGAGCATATGGTTTCAAAAAGTGAAGGTGGGACATTGATCTTGAAAGATGCAATTTGTCTATCATAAGAAAATTTAAATTTTTCCACTTTTGGATTGGCATTTTTAATTTTGGCTATAATGAAAGCCTTTACGTCATCTGACGTGAGATCAGGGGCAAGCCTTGAAACAAAAATCTGTTTCATTGGTGGAACCCCCACAAGTGGTTTAGGAGCCAAAGGAGTAATATTTGGTATATTATCTTTGGAACCTAATAAAGTCGGTGATCCGACAGTTGGAGGAGGTGCGGAAGAAATTTTTTTATTAGGATTCGGCTTGCCTCTACTTCTAGTGACAACCGTGGACAATTCAGACACAACTTCGGCATTAACTAATGTCGGTGGAGCAGGTTCCCTAATGGGAATGCTTTCCACAGCGGTTGTTGCTACTGGGGTAGCAAACGAGATTAACTGTGGAACCAACGGAGTAGTGGGTGGGTCAGTCGATGGTAGAGGTAAAAATTTGGATAATTGTAAGTCACAAGAAGTTGATTTTTTTCGCTTTGGAGACTCAGCCATAAGTTTCAAACTATTGAACTGAGAATTCAAAGCACTAAACTGATCGTTTAACCTATGAAAGCCACCAATCAAATTAGTAAAACCGACTCTTGTCTGTCTCATAAACATCCGCATTTCGCACTCAACTTCTCGACATGACTCACAACACCAGTTAAGCCCAGTTCTTTTGGCAATGGCATCTGCAACTAGCCCTGAATAACCTACACACTTTACGTGTACTACGTTATCGCAGAGCCAGCAGGCCATACTGGGTTGCGAAGCCGTGATCTGCTTCTGGCAACTCTTCAGACAACACACAATTTTGCCTTCCATTATAAATTAAAAATTAAAATAAAGAAAAGCAAATTCAAAAATTTACAAAATTAAAAAAATTTACTTTGAAATAGTAGGAACTATGCCCACTGTACAGATTCAAAACAAAATTATGTTAGCAACAACAAAACAGTAGAGCAAGCAGTGAGAGCAGAGAGCGCCACTAACGGAATACTGTCAACTGAGAGTTGTTGAGAGAGAAACCGTCACACTGCGAGCGGGAAGGAAAGCACAAAGAATAAACACGCAAAATCTAATGCTTACCACAACAACAAAACTTTGAACTCAGTTTATGTAGAAATAAACAGAGCTCAAACTAATCACAAATAAAATTCACAATTATTTGATAAAACACTAAGAACATGCACTATCACAGGATAGAGACGCGATGTAGCAAACAATTAAAGTAATAACTTTTAAGAAAAAGTATTAAACACCGGTTGTTAGATACAAAAAAGCGGGGCGCACAAAAAAACACGTCTGTTTGCTACAAAGAGTGACAGCGATGTTCTGCTACTCGGCACACTGGGACAAGACATAACACACTGTTATAATTATTATTATTATTGTTTCTCCTATAGCAACATTTTAATAAAACTAAAGATAAATATATATAAAAAAAAAATAAACCCCCTGTTTTCAGGATAGTAGTATTCTAGTATATATTTTCATTCCACAGCAAAAATACTAAAAGGAAAAAAATATTGTTTTTCTCCCTTTTTAACGTTTTCACTCATACTACACAATAATCTGACAAACATTAAATACAAGAACACCATTAATCGCTTAGTATTTTTTTTGGTATTTTCTGCCAGTTTTTTTATTTTTTATTTTATTTATTATTTTTTTTTTATTATTTGTTGCTACAGTCCAATCTTTGTAATCCTGTTCATCCCCAGGAACAACATATCGGAAACACCTTTCCGTGTTGGTATTTTTTTGGTATTTTTTTGTTAATAGCCAAATACGCTTCCGCGGTACTTTAATTCCAAGTACCACTTCACATTCAAATTTGCCCTGCGGTATATTTTTTGGTATATTTTTGGTATATTTTTTAAAAAACTCCTAATACGCTTCCTCTGTGCTCCAATTCCAAGTATCACTTCACAAAATTCGTGCTGTGGTATTTTTTTGGTATTTTCGGTTTTACTTCGGCTCTGTGAGAGCCTAGCATGCCAATCGGAAGCGAAAAAACATCTCCTTGTTAACCCTTCTCAAGCCTAGGCAGGGTCTCCAACCAATTCACTCTCTCGTGGAAGCGCTCCTGCGACTGTAAAAAAGACAGCATCGCCGCTTCCCTCCGCAACCACCAGTCGCAAGTCACCATTAATTCAGCTGAGTAGTCCTAAACGGACAAGAGGAGTAGGTCAACAGATCATCAAAACTATACAGATGGCTCTGCAAGAATTCCTCGCCGTTTCCGACAAGCTGTGTCAATTTGAGACGAGAATCCAGTCTGCTCCTGACACATCGCTTTTCACACTTAAAGTGCGACTCGATCAAGTTTGCTCGCTGTGGGCAAAGGTCGAGTCCGAGTGTGAACGATGCACTAAGGCTCTTTGTCAAGGTGAAGCTAACTTCCAGGACAAAGAGGTAATGCAAGCCAAATATGACACTTGCTACTCAGTCTATGAACGCTGTGCAGCTCGTCTCAACGAGCAAATTGAGCGAGCCAGTCCAGCAGCTGCTGCTCCTCAGGCTATGGCCAACATCCCATTTGGAGGGTGTCGGTTGCCTCCGTGCGACACCGAAGTGTTCCACGGCGATTACTTACGGTGGCCGACCTTTCGCGATTTGTTTACGGCAATATATATCGACAATCCAAGACTGACTCCTGTTGAGAAATTGTTTCATCTCAACGCTAAAACCGATGGCGATGCGAAAGCAATTGTTGCAAAGTCTCCTCTTACCAATGATGGTTTCGCATCTGCCTGGGCGGCTTTAAGCGAGAGATTTGAAAACAAGAGGCTCCTAGTCAATAGTCAGTTGAAAATCCTTTTCAGCTTGTCCGAAATCCAGTCCGAGTCTGGAGCTGCTCTTAAAGAGTTGCAAAGCACCATCCAAGGCTGCCTTACAGCTCTAGAGCACTCGAATATTTCGACCGACAATTGGGATTGACTATTGATTTTCTTGTGCTCTTCCAAATTGCCGCGTTTGACGTTGGCACTGTGGCGACTGCTCCCAACTAGTCCGAGATTCCGCTTTGGTGCGAAATGAATCTCTTCCTAAGCGAAAGGTACCGTACCTTAGAGGCCATCGAAGATGTGAAGCCAGCTTCTCAAGCTGGAATCTCTGCGAGACCATCTGCGGTCAAGAGTCATCCGACCACTCAAAAGAAAGTCCACTCTTTCGAAGCAAAAGTGGCTCCGAAGGGTAGGACCTGTGATCTCTGCTCCAAGGAGAATCACCCTATACGGTTGTGTCCCCGTTTCTTACAGATGTCAGTTCCCGAAAGGTCGAACTACATCAAGCAGAAAAAGTTGTGCCTCAATTGCTTTGCAAGGGGGCACCAGCTTCGCGAGTGTCCTAGCACTCATAGCTGATACACCTGCAAGGCGCGTCACAATACGCTGCTTCATCGCAGTGACGCCATTTCGACAGCTGCCAGTCCCAACTCGCAGTTTCCAATACAGTCCACTCCATCTCTGCAACAATCGAACGTACAGAATTTCTTCGCCACTAACACTCAAGGGGTGTTGTTAGGCACGGCGATGATCAACATAGCGCATTTGGGGATTAACTATCCTGCCCGTGCGTTGATCGATTCTGGTTCCGAAGCAACGTTCATTTCCAAACGTCTGTTTAACAGAATCAAGTTGCCATTCAAAAATGTCCAAGCGGAAGTATCGGGTTTGAACCAGGCCGTCTCAGCACAGACACCTAAATTGTGTCATTTCTACATAGCACCGATGAGTCGGCCGAGGATGCAGATTGAGACTTCCGCATATGTGTTACCAAAGTTAGCTGATAACCTTCCGTCCTGCTCTATTAGCGATTGTGTCCTGCAAGATCTGCCAAACATTCAGTTAGCAGATCCATCATTTTCAAAGAGCTCCCAGATCGACGTGCTGATCGGAGCGGACGTCCTTCCGTCGATCTTGCTGAATGGCGTTAAATCTCACATTTGTGGGACGCTAATTGGGCAGGAGACAATTTTCGGCTGGATCCTAACCGGCCCTGTTCCGGCCAGTGCGAGAAAATCCATTGCGTCTTTCACTACACGCTTAGCACAAAAAGAAGTTCTAGCACTGGATGAACTGCTCACAAAGTTCTGGGAGGTGGAGGATCTGCCGTCAAGAGTGCCGGACGAAGCCGACAGTATTTGTAAGCAGAATTTTTTGCAATCTACCATCAGACAAGAAGACGGTAGATACACGGTCACACTTCCATTCCGAAATCCCAATAGCATTCAATTGGGTCATCCAAGGTCAATTGCTGTAGCGCAGTATCTCAAGAATGAGATCCGCTTACGTCGTACGCCAGAGCTAAAGAACGAGTACGATTCCATTATCCAAGAATACTTGGACTTAGGCCACATGAGGCTAGTATCACCCCATGCTCCGGGCAAAAACTTCTACTTGCCACACCATGCAGTCATTAAACCTGACAGCACGACGACAAAGGTTCGTGTTGTCTTTAATGCTTCCTGCAAATCCACGAATGGACTCAGTCTCAACGACGTCCTTCATCCTGGTCCGATCCTACAGTCTGACCTGACCATTCAGTTCTTAAAATGGCGTCTTTTCCAATATGTCTTTAATGCCGACATCACCAAGATGTACCGGCAAATCCTGGTTCACCCAAAGGACACTCCGTTCCAAAGAAATCTATTCCGTGACCAGGTGACATCTGTGACTACGTGCTCAGCACTGTCACATTTGGAGTCAATTGCGCGCCATTTCTAGCACTTCGAGTCCTACAGCAGTTAGCTGGAGATGTGAGCACCCAATTTCCATTAGCTAGCAATATCATCGCGCGCTATATGTACGTGGATGATGTGCTAGCCGGGGCTCACACGAAGAAGGAAGCGATTAAGGCCATTCACGAATTACAGCAGGCTCTTTCCTCGGCAGGTTTTCCATTGCGAAAATGGACTGCCAACAACAAAGACATCCTTAGTGCTATTCCTAAAATTCATCTCTTGAGAGACGACTTCCTGGAAATTGAGGAAGCGAGCGTTGCCAAGACGCTGGGCGTTCGTTGGCACGCGGCCGCTGATGAGTTCTTCTTCGTTCCATCTAACATTCCGGTGTTATCAAGCCTTTCCAAACGTGAAGTGCTGTCCCAAATCGCACGTTTGTTTGACCCGGCAGGATGGCTAGCGCCTTTCGCGATCCGCGCCAAGATCTTCATGCAAAAGCTGTGGCTCCAAGATCTATCATGGGAGTGAGCAGTTGCCTGACCCCCTCCTCAACATGCGGCAAGAGTTCCTGAAAGACTACCCACTCCTCGAAAAGATTCGAGTTCCACGATGGGTTCACTTCCACCCAAACGTCAAGACCCAATTCCACGGGTTCTGCGACGCATCGCAGCAAGCGTATGGTGCTGCTCTCTACGTCCGCGTCGAAGTGGATGACAAAGTGTGGGTCATTCTACTGACAGCCAAGACGCGAGTGGCACCGGTCAAAACGGTGTCACTGCCTCGACTTGAGCTTTGCGGCGCAGTCTTACTGGCCGAGCTCTCGTCCGCCGTCATCCCACATCTCCCAATCAGTGACGCAGATTTGTATTACTGGACCAACTCCACCATTGTGTTGGCATGGCTTAGTAAGCCAGCCTGCAAATGGACGACGTTTGTGGCGAATCGGGTTGCAAAGATTACGCACTCCCCAGGATCGGCTAGCAGATGGTCACATGTCCGATCTGAAGACATCCCCGAAGTCATTCCTGAACAACGGGTAGTCAAGTGTCACATGGCACAGGCACCCGCTTGTGATCTCGAACGCTTCTCCAAGTTCGATAGAGCGCTTCGTGTGGTAGCCTACATACGACGTTTCATACAACGGTGTCGTCAGCCAGGCACGAGTCTTCCGCTCGAGCTAAGCTGCGCCGAACTGGCGGAGGTTCAAACGCTTCTCGTCCTACAGACCCAACGGCAAGAATATGCGAAAGACTATGGCTACCTGCTGGAGAAGAAACCGATTCCAAGGTCCAGCAGTATACTCAACCTGAACCCATTTCTTGATCAGAAGGGCGTTATCCGCTCTTGTGGCCGGGTGAATGCATCCGAATCCTTGACTTATGACGAACGTCATCCTATTATACTTCCATACAGTTGTCGTTTCTCTCGTCTTCTTATCCACTTCACTCACTCCATTTCCTTACATGGAGGCAATCAGTTAATGATCCGATTGATCAGAGCGAAGTATTGGATTCCAAAGCTGAAGACCCTAGCCAAATCAGTTGTAAACTCTTGCAAAGTCTGCATCGTGCACCGCAAGAAACTTCAGACACAACTAATGGGCACTCTCCCGACTGAAAGAGCAAGCTTTTCCAACGCCTTCCATCATACAGGTGTAGACTTTGCTGGTCCTTTCGAAGTAAAGAACTACACCGGGCGGGCTCGTCTCATTACGAAGGGATATGTGTGTGTTTTCGGTTGTTTTAGTACGAAGGCCATTCATCTGGAACCCACTTCCGACCTCACGGCAGACAAGTTCCTTGCAGCGTTTTCGCGTTTTATAGCGAGAAGAGGGTGTCCTTGCCACATGTATTCCGACAATGGCAAAACTTTTGTGGGTGCTTCCAGAACCCTCACCCGAGATTTTCTAGAGTCAATTAGGAGACTCGTCTCCCACAAATTCAGCCACTGTGCGTTAACTTGGCATTTTAATCCACCAGGAGCGCCACATATGGGTGGGCTCTGGGAAGCAGGAGTGAAGAGTTTCAAGACTCTATTCTTCAAAGCGACCTCTACTACAAGGTACACATTCGAAGAACTGGCTACGCTCTTGAGCAGAGTCGAATCGTGTCTGAATTCCAGACCGATCTCACCAATGTCAGAAGATCCAACCGACCTGCTGGCATTGACTCCTGGCCATTTCCTCATTGGCAGACCGCTTCTTTCCGTTAATGAGCCAACTATCCTAGAACCTGCTACATCGATTATCAATCGTTGGCAAAAGATCAAGGCTCTGAGTCAGCAATTCTGTACCCGCTGGAAAGAAGAATATCTAAAAGAGCTCCATAAGCGTAACAAGTGGCAAGTCCCAAACGTAAACCTACAAATCGGCGATATGGTTATTGTCAAGGAAGAGACGATGCCTGTCAACGAATAGCGCCTTGGCCGTGTTTTACGTGCCTATCCAGGGGATGACGATCGAGTCCGAGTGGTCGACGTCCAGACGTCACACGGTGTCATCAAGCGCCCAGTAGTAAAGTTATTACTACTTCCTATCGGTCTTTCCAATCCCGTCTGTTCCTAGACGTCCAGTATCTAGTTGTCCAGTCCTTCAATCTGTGTTTCATGTCATGGCGTGTCATATGGACGTTATTAACCGGTAGTTTCCATTTCCGACTAGTTTCGTTCCAGATCTACATTCCCTCCTGATCACCATGGCACCAAGCAATGCACGTGCGCTGGAAAGCAGACGTTCGCGAGGAACTCAATCCTTCCGCTGCCGAGTCTGCCGGGGTATCCACCCCTTGAAACGTTGTTCACGTTTCCTGCGCCTGAGTGCTGAGAAGCGTCTGCGTGCAGTACTTGTAAACAAGTACTGTGCAAACTGCTTGGCGCATCAGCACTCAGAGCAGTCCTGCGCCAGCGGCGACCGGTGTCGCATGTGCCAACAGGCACACCATACTCTGCTCCATATGCACGAGCCAGTGCGCAGGCGTTCAGCGACAAAACGTCGCCATCGAGCACCGGCGCGTGCCCCGTCCGCATCATCCGATGCCTCCGCGCAGGACGTCCACCCAACTCCACTACGGCCATCGGCTGCTTCACCATCCGTCATCTCCGACCCGCTCGCACTAGCTGCCCTCCTCCAGAACAGGAGCACCAACTTGCTCCCAACGGCGACTGTGCAAATTAGGGGCACGGAGAAATCCTTTCAGACGAGGGCGCTCGTTGATCCCGGAGCTCCTCTTAGTGCCATTGACGCCTCATTTGCAGCCGCCATGCAAGTGCCGTCTATCACGGTGGGTGAAGGAAGGGTAGGCTGTGTGAGCGTGGGTCCGGTCTCCGGAACAGGACCATGGTTTGAGGTCCTGCTCCAAATTAAAGATGAGCTCAGGTTCTCAACGCCAATCCGGGCGGTTGACTCGAGCGTACGCGAACATTATGCGGACATCGACTTAGCCGATGGGTCGTTCGACCGACCATCGGCTATCTCGCTGGTGCTTGGAGCCGACGCCTACGCCCAAATTATTAAGGAGGGTATCATAACCAACCAGCGTGGGCTACCAGTGGCACAACGTACCATTTTTGGGTGGACCCTCTCCGGTTCATGTGCTTTGTAAGCACTAACGCTCCCCCCTCCCACTAGCTCCTTGCCTTTTCAGGCAAAAGGGGGGAGAATGTTCAGGCCACACAGCCATCTTCCGGCTAGGCGCGCATCCCTGGCGTGCGTGCTCTCCACCACGCCTCTCAATCCACCACTATGGTGAAGAGAGGCCGTGTAGGTTAAGCTAGGCTTAAGATGAAATTAAAATATGAATTGAGATCAGTTGAAAATATACAAGTGCAGTGAATAGAAGTCCGCGTTTCTTTTGATTCCCAAGCAGATAACGGCGGCCCACAACAACAACAACAACCTCAACCACGACGAACGCGGCAGAGAAGACTTTGACGGCCCCCTACATTAACATTATTGTTTCTGTTATGATTTCTATGGCCTCTTGAATTTCCTCTATATTGGCCACGTCCATTATTATTATTATTGGTATTATTTTCGTTGTTGTAATTGTTATTACGACCACGAAAGTTATCTCTATTATTTCCATAATTTCCACGTCCGCGTTTTCCGCCACGTTGTGGATAATTTTTGAAATATAGGTTTTTTGACTAGGTTTTGCTGTCCGGTGGCTTCTGTACAACTGTTTACAAATTTGGACACGGCCTCATTCATTCATAGAGAAAGTACCAGCTTCCATGATAAGTTTTACCTTCTCATTTGTGCAGTTCTTAGTCATTGCTTTTACTGCGTGCTGGGTAGAATAACTTCTGGCTAGCTCTAAAGTTAACCCGTCAGTTATATATGCATTTTCCAAGGTATTTGTCATTTGCTCAATCTCTGTTATATATTGATTGGCAGTTTTATTGCGTTGCTGTAGGTTCATAAGTTTTGCTGATATTACCGCTACAGTTTCGCCTTTGACGTTGTGTTGTAGTCTGGAAATGACTTCAGCTATTGTAGTCTCATTTCCGACTAAATTTCTGGCAACACCCTTTAGCTTTGTTTTTATCATTGACACAGCTAATTGTTCGTGTTCGCCTTTTATTGAGTCTACAATGTTTATCGCATCAAGAAAACTTGTTAAGTTTTCGGCTTTACCATCGAAAACTGGTATAAGCTTGGATGTCGTGTTGATGAAATCAATATTTGATTGAGCCATGGTTATGTTTGTGTTTACTTTAGTCTCTATTATGTTAGAACTATCGGAATCTATTGAATTTCCCAGATCTGTTATTAAAACGGCAGGGATGGTAAGATTATTTAAATCTTGCTCTTATATTTTTTGACTTGTTCCAGCAAGTTCTTCCGAATCTGCTGGGTCACTGTTAATTGTTTCTATTGACTCTGTTCTTAATGTGAGGGTCGTATTAAGAATATTGGGTACTGATATATCTAAATCAAATTTTTGTTTGATTAGTATTAAATTGGATCTCAGCCTGATCAAAAGTTTTGATACTTGAGACCAGTGTTCTTGATTCCATTTTTCTCCTTGGCCATGTATTAGTATACGTGCTTCATTAAAGCCGTTTACTAATATTTCTACATGATTTTTAACTGTATTGTTTTTAACAGGCCTATTTTGAGCAAGTGACTTGTCTGATCTTTCAAAATCAGTTTTTATTTTATTCAGTTCCCCATATATTTGGTTCCATTCCATATTTTTTTTTCTAACTACTTTTCCGTTGGCATTTTTTTGTATATATATTGTTAATTTAGTTTTTATTTAATTCATTTTCTTAATGCTACAAAATGTAATTTTCAAAATAATATAAAACATTTTTTTGTTTTAATAATTGTTGTTGGTGGACCTTTTTTTTTTTTTCAAAAAAATTTTAAATTTTGTCCAGGTCATTTGCCTGACTCATATATTTCTTTTTTAAGCACTTGTTGTGCAGTTTATAAAGTTTGTAAAAACAATTGGCGCACATTATTACGACAATAATTATTAACAATAGCTGTACTAATTCTAGATCGATATTGTTTGGTTCTACCTTATTTATTACGTTAGCAGTGGAATCCACTGTCTTAACGTCTACTAATCCCATTTTGGGTGTACTACTTATGAAGATTTTTATGGTTTCATATAAATTTCTTTTTGTACATTTGAAATTTTCATTATTTTTACTTATATTATTATTCATAGAGTTTGCTAGCAATTCGTTAAAAATTTGTTTTACATGTATTTTCCTACCTAATTGTGTATGGTTTTCAGGCCATACTCTAATCGGGCAACTTTAATGCCGCTCAATTTTACAATTATCTTTAATATGTATAAAAAAATATTGCATTCAAAAAACTATGCAACGCAGTGCATTAAAAAAAAAATTTTGCGCTCTTGGCAGCGCTGTCGGTTCTCTTCACTTGTGGTGCCTTTCCCTTCGTTGGTACAAGCGGCGGTTTGCCTCTCGTACTTCGTCTAAGTTGTTGGAGGGGCACCGGTGCTGGCTGCACAGGTGTACTCACAATGTATTGAGTAAAGTGGCCCCTTGCAGTCGGCAGGACAGGTCTTTCTTCGTTTTGGCAAATCTTTCTTTTGAGGTGTAACGGTTTTAGTACTTTGTTTTACAATATTGTTTATCGCATGGTAGGTGTATGTGTGCGCGGTTTTAGTTTTGCGGTTGGTCAATTCTTCTTTGATTTTTTCGACCTCTGCGTCTGTATTTAGTAGCTTTAAAAGTTGGGCTTTTCTTGCTATCAACCGTTATACTACTCCGCTCCGCTTTGCACACATATCACTCTACTCACTGCGTTTGACTTTTAATTCCGTATTGCATGGTTGTTTGTTCCTCCTCCTGTCGTTTTCCAGTGTACATCAGCTCGTTGTATCCCGCGGTGATTTTTATATCCCGCTACCCATAGGGTAGAAGGGTATTATAACTTAGTGCCAACAGAAAATGTATGTAACAGGCAGAAGAAAGCATCTCCGACCCCATAAAGTATATATATTCTTGATCAGTGTCAACAGCCGAGACGATATAGCCATGTTCGTCTGTCCGTCTGTCTGTCGGTGTGAACACCTGGATCTCAGAGACTATAAGACATAGAGACACCAAATTTGGCAAAAACGTTCCTTCATACCCTACGCAGATCAAGTTTATTTCAAAAGTTGGATGCCACGCCCCCTTGGCCCACAATAAGCATTAATCTAGAAAAAGTCAAGTTTTTTTTTATGTAAATCGCGTATAACTCCAAAAGTTCTTTGTGTAATGATGTGTAATTTGGTAACCCATCTGCGCTTGACACTCTTAATATACTCTGTAATTGGTACAAATCGGATAAGTAGAACAAAAGTTATTCGTTAAATTATTTATTAAAATTGTTGCATATGGACGTTTTAAGTGTGGAATGACCTAGAGATATCAAATTTGGTGACAGTATTCGTGAAGGTCTTACGCAGATAAAGTTTGTTTTAGATTTTTGCCACGCCCCTTTCCGACCCCAAAAACTGTAAAAGCCGTAATAATAGACCTAGAGCATTGAATTTTAGTATGCATAATAACAATGATGGTCTGAATGATTCCTGTGAAAGTTGAGATCGAATGAAAAACGAGGAAGTTATTAAAGAATCAATTTTATATGCAAAATTCAGTTGCAGCTGCCCGCGCTTTGTTTGTTTAGTTGACAGTGTGACCATGTCTGTGTTGTGGATTTTTACCCGCTATTTTCAAATATATACAAACAAAACACTAGTTTTAGTATATTTTTGGTATATTTGTTGTTAAAATATCATTTAAATTTTTTGTTTTCTCTTGAAATGGGTTGCGGGTATCATACGGTCGAGCACTCTCGATTGTAGCTTTCTTACTTGTTTGTTTTTGGGTTTTTTTGTTATTCGAAGACTGTCACGGTCGCCATGTAATAAGTTGCATTCATTAAGACACTTTTATTTTGATCTTTTGGAGGAGAGCGACTGTTCTTATCGCTACTCCGGTCTTTATTCAACTGTTTTCAAATTATTCTATCCTAAGGCTGCACGCCTCTGTCGGGCACGACAGAGCAGCCGTCTTATGTATATTTTGTAAGTTAAGTTACTTTATGTATTCGAGAATGTTATGCATGCACATATGTATATAAGCGATCAGCATGGAAACCATGCTGAGTCGGCTTTAAAACGGTCAGCGCTAAACGCTGCGTATTATGTTACCGCTGCACTTGAAAATGTGCTGGGCAATTCATGCTGCCGCTGAGTGACAAGGTTAATGCCTTTTCGTTTGTTGATATTACGACAATGTGTTATGACTTGAGTCTGACAAAGTGTCGCCGCTCAATATGTATGTAATATGTTAAGTACGTATATGTGCATACACTACAGAAGAAATCCCGAAGTTCTCCCAGATGACCGGAGTAACCACGATCGCGGAACACCATATAACGCTCCGAGACGAGAGGCCGATCAAACAGCGTTATTTCCCTAAGAATCCGGCCATGCGACGCATCATCGACGAGCAGGTCGATCAACTGCTGCGAAAGGACTTATTGAGGCGTCGCATAGTCCTCATAGCGCCCCTATTGTGTTGGTTCGGAAAAAGATCGGCCAATGGCGCATGTGTGTGGACTATCGGTAACTCAACGAACGGTCAATCCCAAATGCGTATCCTCTTCCCCGGATTACGTATATTGTGGAACGCCTCCGGCACGCCAAGTTCGTTTCAACGTTGGACCTAAAGAATGGCTATTGGCAGATCCCCATGGCACCAAGCAGTCGGGAAGCGACTGCGTTTACGGTACCAGCACGCGGTCTCTACCAGTGGAAGGTGATGCCATTTGGACTGCACTCGGCTCCGGCGTCCTTCCAACGAGCTCTGGACGCGGTCATATGAGTGGACATGGAACCGCATGCGTTCGCATACTTGGACGATATCTTGGTCGTCGGGAACTCCATGGAAGACCACGCAAAAAATTTGCGTGAAGTGTTGGACCGACTCCGCCGAGCCAACCTCAGGATTAACCACGAGAAGTGCGCCTTCTTCCAGCGACGAATCCATTACCTGGGACATGTCATAAGTGAGGAAGGGATTCATACCGAACCAGGTAAGATAGCCGTCCGTAGTCGCCGATGCCATGTCTCGACAACCCGTCACCCGTCTGGACCGACTTAAGGAGGAGCCACGCTCGTGTCCTTGGTTGTCTCGACGGATCCAACAGGTAAGCGACGAACCACAGCGATACCCGGATTACGCAGTAAGAGAGGGCCAACTATACCGCCACATCGTACATCGAGCTGACGACTTCGACGATGTGACCTGGAAGCTGTGCGTACCCCGAGAGATGCGGCTGCGAGTACTCCAGGAGTGCCACGACTAGCCATCTGCAGGGCACCTCGGCGTACGGAAGACCATCTTACGAGTCGCACAGAGATACTACTGGCCGGGGATGCACCGCGACGTGAAGCGTCACATTCAACACTGTCTGAGCTGCCAAAAGTACAAAGCATCACAACAACAGACGGCAGGACGCATGCACACTCGAGCTGCCGAAGAGCCGTTCGCCACAGTGTGTGCCGATTTCGTGGGACCACTCCCACGCTCTAAACAGGGTAACACCTTACTTGTGTTTTTCGACCTCTTTTCGAAGTGGGTGGAATTGGTCCCCTTACGACGCGCAACAGCCGCTGGACTGCAACGGGCGTTCCGGGAGCGTATCCTCGCTCACTTCGTGGTTCCAAAGCTGTTTGTGTACGACAATGGGACCCAGTTCACCAGTCGAGCTTTCAAGGCGTTCCTGAAATCCGCCGGTGTGGAGCTACAACACACTGCCCCATATGCTCCGCACGAAAACCCTACGGAACGAGCCAACAGGACGGTGAAGACCATGATCGCCCAACTCATCGACAGCCAACAGAACACCTGGGATACTCTACTCCCCGAGATCACGTTGGCCGTGAACTCCAGCACGTCCGAGTCAACTAGATATAGCCCAGCCTTCCTGGTACAGGGTAGGGAACCTCGACTCCCAGGAGGATTATACGAGAAGGTGTCTCCCGAACTTCATCCGAATCCCGAAGATCCCAACGCCAAGGCCAAAAGACTCCGCGAAATATTCACGCTCGTCAGAGGAAACCTAGACCAAGCTAGTCATGACCAAAGCCGACACTACAATCTGCGCCGCAGACAGACGGCGAAACTCGCCCCAAAGTTCGACGGGCCTTACATCGTCAAGAAGTTCATATCTCCAAACATTGTGCGGCTGCAACACACCACGACCCTCCAACGGCAAGTCGCCAATATTGCCAATCTGAAGGAGTTCCTATATCGGGAAAAGGGGGTCGAAGGTGAAATCCAGGAAGAATGTGAACAAAACTAACCTAGTCGATAACACTCCCATCGCGAACGCCCCGAACTCAACACTCCAGAACTATCCTTTACATTAGCTAACCCAGGCGTTTCTCTCTCTCTACTATTCCACAGGTCAAACTAACATGGAGACCATAGACCTGACTGGCACTCCATCACCGCGCGACAACGCCGGTGACAACATCCTCACACCCCCCAGAACAGGAGTGAGAAGAATGGCCACCGCCACTGGGCAGGAGGAACAGTCAGGCCACGATGTACCATTCGCCCGGAGGACGCCTAGTGGGATGCCCACGTACGCAGGGCACAAGACTCATGCCACACACCACCGGAGAGCGAATAGCAGTACTCATTCGTGCCAGAGCCACGCAAGGATAGACACCCTCCCCCGACGGAGTACGAGTGGCAATACTCGTGCGGGCCAGAGTCATAAAAGGAAAGCCAATATTCGCCGACGAGCTACGACGGGCAGGGAGGAGAGGAGGAAGAGGTCGTTGACGAAGAAGTGCCCATTGGACCAGCCCCAGGGGCGTGTTCGCCCCGACCAAACGCCAGACGGCAGGACCCACGCCAGGGTCATGGCATCTACCATGCCGTCCCTACGGACGGAGACGAGTTGGCTCGTTGGGAGGCTGCTCTCACGTCCGGCAGCGAGGAAGACGAACCCTTCTTCGTGGAGGGCGTGGCGCAGGCGGTCTCCTACGAGCCAGCCATCCGGCCGTGGGGTATGCGGCTCACTCGAGTCGAGCCTACGACGGTGGACGTCATCGTCCCCCAGGGCGAAATGATAGCCACGTACTTCAGAGTGCCACCGACATGGAACTACGTCGGCCCCGCCGTGTGCAATACCGCATGGACCACCCCACCCCGGAAGGCCGAGCCAACCATCCCCTTGGTGTGTGCCGTGGCCAGGGTCGAGGAGACAGACGCACCCCAAGACTTCCCGACGGTCGAAGCTGGGCCGTTCTGGGAGTCGGCATCGTCGGATGACGAGGCGTCAGAAAACGCAGGACAAGCTGCAGGAGAGGGCGCAGGAGACGACCCCGACATCACCATGGAGTCGTGGTCAGAGCTCTGGGGCATTCCGCCCCAGGAGTTTCCAGCAGACGTCGGAGATGCCGCGACGCAGGCTCTCACTCTCTGGTCAGCGATCAACGCATACAAAACAAGCGAAACCAAACACAAGACAAAAGTGAATAACACAAGTGCGCAGGACAAATAGAAACGTCGTACAGGTATGTCAATAGGTACAATTGGTACCTTTATCACCCCCCTTCGCAACTAAAACTGTGTCAAGTGAAAATAAATCAAATAGATCAGCGCAACTTCGGGCGCTCTTCGTTGCTTACGCGAGTGATTTCATATATCGAACTCTTCTTCCCCCTCTCGCCTATAACGGTGCCAGCGCAGCAATCCAGCAGTGTGACTTCATATTTGCGTAGATCGCTGCACGTGCCGGGCGTATGTCGTGTGACTACACACGTGCATAAGTTTTGTGATTTACTCATTTCCCTCCCTCGTCTACAATGTGCCGCTACAGATCTTAGCAGTGTGACTACACACTTGCACAGATTCTGTGCGCATTTTGTTAACCTTGTGTTGGTGTGACTACACACACACACAAGCAGACGTAGAGCCGCGAGCCGCTACCTCCCCTCGCGCCCACGAAGTGCCGGCACGGATTCTAACAATGCGATTACGCAGCTGCGTAGTTTCTGTGCGCACTCAAGATTTGTGTATGTGTGACCACACACATATACAAATACAAGCAGAGAGCCGCAACTGTCCCCTCCTCTCGTGTATACGAAGTGCCAGCACTGAGTCTAGCAGTGCGACTACGCAGTTGCGCCGACCCTGTGCACGCTTTGCGTTTTGAGTGTATGTGACCACACACATAAACAAAAAAACACGGAAATGTATAATTTTGTTACAGGCCTGTTGCTCACTTCTAGGTCTATTATGACGGCTTTTCCAGTTTTTGGGGGCGTATTACTGTAGGTAAATAATTTAACAAATAACTTTTGTGCGTGAGGAATGCAGGAACCTATATACCAAATTTGGTGTCTCTATGTCTTAAATTCTCTAAGAGGTGTTCATACAGACAGACAGACGGACATGGCTATGTCGTCTCGGCTGTTGACACTGATCAAGAATATATATACTCTATGGGGTCCGAGATGGCTCCTTCTGCCTGTTACTTACATTATAAGTTATAATACCCTTTTACCCTATGGGTATGTAATTAGGTTAGTTTTCACTTCTTAATATACCCGGTAAAAATCTGATTAGAAGAAACAAAAGTTATTTATTAAATTACCCCTTTCCGCCCCCGATAATATTACAAGCCGTAATAATAGAGTTCGAACCTTGAATTTTGGTATGCATTATAATATATGTATGTATATACAGGGGTGACACAGAAATCGTTTCCGCTCTAAAAACCCTTGAATTCCATTCCGCTGTGACACAGACAATTCAGCTGTCAAATTTTGGGCAAAATGATTCCGCTCTGAATCAGCTAGCATTCCGCTAGAACTTGATGCTGCCACCTAGTTTGAATCTGATTTTCGAACTCAGGGTCAGCGATGACAATTTTTTTTAAGTAAAAGTACCGAACAAGGATTTTATTTGTATATACATATGAGAAACAACTTTTGTTTCATTTAAATAAACATGAAAAAAATAATGTTTTTGTGGTGCAAGCTGTACTGCAAAAATCATTTACTTATGATGCAATTTGTGAAAACATTTGTGGGCAATTGTCCTTTTGCCAGGTGGCATTGTAAGTTTAGAAAAGAGGAAAAACCAAAATATACGTCTGATTGGGAAAATGGATCAGATGCGCATCTAAGAATCCTACGCTGTATGGTTTATTTTTTTATTTTCCGTCGCCGGAGCTCTTCGATAGCAAACAATCTCGCTAAAGGCATTTTTATTGAAATTTAAAAACTTTTTGATTCAATTTAATTGTGTTGCCAGAAACAAAGAGTTACCAGACAATTAGAGATTAATCTGGCAAGTGCTACCAGACAACTACTAGAGTTGTCGAGTAACGTTAACTGTTTTTTTGCGCCAACAATTGAAACGTTTTTTTCTCTATATTACGTCTACGAAACCAAATATTTTAATATTTCAATGAAATCGATAACATTAAAGAAAACAAAATTGAAAACTTATCGTACTGCAACGAAATGAAAAGAAAATTAGCAAAGTAAATACTTGGGAAATTTAATCCGGCAAGGTGTCAACCATGAACAGTCAAGTTAGAAAGGGTTTAGGAAACTGCTAAAAACCTTAAATTTTTCGAAGATCTGTGTCACCGCGGAAATTTTCCAGCAGAATTGCTCTCAGTGGAATCAATTCCGCTAGCGATTTCTGTGTCACCCCTGATAGTCAATGATTGTGATCGAATGAAAAGCATTGAAGTTATTAAAGAATCAACATTATAGGGCAAATTTCACTTGCAGCTGCTCGTGCTTTGTTAGTTTAGTTGACTGTGACCATGTCGGTATATATTTGATTTCTTTTTAAATATCTACAAATATACAAATTTCAGTATATTTGTTTGGTATATATTTTGTCCAAATATCATTTAAGTTTTTTGTATTCTCTCGAAATGGGTACCGGGTATCTCACGGCGAGCACTTTCGACTGTAGCTTTCTCACTTGTTTTTGTTTTCTTTTATGGAAGATTTTTGTTAAATGTTTTATAATATATTACAAATAATTTAACTACATCTTATGCACGTTTAATTACTTAAAATATACAAAATCAACATAAAAGGTGTGATGGAATAAAATGGCCCATGCGACATATAGTTAATATTTTTAAGTCAAATAAAAAACTTTTGAGAAAAAAATGGTACATAACGTTATACAATTAATTGCATCACAATTTTTAATCAAGGTTCTCCAAAATCAGTGATTTAGTTGATTCTCAAAAAAAAGGACTTCTCTCGGAGTCGCGTGCGAACGCCTTAGTTTTTTCTGAATTTCTTGAAAACAAACAATTCTTCAAAATCAACCTTTGTACCAATTATTGTGCTTATGAAAAGCTATGAGTTTAGATTTTTGTAAATTTAAAATAATTTTGTTAATGTGGCACATGTTTTTTTCGGTTTGAATGCGTAGGAATGTACCATTCGACACTAGAGAATTGCCCATATCCCCCCTAAGTCGAATTTCCCGGAGTCCGCGGTTTTCTATTTTGCCCCACAGTTGAACATAGGAAAAAAAACAGAATTTTCGAGCAATAGCTTATTGATACCATGCAACTATATCTGATTTATTTATTAACAGTTGTGAATTTATTGTACATTTTTTGTAGGCTGGCTTATAACAACTAAATCATTTATTTAAAAAAATAAAAATTATTATAAGCTATATAAGTTCATCAACAAATGCTGCTTCGAGTTCAGCAATATATTTATCATCATTATATTTACCATTACTTATACAAATCATGGAGTTATCTCTATCATTTAAGTATAGATTTTTCCGTTTTAAAGGTGTTTTAATTTTTTGATTATCATTACAAGTTTCTATTGCATGAAGATTTTCGGCATGATTATTATTGACTTGATTATCACGAGATCTTTGCATGTTCTGCATAGGCATTAAATTATTATTTTTTTGTATTTGCTCCAAAGGCACAAAATCACTACAGTTTTCGTTTTTGGAAATCATAATAATCGATTCAGCTTCTAATTGAAAGCTTCCAGGATCTTCGATAGGTTTTAAATCGTAAATGTGATTTAGAAAATTTTCATTTTTTTGTGAGTCAATTTCTCTAAATGCTATGTTCGGCATATTATCTATACAGAGTTGAAAACTTAAACTGTCTTTTTGTGAATGTAAAATTGTTTCAATTAACTCCATGATATGTTTCGAAACACTGCGTAATTTTAAACATGGATCTTTTCTGAAAGATTCATTTAATATATGTAAAATTATTTCAGTAGGTGGAGAATAACTAAGATTTCGAAATTTAATAAATGTGAATAAAGATTTATATATTTCCAATCGACACAGCCAGCAATTATAAGGATGTTGAAGAGTTGTACGGTTCTCAAAAATAGTTATAGCGACCTCCAATATTGTATTGGTTAAACCCTATTAAAAATATCACAAAACAATATCACAAAATTCTGTCAAATACTTGCAATTCAAAATAAAATCGACATTAAAATAAAGCAATATTCATTTGAACCCACCTTTAATAAAGAAGGCTTTAATAAATATCCAACAGAAGCGACTAAAGTTTGAAGACAACGTAAGGCTTGTCGACAAGTTGAACCTTTGTTTCCGTCAATGTATATACCATCTTGAAAAGATTGTGTAGAAATATTTGAATAAGATCCATTGCCTCTGTTTTTAAGTATAGGTTTGGACTGCAATAAGAAATATTAAATACATACATACAAAAAAATAAAAATATCTCTAAACTCACATTCGTTTGACTAATATTTATATCTTCGAGTATATTTTCAATAAGGTTATCTACCATTAAATCGTATCCGCTCCCCTCAACAAATATGGAAAGCCACAATATAATAACTTCATAAACATTGGATCTCAGATTACTAGAAATAAAAACGAAAATTAAATATGAAATTAAGTACTTTGCGAGTGCAAATGCACTCTATATTATCATATTAGGTTGCCAAAAAAGTCTTGCGGTATTTTCGCTAGTTGGCGCTGAAAGCGTGTAGTTCTAGTTTTATTCGTCGCTTTGGGTCATGCTATACTTTTTTGGAAAGCTCATTTCACGCGCTAACACGTGTTTGATTGATTGTCAAAAGAGAAAATACGGAATATTTTACAGTACTACTACGATATAGGCAAAAATGCATCTCAAGCCTAATATATGTGCAGTTTATGGACTCGATACAGTTTTCATTTCCACCGCAGAACGATGGTTTCAATGTTTTCGTTGTGGTGTAGAGGTGGTCGAAGATGCGCCACGCTCCGGAAGGCCTGTCGTTGAAAATTGCGATAAAATCGCTGATTTGGTCGACAAAGACTTGCATAGTAGCATCGGTCAAGAGCTGGGCATGAGCCATCAAAAAAAAAAAAAAAAAAAACAAAAATAATAAAAACAAAATGACCGGGTCCCATTTTCCTGCTTCCACATGAATATATGGCCAACGGTAAAGTTTGAGTGTGGGCGCTCCCACGTAAATCAGCTGATCGTATGTAAACAAACTTTGGCGGACAGTTTTAAAATACGCCACTATTCAAATCGATAACAAAACATTGGCTAAAGTAAAGTTGTTGCGATAAAAATATATGGTGAAAAACTTAGTTTTTAGACATGTAGGATTAGGCTATAATGTACTTAAGCTTCAAAATTGCGATCGTGGCATCTCAGAATGACAACAACATAATTAACAACATTCCTCTCAACACTTGGCTGCACAGGAATGAATTTTAAAATGATTAAATTTGGCATTTATAAAACGTTTAATATTTTGAGAAAATATTGTGTAATATTGTGTAATTTGATAGGCCATCTGTGCTTAATACTCTTAGTATACCCTGTAATTTTGGTAAAAATCGGATAAGTTGAACAAAAGTTATTTGTTAAATAATTTATCAAAATAGTTGTGACCAATGTATATGGACGTTTTAAGTGTGTGATGACCTAGAGATATAAAATTTGGTGATAGTAATCGTGTAGGTCTGATGCAGATCAAGTTTGTTTTAGATTTTTGCCACGCCCTTTTCCGCCCCCAAAAACTGGAAAAGCCGTAATAATAAACCTAAAGCATTGCATTTTGGAATGTATAATAATATTATATAGTCTTAATGACTCTTCTGAATTTGGATGAGATCAAATGAAAAACAAGGAAGTTATATAAGAATCAATTTTATACGCAAAATTCACTTGCAGCTGCTCGCGCTTTGTTTGTTTAGTTAACAGTGTGACCATGTCGGTGTTGTGGATTTTTACCCGCTATTTTCAAATAAATACAAAAAATACGAGTTTCTGTATATCCTTTGGTATATTTTTTGTTAAAATATCATTTTAGTTTTTTGTTTTCTCTCGAAATGGGTTGCGGGTATCATACGGTTGAGCACTCTCGACTGTAGCTTCCTTACTTGTTTTTTAAAATTTTTTTTTAAATTAAAAATTGCAATGCAATCTGCATTAGCTTATGGAAATAAACAGCTGTGATTAATAGCTGATTTCGCGAAAGTGGCGCCATCTATGCAAATTTCTGGTATACAACTTAAAAGGTCAATTTTTTTCTGATGCAAACCCATCAAAATCGCGGTAATATTTTGACTTTTGTAAATTGACTTTATGGCACAAAAAGTGGTCGTCTGCGCCTCAATTAAGCCGCTAATTAGCAACCGCGAATAATAGTGCCAAAGTAAAAAAAAAAAAAAAAACTAGCCAACAACAAATTTTTGCGGACACCCCGCATGAAGTGTCACCGAGGGACCCTAGTAAACCGCAGTCGCAGTCGCCACAGGATAAAGAGGATTCACCCAAAGGACCGTCGTGGGAGGTTCACCGGATGTACTTTTTAATGTAAAAATAGTGATTAAGATTTTAAACAAATGTTAAAAAACTAAAATTTAAGAATGAAAAAGAAACAGAATTAAGTCAACAAACATGAAAAAAAAAATAATTTTCATAAAATTTATTTAAATTAATTATTAAGAAAATAAAGTCAATCAAAATATAACAAAATATCAACAAGGTAAACTAATTTTATCATTAAGAAAAAAAGAAACAATTAAGAGTTAATACTATCAATCAACAAACGCAAAACTATAACTGAGATAACTGACTACTTATCAGTAGTACAACAAACCCCAATCTTGCGATTCCTACGGGACCCTCCAAGATAGAAGGAACAAGCCAGCTACTGGCTTTAAAATCAATAAAACAGCAAAATTCTGACTCACATAACCCCATTCATAAATCATACCTCACCTTCATTCAAGCATTCAATCGTGTTATTTGTATTGTTCCATTCACGGGTGCTAAGAATAGTCAAAAATAAATGCAGGCAGATTTGTCCGAAGCAATGGTAGTATTAGGAATTGCAGGCCCTAGCCGTGAGAAAAGCGTTCTAATCTGAGCCAGTACTCCCATAGCCACTCCAGAATTAAAGGTGAGCAAATCTCTGATTAGGGACACCGTCCTAGGAGGTCAAGTGTTTCGACAAGCATGAGGTGTAGAATCAGAAGAACACCTTTCAGACATACTATTCATAAGTTCCTCCCAGAATGCAGAACTTGACAAAAGTACCCGAAGTCACTCGCAAAATTAAAGAAATCTCAGGAGACAGAACTTCTTTCGGATCTTGGAAGAAAAATGCCGACAGAATAATGGCTATATTCGCAGGACAAGACCAAACGCATAGATACTACTTAGTTACGTTAGCTGTACGAACGACAGTAGTAAGCGAAGCGGAGACTGTGTTGGAATCCTACAATACTCCGTTGAATTGGAGAGCTATTTCCAAATGCCTAACAGAACACTACGCAGATAAGCGAGATCTCCGAGTATCAATTGTTCTCTTTAACAAAGGGTAGATTATCCATTATGGAATATTACCAAGCCGTGTACCATCAACTTTTCTTGATACTTAATCGAGTTAGTCTACAAAAAGATTCACCCGACTCTATTAGAGCCTTGATGAATAGCTACAGAGGCTCGATACTTTTACGAGGTCTCAATGGAGACTTTCCCGATCCACGACTTTATTATACACGGCGTTCCATCAACCAGTCTTATCAGACAAACGCTAACCAAGCAAGCAACCACCACAACGACAGATGGTGCCTCAACAACCATTGCCGTATAGACCACTATACTCGGCACCTCCGCGCCCATTTGCTCCAAAACCAGAACCAAAACCAATACCAATGGAACTCGACGGTTCAATTCGCTCAGCTAGGGTGAATTATATGAACGACTCACTACAAAACCAATTCGCTGGTAAGCATCCACCTCCACCTTATAGACCACCTTCGAAATTCGAACGACAATTCCATATACTGGAGAATCAAACGAACAATATACAGATGAAAAAACTGACCTCAATGCTCAAATAGAGCAAGAGAACCTAAACGTATACGCATACTTTAGTGACGAACAAGATTACTACTCGTATAAGGAATCAGCAGGCTTCCCAAGCTCATATGATGACGTCGCAGTCCCACGATTCGGAAATAGCGACAACGGACATGTCAGATGTAAATTTTAATACCCGCTACCCATAACTCATAGGGTAGATGGGTATTATAACTTAGTGCCAACAGAAAATGTATGTAACAAGCAGAAGGAGGCATCTCCGACCCCATAAAGTATATATAATCTTGATCAGTGTCAGCCGAGACGATATAGCCATGTCCGTCTGTATGGACACCTAGATCTCAGAGACTATAAGACACAGAGACACCAAATCCTGCATTCCTTACGCAGATCAAGTTTATTTCAAAAGTTGGATGCAACTCCCCCTTTTTGCTTTAATCAGGACGGAAGACATCTCAATTTATTAAAAGACACTGGTTCTAATCAGAACTACATTCAAACCTTATTAATAGAAGCCCCAAAGTCAAATAAAGAAACTTTGTTTGCAAGCTCCATGTGGCCAAATATTACTCACCACACTTTCTTCAATCTCTTCGGCCTTCACGACATTCCAATCAAATTGTTATCCTTGGCAACGACTCCATGAAACAACTTAATGTTGTTATCGATGTCAGAAATTACATTCTTAGAGTAAATGGTAATAGACAACTCCGCATAAAACAGCTTGCAGCTCAGTCAGTTAATATAAAAATCCGTACCGACCATATGTCCGAAAACCAGAAGACAACTATAAACAATCTTGCAGCAAGTTATAGGACACTATTCCAGAACCAGATGAAAAACTGACGTACTCCACGAAAGTAGTCAGAGAAATTCTAACTTCAACCGATAGAGCAATTCATACCAAACATTACCCATACCCTATATCGTCAAAGCAAGAAGTCGAAAGATAGCTTCAAGAAATGTTAAACGATGGTATTATCAGGCCTTCTAGATCCCCGTATAACGCCCCGGCCTGGGTGATACCAAAGAAAGTAGACGCTTGATTTCCGTAAACTAAATGCGGAAACACAATCTCTGATCGATACCAAATGCCGGAGAAAGGAGTTCTTCACAGTCCTTGATTTAAAGAGCGGATTTCACCAGATTTTGATAAGAGAAGACATTTAAAAGACAGCATTTGCCGTCAACGGAGGAAAGTACGAATTCACGGGTCTTCCCTTTGGTTTAAAAAATTATATTCTTAGAGATACCATTGGAAAAATCTGTTTTGTCTACATAGACTATATAATCATCTTTAGCAAAATAGATGAGGAATACACAAACCATTTAGCACAAGTATTCGAAACATTGCAGAATACTCACATGAAAATCCAAATGGATAAGTGTGAATTTTGTAAGAAACAAGTCAACTTCTCAGGTTTCATAATATCCGAAAAAGGCGTTAAAAAGAGGCGTATAAAAAAGGCAAATAAAGTTAGAGCAATTTCCGAGTTTCCCATACCCACTTCTCTTAAAGAATTGAGATCGTTCTTAGGGTTTGGATATTATCGACGTTTCATAAGAGATTGTGCTATACTAGCGAAACCACTGACAACACTTCTTAGAGGAGAAGGTAAGGAATCTCTACGAAAATATCAGACAAAGTAAAGATACAGCTAAACAAAGAGGCTATCGAAGCCTTCGATAACTTTAAAAAAGAATTTCACCAGGCAACAGAAGCATCGAACTTTGCGATCGGAGCAGTACTAAAACAAGAGGGTAACCCAATTACGTAAATTTCTCGTACTTTGGCACAAATGGAGGAAAAAGAAATGTTAGCGATCGTATTGGCATTGTATAGTCTAAAAACATACTTATATGGTACAGCGAAGGTAGTAATCTATACAGATCATCAACCTCTCACTTTTGCCTTAAGCAATAAGAACCATAACGGTAAGCTTAACCACTTCTAACGTAGTAGCAGATGCATTGTCTAGAACACCAGCAAAATACGAGGTAAATACCCTATCCTCCTCAGCATCAGAAAGTCCGATTAACCAATTATTCCTACTCACATAAGACACTCCGTCATTTCGAAATCCCATTTCCCACTTACCATAGGCACATAATAAAAATATCATTATACACAGAGAAAGAGCTAATCGAAATAATGAAACAAAGATTAGACGCTAAGAAAATATCATGGGGAAGATCCAAAACTTCTACCCATTACACTTGAACTCGTATAAAATTCGATTTGCACAGGGTATAGTAAAAGATGCTACTTCGGAAAGTAAACAAAATGACATAATTGTACAGCAACATAAAAGAGCGCATCGCAGCGCCAAAGAAATAAAGAACAAATCCTCAGGAAATTTTTCTTTCCTCAAATGAATAAAAAAAATCTCCGCAATACCAAAATCATGCTTAACATACAAAGAATCAAAATACGATAGACATTCTCCAAAAGATGCTATACAGTGCACCCCAATCCCTCAATATCACGAACAGCTTATCCATATCGATATTTACTACTGTGGGCAAAAAGTAAGATGAATTTAAAAAAATAAAAATTTAAAATTCTCGGGCTTAACATTTCGGACAAGTTCTTTTTTCCTCGAGTTGGCAGGACTGTTGATGACATCTGGGGATAATTTATTGTCAATGTCAGTATCAGTACTATATGTACGATTGTGTTTACCAAATGAGCAAGAGTGCATCTTTCGATATTTACAATGTCTGATTAAATGGAGCAGAGATGTCCCATCAAATTATGTTTTCGGAATGAAATTTCGGCTGCGGAAACGTTGAGGAAGGCATTTGTTGATGCTACCATGTCTCAGAAAAAAGTTTATAAGTGGTACAACCGTCTAACACTGAACTCGAATTCGACGCATATCGTTCCGCAACCACCATATTCTCCTGATTCAAATCAAATTATGTTTTCGGAATGAAATTTCGGCTGCGGAAACGTTGAGGAAGGCATTTGTTGATGCTACCATGTCTCAGAAAAAAGTTTATAAGTGGTACAACCGTCTAACACTGAACTCGAATTCGACGCATATCGTTCCGCAACCACCATATTCTCCTGATTTGACTCAGTGTGACTTCTGGCTATTCCTAAAACTCAAGAGACCCCTTCGCGGAACGCGTTTCGAGTCGATTGAGGAAATATAAGTTGAATAGAAAAAGGCGATCATGGCTATACCGTAAAAGGACTATTTGGCATGTTTTGGGGATTTGAAAAAACGTTGGCATAAGTGTATTTTATCGGGAGGGGATTACTTTAAAGGGGATGAAATTGATTTAGGAGAATAAACAAAGATATATCATTTTACAAAAAAATTCATTAGTCCCACAGTAGTATATCACGGAAAAACTTAATGTCCTGACAGGCATCGATAAATTTTCAAGGTACGCTCAAGTGAAAGTTCTGAAATCTTGAACTTCTGAGGACGTCATGATCCCATTGAGAGAAATGTTAATAGCTTTCGGACTACCTAAAATAGTAGTAATGGATAACGAAAGATCTATAAATAAAGCATCTATCAAATTCATGTTAGAGAACCAATTAAACACATCGGGTTTTACAACACCACCGTACTCTTCTATCAGCAATAACCAAATAGAGCGATTCCATTCTAGACTTACGGAAATCCTTAGATGTCTCAAAAAAGACCATGAGGAACTTACCTTCCCGGATTTACTGTTTAAAGCGACCCAGGAATACAATAAATCTATACACTCAGTAACTAAAGAAAAACCATAGAAACATTTTTCAGAAGTAACATTCGTAACACCCCAGAATCAATAGAAAAGAAAAGAGAACAAATATCCGATTTAAAGTATCACAACGAAAAAAAGGATATACCCAGTTTATACGAAATAGGGAAAGTTTACGTAAGAATCAACAAAAGACTACGCTCAAAAATCTCTTCAAAATACAAAAAATAAATAGTTGCAGAAAACGGCAAATTAATTAGTATTTACAGATTGTTGTTTTACCATCATGCCTGGAAACGGCAACCGTATAAGATTATACAAATTCACAACTCATAACCATTAAAATCGGCCCCCCAGCTAATCAATACAGCTTGTCAAAATTATAAACGTAATCAACATTCAAAAATACGAAGAAGCACCACAAACACTTGAAAATCCATAAATTCATCCCTTCCCAATCACCTCATTCCATTCATTAACTTAGAATTGCCGCAAGTCACAGACGACTTAAATAGACAAAGACCAACAGAAGAGCACGAAGATCAATAAATATGCTCGGCTCCGCTTGGAAGTGTTTAGCCGGAAGGCCGGACCACCATGATCATGAGAACTTACAAAGCATGATTTACGCAATTAATTGAGCCAAAACGAACACAATTAATTCTATAATATTGTCAAAAGTCGAATTTTAGTTAATTGAAGAGTTGGTGCCAAATTCCAATAATTTGTTAATTAATATCGAGTTCGCCAAAACTAAAGTAGCTTCAAATGGAAAAGATATTCTTTTCATTATCAGTCTGCCCACAATCGAAAATAATTGATGGCACAAAATACAAATAAAATCAATAAAAAAGGGAAATATCAGAAATAAAACAAAATTCGGCCTAATTGTTCAATGTAATGAAATAAAACTTTGGAATTCAATAGCTTAAACAATAAATTATAAAACACTATGTAAAAAAAAAATCGAATATACCTAAGTAATAATTGCGAAGCTGCGCTTCTTCAAATGAAATAAATAGTCAACACATCGCGTAAAATGAAGAAATCCTACCTGGCACAATCTTGTTAAACGACTTCAATGGAATGGTTACCATCTCGCTCGCACTCGCACGAGTGCCAAATTGTGCCCACCCGTAAATACTCAAACGTAACAAATATAATCGAATGGCAAAAATACTTTTGAGTAACGAGCATACATATTTTTGCGGTGGCTTGTTGTCGTTCTCTGATATCCACATTGTGTAAAAATTGGAGCATCGTAGCTTTTACCGTTTAGATTGTGCTTTAATAGTATAGTATATTATATTATCTAGTAATAGTACTATAGTATATTATAGTATATAGTAATAGTACTATAGTATATTCTAGTATATAGTAATAGTACTATAGTATATTATAGTATATAGTAATAGTACTATAGTATATGATAGTATATAGTAATACTACTATAGTAATATTATATATTATTAATTATTAATATATTATAGTAATACTACTATAGTAATATTATATATTATTAATTATTAATATATTATAGTAATACTACTATAGTAATATTATATATTATTAATTATTAATATATTAGAGTAATACTACTATAGTAATATTATATATTATTAATTATTAATATATTATTAGTATCGGTATATTTCTCAAACAATTTTAAAAAAGTTTGGCAGTGTCCGAATATAACAAGTAAGAAAGCTAGAGTCGAGAGTGCTCGACCATATAAAAACAAAAAATTTTACTTATATTTTAACAAAAAAAATACCAAAGAATATGCTGAAACTTGTTTTTTTGTATATATTTAAATATAGCGGGTAAAAATCCACAACACTGACAAAGCGCGAGCAGCTGCAAGTGAATTTTGCATATAGAATTGATAACTTCGCTGTTTTTCATTCGATCTCAACCAAATTCACAGGAATCATTAAGACTATAATTATTATTGTGCATTCAATGCTCTAGGACCATTATTACCAGTTTTTGGGGGCGGAAAGGGGCGTAGCAAAAATCTAATACAAACTTGATCTGCGTAAGACCTACACGATACTGTCACCAAATATGAAATCTCTAGATCATTCACACACTTACAACGACTATATGCATTGGGCACAACTATTTTGATAAATAATTTAACAAATAACTTTTGTTCTAATTATCCGATTTTTACCACAACTACAGGATATATTAAGAGTATTAAGCACAGAAGGCTTACCAATTACACATTATTACACAAAGAACTTTTGGAGTTATACGCGATTTACATAAAACAAACTTGACTTGTTCTAGATTTATACATATTGTGGGCGAAGAGGGCGTGGCATTCAACTTTTTAAATAAACTTGACGGACAGACGGACATGGCTATATCGTCTCGGCTGTTGACACTGATCAAGCATATATATACTTTAAGGGGTCGGAGATGGCTCCTTCTGCCTTTTACATACATTTTCTGTTGGCACTAAGTTATAATACCCTTCTACCCTAAGGGTAGCGGGTATAAATATACTTACTAAAACTTTTGTTGAGATCCATCAAGTAATGACCCTTTTGTGCACTGAAACGCCGCCAGTAGGAGTTCTGTTATTAATCGAAAATGCATCCTTAGTTGAGTATGACAGCTTCATGCAAAAAAAAAAAATTTTAATTTTCAACAAAATTTAAAAAAAAAAGTGTTTACAAAGATATCATATTAAAGTTTAGTTAAATGTATTCTATGAAGTTTTTTCATACTGTAACTGCTTGTGGATGATTAAAATCTATAATAAATAAATAAAACAAGTAAGACAGCTACAGTCGAGGCTGCTCCTCTGTGAGATACCAAGAGTTTGGCTGCTCTAGCTTTCATAGTCTCTAATATCTAGGTGTTCATACAGACGTACATGGTTATATCACTCGGCTGTTGACACTAATCAATAATATACCCTATAGGTAGCGGGTATAAAAATATGAAATTTGAGTTGACACAATATAGCGCTACCGAGCTAGCTCCCCTGCCTATCTCATCAACAAACTTTCTCTGTGATTTATGCAGTTGCGACGTCTCTCGAGTCGGCAACGTCAACAACATAGAAATATACGTGTTGTTGATGCCATAAATACACACACACAGTTTTACAGAAAGTTTTGCGGAAATCATTTTGACTATTCAAAAATTTGAGACATAAAATTATAGTCTTTTTTGTTATTACTCGATTTTAGGGGTCATGTCCCAAATCTGAAACAAAATTTATCTGCGTGCAGCAATAACAAGTACTGTTCAAACTTGGAAGTTTAAACGCACAGTCAGATAAATAATTTAATAATGTGATTTCTTTAATATTGACTATTAATAGTCGTCATTGAAATAAAAAAAATAATATTGATTGTACGTGAGATGTAAGCAAAGCTACGGGTTAAGTTGGCTAGTTTCACGTACTGCTTTAACTGAAGCTTCACATACAAAGGAAATCATTCTTGATTTAATGTATAAACTAGCCAACTTAAGGGGAGATATATGTATCAGAGCACGTCAAAGGTGGTTGTTTTTGGTCATCTACTCACACCCATTAAATTTTGTGTTGCGATGCTACTCACACCCTTAAGCAAAATTCAAGACACACACACACATTATTGACGCGAGTATTGCGAGTGCTTGCGCTTCGGCCACTCGGTCCCAACTTGTGTGTGCCTTTTCGGGACCGAAACAATTTGCTACTCGTGATTCAAACACTTGTGCTTGACGGGTGTCTTGCATTTCGGCAACCGATCATTCTTGCGCTTGTGACAAAATTCGAAAAACACCCGAATATGTCGACAATGATTCGAATGGTTGGGGTTGGGCAAGTATTCGAGTGTTTTTCCCCACCTCCTTTCTTGATCGTAAATGATTTTGCGTCGCGACGCAGCTGTTCGCGGTACTATTTTATGAGTGCCTTTTGCATGCTTTGCACTGACTTTTTTATGGAATTTCCAGATAATTACAGAAATTACAGATACCTGCAAAAACCCTTTTTGTTATACATATACATGTACATTTACCACAAGGTCATAAACATACAATTTAAACAATTTAAAATTAATACAGGTAGATTTTCAGTATATTGATTTTCTCTTTACCACTGACTGAATTTAAAAATTAGTCAATACAACAGGTAAATTGAAGTTTAATTCAAATTTGGATTTCCTTTGGTCACTGAATTTGTATATGTGTGTTAGTAAATTTTGTATTTAGCTATTATTATTTGTATTAGTATAGATCCCAAATAAAAATTAAATAATAAAGCCAAAATGGTTTTTTTTTTAAATATACCAGGCAAAAATAACTAGCATGAAGTACAAAAAACCCAACAACAACATCAATACATTTACGTATACACAAAATATCCGCTCACAATCTTCACTTGCGCATCAAATACCCACAGCAAATATTACGAGTATGCATTTCCACCCCTTTTGCCGATCATAAAAATTATGCGGTGAATTCGGCACTCGCACTTGCCAAGCACGAATGGTATTGGCACTTGCACTTGCTAAGCACGAATGGTATCGGCACTCGTACTCAGTAAGCATAAGTGGTATCGGCACCCATACTCGGTAAGCACGAATGCCATTGCCACTTGCACCCGTAAATACTCAATCATTTTTCTACTCGTAACAAATATGCTCGAATGGTAAAAATACTCGTGAGTTTCGAGTATACACATTTTTGCGGTGGCTTGTTGACGATCTCTGATATGTATATATATGTGGAACGTAAAAAATTCAGCGTTTTTGAAGATTTTTTTTTAATAAGGAGTGTAGCAATCGTCATGAAACTGCTGGTGTAATTAATACTAATATTAAAGATTTAAAAAATTTAAAATTATGTCTATAGAACATATTTGTCTTTTATGTGAACCTTATAAATGTAACGACTTTTTAAACAAAAAGAACATTTTTGAAAAAAAAATATTTCAACTTAAAGATCATTTTAAAAATATTAAAAAATATTCAAGCAGTTCAAAGTTTTCGTTGTGCATGTTGAGCAGGCGGACGCTTACGTGCTTTCAGCACTGTATCAAGAAAGCTTCTCAACATTGTTTGAGTTATTCTTGAATAGTTCGTTTACCGATTTAAAGAATACAAAAATTTTAGATTTTTTTCCCGGATACATATACATATGTATGTATATTCACCCTTAACCCGTAGCTTCTCTCATTTCACATACAATCAATATACTATTTATGTATATCGCAATCATAATATCAGTGATTGTACTATTATTATTATACCTATTATAACTGTATTTAATCACAAATTGGAAATACATTGAAATGGCATTAGTTTGTTTTTGGAATAGAGAGGCTGTTGAGAATATATACATATTTAATAGGGTCGGAATATGGGTATTGAGTATAAAAATAACGTAGTAATCCATAATAGGACCAATATGGACTAAAGATATGAGGGGACACCCAGCAAATGGAATCTATATATTTATACAGACAGCTCGATCGAAATCGCTTAAAACAATAACAAACGCTGATTGGTACAAAATAAATGAAGATATATACAGGAAGATAAATAATTATTAATTGTAGAAATACATACTATTAACACAGACAAATAGCCGGGTTGCTATTGATGCTGATCAAGAATAACATATATATACTTTCTAGGGTAGGAGATGTCTCCTATTGCTTGTTACATGCACTACATTGCACACGAGAAAGATCGTAATTAGGGTTTGGTTAAAAAAATTACAAATTAATTGTCATTATTACATCTTTGTCTTTTATGTGAACATCATAAGTTATGACTAAATATAAATAAGTAACTTATAAAAACAAAAAAAAAATAATTTAATGATTTTATAATGTCTCCTCGCATTTAAAAGCGACATTGTTCTTGGTCATAACTCCCTAAATTAATAGTTTTTTGTAATTAATAATACAATAATAAATACAAATTATATGTAATTATAAATACAAATTTAAATAAAACTAATACCTTATACGAAACACAAACCGCAGCGACACCATTGTTGGAAATAATTCCATCGTTTCTTGAATGTTTTTATACCCGCTACCCATAGGGTAGAAGGGTATTATAACTTAGTGCCAACAGAAAATGTATGTAACAGGCAGAAGGAGGCATCTCCGACCCCATAAAGTATATATATATTCTTGATCAGTGTCAACAGCCGAGACGATATAGGAATGTCCGTCTGTCTGTCTGTATGAACACCTAGATCGCAGAGACTATACCAAATTTTGTGACAGTACTCATATAGGTCCTACGCAGATAAAGTTCCGCCTAGAGCATTGAATTTTAATATGCGTAACAATAATTATATTCTCAATGATTCATGTGATTTTGGTTGAGATCGAATGAAATGAAATGAATTATGGATTTTTATACCCGCTACTTTCAAATATATATTTAAAAATAAAAACAAATTTCAGTATATTGGTATATTTTTTGTTAAAATATCATTTCAGTTTTTTGTTTTCTCTCGAAACTGTAGCTTTCTTACTTATTAAACATTAAAATTGGAGCCGTGAAAATTTCTTTGTATTTCATAATGGAATGTGAAATGATGTGGTAGTGGAATCATAAAAAAAAAAAAATTTCGAAAAGTACAAACTTTTGTGATGAAATTAAGTTTGTTGCAAAAGCCTGTAAAAGCCACTGAATGAAGTAATTATTATAAAAATAACAATTACAATTGAATTGAAAGCATTACTAATGAACCACATTGTTATCCTAAGAATGAAGCCTATGCAATATAACCGGATTTTGTTCAATATAATTGTTCCTAAACAACTCCCATTTTGTTTTAACTGATCGCTCGGAAACTTTTTCGGGAAATTTGGGCTTTAATTATTGCTATTTTCACTAACTTATTATTTTTTCATTAAGATTATTTGATTACTATAATTGAATTATTGATCATTAGAGAGATAATTAATTATTATTGTGCTTACCAAAATGTTATCCTGTCGATCTGTCTGTATGAACGTGTTCATACAACACCCAGTTCATTGAACACCCAGATCTCAGACAGACGGAAATGACTATTTCACCCGGATGTTAAAGACGATCAAGCAAGTGAAGCACACATATTCTGAGATGTTTTATTCTGTCTGTTACACATATTTCATGCTGCCACTAATTAGTAGTACACTTCCCAAATTGGTATCTATATACCTATACGATAAGAAATTCGCAGTGAGATGCAATACTGCTATGTCTGAAGATTACACAATTGGAGCTAACGTTATACGTTCTCTACACAGCATACATCCCAACAAGCAGACTACTAATAAAATCTACCTTTGCCGATGATACAGCTATTCTCAGCCGTTTGAAGTGTCCCATCCAACTGGCTCTTCATCTAGTCGAAGTGGAAAAGTGATTATCTGACTGGCGAATAAAAGAAAACGAACAAAAATGCAAGCATGTTATGTTTACCCTAAACAGGCGAAATTGCCCATTGCTCAGACTAAACACTACCGTGGTAAGTTCGCAACGAAAACATACATATAGACCTCAATATTCAACCATTCAGAGATGTAATAGCTGAAAAGAAAGAGAAGTATCACAGCAAGCTTTCCTCGCACCCTAACCCACTCGCGCGAGGGCTAACGCGGCTGTGTAGCCGCTCCCGTCTTCGTCATAATGATCTACCAACCCAGCGATAGAATCTTGGGACGTGCAACCCAAAAACAATTCAATTTGAATCGTTAATTAATGTTTAGTTATAAGATTTGATAACATAGTGTTAGTCTCAACTAAAGAGAAGATTCAATAAATAAAAGCAAAGTATTTAAAAAAAAAAATTTGGTAAACCTTTAATTTTACCCTGAATTTTGGTAAAGGAGAACAAAAGAACATAAGATATTTGTGAAATAATTCTTCATACAACGTATTCCCAGGCAAATATATTTACTTCCAGAGTGTATGAATGTGTTTAAACGTTTTATGATTACTCTTGACCATAGTTTTCTTACTAGTTTTCGTTTATATGCGTGTGTGCGAGCTAGGCGTCTTTTTGAGATTGTCACTTGTCTTTCTGATTTAAGTGAGTTTGGTAATTGTCAAATTTAATGCAGAATAAATTAATAAAATAAAGAGCATTAAATATTTATGTACGTCTATACTCAAATAATTGTTTCGATTGACTTTCATGTGCGAGCGATGCACCGAATCTCGCTCTAATTTTTGTTGTAAAGCAAGTAACAAGCATAGCTCACCCGAAACCACTTAACCGACAAAAACTAACTAAGGGTGCTGCTCAGAGCGAGAGTGAATGATTTTTAAGCCCGGTACCCATATTGTAGTGCCCTACACAAAATGTATATAACAGGCCAAAAGATGCATCTTCGACCCGAATAAGGTGAGATATTCTTGATGAGTGTCAACAGCCGAGACGATATAGCCATATCCGTCTGTCTGTATGAACACCTAGATCTCAGAGACTATGAAAGCTATAGTTACCCAGTTTATTGTTTAAGCCCTTGTAATTTTTGCACTCAAGTTAAGTCCCCCATAAAATACGTGCGTAATTTTAAAACTTAATCTCATTGGTTTGTACAATAATTACTATATTTTTAGTGATTGTTATAAATTTGATTGTTGTCGGAAAAAAATGGAAGTTTCCAGAACTGTATAGGGCAAAAATCTGCACGCACTTGGTTCGTTTTGTTGACAGTACACAAAATATACTTATTTAAAAAATACGATATAGACACAACAATATATTACTTACATTTCAATTAGTACTTGCAAAAGTTCAATCAACTTTGTATGCATATGAGGTAAAAGGTATCCAAAGAATGTATTATCAACATTCGGATTGCTTAAACAATCCGCATTAGTTCCTAATCCTCTTTGAACGAGATGCAGTATATTCGATGGATTTATAATTTTATTTGAAGGAAACGGATACCTGGAAAATAAATACACGGCAAGCATCATAAATATTATAAATCATAACATTAGTTTCAGTTTACATACCTTAATGCTATTTTAAGAAATTCAATCAGATTGCAAAACCGTCTGCAAACTTGTGCTGCTCTTTCTATGGGGTCTGCAGATAACTTTACCGAAAATAACTCAAATTCATGCGTTAAAGGAATCGAATAAGCATTTTTACAAGTCGGGAATACTTCGTTTAAAAGTAAATTCAAATTATCCAATATTCCATGTTGGTATTTTTGCCATTGCAGTTTATCATTCAAATTTCCACCATTACTGAAATGTATGCGTTCTTGTTGTAGCAATAACCAGCAACAACCACTGTGGTAAACCACATCTTGGTTGACATTGTCTAATAGGCCAATTAAATATTGTGTTACAAAATTCCTTCCTGATTTACTTTGTCCAGGATAATATTTTAGACATTCTTTTATTGCTTTTAATACGGAAATAGTAGAACCAATTCTTGAGTTTTCCGCAATGAGTATCAGAGTCCCGTATAACTTCAATAGATGCGTAGATCCAAACCATTTGGACGTATCAGGAACAGTTTGGATATTTTTGACGAGCAGAGCTGAAAAACAAGTTTATTAAATGTTGGGCTCAAAAGACTATATTTAAATTAAAATAAAGGGAAGACTCTTATTAAAAATCTTAACATAAGAGACTAGCCAGTTTGGCCCGAAGCTTTGCTAGTTATTTTGTTTGGGCGTTGGGCGAACAGCACCATCCAGTGCCCCAACGACACCAAGCCAGGGCTTGTTAGCGTGCGGGCACACCAGCATGTGGCAACGCACAATCGTGAACATATTGTTAATATATATATAAATTAATAATTTAAAAATGACGACGTTACACTAGACAAATTACTTAATATCAAATTTCTAAAAGTGAAAAACAAAAAAGCATTATTTATTATAAAATAGTAATCTTTATAGTTAAAACATTAAAAAACAAAGTAGAAGGGAAAGAAGTAAAAAGTTCCATTAATATCTGATTCGATTCGATTAATTCGGAAGAATCGATTTCACCACTAATGAGCTTCTGTAAAAAAAATTACACCAAGCGTGGTTCTACGATCAGAAAAGGAAGGAAGATTGATACGTAAAAGTCTACTACGATAGGAAGGTAAAGGAGAGTTAGCACTCCAGTTAAGACCCCGAAGGGCAACCAAATGAAATTGTTTTTGTACGGACTCTATTCATTCCTGATGAACTTTATATTGGGGACACACGCTACGTGGTGCGCCCCTACGGCCCGCGCGGTAACAAGCCCTTGCTTGGTGTCGCTGAGCCACTTGATGGTGCTGTTCGTTAGCACATCAACGTCCAAATAATAAAAAAAATTCAATGCTCTAGGTCTATTATTACGGCTTTTCCAGTTTTTGGAGCCTAAAAGGGGCGTGGCAAAAATCCAAAACAAACTTGATCTGTGTAGGATCTACACGAATACTGTAACCAAATTTGATATGTATCTCTAGGTCATTCACACACTTAAAACGTCCATATACATTGGGCACAACTATTTAGATAAATAATTTACCAAATTTACAGGGTATATTAAGAGTATTAAGCACAGATGGCTTACCAAATTATATCATTACACAAAGAACTTTTCGAGTTATACGCGATTCACATAAAAAAAAAGTGACTTGTCTAGATTTATGCATATTGTGGGCGAAGGGGGCGTGGCATCCAACTTTTGATCTGCGTAAGGAATGCAGGCACTTACATATGTACCAAATTTCTCTATGTCTTATAGTCTCTGAGATCTAGGTGTTCATACAGACAGACAGACGGACATGGCTATATCATCTCGCTGTTGACAAGATTATTTGTACTTTATGGGGTCTGAGATACCTCCACCATTCAGATACTACATTTGGTGTTGGCACATATGTATGTAATTATAACAGTCTTCTACCCTATGGGTATTGGGTATAATCATCCATCCAAACTTATAATTTGGAAAAAAAAACATTTTCCTATTTCTCTGAGTACATGTTGAAATAAAAAATGGGTTTCATCTGAGCTCTTTTTCCTTTAATTGTGTTGGTAAATGTCATAAAGCAGTTTTGATCACCCCTGGTTTTTAGTGAACGTGTGTCGAAAGCGGCCCGGAAGAGAATTTAGCGACTCGCGAGTGCCGACCGCGAAAAAATATGCCCAAAATTACATATTGTAATATACTTACTTTTGAACATACTTAGTATGTAAGATATATTGACTTCGAGTCCCAAAATCCTACTTACCCAAAGCTTCGTAAATAAGTTCACCATATACACTTATTTCTTTTTTATTGCATGCTCCCAAAAGAATATTTATCCAAAAACTTGCTATATCTAGCGGAACGTTTTGTGGATATTTATTCAAGCATTCAATAAGAAACCGTAATCCAACAGCCCGCGTTTTCGCCTCAGAGAGTAGGGAATTGAGGATTTGGGTGTGGACCACAATATGATTCTGCAGATACATACATGTGAATCATATTACTTACTAATTAAATCATAACTTACAGATTGCTGGATATCGTTGGCATTTAGATAAATATTAATGTTTACTCTGTTTGCCTTCGATAGTGCTTTTATCATACTGCCTTTATTAAACATTTTGGAACAGGATTTTGTTTTTTTTTTAAAACATGTGCAAAAACAATAAATGCTATCGATATTTTAAAATAATACGATATTAATTTGGCTACACTACATTTCTTACAATAGTCAAACAAGTCGTAAGGTCACAAGAAATAAAAAAAACTTAAATAGTATGTCTTGACTGATTGAATTATTAACTCACAACTGGTTTGGTAAGACCTAGGATGCTAAGTACGAACGGTAAAAGCAAGGAAGGTAAATTTTTTCATTACATAGTTTAATTTGAAATTAAAATTCATTTTTTACCATTGAAATTGGTATTATAATAGCCTG
This sequence comes from Drosophila ustulata, assembly GCA_035047365.1. Lineage (NCBI taxonomy): Eukaryota > Metazoa > Arthropoda > Insecta > Diptera > Drosophilidae > Drosophila > Drosophila ustulata. The sequence continues at coordinate 503,016 of JAWNPT010000065.1, read as the reverse complement.
TTCACAATGGGGGAGAGTCCACGTCCGCATTCAAAGTATACCAAACGCGCGTTCGATCCCATACAAAAGCATTGGTTGTTCCATGTTGTGGGATGGGAGGGAGGAGAGAAAATATAGCAACGTTAATTTTGGACGCGGGTACTACCAACTCGTTTTAAAGTATTTTAATGTAGTATACCCGTTTTTCTGGTCGTTTTTGGGAGATTTTCTATCTGATTTACTGGAATTATGAAAAAAGAAATGGCGAATAACAAAAGGAAGACAACGAAATAAAGCATTAAGAACCAACGGGCAATGGTCCGATAGTCTGATGATGACTCAAGGGTGTATAAAGCTACATCAGCTCGATTCTCAGTTGGTATAGCTCAGGGAAAATGGGTGTCTTTCGTTGACAATCCTCTCAGAAGAGCAACCAAACCATAAAAATTCTTGTTTAACAGCAGACTGCTTCGGGCCTCCAAGCTCAACACATCTGCTATAGCTTACGACATTTTGTTTTGATGATTTATCCTTTTTTGCATAGCATTTGAAATCACAATTTTGTTAAATTTCAGTTTGAATAAAAGCGTATGCAATTTTATCAACAATGGGATATGGACGTGGAAGCTAACGCAGAATATAGTCTAAACGGGTTTTTGGGATTTTTCACTAACGTGACGCTAAAAAAATTCTAATATGGAAACGGTATAACGAAAGTACTACAATATACAAATTGAATACATGAACAGTTCATCGATTGTTAAAATTATTCTGGGTGACCATAAATGTTTAATAGTTGGTTTTTTTTTGTATATTTATTAGGCTGACTCGTGACACTAGTCAGCTGACTACATCTTCTTGGGCTTGATAATAGTAGTTCTTCGAAGTTAAAAGTAAAATAAAATAAAAATGGCCTTACATTCTGCTATTAAAGGAAAATTAATATCTGTTATAGGCGATGAGGTACGTCCAAAATAATGTTTACATTGATGTCTACATAAGTGATCACAATTTTAAATATAAACCTGTCTTTATACATAAACATATTTGTTAGATACTTATACATTGAGAAAATGTTAACAGCACTTTGTATGTAAATTTAATAGACATCATAAATAGAAGAAAAGGCTGATGAGTAATCGGCTCCGGTGAGAAAAATAACACTTTGACATAAAAGAACATTAACTATTTATCATAATATCCTTTTAGAACAGATCACCCTAACTTCCTTGGCTTCTCTTATTTTATTTGCGCTTTAGGTAAAGGGTCTTTTTTATTACTTCATTTGAGATAGCTTCAAATGCAATTCATCTTTTCCTCTTGCACATCTTCTCTAAATAAGTACATATGTATATGTATGTTGTACCAACGCATATTAAGGGGGATATACTTATGTACTTACATATAGTACATATGTACATACAAATTAATAACGTAATAAATGACTGTAGTAATCGTCAAGAAAACTGTATTTAAAACAACCCAAAAAATTATTGTATCGTTTTATTTTTTAAAAAATAAGATCATAATTTGTAGAATATCTATAACATATATGAGCACTTCTAAAGCAAAGTAAAGTATTTGAAAAAAATTTCAATTCCAACCGTTTTTTTTTAAATAGAAAAACATTTAAAAATGTGTTATCAGGTTCACATAGAACCTCACTTTTTTGTTAAGAACTTGAAGTCGAATGAAAAATCAGTGTAATGTTTTCGTTGAGCAGGCAGACGCTTTCGTGTAAACGGGGCAGAAAGCGAGACACTTTAGAAAAATTGTACACGAGAGATTATGAATATCTCTGAAGGAGCCATTTTTTCATCGAAGTACCTTAAAAAACCAAAAAAAAAAACAAAAACACTGTAATTATTCCTACGATACGTAATAGGCTTATTAAGTGAGGTTTGAACGGGCATGAATAAAGAAAATGACAACGGGAAAAATGTTCTGTGGAACAGAGTCCAGGAGTGATATTCAATTATTCCCTTAATTTGCTCAAAACTGGTTAAGTCTATGCATAAGAGATTTACTGCAATTTAAAAAAAAACCGTTATAGCACAACCAAATATTAAAACAAGTAAGAAAGCTACAGTCGAGAGTGCTCGACCGTATGATACCCGCAACCATTTCGAGAGAATACAAAAAGCTTAAATGATATTTTAACAAAAAATATACCACAAAATATACTGAATATATACCCGCTACCCATAGGGTAGAAGGGTATTATAACTTAGTGACAACAGAAAATGTATGTAACAGGCAGAAGGAGGCATTTTCGACCCCATAAAGTATATATATTCCTGATCAGTGTCAACAGCCGAACGATATAGCCATGTCCGTATGTCCGTCTGTATGAACACCTAGATCTCAGAGACTATAAGAGTTAGAGCTACCAAATTTAAGGACAGTACTCTTATAGGTCCTACGCAGATCAAGTTTATTTCAAAAGTTGGATGCCACGCCCCTTTACGCCCCCAAAAAGCCTGTAAAATCCGTAATAAAAGACCTAGAGCATTGAATTTTGGTATGCATAATAATAATTCTCAATAATTTCTGAGAATTTGGTTGAGATCGAATGAAAAACAAGGAAGTTATTAAAGAATCAATTTTATATGAAAAATTCACTTGCAGATGCTCGCGCTTTGTTTGTTTAGTTGTCAGTGTGACCATGTCGGTGTTGTGATTTGATATCACTAGGTCATTCACACACTTAAAACGTCCATACGCATTGGGCACCGATTTGTACCAAAATTACAGGGTATATTAGTGTGTGAGTGTCAAGCGCAGATGGGTTACCAAATTACACATCATTACACAAAGAACTTTTGGAGTTATACGCGATTTACATAAAAAACTTGACTTTTTCTAGATTAATGCTTATTGCGGGCGAAAGGGGCGTGGCAACTTTTGAAAATCTTCGTCTCAGCGCGCACTATGTTTGCATCCTTACTTACATTTTCTGTTGGCACTAAGTCGGGTATAAAAATTCGGATCTACACGAGAAAATCGTCTTGTAATAAGAAGCAAAAACAAAATATTTACATCTTTGGAACAACATTGTTTAATTTTAAGTCAAGGATATGACCCATTACAAATATTATGAATATTTATTCTTACAATTCTAGGATACCTGTGTTGGATTTTTACTTGGTGGAGTTGGTGAGATAAATAAAAATCGTCATCCCAATTTTATGGTAGTGGATAAAAGTAAGTTCTCTATTAACAAGAACAAGTAAGAAAGCTACAAGTCTGCTCGACTGTTTCGGAAACTACGTTATGTAGACAATTTTACGAACTCAGGCACCAATGTGTGCGGCCTAACCACTAAGCCATCAATGAACATCTAACAATAAACAATTCGGTATTGCAATGTTATCAACATAATTTTTTACGCTTATATAATTATAACCAGATGGCACCGCAGCTTGCCAGCCACCCTCTGCAGACTCAGGCTGCAGCTTACCTGATTATTATTTCCGACATGTTTTCCAACGTTCAAATCAGTTTAAGCTTGACAATTTGAAAGATACAGTATCAAAAAAGAATTGCATGTAGGAATGTGTAAAACATAAAACTGCGCGTATTGATTTCGTTTGGCGATATGTTCGATTTTTCACGTATCAACCTTTTGAAAAATTCGCATAACCAAATTATGGATTAATATGTGTATTAAAACTTTTTATTAATTTGGTCCTTATGGATCACCAATCCATCGATGGCTTAACCCAACATCGATATTTTATTTTAAATTTGTACATACAAATTATTTCACTATCCTAAAACAAGTCAATTTAATAAATTTTTTAACAGTGATTGAATAAAATTAGGGTAATTTCGTAAAATCATTCCTTGCTGGGGGCCTAGATGTTCTGATCTAGGTTGTGCGAAAATTGCAGCATCATAGCTCTTACCGTTTGGGCTGCGCGTTAATAGTACTTTAGTTGGATCAGTGTCTACGAACTACTTTATATATATAGATAACTCCTTATACATATGTTTATTTAATTCAGATACTGCTGTCAGTGAAATTGAAGACTGCTTCAAGCGATTTCTTAAGCGTGATGATATTGATATTATTTTGATAAACCAAACCTATGCAGAACTAATTCGTCATGTTATCGATGCGCACACTTCACCAGTTCCAGCAGTACTTGAAATACCCTCGAAGGATCATCCATACGATGCTAGCAAGGATTCGATTTTGCGACGTGCTCGGGTAACTTCTTATTTTTTTTAATATAGTTTATGTTATCTTATTTCATAATATTATGATTATTTTTAGGGCATGTTTAACCCTGAAGATTTGGTTCGCTGATGCTGTACAGCTACTAACGTTTGGTAAATTTAGTGATGTGCAATGTTTGGGCTCATGAATTGAAGCTTAAATCATAATCCATTATGAACCCTTTAAATTTTTGTTGATGTTTTCATTCCAAACTAAATACATATTGTGAGCGTACAAAAACTTGAAATCTATATTTTGAATTGGGGCTTCTTGGAACCATTATAAAGTGAATTTATTGTAAGGTAAGTAAGTCAATTGTATTATAAATTTTCATTTTGGAGCTTGCGTTTACAAATTGTTTTCATTTTTATTTGAAAACAAATTGTTTTTTTTTTTTTTCATTTTTATTTGAAAACAATTTTTTTTTTTTTTTTCATTTTTATTTGAAAACAAACGAGATCTGAGTATTCTTAATTTTCATCGCTTTGATACGCTGTAAACCAAAACAATCCACATATGCGGTCGGCCTTTGGGTGAAATTAATCTTGTTTTTAATGAAATTATAATTATGTTGCCCGCTTCAATTCATCAAAATGAAAATATCAAACTCAGCAATTTTGTTGGACCTGCCACGACGTCCTCGAGAGAAGAATACTCCAGACGTGGTTGATAATATCCATGAAGCACCAACTGATGAACCGAGAATGAAGGTGCTCGAAACAGTCGAGACTGGCTACAGTGGCTACATGAATGAGACAAATATTTTTAAGCAATTAATTAGATATGAAAACTTTTTTTTAAGTTTAACAAAAAAATCAAAAATACAACAAAAATATTCCAAAATGACAAAGTCGACGTTATAGGCATCTTCCATGAATTAGTCAAGCAATTGTATGTCTATCTATCTACATATGTATATAAAGTAGTTAGTAGACACTGATCTAGCTTTAGTACACATATAAAGTAGTTCATAGACACTGATCTAGCTTTAGTACTATTAGTTAGAGCTTGGAAAACATCGAATTTTGTTGGGTAACAACGATGTTCCCGATGTTTTGAAGAAAATAACATCGATACATCGAAGTTTTTAAAGTAACATTTTTCTAGCGCTCCTTAAGTTAAATTTAAAACAAAATAATATGGTTTTATTGTCTATTCATAGGTTAATTCAAATTTGGCTAGCGATAGAATTTACGGACGCGCAACCGTCAATCAGTTCTATTGAATTGTTAGTTAATGTTAAGTTATTTTGATAACCTATTGTTCGTCTCAACTTAAGAGAAGATTCAATAAATACAAGCATAGTAAATAAAAAAAAAATAAACTTTTTCACTAGAGCATCGAAAAACAAGTAAGAAAGCTACAGTCGAGAGTGCTCGACCTTATGATACCCGCAACCCATTCCGAGAGAAAACAAAAAACTTAAATGATATTTTAACAAAAAATATACCAAAAAATATATTGAAATTTGTTTTTTTTGAATATATTTGAAAATAGCTGGTAAAAATCCATAACACCGACATGGTCACACTGTCAACTAAACAAACAAGGCGCGAGCAGCTGCAACTGAATTTTGCATATAAAATTGATTCTTTAATAACTTTCTTGTTTTTCATTCGATCTCAACCAAATTCACAGGAGTCATTAAGACTATAATTATTATTATGCAAACCAAAATGCAATGCTCTAGGTCTATTACGGCTATTACAGTTTTTGGGGGCGGAAAGGGGCGTGGCTAAAATCTAAAACAAACTTGATCTGCGTAAGACCTACACGAAGACTGTCACCAAATTTAATATCTCTAGGTTATTCACACACTTAAAACGTCCATATGCATTGGGCACAACTATTTTGATAAATAATTTAACAAATAACTTTTGGTCTACTTATCCGATTTTTACCAAAATTACAGGGTATATTAAGTCGGCATACCAAATTACATATCAGTGGAAAAACTCCATCGACAAGAGGGTGTGGACCTGGAACCAACTGCCACAGAGTCGGAGTTTGTGTTTACCGGCTCATCGATGACGGAGTCCAAGCTAGCGTTTGCGTTAGCGAGGATGCCGTTGGATGAGTCATCGCAAACAACGTTCAGGGTACAAGAGCTCTCTTAAGTTCCTTAAGGGACTGGCCTTCCAGTCCCAGAGACGTTGAACGAGCGTGAGAGGAAACTCCAGAAGAAGCACGAATACAACGTGAGGCGGTACTTGAGGCTCGCTGGCCTGTCCGGCATCACTCAGTCCGCAGCACCGAGAAGGAAGTGCCAAAGTAACCAGGGGTTTCAGGCAGTAGCCGTAGCCAACCCGACGGAGGAAGTCAAACCTTCCACGTCGAAGTTGGTGGAACCAACGAAACCCAAGTCACCTTCAAAAGGAAAAAAGTGTGCACCCGGTAAGCTTGCAACAGTCACATCTCCTGGAAAGGAGAGAACGGTGAGCAAGCAACCGAAAAAGGCCAAAACACCTGTCAACAAGAGGCAGAGGTCGGACAACTCGGCGAAGGCTTCGGAGAGCAAGCGGTTGTGTCCAGGGGACATCCTGGCCAGCTTAAGCACGAAGCCGGAGCTACAGGTAGCCATAATTGACAGAAGCAACCCGGATGGAAAGCTATCTATCGATAACTGGCGGTTATCCTTATCCTGGAAGGGTCAATCGACATGGGGATTGCTGATGACTCGGCCAGATACGGAAGGAAACGAGAAGACTTTATAATAGAGCTAAAGTCGGAAACTGCCAGGTAGACTGGAATGCCTACCATCACAGTTTCAAGAGCTTTAAGAAGGAAATCAGAAGGGCAAAAACAGATTCATGGTCTAAATTTTGCGAGGAACTAACCAACAACACTGAAACGTTCAGACTTTGAAGGTTGCTGGCGAAAGATCCAGCCACACCAGAGCTGCTTTGCAACCTGGATGGCACATTCGCTTAAGACAGTCAGGAATCTCTACAACTCCTCATGAACGCAAACTTTCCAGGCTGCTTACAAGCTGAAGACGAAAATGGAATCCCCACCTCTCACATCAGCGACGAGCCGGAGGGAAACGTGCCTCATGAGAGCCAAGCCCTAGACGCCGAAATTGTCAACATAGAAAAGATAATCTGGGCTATCAAGTCGTTGCACCCCTACAGGTGGTAAACGTACACCTGTCGCAATGGCTATTAGAGATCTTCAGGGGATGTCTCCTTACGGGATAAAACCTGGAGAGAAGTGAGGGTGACATTCATTCCCAAGGCAGGAAAGATAAACCACTGCTTAGCAAAAGATTATAGGCCCATAAGTATCTCATCGTTTTTATTTAAAACTCTCATATGTTTAATTACGTAAAAAACCAATTTGCAAAGCTTCGTATAATGACCATGTCTCTTCCTAATGAATTTGATACTAGGGTGGAATTGCTTGGTCAATACAAACTTAAGACCCCTACAAAGAACTACTCGGCCTCGCAATCTGCTCCTAATCATGATGGTCTTCCACTTTTAGTATTTTAACTGCTGCCTTCTTCTCCTTGCATTCCTGTAGAACCATCCACTCCAACCAACCAACCATCCAACCAACCACCCCTCCATCCCATCTAAAACAAGTAAGAAAGCTACAGTCGAGAGTGCTCGACCGTATGATACCCGCAACCCATTTCGAGAGAACAAAAAAAATTTTAATGATATTTTAACAACAAATATACCAAAAATATACTGAAACTTGTGTTTTGTATATATTTGAAAATAGCGGGAAGAAATCCACAACACCGACATGGTCACACTGTCAACTAAACAAACAAAGCGCGAGCAGCTGCAAGTGAATTTTGCATATAAAATTGATTCATTAATAACTTCCTTGTTTTTAACTCGATCTCAACCAAATTCACAGGAATCATTGAGAATATAATTATTATTATGCATACCAAAATTCAATGCTCTAGGTTCATTATTACGGCTTTTACAGTTTTCGGGGACGGAAAGGGGCGTGGCAAAAATCTAAAATAAACTTGATCTGCGTAAGACCTACACGAAAACTGTCACCAAATTTGATATCTCTAGGTCAATCACACACTTAAAACGTCCATATGCATTGGGAACAACAATTTTGATAAATAATTTCGCGAATAACTTTTGTTCTACTTATCCGATTTTCACCAAAATTACAGGGTATATTAAGAGTGTCAAGCGCAGATGGCTTACCAAATTACACATCATTACACAAAGAACTTTTGGAGTTATACGCGATTTACATAAAAAAAAACTTGACTTTTTCTAGATAAATGCTTATTGTGGGCGAAGGGGGCGTGGCATCCAACTTTTGAAATAAACTTGATCTGCGTAGGGTATGAAGGAACATTTTTGCCAAATTTGGTGTCTCTATGTCTTATAGTCTCTGAGATCCAGGTGTTCATACAGACAGACAGACGGACAGACGGACATGGCTATATCGTCTCGGCTGTTGATGCTGATCAAGAATATATATACTTTATGGGGTCGGAGATGTCTCCTTCTGCCTGTTACATACATTTTCTGTTGGCACTAAGTCATAATACCCTTCTACCCTATGGGTAGCGGGTATAAAAACTCCTTTAATTAGTGGTGTCAATCGTTCATCCGCGGATCAAACCACAATTTCCTTAGTACCTCCGATTCCCAATGTCTATATTGAGGTCTCATATGGATCCACTATTCCTTATTGTCCGATTATTGCCTTGCCACCTACTCCCAACATTATTGTTAATACAAATAAACCTTTATTTTCTGTTGTGGCTCCGAGAAAGCATATATTTATTTCTCGATTATCTACCGATACTTCGTATATCGCCTCAAAATCCTCGACATCGGTAGCCATACAAAAATTCAATTTCTTAACTTCTCGGGAAATTGCTTCATTTAAATTAACTGTTCCTTCCGACTCATTTCCTTTGTTGTGTGACCTAAGTTTCTGTCAACCTTATGAGTTCAGGCCAAAGAAACGTAACATTACTCCAGTAAATTTTCAACCTAATATAACTTTAGCTCACGCTAGTAATGTTAATAAATCTCATGCTAATGCTTCAAAAAACTAAATATTAATCCTGTTCATCTAACCTCCCCTATTCGTATTGCGTATCAAAACGTAAGCAGTATTAAATTAAAACTATTTAAACTCTATGTAGACAGTTTCTGCTTTGAACATTGTATCTTAGCGTTTACTGAAACTTGGTTAGAACCTGAAATTTCCAACTTATCTATCTTTAGTAATAAATTTACGTCTGACAGATGTGACAGTTTGTCTAGAATTGGTGGTGGTGTTCTTATTGCCGTTGATTCTGACCTTAAATCGGAATTAATCTGCTCGGAGTCCGGCATTGAGTTTATCGCCAGTAAGACAACGTTAGGCCAAACTTCAGCCTATATCCCTTGTTCGTACATACCACCTCAATCTTGTATTTCTGTTTATTTTGAACACTTATCTATTTTACAGTCTATATCCTCTAAACTAGTGCATGTTTGGGCTTGGGATTTTACCTAATGTATCTTGGTCTGCTGTAGATAATAATCTAGTTTCTTCTTTTTCGCATGAGATTCTAAATGGCCTTCTCGACATTTCTCTTACACAAATGAACCATATTTATAATTGTAATAACCGTTCCTGAAGATTCTTAACATCCAACTTTAGAGTTATCTATTGATTTACACCACTGTGTTTTAAAAAGTAAAATGAAGTAAAATTACCTCATCGTAGATTATTTCATTTGCATAAAAATGGTTCAAAACATAACGTTAATAATTATAGAGGTATTTCCAAATTGTCCGATATACCGAAACTCTTTTAAACAAGTAAGAAAGCTACAGTCGAGAGTGCTCGACCGTATGATACCCGCAACCCATTTCGAGAGAACAAAAAAAATTTTAATGATATTTTAACAACAAATATACCAAAAATATACTGAAACTTGTGTTTTGTATATATTTGAAAATAGCGGGAAGAAATCCACAACACCGACATGGTCACACTGTCAACTAAACAAACAAAGCGCGAGCAGCTGCAAGTGAATTTTGCATATAAAATTGATTCATTAATAACTTCCTTGTTATACCCGCTACCCATAGGGTAGAAGGGTATTATAACTTAGTGCCAACAGAAAATGTATGTAACAGGCAGAAGGAGGCATCTCCGACCCCACAAAGTATATATATTCTTGATCAGTGTCAACAGCCGAGACGATATAGCCATGTCCGTCTGTCCGTCTGTCCGTCTGTCCGTCTGTATGAACACCTGGATCTCAGAGACTATAAGAGCTAGAGCTACCAAATTTGGGGACAGTACTCCTATAGGTCCTACGCAGATCAAGTTTATTTCAAAAGTTGGATGCCACGCCCCTTTCCGCCCCCAAAAGTCTGTAAAAGCCGTAATAATAGACCTAGAGCATTGAATTTTGGTATGCATAATAATAATTATATTCTCAATGATTCCTGTGAATTTGGTTGAGATCGAATGAAAAACAAGGAAGTTATTAAAGAATCAATTTTATATGCAAAATTCACTTGCAGCTGCCCGCGCTTTGTTTGTTTAGTTGACAGTGTGACCAAAACGGTGTTGTGATTTTTACCCGCTATTTTCAAATATATACAAAAAACTAATTTTAGTATATTTGGTATATTTTTTGTTAATATATCATTTAAATTTTTTGTTTTCTCTCGAAATGGGTTGCGGGTATCATACGGTCGAGCACTCTCGACTGTAGCTTTCTTACTGGTTTTTAACTCGATCTCAACCAAATTCACAGGAATCATTGAGAATATAATTATTATTATGCATACCAAAATTCAATGCTCTAGGTTCATTATTACGGCTTTTACAGTTTTCGGGGGCGGAAAGGGGCGTGGCCAAAAACTTTAATATAATCTTGATCTGCGTAAGACCTACACGAATACTGTCACCAAATTTGATATCTCTAGGTCAATCACACACTTAAAACGTCCATATGCATTGGGAACAACAATTTTGATAAATAATTTCGCGAATAACTTTTGTTTTACTTATCCGATTTTTACCAAAATTTCAGGGTATATTAAGAGTGTCAAGCGCAGATGGCTTACCAAATTACACATCATTACACAAAGAATTTTTGGAGTTATACGCGATTTACATAAAAAAAAACTTGACTTTTTCTAGATAAATGCTTATTGTGGGCGAAGGGGGCGTGGCATCCAACTTTTGAAATAAACTTGATCTGCGTAGGGTATGAAGGAACATTTTTGCCAAATTTGGTGTCTCTATGTCTTATAGTCTCTGAGATCCAGGTGTTCATACAGACAGACAGACGGACAGACGGACATGGCTATATCGTTTCGGCTATTGACACTGATCAAAAATATATATACTTTATGGGGTCGGAGATGCCTCCTTCTGCCTGTTACATACATTTTCTGTTGGCACTAAGTTATAATACCCTTCTACCCTATGGGTAGCGGATATAAAAATTAAACTTGATAGGATTTCCATATAATGTTCTGTTATGGGTATCTGACTATCTTAATAATAGAACTCAAACAGTAATATTTAAATCGGTAACTTCTAAACCTGTCTTTGTAATCTCAGGTGTTCCTCGGGGAGTCATCTCGGTCGTCATCTCTTTAATCTTTTCATTAACGATCTTCCCAATGTTATTTTACATTCTAACATTTTGATGTATGCTGATGATCCCAAGCTTTTCGTAACTTATAATAATATAGCTTCTAACTCTCTATTGCAATCTGATCTTGATCGTTTTAATTCCAGGTGTAAATGTTATTATCTACTACTAAATTGTTCGAAATGTAAGGTTATGTCGTTTTACAGAAGCTCCGCTAACATCAGTATTATATGTTACCTCTGATTGGAGTAGGCAATGTGAATGATTTAGGAGTTCTTCTATATCATAGGCTAAAGTTTGACAAACACATTTAAATTACTGTCAACAAAGCGACTCAAGTTCTTGGGTTCATCAAAGGATGGGAAACGAAATTTGATGACCCTTATATGACAAAGTTTTTTTTTGTTTCGCTTGTCCGTCCCATTCTCGAATACGGTTCTTGTATTTGGTCACCACAATACTTTAATAACAACAATCTTATCGAGTCTGTAGAAAAGAAATTTCTTCTATTTGCGTTGAGAGGCTTTACCTGGCTTTCAGGTATTGCCTTACCCTCGAATAATAGTAGACTTCTTTTACTTAATCCTCCCTCATTATCTAATAGTCGTATCATGCTTGGGGTTATGTTTATATTCAAACTGCTAAAGGGTGATGTAGATTATTCATACCTACTTAGACATATAAGCCTTTCTGTCCCAGTTAGACATACATACACGTAACCTCACACGTTTAACCCTTAATCTCTGTACAGCTAACTATTCTAAGCATGAACTTGTTCGAGTTCCCTGCGCTGACTACAACAGATTCTACTGTGTTTTCAACGCAGAGACATTCGATATTCTATCATTCGTAGCTAACAATAACTACCAACCAACATAATGTTGGAAATTAAAACAAAAATAAAATACTAGTTAACTAACCCAATCTTATCCCCTATCCATGCAGCGAATGCTGGGTTAGTGTAATATTGCTTAAATACCCCAGAAGATTTTAATTTTAATTGGATTATTTTTTTTTTATTTTAAACTACAAAAAAATGTAAGGGTATTTTTAACATAATTTTAATCTTCCAGTCATGATTTGATATTATAATTTCTTCAATGTCGACTGTTCATAGTCGCCTTTAAATAAATAAATAAATATATTTTATGGGGATCTCCGAATATTACATATAACATTACCTGTTGGCACTGTTGGTTGTATATACCCTTAATACCCCGCAGAAATAAAATTCAAAAAATCGCAAATGGTGTCGATACTATCGATGTTTTTCTCACCAAAAATAATTTGGAAAAATTTCGTTTTGTTGTAATAATACATAAACGGTGGATATGAAGACGCAGATTTTTTTAAGTTGTGGCCTGTTCTCATACTTTGTTACATTCATGTAATCATCGTAACAATGACTTTTTCTGCCCCCAACTATATGCCGTCCCTCCTGACTTATAAATGGGCAATAACATTTCATAACAATGTTTAAAGCATATACATATAATAAAAAACAAACTAATTGACGATATTTATATCGGTATTGTCGATATTGATAATCTTTTTTGAGCCAAAATTAGATTTATCGATAAGATACCACGATATTTGGACGACTAATTTGTATGATGACCAAAGCTGTTATTAGATATTAATATTTTGGTTTGCTTGGTATGGTTGCTTAAAGAACTTTCAATCAAAGTTCAAACTTTTCCATCATATACAAATAAATTCCGTATAAACATGGGATTGACAATATTCATATAAACTAGTTCCGTGAACTATCACAGCATTGTTATCGTTTTCGCAAAGAAAATAAAAAAAATTTTCACGTCATCCACGCTGTCTGACATAAGGATGTAAGTATTATCTGAAAGTGATAAATATTTGTATTGCAAAACTATACGATTGGGATAAAAAAAAACAGTTAACATAAGTTGAAGGTCTTTCATTTTTTCTTATTCATTTGTGCATCAACTACTCCACAGAAAATACATACATATGTATATATATGTATGTGTATTTATGTGCCTGCACATTGACCAATAAATTTCAAAGGTTGGTTTTTAAATTGTTAATATGCGTGTGCTTATATGCATATTTATCACAAACATACATATATACGCACTCACACGTGTTTATAAATATATGTACATATGTAGATATATCAATACATTTCTTTTTGTACATTTTTGGGTATGTACTAATTGAAACATATTTAAAGGGGATGTGCGTGATTTAATTTAATGTAAATTAAATCAATTTGAGTAAATTTCAATAATTGCTTTAGTCACATTTGTATAAACACACACACTGATTAATACTGTTCTACATTACATAAATTAGTCCAACATTGGAAGTAACGTGTTCATCGTCGCCCACCGTCAATTTGCCGTGTTGCAAGTAACGTCGAGCGCCGCTTCATTTTTCGCTGCCTTTCGTAATCTGCATCGTTCAAGCTGCAGTAACAACAATAACAGGAACTCTGGAGAACATTTTTTATTTGCAACAACAAAACATAGGTCCTCCCACAGGGGGCCACATTTGATTCATAGTCATCCTTCTCAACTTGGGTATGTTCAACTCTTTAGTTTTCAATTCGACAAACACACATTGAGTGAAATTTGAACATTTTTGGAATTTCTAATGTTCTAATTTTGAAAACATAACTTCTCTTATAGTCAATTCTATAACGCAAATCTTGCTGTGTGGACTCATCGAATAACAACATATTCATCATCAATTGAACAATCGGCGACTACACAAGCAAATTCAGAAGAACATAAAGTGGACAATAATTGGGCAGCGGAGATGACATTGCCAAGCGCTGCTCGCGTTTATACAGACGTGAACGCTCACAAGCCAGATGAATATTGGGACTATGAGAACTATGTGGTGGATTGGGGTAATCAAGATGATTATCAATTGGTGCGCAAATTGGGGCGCGGAAAGTATTCGGAGGTATTTGAGGCTATCAACATAACGACAACCGAAAAGTGCGTTGTTAAAATATTGAAACCAGTAAAAAAAAAGAAGATCAAGCGTGAAATTAAGATCTTGGAGAATTTAAGGGGTGGTACCAACATTATAACGCTTTTAGCTGTCGTCAAGGACCCCGTGTCCCGTACACCAGCCCTGATCTTTGAGCACGTGAACAATACCGATTTTAAACAACTCTACCAAACATTGACAGACTACGAGATACGCTACTATTTATTTGAGCTTCTCAAGGCCCTAGATTACTGCCACAGCATGGGCATTATGCATCGTGATGTCAAGCCACATAATGTTATGATCGATCATGAAAATAGAAAGTTACGTCTTATTGATTGGGGTCTCGCTGAATTTTATCACCCCGGACAAGAGTATAATGTGCGTGTTGCATCGCGATACTTTAAAGGTCCCGAACTCCTTGTCGATTATCAAATGTACGATTACTCACTGGATATGTGGTCTTTGGGATGCATGCTTGCGTCGATGATTTTTCGCAAGGAGCCGTTCTTCCATGGCCACGATAACTACGATCAACTAGTGCGAATTGCTAAGGTGCTGGGCACCGAAGAGCTGTACGCCTATCTTGATAAGTACAATATAGATCTTGATCCGCGATTTCATGATATTTTACAACGTCATTCACGTAAACGTTGGGAGCGATTTGTTCATTCTGATAACCAACACTTGGTGTCACCGGAAGCATTAGATTTCCTGGATAAACTTCTACGTTATGATCACGTTGACCGTCTTACCGCTCGTGAAGCTATGGCGCATCCATACTTTTTGCCAATTGTCAATGGACAGGTTAACCCAAACAGCCAGCAATAAACAATGAGTTCCCCTATTGTAAAGTAAACAAATGTATGTTACAAAGAAATGCATAAGTTAAAGAACTTCTGTGCTAAAGTTAAAATAAGATGACATGCAAGAAAATTATTGAGACCATAACTTAATCAACGTACACTGATTTTCCAAAAACTAATGCAACAACACATAAAATTACACTATGAAGAGAGAATCGTTTCAAATACAAAATATCTTATTTCAGTCTGCGGAAGTGGAGAAGTAAAAATATTTTAAAATTATGATTACAAATTCATACATACACAGCATGCTTAAAACATCATTTCAAGCTACATTATAATTAAAATATATTTATATCAATAATTATAAATATATAATCCAATAAATCTCCATTTCTAACAAATCCTTGAAACCTAATTAACATTGATGTTTTGTACCCGTCAAAAATAGCAGAAGGGGATTCGAAAAGCCCATTAATAATTACATATATAACCGAAAAAACCAGCAAGTCCTATTGGAGTAATGTATGTCAAAAAGTATTTAAGTAAAACCATTATATAATGTCTATTTTTCTAAGCAACAATTCCCAGTGCATAGTTTAGATGACAGACGCAATGAAGAAGAATCAACCTAATGAAAAAACATGAATAAAAATTACAATTATCCTTAATTATAATTTTTTTAAAATATTTTTAAACATTTTCTTTTCCCGGCTTTGGACGTTCTCAATACGTTGATTGATCGATCAGTTGATTTTTGAAACAGTTGCCTAAATGTGCGTCTTCCAAATTTTGGCTCAGTCTGCCAATATTTTCACCGACTCAAATTCTCGTACGCGTATTTTGTTCGAAAAATTGGCTTACATCGGTAGCGGACTTGAAGAAAGCATGGCTTAAGGCATAAATTCCCGTCCTGCATTTTAAGAAAATATGAACGGAAAAAACAGTAGAAGCAAAACACTTAGATAATATTTGATTCCATCACTACCAAATTCAAAGGGATCATTAAGAGTGTAGTTATTATTTTATATATAGTAGCTAGCTTTATTATAACGGTTTGTACTTTTAAGTTGAGGAGGCGGAAAAGGGCGTGGCAAACTTCTAAAACAAACTTGATCTGCGTGCAAACATATCACGTGTTTCAACAAAATTTCGTAGCTATAGCTCTTATAGTCTCTGAGATCCAGGTGTTCATACAGACAGACGGAAATGGCTATATCGTTTCTGCTGTTGATGCTGATCAAGATATGGGGTCGGAGTATGATACAATAAGACAAGGTAGTCTCGTCGGCAAATTCTGGTCCCTCTACAATCATAACAATGAGTGCGAGTGAAAGGGCTCAGCCTAATAAGTGCGAGCGAAATGGCAGTAGAATGTGTGGATTAACCCTTAGATGGTTCGAGGGGTTTTAATTGTCCTTTAATAATTAAACGAGTTATATTTGTTTTCATAATTTAATTTTTAATAGTTTTGAATTCGAAATGAATAGTTGTTTCTTTTTTCTTTTAAAGACAATCTTTTGTTGAGATTCTTAATTCTAAAATATATTCTAATCTTGAAATAAAACTTTTTTTGTTTATGATTTATTTTTGAAAAATCTATGTTAAGCCAATTATCCACGTTACCATTGCTTGACAGCAATTCGGTATTCTTGGCAGATTAAGAAATTAAGAATATCAGTAAATAATCATAATACAACCACACAAAAGTCATTTTGCATAATGGTTAATGTCCAGAAAATTTGTCCGCAGACAACCTCTTGCGTCAAAAAACGAAGACGTACTGACGAAAACCCGAACGTTTTGACAGCCGACGAGACTACCTTGTCTTATTGTATCATGATCATGGGTCGGAGATGCCCTATTCTAGAGGTGGTAAACAATCGATAGCGCTATCGGCACTATCGATGGTTGCCCACTATCGACGCACCCTCGATGGATACCAAGCGCTATCGATAGTGGCATAGATAGTAGGCGTTTCATATCGCTAAAAATTAAAATTTTCCCAGAAAACAACAGTGAAAATAAAATTTAAAAAATACTGTAATTGAATTTTTAAATGGATCGTTTCCTGCAAAAAGTTATGTATAATGTATAATACAATGGTATTTTGATTAAGAATGTGTTGAATTTAAGGTAAACGTCGGGTATCTATCACGTCCAGTGCGTCGAGTGCCGACAAATGGTTTTGTCTGACAATTAAGCTATTAAAAAGAAAATTAAGTAAGTATGGAAATACTTTAAAAGATTAGAGGACCAAATGCTTGCAGTGCCTCAACTTCGAAAAGGAATATAAAAAAGGAGGTAATTCGTCAAATTTGCACTATCATTTGAAACGTATTCAGCCTGGTTTGGAAGTTCTAGATTCAAGTACTCCTACTGTTTTTGATTTGGAAAATTCTTCATATCTACAAGCAGCAGCTATAAATCAAGATGCACTCCTTAGCTTCCTATTTCAAGAAATTTCTATGGGTAAAACGGACATAGATAAGGCATTAACGGTGATGATTGCTAAGGATGTCCAGTTATATAACATCGTGGAAAATGAAGGATTCATAAAATACACTAATGTTCTGGATCCAAGATATAAGCTGCCAAGCAAAACTTTTTATACCCGCTACCCATAGGGTAGAAGGGTATTATAACTTAGTGCCAACAGAAAATGTATGTAACAGGCAGAAGGAGGCATCTCCGACCCCACAAAGTATATATATTCTTGATCAGTGTCAACAGCCGAGACGATATAGCCATGTCCGTCTGTCCGTCTGTATGAACACCTGGATCTCAGAGACTATAAGAGCTAGAGCTACCAAATTTGGGGACAGTACTCCTATAGGTCCTACGCAGATCAAGTTTATTTCAAAAATTGGATGCCACGCCCCTTTCCGCCCCAAAAGTCTGTAAAAGCCGTAATAATAGACCTAGAGCATTGAATTTTGGTATGCATAATAATAATTATATTCTCAATGATTCCTGTGAATTTGGTTGAGATCGAATGAAAAACAAGGAAGTAATTAAAGAATCAATTTTATATGCAAAATTCACTTGCAGCTGCCCGCGCTTTGTTTGTTTAGTTGACACTGTGACCAAAACGGTGTTGTGATTTTTACCCGCTATTTCATATCATATCATACGGTCGAGCACTCTCGACTGTAGCTTTCTTACTTGTTAAAAAGTGAGTTGGTCAGCTTGGCAGATATGGAAACTCCAATTAATTTGGGAATTTCGGAGCCTAAAGTAGAGGGCACATTTTTTTATTTGTTAGATGAAACACCGGTGAAGCACAGAGACGCTCGATCTGATGCCCTATTGATTAAAAATCAAGATATTATGGATTAAGGGTTAACTAAACAATTTAACATTAAGTTTCGGGTGAACCAAGCTGACTTCCCCTTGCCGCAAAAAACAATCCAAATATTTGTGCATTCCTGCAACGTCCGTGGAGTAGTCAGGTCAAATTATATCCGACTATTATCGTTTCTGATCGTAGAACCATGCTTGATGTACTTTTTTTGCATAAGCTCATTAGTGGTGAGATCGATTATTCCGAACTGATAAGCCTAACTCATTTTAAGGTTCCGATTAGAAATACAAGGAACTTCTTACATCTTTCCCTTCGACTTTGTAGCGAAAACTGTGAAATACAAAACCCTTTCCGTATATAATGTTCTAACTATAACGATTACTATTTCAAAATAAATAATGCTTTTTCGTTCACATCAACGTCCAAATAAGAGCAAAGATACGTTTTACTAAGCTACTAAGCTTAGCGGCAATGCTGAACTCGCTGCATTGGCGAGTATTAGGTTACTGCTGCGATGTGCTGCTACCCATGATAGTCGGGTTACGAGCTGAAAAATTCAATTCGTCAGCGCTTTTCACTTAATGTGTGCAAGGTAGCTTGGTATTTAACGAAACGGGTACGTGGGTTACTTCATACTTAACTACTCCCCCCTTAAGATTATACCCGCTCTCGATGACCCGCTGTACCTCTTTCGTTGTTCGTCTTCTTCTCAATACCTGGTAGAGGAGGATATAACCGCTGGAGATGAGGCTGATGGCTAATCCGATTGTAAGGCCAGATATTGTGTGATCCAGACGAATTTACCTCTTCTTTGAGTTGGTAGAATACGTGCAGGTTGTGCTCGTTCATACGGTGCAACATTGATAAGCTCAGTATTGGGTCGTGTCCAATGATGTTCAATAGAAGGAGAAGCCGGTACGCCTGGTGTTTTGTTTATGGCCACTTCCGGCTCACATAATTCGTATTGTTTATGGTTGCTAGGCGTTGGAATGTCACGAGGTGTGTGCTGTGCTTAGTCGGGGGGGGTGATCGTTGATGATTATTATGCCTTCGTCGACTATCGGGATGGGCTTGAGGTAGCTGCCCGAGTCTGAAAGGTGGCTGATCCTCCCGCATGTAAGCCAATGGCGCACGAGTCATGCGCTAAAAATGTTGCAGAATGCAGCGTTCCCTGAGGTCGACCAATTGGTGACAGCTTTTATGCCGTTGGCGCATTCTGCGACGGTATCCTCTTCCAACTGCAGTAGGGTTTTGTTGTGGAACACGGGATATATTGTAACTTTCTTACATATGAATTTAACTTGCCTTTGTTTTAGCCTACTCTAAAAGTGTGTGAATGTTTCTTTATGTTATCCTTATAGACTGTTTTTGCTGCAACCAATACGGTTAGTTTATTGCCAAGTCGTCTGTTATTTTTGAGATACACTGTTTCGCCGACTTCGAAAACTCTATTCTGTTTGGCTGGGTTAAGTCTACTCAAATTAGCCTGTTGAGCAGAGGTAATTTTATTTTTAACTGCTAGCTTGAATTGGTCCGGGGTCGCGTGAATGATTCCGATTGGTGTTTTTTCTGTTATTGAATGTACTTGCCTGTTGGGATGCCTATTGTACTTCTCCTTGATACACAATTTAGTACGGCCTCATTTGCAAGCTTAGTCATATTCGGAAAATAATAATCATGAAGTACTTGTTTAATATTTTAGTAAGCTGTCCTCTGCGCTCAGGTGTGCTCAATAGCGACTATTTCAACGTGCCTGATTTGTGATATCAGACACAAAACGTTTGTAGTGTTGGAATTTCGTAGTCGGTAAGGCTCAATAAACTGCGTTTACGACATTTAAGTTTTGCTGCGACAAGACGTCGCCCACGAAAGTGTCTTTTCCAGGTTTGTAGATTATTTTGGCATTGTGATCTGCGATATATGCCTTCAAACGTTTTAAATTTGAGTTTGTAATTTTTGTCGGAGTTAGTAAAAGTGGTTGTGAAAATATTGATATCTTTAGAGCCGTATAGATAGTTTCGTATCCCACCCAGGGACCACATGATCGCTAAAAGTTCCCTTTCATTTGTAGCATAATTTGATTCATACTGCTTGAACGTGCGCGAAAGAACTAGCAAAAATCCTCTGACTGAACCCTCCACGGGGGTGCCTGATACTACATTGTTTTGGGCGACCGAGAAATGTCAGCATTACTTGCTCGCTCATGAGACTTTGCAGTTTCTAGCTAAGGGACTAGGCCCAAGCCTTTTAGATATATTCTGAAAAGCTGAGGTCCAGGACCATGGTCAGAGGTACTTGGCAGCAAGTATAAAATGCATCACGAATCCTCGGATTAAAAATTTAGGCGATTGAAGTTGAGTCAACTCGGGCTGAGATGTCAGCCCAAACGTCGGTGGGAAGTGCGACCGCTACCACCGTCGGGAATGGGGTGGAGAAATCCTCTCTGCGTGTCGCCGGTGGTCATAACGGTGGAGTGGACAAACTCCATCGACAAAAGCGTATGGACCTGGAACCAACTGTCACAGAGTCGGAGTTTGTGTTCACAGGCTCATCAATGACGGAAACCGAACTAGCGCTTGCGTTAGCGAGGATGTCGTTGGATGAGTCATTCAGCACGGAAGAAGGCGTAGTAACAGTAGTCCATGGACCATCTAACAATGAAAGCGCTAACAACAAAGCTAAGGGTACAAGAGCTCTCTAAAATTCCTAAAGAGACTGGAAGGCCGCAACCCAGTGTCGTTGAACGAGCGCGAGAGGAAATTGCGCAAAAACCACGAGTACAACGTGAGGCGGTACTTGAGGCTCGCTGGACTTTCGGGCAACACTCAGTGCGCTGCAGCGAGTGCGAGTGTACGGGGCCAAGGTGACCAGGGGATTTATGCAGGAGCCGTAGCCAACCCGACGGAGGAAGTCAAACCTTCTACGTCGAAGTTGGTTGAACCCACGAAACCCAAGTCACCTCCAAAAGGGAAAAACAGTGCACCCGAAAAACTTACAAGAGCCACATCTCCTGGAATGAAGAGAACGGTGAGCAAGCAACCGAAAAATGCCAACCCATCTGTCAACAAGAGGCAGATATCAGACGACTCGGCGAAGACTTCTGAAAGCAAGCGGATATGTCAAGGGGACATTCATTAAGCACGACGCCGGAGCTACAGGTAGTTATAATCGATAGAAGCAATCCGGATGGGTAGCTCACTAGGAACTGGCTTTTCCTGGAATCGACCGGGGGATTGCTGATGCTATCACTCGACCGCAGAATCCATTCGTGGCCAAAATGCGGACTGCCACACAGCAGACTGGACGATCAAAATAAGTCTATCCCGAGACAAAGGAAACGGCAAGGATCTCTGGATCAGTATTGGTCCGGAGTCGAAAAGCCAAATCCTTCGTAAGTAAAACCGGCTGAAGATGGGAATGGGTTGCGTTCGGGCAAACGTTCCTGGTGGCGCTGGTTGCGGAGATGTTTGGTGGACCGGAGAGAATTCGGGTCGTTCAGATTTATCTGCCCCACTCGAGGGTTCCTTCCATAGACGTACTATGGTGGATGAACAAGGAGAGGGTGGATGTGGCTCTCATCCGAGAACCCTGGATCGTGGGTGAAAGGGTTTGTGGTTTGGGTGCCAGTGGATACCATCTACTTGTCCAGAAAACTGCAGGTAAGTCCGGAACCTGCATCCTGGTAAGAACTGGACTTAAAATGCTCTTCTCTTCCAGTAGGACTTCCAGGGACTTGACAGTAGCTTTCTGCGAGCGAAGGAACGGTCCAAAACTATACCTGGCCTCGGTATACCTCCCGTATGAAGAGAAGGATCCACTGCGAAAACACTATATATAACACTATTGGTGTAGCTGTTCCTAGTTGTTGAGGTAATTTAAAATGCACTGTTGTTTTTTTTACTACTTTTGCTTTCTTTTTATTTTTAACGTCTGCTCAATCGCAACGTTCACGCTCAGCTGCTGGAAAACCGAAAAGAGTCGCCACTTCGCGATTCTGTCTTCTCTTGTCTTTTTCATAACGGTAGTTCCCGTTTGTGTCCAGTCGGATCGTGCCTCTTCGAGCTTGTCGTAGACTCAACATCTGTACGAATAGGGTAGAGAAGGTAACTCCTCCCCCATAAGTGCTGAGTAAGGTCCGGAATGAAGACACATCCGAAGGTACGAACGAAGGTGTCTTCCTTAAAACGTGACCCTTCTCTAGTCCTAGATTAAATACGGTTGGTAGTTTTCTTCGATTAATATAACATGAATAAGTATGTGGTTATTGAAATATTGTTAATTTGCCTTATTATATTAGGTTGTAAAAAAAGTCGTGCGGCATTTTATTTTATTATTTTTTGATTTTTTTTTATTTTTTTTTATGACTCATGCCCAGCTCTTGACCGATGCTACGGCTGCTACTATGTCGGTCTCTTTCGACCAATTCAGCGATTTTATCGCAATTTTCGACGACAGGCCTTCCGGAGCGAGGGGCATCTTCAACCACCTCTACACCAGAACGAAAACGTTGAAAACATCGTTGTGCGGTGGAAATGGAAACTGTATCGGGTTCATAAACTGCACAAATTTTATTCTCGGCTTGAGATGCATTTTTGCCTTTATCGTAGTAGTACTGTAAAATATGCCGCATTTTCTCTTTATTTTGCTCCATGTTTGCGACGCTACAACTCACGAACGACTTAAAAGAAACGACAATCAATGTTAGCGCGTAAAATGAGCTTTAAAAAAAGGTATAGCATTACCCGATGCGACGATAAAACTAGAACTACGCGCTTTCAGCGCCAACTAGCGAAAATACCGCAAGACTTTTTTGACAACCTAATATATGTTGTAACATAATACATTTTTCATTGCGTTCATCGCTTCTTCTATAAATACAGTGTTTATAACTTTTATATTACTTATTATTCTGAATTTTGAGCTTATAGACTATAACCATTTTACATATTTTTCTTAAAAAAAAAAAGATCAAAATAGTGTAATTATTAAAATATTAAAGCTTCATCATTTCGTTCATTAACTTTCATTATTTTTATTCCATACATATATTTTTTTTTAATAAACTTAATTTTTTCTATAAATGGATAGGAATTTAAATTCTGCGACGGTATCCTCTTCCAACTGCAGTAGGGTTTTGTTGTGGAACACGGGATATATTGTAACTTTCTTACATATGAATTTAACTTGCCTTTGTTTTAGCCTACTCTAAAAGTGTGTGAATGTTTCTTTATGTTATCCTTATAGACTGTTTTTGCTGCAACCAATACGGTTAGTTTATTGCCAAGTCGTCTGTTATTTTTGAGATACACTGTTTCGCCGACTTCGAAAACTCTATTCTGTTTGGCTGGGTTAAGTCTACTCAAATTAGCCTGTTGAGCAGAGGTAATTTTATTTTTAACTGCTAGCTTGAATTGGTCCGGGGTCGCGTGAATGATTCCGATTGGTGTTTTTTCTGTTATTGAATGTACTTGCCTGTTGGGATGCCTATTGTACTTCTCCTTGATACACAATTTAGTACGGCCTCATTTGCAAGCTTAGTCATATTCGGAAAATAATAATCATGAAGTACTTGTTTAATATTTTAGTAAGCTGTCCTCTGCGCTCAGGTGTGCTCAATAGCGACTATTTCAACGTGCCTGATTTGTGATATCAGACACAAAACGTTTGTAGTGTTGGAATTTCGTAGTCGGTAAGGCTCAATAAACTGCGTTTACGACATTTAAGTTTTGCTGCGACAAGACGTCGCCCACGAAAGTGTCTTTTCCAGGTTTGTAGATTATTTTGGCATTGTGATCTGCGATATATGCCTTCAAACGTTTTAAATTTGAGTTTGTAATTTTTGTCGGAGTTAGTAAAAGTGGTTGTGAAAATATTGATATCTTTAGAGCCGTATAGATAGTTTCGTATCCCACCCAGGGACCACATGATCGCTAAAAGTTCCCTTTCATTTGTAGCATAATTTGATTCATACTGCTTGAACGTGCGCGAAAGAACTAGCAAAAATCCTCTGACTGAACCCTCCACGGGGGTGCCTGATACTACATTGTTTTGGGCGACCGAGAAATGTCAGCATTACTTGCTCGCTCATGAGACTTTGCAGTTTCTAGCTAAGGGACTAGGCCCAAGCCTTTTAGATATATTCTGAAAAGCTGAGGTCCAGGACCATGGTCAGAGGTACTTGGCAGCAAGTATAAAATGCATCACGAATCCTCGGATTAAAAATTTAGGCGATTGAAGTTGAGTCAACTCGGGCTGAGATGTCAGCCCAAACGTCGGTGGGAAGTGCGACCGCTACCACCGTCGGGAATGGGGTGGAGAAATCCTCTCTGCGTGTCGCCGGTGGTCATAACGGTGGAGTGGACAAACTCCATCGACAAAAGCGTATGGACCTGGAACCAACTGTCACAGAGTCGGAGTTTGTGTTCACAGGCTCATCAATGACGGAAACCGAACTAGCGCTTGCGTTAGCGAGGATGTCGTTGGATGAGTCATTCAGCACGGAAGAAGGCGTAGTAACAGTAGTCCATGGACCATCTAACAATGAAAGCGCTAACAACAAAGCTAAGGGTACAAGAGCTCTCTAAAATTCCTAAAGAGACTGGAAGGCCGCAACCCAGTGTCGTTGAACGAGCGCGAGAGGAAATTGCGCAAAAACCACGAGTACAACGTGAGGCGGTACTTGAGGCTCGCTGGACTTTCGGGCAACACTCAGTGCGCTGCAGCGAGTGCGAGTGTACGGGGCCAAGGTGACCAGGGGATTCATGCAGGAGCCGTAGCCAACCCGACGGAGGAAGTCAAACCTTCTACGTCGAAGTTGGTTGAACCCACGAAACCCAAGTCACCTCCAAAAGGGAAAAACAGTGCACCCGAAAAACTTACAAGAGCCACATCTCCTGGAATGAAGAGAACGGTGAGCAAGCAACCGAAAAATGCCAACCCATCTGTCAACAAGAGGCAGATATCAGACGACTCGGCGAAGACTTCTGAAAGCAAGCGGATATGTCAAGGGGACATTCATTAAGCACGACGCCGGAGCTACAGGTAGTTATAATCGATAGAAGCAATCCGGATGGGTAGCTCACTAGGAACTGGCTTTTCCTGGAATCGACCGGGGGATTGCTGATGCTATCACTCGACCGCAGAATCCATTCGTGGCCAAAATGCGGACTGCCACACAGCAGACTGGACGATCAAAATAAGTCTATCCCGAGACAAAGGAAACGGCAAGGATCTCTGGATCAGTATTGGTCCGGAGTCGAAAAGCCAAATCCTTCGTAAGTAAAACCGGCTGAAGATGGGAATGGGTTGCGTTCGGGCAAACGTTCCTGGTGGCGCTGGTTGCGGAGATGTTTGGTGGACCGGAGAGAATTCGGGTCGTTCAGATTTATCTGCCCCACTCGAGGGTTCCTTTCATAGACGTACTATGGTGGATGAACAAGGAGAGGGTGGATGTGGCTCTCATCCGAGAACCCTGGATCGTGGGTGAAAGGGTTTGTGGTTTGGGTGCCAGTGGATACCATCTACTTGTCCAGAAAACTGCAGGTAAGTCCGGAACCTGCATCCTGGTAAGAACTGGACTTAAAATGCTCTTCTCTTCCAGTAGGACTTCCAGGGACTTGACAGTAGCTTTCTGCGAGCGAAGGAACGGTCCAAAACTATACCTGGCCTCGGTATACCTCCCGTATGAAGAGAAGGATCCACTGCGAAAACACTATATATAACACTATTGGTGTAGCTGTTCCTAGTTGTTGAGGTAATTTAAAATGCACTGTTGTTTTTTTTACTACTTTTGCTTTCTTTTTATTTTTAACGTCTGCTCAATCGCAACGTTCACGCTCAGCTGCTGGAAAACCGAAAAGAGTCGCCACTTCGCGATTCTGTCTTCTCTTGTCTTTTTCATAACGGTAGTTCCCGTTTGTGTCCAGTCGGATCGTGCCTCTTCGAGCTTGTCGTAGACTCAACATCTGTACGAATAGGGTAGAGAAGGTAACTCCTCCCCCATAAGTGCTGAGTAAGGTCCGGAATGAAGACACATCCGAAGGTACGAACGAAGGTGTCTTCCTTAAAACGTGACCCTTCTCTAGTCCTAGATTAAATACGGTTGGTAGTTTTCTTCGATTAATATAACATGAATAAGTATGTGGTTATTGAAATATTGTTAATTTGCCTTATTATATTAGGTTGTAAAAAAAGTCGTGCGGCATTTTATTTTATTATTTTTTGATTTTTTTTTATTTTTTTTTATGACTCATGCCCAGCTCTTGACCGATGCTACGGCTGCTACTATGTCGGTCTCTTTCGACCAATTCAGCGATTTTATCGCAATTTTCGACGACAGGCCTTCCGGAGCGAGGGGCATCTTCAACCACCTCTACACCAGAACGAAAACGTTGAAAACATCGTTGTGCGGTGGAAATGGAAACTGTATCGGGTTCATAAACTGCACAAATTTTATTCTCGGCTTGAGATGCATTTTTGCCTTTATCGTAGTAGTACTGTAAAATATGCCGCATTTTCTCTTTATTTTGCTCCATGTTTGCGACGCTACAACTCACGAACGACTTAAAAGAAACGACAATCAATGTTAGCGCGTAAAATGAGCTTTAAAAAAAGGTATAGCATTACCCGATGCGACGATAAAACTAGAACTACGCGCTTTCAGCGCCAACTAGCGAAAATACCGCAAGACTTTTTTGACAACCTAATATATGTTGTAACATAATACATTTTTCATTGCGTTCATCGCTTCTTCTATAAATACAGTGTTTATAACTTTTATATTACTTATTATTCTGAATTTTGAGCTTATAGACTATAACCATTTTACATATTTTTCTTAAAAAAAAAAGATCAAAATAGTGTAATTATTAAAATATTAAAGCTTCATCATTTCGTTCATTAACTTTCATTATTTTTATTCCATACATATATTTTTTTTTAATAAACTTAATTTTTTCTATAAATGGATAGGAATTTAAATGGACTGAGCTTCTTGTTTTTTTATTCTTTTTTTTAATTTTGGATTTGTGAATCTTCTGATTTTTTGGTTGTGACAAGGGTTGGACCTTTATCTTGTAATACTTGATGCTTTGTGAATCTAGGTGTAAGCTTATTTCTTCTATTTTCTTTTCTAAATATTACATCATTTTTATACCCGCTACCCATAGCGTAGAAGGGTATTATAACTTAGTGCCAACAGAAAATGTATGTAACAGGCAGAAGGAGGCATCTCCGACCACATAAACTATATATATTCTTGATCAGTGTCAACAGCCGAGACGATATAGCCATGTCCGTCTGTCCGTCTGTATGAACACCTAGATCTCAGAGACTATAAGAGCTAGAGCTACCAAACAGACAGTACTCCTATAGGTTCTACGCAGATCAAGTTTATTTCAAAAGTTGGATGCCAAGCCCCTTTCCGCCCCAAAAAGTCTGTAAACGCCGTAATAATAGACCTAGAGCATTGAATTTTGGTATGCATAATAATAACTATATACTCATTGATTCCTGTGAATTTGGTTGAGATCGAATGAAAAACAAGGAAGTTATTAAAGAATCAATTTTATATGCAAAATTCACTTGCAGCTGCCCGCGCTTTGTTTGTTTAGTTGACAGTGTGACCATAATGGTGTTGTGAAAATTTTTTCCCGCCATTTTCAAATGTATACAAAAAAACTAGTTTTAGTATATTTTGTATATTTTTTGTTAAAATATCATTTAAGTTTTTTGTTTTCTCTCGAAATGGGTTGCGGGTATCATACGGTCGAGCACTCTCGACTGTAGCTTTCTTACTTGTTTTTTTTTAGCCGTTCCGGATCTTGCCTGTCGTTATTCAACTTTTTGATTCTAATTTTCATTTTTCTTTAATCTCGGGATATATTACTCTCTGAAAATCATTAAGTTTTTCGATATAGTCATGTTCGTTGCTGAAGGTCGTCTCTTTGTTTAGCAAATGTGGTCTACCGTAAAAAATCTCATATGGAGTGTATTTAGTGGTAGAATGGATGGCGTTATTATGATCACAATCCAGTTTTTTCTCCTTTTTTTATTATAATGCGATATATTTCTGTTAAGGAGGAGTGTAACCTCTCAACTGGTGAATTGCTAGATGATTATTAATAAAACGTGAAATGTACTTGAATATTATATTGTTGGCAGAAGTCTTTAAATATTTTTCCCGCAAATTCAGCGCCTTGATCGCAGACAAGTTTTTATACCCGCTACCCATAGGGTAGAAGGGTATTACAACTTAGTCCCAACGGGAAATGTATGTAACAGGCAGAAGGAGGCATCTCCGACCTCATAAAGTATATATATTCTTGATCAGTGTCAACAGCCGAGACGATATAGCCATGTCCGTCTGACCGTCTGTCTGTCTGTATCAACACCTAGACCTCAGAGACTATAAAACATAGAAACACCAAATTTGGTACATAGGTTCCTGTATTCCTTACGCAGGTCAATTTTATTTCAAAAGTTGGATGCCACGCCCCCTTCGCCCTCTATATGCATAAATCTAGAAAAAGTCAAGTTTTTTTTGTGTAAATCGCGTACTAATCCAAAAGTTCTTTGTGTAATGTTGCGTAATTTGGTAGGCCACCAGTGCTTAATACTCTTACACCCTGTAATTTTGGTAAAAATCGGATAAGTAGAACAAAAGTTATTTGTTAAATTATTTATCAGAATAGTTGTGCCCAATGCATATGGACGTTTTAAGTGTGTGAATGACCCAGAGATATCAAATTTGATGACAGTATTCGTGTAGGACTTACGCAGCAAAAGATTATAGGCCCATAAGTCTCTCATAGTTTTTATACCCGCTACCCATAGGGTAGAAGGGTATTATTACTTAGTGCCAACAGAAAATGTATGTAACAGGCAGAAGGAGGCATCTCCGACCCCAAAAAGTATATATATTCTTGATCAGCGTCAACAGCCGAGACGATATAGCCATGTCCGTCTGTCTGTCTGTATGAACACCTAGATCTCAGAGACTATACGACATTGAGACACCAAATTTTTTACATAGGTTCCTGCATTCCTTACGCAGATCAAGTTTATTTCAAAAGTTGGATACCACACCCACAATATGCATAAATCTAAATAACTTCAAAAGTTCTTTGTTTAATTTGGTGAGCCATCTGTGCTTAATACTCTTAATATACTCTGTAATTTTGGTAAAAATCGGATAAGTAGAACAAAAGTTATTTGTTAAATTATTTATCAGAATAGTTGTGCCCAATGCATATGGACGTTTTAAGTGTGTGAATGACCCAGATATATCAAATTTGGGGACAGTATTCGTGTAGGACTTACGCAGCAAAAGATTATAGGCCCATAAGTCTCTCATAGTTTTTATACCAGCTGCCCATATGATGGAAGGGTATAATAACTTAGTTCCAACAGAAAATGTATGTAACAGGCAGAAGGAGGGATCTCCGACCCCATAAAGTATATATATTCTTGATCAGCGTCAACAGCTGAGACGATATAGCCATGTCCGTCTGTCCGTCTGTCTGTCTGTATTAACACCTGGATCTCAGAGACTATAAGACATAGAGACACCAAATTTGGCACAAAGGTTCCTGCATTCCCTACGCAGATCAAGTTCATTTTAAAAATTGGATGCCATGCCGCCTTCGCCCACAATATGCATAAATCTAGAAAAAGTCAAGATTTTTGTATGTAAATCGCGTATAACTCGAAAAGTTCTTTGTGTAATGTTGTGTAATTTTGTAGGCCATTTGTGCTTAATACTCTCAGTATACCCTGTAATTTTGGTAAAAATCGGATAAGTAGAACCAAAGTTATTTGTTAAATTATTTATCAAAATATTTGTGCACAATGCATATGGACGTTTTAAGTGTGTGAATGACCCAGAGATATCAAATTTGGGACAGTATTCGTGTAGGTGTTGTGGATATTTACCCGCTATTTTCAAATATATGCAAAAAATAGGTTGCGGGTATTATAGGGTCGAGCACTCTCGACTGTAGCTTTCTTACTTTTTATTAAAAACACTAGAGAGACTTCTGGACTTTCATCTCAGAAGTTAGCTAACACCTCACATATTTAGCAAGTCCCAACACGCCTACCTCAATCGAGACGGCTCTGCACGAGGTGGTTAGCACAATTGAAAGCACCCTGGAAGGAGTTTACGTTAGCGGCATTTCTCGATGCCTTTAATAATGTCAGGATCGAGTCTATAACGGCAGCATTTGTCAACATAGGCTCACACCCGACAATCACTCAATGGCTAAGCAACATGCTTCGCCAAAGAATGATTAACGCCCAACTTTGCGCTTCGACTATCAGGAGAAGGGCAACCAGGGGAACCCCGCAAGGGTGTGTGTTATGTCCTAAATGACCTTCCCCCTTCCCCCTTCCCCCTTGTTATGTCCTAAATGACCTTCTTTTCAAACTGAAGAATAAGGGCTGCAGAGTGACTGCTTATGCGGACGACCTGGTTCTAATGGTAACTGGCAGATTCCTGCCAACTCTCCGATTTGCAGAACACAACGGTCTTGGGGCCAATCTACAAAAGACCGAACTAGTTCTGTTCACGCGAAGATATAAGATACCGAGCTTCAAGCTTCCGACACTGGGAGGAACAGAGCTTAAGCTATCAAAGGAGGCAAAATACCTTGGTGTAATCCTGGATTCCAAACTCTCCTGGAGGAAAAACTCGGAGGATAGGATGAAGAAGGCGTTACAAGCCTTCTTTGTGTGCAAAAAGTCTTTTGGTAAAGGATGCAACCGTACATCCTTCACTGGTTCTACACTGCAATTGTCAGACCTATACTGACGTATGGGGCTCTTGTATGGTGGGAGGCGGGTCACACCGACTCCTATCTTAACAATCTCCGCAAAGTTCAGAGACTAGCATGCTTGGGAATAACAGGATGTATTCGTTCTACCCAAGTAGCGCTGGATGATTTCCAGATTTAACTGGAACCCATCGGAGTCTTCCTCAAGCAAGTGGCAGCAAGGAGTGCGGTCAGGCTTCACGCCCTGTACCTCCTTAAGCCTGGTGCAGGTCACAACTCCATTTTACGTACAGTAGAATTGACTCCACACTCTATCAGACTTATCTGGGTACCTGGGCGGCTGATGAGTGTGCTAGACTGGGGTCAGCGTCATCAGAAACTCTCGCGCCGAACGATATCAGGAGACCTATTCAGCACGCACTATCGGAACTTAATTGTTCCATGAGAACGGCGGCTGAGAGACACTGGGCAGCATCATCGGGTTGCGAAGTGTCAAAAGCACTATGGCCACTACTAAGGGAACAACCGAACTCTTAAACTTAACAAAGAACAAGATAAGGTTACTGACAGGAGACTTAACGGGACACTGTTACATCGGCCGTATGGCCCAACGGTACGGTGGATCCCAACAGGAATTCTGTCGCAGCTGAGGGGATGTTGAGGAACCCGAGAGTATCCAGCATCTTCTCTGCGACTGACCTGCACTTCTTAGAAAGATGACCCAATTTCTGGGCAAGCCTTTTTTCGATGAACTGGGTAGTCTTGCTAATATTCGGCTGGAGAGCTTGGCACTTTTTCTTGACTCTACCGGTTGGTTCCAGAGGCTACCGCAGCCCAGCAGGACTGGCCAGTAGCACACAGACATAATAAAAACAATCAGAATTTTCCTTCAACATCCCAACAAACCCTCCCAATCCTTTCTATTCCTACAGTTCATACATATCAGACATCACAATGGACCATATGGTCTCCGGGTGCTCACGACTCCGGTCGAGCCATCTGTTCAACCTAACCTAACCTACGCAGATCAAGTTTGTTTTTTGTTTGTTTGTTTGTTTTGCCACGCCCCTTTCCGCCCCAAAATCTGGAAAAGCCGTAATAATGGACCTAGAGCATTGCATTTTGGTATGCATAATAATACTGATAGTCTCAATGAACTTCTGTGAATTTGGTTGAGATCGAATGAAAAACAAGGAAGTTATTAAAGAATCAATTTTATATGCAAAATTCACTTGCTGCTCGCGCTTTGTTTGTTTAGTTGACAGTGTGACCATGTTGGTATTTAATGGATTTCTGAAAAATATGTATATACAAAAAGAACTAATTTCAGTATATTCTTTAGTATATTTTTTGTTAAAATATCATTTAAGCTTTTTGTTTTCTCTCGAAATAGGTTGCGGGTATCATACGGTCGAGCACTCTCGACTGTAGGTTTCTTACTTGTTTATAGAAATGGTTGTGTGTACTTCCGCTGAAATGCGACTAAGTGAATCTGCAACTACATTTTAAGAATCTCTTTTATATGAGATTTCATAATCATATTCTAAAAGTTGCAGTTTCCACCGAACCAATTTAGAATTAGGTTCTTTAAAATTCATTGGCCACGTTAGTGGTTTGTGATCCGTCTTAATTTTACATTTTTGGCTATATAGATAAGGGCGGAAATATTTAGTAGCCCATATAATGGCTAACATATCTTTTTCGATGGTTGAATACTTTAATTCAGTGTCTGTAAGTGTGGGACTAGCAAATGATTTTTTTTTTTTTTTTTTTTAAATACTTTGCTTTTATTTATTGGATCTTCTCTTAAGTTGAGACTAACAATAAGTTATCAAATCTTATATCTAAACATTAATTAACAATACAAATTGGGTTACACGTCCCTAGAGTCTATCGCTGGGTTGGTAGATCATTACGACGAAGACGGGAGCGGCTACACAGCCGGGTTAGCCCTCGCGCGAGGGGGTTAGGGTGCGAGGAAAGCTTGCTGTGATACTTCTCTTTCTGTTCAGCTACTACTTCTCTGACAGGTTGAATGTTGAGGTCTTTGTGTATGTTTTCGTTGCGAACATACCACGGTGCCCCGGTGATGGTTCTCAAGATTTTTGATTGAGCTCGCTGGACAACATCAATATTGCTACTACTAGCGTTCCCCCATAACTGGGAGCCATAGGTCCAGATTGGTTTAAGTACGGAAGTGTAGAGCAGGACCTTGTATTCTAGACTAAGAGAGGACCGAGCGTTGATAAGCCAATGAAGACTATTAGCTTTTAGTTTTAGTTGTGTTCTCTTGGCTTCGATGTGCCTTCGCCAGGTGAGTCGTCTGTCGAGGTGTACTCCTAAATACGTAACGTCGTTCGCTTGCGGAAGTGTGGAATTGTTTAGTCTGAGCGGTGGGCAATTTTGCCTGTTTAGGGTAAACGTAACATGCTTGCATTTTTGTTCGTTTACTTTTATTCGCCAGTCAGATAGCCACTTTTCCACTTCGACTAGATAAAGACCCAGTTGCGCTGATGCTTGGATAGGACACTTGGAACGGCTGAGAATAGCTGTATCGTCGGCAAAAGTAGATGTTATTAGTCGTCTGTTTGTTGGGATGTCTGCTGTGTATAGAAGGTATAGTGTTGGCCCCAGTACGCTGCCTTGGGGGACTCCAGCTCTGGAGGTGTAATCGTCAGACATGGCAGAGTTGCATTTCACTGCGAATTTCCTGTTATATAGGTAAGATTCTAATAGTTTGTGTGTATTATTAGGAAGTGTTGTTCTGATCTTATGCATTAGACCTTCTAACCAAACTCTGTCGAATGCTTGGGCTACATCTAAAAATATTGCAGTGCAATATTCTCCATTTTCGAATGCTCTTCGTATTTCAGAGGTTATCCGGTTGACCTGCTCGATAGTTCCGTGTTTTTCCCGAAATCCAAATTGGTGTGATGGGATTTTATTATGGATTCTTAAAAATGAGTTTATCCGAGTCAGCACACACTTTTCAAAGAGTTTGGATAAGCATGATAATAAGCTTATTGGTCTGTACGAAGAGGGAATTGTGTGATCTTTGCCAGGTTTCGGAATCATTATTATCATTGATCTTTTCCATCTCTCTGGAAAGTGGCCAAGCCTTGTAATGGCATTGAAGAGCTGGGTGATAGTGCGAACTGCGCAATATGGGAGCTCAATAATCATCTTTGGCGTTATTTGGTCGGAGCCTGGTGATTTTTTCGGATCCAGTTGGTTTTTTATGATATGAGCGATTTCGTTAGTTTGAAATTCCATTGGCTCACGTTGAAGCTGTAAGTCATTTGCTACAGGCGGTAGTGTAAATGCGTTTGTGGCAGGATTTGGCTGGAACACATTTTCAAGGTGCTGTGCAAATGTTCTGGCTCTGTCTTCATCACTGCGGGCCCAGCCGCCCACTGTGTTTCTTATAGGCGTCACAGTTTCTGTCGGGGAGCATAGAGTTGGGTGGGCTCGCCATAAGGAGTGCTTTTTGGAAGATGTTGATAATTGCTCTATATAGCGGCGTTGAGTGTTTGCTTCTTGTTGTTTTAACGCTCTGGTGAGCTTGCGGGAGGCGTCTTTTAAAGTTTGTCGTGCATATGGCGACCTATGAGACTGCCATTCTCGTCGTAGGCGACGCTTTTCGATTACGAGCTGCTCGATTTGATGATTTGTCTTCTTTTGCATGTAAGGTATTTGTGCAGTTTGAGGAGTGGAAATGCGAGCAGCAGTGACAAAGTCGGTCTCCAGTGTGTTGGCAAAGTTGTCGATGTCGGCTTCAAGGTTAAGTACAGGATTTATATCAATATGCGAGCTTAGATATTTCCTATAAGAGATCCAATTGGTTTTGTGTGAAGTCAATCCAGTCGGTTGATCTACCTTTATTGGATGACGGAGTAGATTAATAAGAACAGGCGAGTGATCAGATGAAAGATCCGAAAGACTTTCGGCGCTAATCAGGTTTCTTGGAATGTTTTTAGTGATTGCGAAGTCAATTAAATCGGGCAGTTTTTTTGGATCTGTTGGCCAATATGTTGGTCTGCCAGGGGAAACGTGGTCAAGCTTGTTGCTGGCTTTTATAATTGCATTGTAGAGCTGCTTACCTTTAGGATTTACGAGGCGAGATCCCCAGTGTGTGTGCTTGGCATTATAGTCTCCTGCTGCTATGAAGTGCTCGCCTAATGAGTTAAAGAACTGCATAAACTCAGCTTCAGTTACAGTGAAACGAGGAGGGCAGTATACTGCGGCTAGAGTAAGTTGGTTACCACTATCCAGTTTTATTCTTATTGATGTTGCTTGAATATAAGTAGTTGCTAGATCCTTGTAGCGGTAGTGCTTAATTCGGTTTCTAATCAAGATACCAGTCCCACCGTGTGCTTTACCATCGGGATGGTTAGTTGCATAGAAAGAGTAGCCTCTTAAATTAAAGTTATATTTATTTGTAAGATGTGTTTCTGAGAGTAACATAACGTCGATATGTTTGTCAAGCAAGAATTGAGATAACTCAAGTTTATGCTGTGAGACGCCATTAGCATTCCACATGGATATACGTAGGGAAGTCATTGATTATTTGGATTGTTGTGATACCAACATTTGAATCAATATGTTTTGATTACGCATTAGATCTTGCATAGTAGTCCGCATGAAAGACATGAACTCCATTAAGCTTTGCTGTAGGTTAGAGATCATGGCCTCAAAGTTGTTTTGAGGCTGCTCCATAGGCTGATAATGTTTAGTTGTGTTTGGCTCTGGTTGAGGTAGTTTAAAGTGCGATGTACTTGAGGAAGGAAGCTCCAATCCTGATTTTAAAGCACTGGCAAATGTCACGTTTTTCTTTATGGAGGACTCGGAGTCAAAGTCAAATGACGATCTAGCTGCGTTCGAAAAGAATACGTCTGGGTTTGATTTAGATGGTATAACCCGTGCATTTGCAGAGCGGGGAGTAGTCACTCGTTGATTGATTCTACTTTTTAAATCCTTATAAAGCAAATGATACTGGTTTTCCATTATTAGGACTGCTCCTAATGCCACATTACTTGCGGCTGTAGTAAAAGTGAAATGTTTTCAAAAATCCGGATATTCTAACAATGGATAATTACATAATAGGTTTTTACAATCTTCAAATGCGGATAAGAGTTCCTTTCCAATTTTGACTGAATCTTTACCCTTTAATTATTGTGCTAAGGGTTTGATATTCGTAGCAAAATCTTTAATGCATTTTCTATACTATCCGAGCAGACCTAAAAATGATTTTATTTGTTTTCTGGTCTGTGGAAGTGGATATGATTTTATAGCACTAATCTTTTTTGAATTTGGTTTAACTCCTCTGTCCGTAACTACGTGACCTAAGTACTCAATTTCCTTTCTCAAGAATTAAGATTTTGCAGGTTGCAGCTTAAGGTTAGCATTTCTTAATTTTATAAAAAACAGCCTTTAAATCTTTAATATGTTCCTGTAGAGATGCAGATAATAATATTATATTGTCTAGATATATATAAGACAAAATTGACATTTAGGTCGGCCAAAACGTTATCCATAACACTTTGGAAGGTGGCTGGGGCATTTGTAAGTCCAAATGGCATTCTTACAAATTCAAAGTGTCCTCCTTCTGTGGAAAATGCCGTCTTGTTTATATCTTTTGGATGAATCTCGATTTGGTGATAACCGCTAGCTAAATCTAATGCTGTGAAGTATTTAGCCCTGCCAATGCCATCTAACACATCATTGATGTTAGGCGTAGGATATTTGTCTTTAATAGTTTTCTCATTTAATTTGCGATAATCTACTACTAATCGCAATTTTTTTGTATTTGAGGCGTCCATTTTTTTTTTGATACTAGGAACGTTGGAGTACTCCATGGAGAATAACTATGTCTAAATATTTTTTGTTCCAGCAGGCTATCGATTTGTTTCTTCATTTCTTGTCTTTCTTTTAGGCTATAACGAAAGAATTTAGTGTGAATGGGAATTTCGTCTGTGGTTCTAATTCTGTGCTTGATTAAGAATATCCATCTTTGAATAAAAGCATCGGAAATTCTAAGCAGAGGCTCTTAAGTTGGATAATTTCTTCATTATTAAGGTGCTGAGTTCGTATATAAGTATTGAAATCCTGATTATTAAATGTCGTTTCGTTATTATACCCGCTACCCATAGGGTAGAAGGGTATTATGACTTAGTGCCAACAGAAAATGTATGTAACACGCAGAAGGAGACATCTCCGACCCCATAAAGTATATATATTCTTGATCAGCATCAACAGCCGAGACGATATAGCCATGTCCGTCTGTCCGTCTGTCTGTCCGTATGAACACCTGGATCTCAGAGACTATAAGACATAGAGACACCAAATTTGGCAAAAATGTTCCTTCATACCCTACGCAGATCAAGTTTATTTCAAAAGTTGGATGCCACGCCCCCTTCGCCCACAATAAGCATTTATCTAGAAAAAGTCAAGTTTTTTTTTATGTAAATCGCGTATAACTCCAAAAGTTCTTTGTGTAATGATGTGTAATTTGGTAAGCCATCTGCGCTTGACACTCTTAATATACCCTGTAATTTTGGTACAACAAAAGTTATTCGCGAAATTATTTATCAAAATTGTTGTTCCCAATGCATATGGACGTTTTAAGTGTGTGATTGACCTAGAGATATCAAATTTGGTGACAGTATTCGTGTAGGTCTTACGCAGATCAAGTTTATTTTAGATTTTTGCCACGCCCCTTTCCGCCCCCGAAAACTGTAAAAGCCGTAAAAATGAACCTAGAGCATTGAATTTTGGTATGCATAATAATAATTATATTCTCAATGATTCCTGTGAATTTGGTTGAGATCGAGTTAAAAACAAGGAAGTTATTAATGAATCAATTTTATATGCAAAATTCACTTGCAGCTGCTCGCGCTTTGTTTGTTTAGTTGACAGTGTGACCATGTCGGTGTTGTGGATTTCTTCCCGCTATTTTCAAATATATACAAAACACAAGTTTCAGTAAATTTTTGGTATATTTGTTGTTAAAATATCACTAACATTTTTTTTGTTCTCTCGAAATGGGTTGCGGGTATCATACGGTCGAGCACTCTCGACTGTAGCTTTCTTACCCCTTCCCCCTTCCCCCTTGTTATGTCCTAAATGACCTTCTTTTCAAACTGAAGAATAAGGGCTGCAGAGTGACTGCTTATGCGGACGACCTGGTTCTAATGGTAACTGGCAGATTCCTGCCAACTCTCCGATTTGCAGAACACAACGGTCTTGGGGCCAATCTACAAAAGACCGAACTAGTTCTGTTCACGCGAAGATATAAGATACCGAGCTTCAAGCTTCCGACACTGGGAGGAACAGAGCTTAAGCTATCAAAGGAGGCAAAATACCTTGGTGTAATCCTGGATTCCAAACTCTCCTGGAGGAAAAACTCGGAGGATAGGATGAAGAAGGCGTTACAAGCCTTCTTTGTGTGGAAAAAGTCTTTTGGTAAAGGATGCAACCGTACATCCTTCACTGGGTCTACACTGCAATTGTCAGACCTATACTGACGTATGGGGCTCTTGTATGGTGGGAGGCGGGTCACACCGACTCCTATCTTAACAATCTCCGCAAAGTTCAGAGACTAGCATGCTTGGGAATAACAGGATGTATTCGTTCTACCCAAGTAGCGCTGGATGATTTCCAGATTTAACTGGAACCCATCGGAGTCTTCCTCAAGCAAGAGGCAGCAAGGAGTGCGGTCAGGCTTCACGCCCTGTACCTCCTTAAGCCTGGTGCAGGCCACAACTCCATTTTACGTACAGTAGAATTGACTCCACACTCTATCAGACTTATCTGGGTACCTGGGCGGCTGATGAGTGTGCTAGACTGGGGTCAGCGTCATCAGAAACTCTCGCGCCGAACGATATCAGGAGACCTATTCAGCACGCACTATCGGAACTTAATTGTTCCATGAGAACGGCGGCTGAGAGACACTGGGCAGCATCATCGGGTTGCGAAGTGTCAAAAGCACTATGGCCCCTACTAAGGGAACAACCGAACTCTTAAACTTAACAAAGAACAAGATAAGGTTACTGACAGGAGACTTAACGGGACACTGTTACATCGGCCGTATGGCCCAACGGTACGGTGGATCCCAACAGGAATTCTGTCGCAGCTGAGGGGATGTTGAGGAACCCGAGAGTATCCAGCATCTTCTCTGCGACTGACCTGCACTTCTTAGAAAGATGACCCAATTTCTGGGCAAGCCTTTTTTCGATGAACTGGGTAGTCTTGCTAATATTCGGCTGGAGAGCTTGGCACTTTTTCTTGACTCTACCGGTTGGTTCCAGAGGCTACCGCAGCCCAGCAGGACTGGCCAGTAGCACACAGACATAATAAAAACAATCAGAATTTTCCTTCAACATCCCAACAAACCCTCCCAATCCTTTCTATTCCTACAGTTCATACATATCAGACATCACAATGGACCATATGGTCTCCGGGTGCTCACGACTCCGGTCGAGCCATCTGTTCAACCTAACCTAACCTACGCAGATCAAGTTTGTTTTTTGTTTGTTTGTTTGTTTTGCCACGCCCCTTTCCGCCCCAAAATCTGGAAAAGCCGTAATAATGGACCTAGAGCATTGCATTTTGGTATGCATAATAATACTGATAGTCTCAATGAACTTCTGTGAATTTGGTTGAGATCGAGTTAAAAACAAGGAAGTTATTAATGAATCAATTTTATATGCAAAATTCACTTGCAGCTGCTCGCGCTTTGTTTGTTTAGTTGACA
Organism: Drosophila ustulata; assembly: GCA_035047365.1. Lineage (NCBI taxonomy): Eukaryota > Metazoa > Arthropoda > Insecta > Diptera > Drosophilidae > Drosophila > Drosophila ustulata. The sequence continues at coordinate 462,607 of JAWNPT010000065.1, read as the reverse complement.
GTGTGACCATGTCGGTGTTGTGGATTTCTTCCCGCTATTTTCAAATATATACAAAACACAAGTTTCAGTATATTTTTGGTATATTTGTTGTTAAAATATCATTAAAAAATTTTTTTGTTCTCTCGAAATGGGTTGCGGGTATCATACGGTCGAGCACTCTCGACTGTAGCTTTCTTACTTGTTTTCTTTTTGAATTAGGTTAACTTCAAAATTATCTTGTTCTCTATAGTTTTGTTCTTCTAAATATGTATCTATGCTGAATTTTTTGTCCTGGCTTGAAAAATTTTGAACTTCCATATAACTAAGATTATTTTCGGCAGTATAAAGTCCATCTGATATTACAATGTCTTCGGAAATAGTTGTGGTTTCAAACAAGAAGATTCCGTTTGTGACGTTTACTGATAGATGAATAATCTTCTTCTATTGTATATATGGCAGAATTTGATTTCTTTTCTAGCTTAATATTTATTTTTGAAGTTTTTGTTTCAAATATCTTTAATGGAATGTTTACAATAACTTTTATTTCTTGCAATATATCTATCCCGATAAGTCCATCAAAATATGGATAAAAATCAAATAAAAACAAGTAAGAAAGCTACAGTCGAGAGTGCTCGACCGTATGATACCCGCAACCCATTTCGAGAGAACAAACAAAATTTTAATGAAACTTGCGTTTTGTATATATTTGAAAATAGCGGGAAGAAATCCACAACACCGACATGGTCACACTGTCAACTTAACAAACAAAGCGCGAGCAGCTGCAAGTGAATTTTGCATATAAAATTGATTCATTAATAACTTCCTCGATCTCAACCAAATTCACAGGAATCATTGAGAATATAATTATTATTATGCATACCAAAATTCAATGCTCTAGGTTTATTATTACGGCTTTTACAGTTTTCGGGGGCGGAAAGGGGCGTGGCAAAAATCTAAAATAAACTTGATCTGCGTAAGACCTACACGAATACTGTCACCAAATTTGATATCTCTAGGTCAATCACACACTTAAAACGTCCATATGCATTGGGAACAACAATTTTGATAAATAATTTCGCGAATAACTTTTGTTCTACTTATCCGATTTTTACCAAAATTACAGGGTATATTAAGAGTGTGATGGGAGCGCAGATGGGTTACCAAATTACACATCATTACACAAAGAACTTTTGGAGTTATACGCAATTTACATAAAAAAAACTTGACTTTTTCTAGATTAATGCTTATTGTGGGGAAGGGGGCGTGGCATCCAACTTTTGAAATAAACTTGATCTGCGTAGGGTATGAAGGAACCTTTTTGCCAAATTTGGTGTCTCTATGTCTTATAGTCTCTGAGATCCAGGTGTTCATACGGACAGACGGACAGACGGACATGGCTATATCGTCTCGGCTGTTGACACTGATCAAGAATATATATACTTTATGGGGTCGGAGATGCCTCCTTCTGCCTGTTACATACATTTCCTGTTGGCACTAAGTCATAATACCCTTCTACCCTATGGGTAGCGGGTATAAAAATGAGTATTGTGACGAATCAGAGAATTCACTGAACAATGAAATCATAGTCTTGTCATGTAATTGGAATTGATTTAGTACTGTCTTAATGGCTATTGGTGTATGTAATTTAATTTGAATTTCTATTTGAATATAATTAGGATTAATAAAAGAAGAGGTAGCACCAGTATCTATAAGGAACTTGAGAGCTTTATCGAAAATCTTATTTACCATAATATATGGTAATTTGGACTTGTTGTCATTATTTATTAGGGTTCCTGTCTGCTGTCTGAGGCTTTTTGTGGAAAATTTGCCGCCTCTTTAAAATTGTGTATTTGTGCTTGTTGAGCAGCATTACTTATCGAATTTCTGCACTGATAGTTGGTGGTTTGTGGTTTGGATTGTTTCTGTTCATTATTATTCTTATAGTTATTATTTTTTGGCATAATTGCTAATATGTTATTTCTTTTGTAAATATTATCAATGTTGTCATAATCGTTACAATAACGCTTATAGTTACCTTTTTCGTAATTTTCTCTATTATAGTTTTTGTCGTTAAAACCATAACTACTACGTTTATGACTACGTCTTTCATAATTTCCTCTACTTTGCTTATAATCTATACTTCTAGTATAATATTTGTTGGGATCCAAATTCCCGTTTTTTATCCGATCTTTTCATATTCTTTTGAGCGCATTTGAACGCCTCTTGAAGGTTGGTCGGTTTCATAGATCTTATTGTAGCTCCTAATGGGCCCCTAACTCCTGTTAAAAATGAGTTGAGACATATGTTTCAAAACAATTTTTTTTGTCTTAACCACAATCTGCTCCGATTTTGTGGTTTCGGCCATTCTAAATAATGCCAATTTAATCTCACAGACTATGTCATATAGTTGCCTTAAAGAAGAACCCTCCTGCACAGAATTGTGGAGCTCGAGCATAAGGGTGGGTTCATCTCTCTTGTCGGCGCAATGCAAGATGAGGCCGTCCTTAATTTCTTTCCAATTAAGACTGGCTCCAGATTCGATCATGCCTTCGCTAGCTTTTCCTTCGATTTTATTTCGAATCGATCTTAGAAGAACCTGACCATATGGCGTTTGACTAGTGCCGCTAATCAGTGCTAGAATTTCCTCCACATTGGTAATAAATTCATATAAGGTTTTTGGATTACCATCATATTTTGGTAAAAAATGGATTGCGTCAGGTATCTTCAGGTAGGACATCAAGTGGATTAATATTTTGCTCTACTTGATTCGAGAGGACGTATTCTGTTGTAGAAGTCGTAGATGATTGATCGTCTTGTCTTGTTACGATGGCCTCTGTATACTCGGATACGCTGATGTTGTTTCCGGTTCGACTCCTGGTATTTGGAATATTGTTTTTTGCTCCTCCCATGGTAGCTCCTATCTGTTAATTAGGATTTACTATTAGTAATGAATTTGTATTTTTTATTTCAAATTTACGTGTAACAAGATCAAGGTACATATATAAATATGTTGCTGCATTTGGTACTTTAATTGCAGCTAAATATATACCAATATTATATCGAACATGTTTCAACTACACGTTAAAAGGTTTGACCACATATTGTTGCCCTTAGTCTGTGAGTCGCACTGAAACACAGATCTAACTGCAACTGTCTCAAACATCCTACACGACATGTTCGATCGGCTTGATTACATATTGTTGCCCTTAGACCGTGAGTCGCACTCAGGATTTGCAATTACTACTCCGTAGCAGCGAGATTCATAAAACTATTGCTATGCTATTGCCACCGCTCTCCGTTTTGACGAGAGCCGTAGCAGAGCCATAGCACAACAACGAAAAATTTGTGCTCTGCTATACTCTTAGTTTCGTCGCGCGATCAACTACAGCTATAGCAATAGCAAATAATATAATGATTTGCTCTGCGTAGCCGTAGCGGTAGTAAAAAGTTGAGAGCGAGATGAGAGCAGAGCATATGATATTTTTCATATGCAACGGCTCTCGCGTGTGTTTGATTTTTCGCTTTCTGCTTTTGCTATTTTCTGCTATGCTCTGTTATTTTCTTATGCACCGTTATTTTATATTTGAAATTAAATACAAAAATAAATAATAATAGTTTATTAAGAAACAAACAATCAAAATAAAAACTTATTTCATGTAAACGCAGTATTTACATTGATTCAAACTTAAAAACTTATTTTTAGGAGTCGCAGTATTCACAATAAACGAACTTAAAACCTCATGTTAATCAGTCACTGTATTCAAATTAATGTATTAAGTAAATAGTAATTCAATAAAAATAAGTAAAGTAAAGCACTCACAAATGCCAAAACAATTTGCATAAAATTCATTTGACAAGTACCGGTGCATAAGAAACAGAATAACTTCCTTGTTTTCAAGTCGATCTCAACCAAATTCACAGGAATCATTGAGAATATATATATTATTATGCATACCAAAATTCAATGCTCTAGGTCCATTATTACGGCTTTTCCTGTTTTTGGGGGCGAAAAAGGGCGTGGCAAAAATCTAAAACAAACTTGATCTACGTAAGACCTACACGAATACTGTCACCAAATTTGATATCTCTAGGTCATTCACACACTTAAAACGTCCAAATGCATTGGGCACAACTATTTTGATAAATAATTTAACAAATAACTTTTGTTCTACTTATCCGATTTTTACCAAAATTACAGGGTATATTAAGAGTATTAAGCACAGATGGCTCACCAAATTAAACAAAGAACTTTTGAAGTTATTTAGATTTATGCATATTGTGGGTGTGGTATACAACTTTTGAAATAAACTTGATCTGCGTAGAACCTATAGGAGTACTGTCCCCAAATTTGGTAGCTCTAGCTCTTATAGTCTCTGAGATCTAGGTGTTCATACAGACGGACAGACGGACATGGCTATATCGTCTCGGCTGTTGACACTGATCAAGAATATACATAGTTTATGTGGTCGGAGATGCCTCCTTCTGCCTGTTACATACATTTTCTGTTGGCACTAAGTTATAATACCCTTATACCCTATGGGCAGCGGGTATAAAAATGTAATATCGGAGGACAACAGGAAATTTGGATCCATTTGTTGATGCTTTCGGTATGATTTCTAAGGGGAATTCTCATTTTATTCAGTACTTGTCAACCAAACTTGAAGTATTTTTATGGAATAATGAATATATTAATTTGCTATTATTCCAAATTAAACAAGACACTTTACATATGGGTGCCACAGGAAATGTAGTGAAACCTTTGCACTTTGTTAAGAAAATAATATTTTTGTATTCATTAGTAGCTCATATCTCTAAGCTCCATATTGTATTTCTCACAAGCAATACTTTCGAATCATACATCGTTTGATATCGGAAGATATTTGTTTGAGTTACGGAAGTCTTGTTTAAAAAATCGATTCAAATGGCCCATTTGCAAACGAATTATAACGGATGTCAGCTTCGCAATTATTGGGGCAATTTTAAAAGAGATAAATAATGTTGATATTTAAACTTTCAACGAAATTTGTTTTCATTATTATGTATATAATAATAGTTAAATTTTTCCCAAAGTCTTCGTTAAATTTTGTTCAAGCCATTACTGTAAAATTATGTGTCGGAATATTGATGAGACACTTGGTTTGCACAACATTGAGCTAAGAACATTTTTAAGAAATTTTTCGATTAATAACGTGTTAGAATTAAAACAAGTAAGAAAGCTACAGTCGAGAGTGCTCGACCGTATGATACCCGCAACCTATTTCGAGAGAAAACAAAAAGCTTAAATGATATTTTAACAAAAAATATACTAAAGAATATACTGAAATTAGTTCTTTTTGTATATACACATTTTTCAGAAATCCATTAAATACCAACATGGTCACACTGTCAACTAAACAAGCAAACCGCGAGCAGCTGCAAGTGAATTTTGCATATAAAATTGATTTTTTAATAACTTCCTTGTTTTTCATTCGATCTCAACCAAATTCACAGGAATCATTGAGCATACCAAAATTCAGTGCTCTAGGTCTATTATTACGGCTTTTCCAGTTTTTGGGGGCGGAAAGGGGCGTGGCAAATATCTAAAACAAACTTGATCTGCGTAAGACCTACATGATACTGTCACCAAATTTGATATCTCTAGGTCATTCACACACTTAAAACGTCCATATACATTGGGCACAACAATTTTGATAAATAATTTATTGAATAACTTTTGTTCTACTTATCCGAATAACCAAAATTACAGGGTATATTATGAGTATTAAGCACAGATAGCTTACCAAATTCCACATCATTAGACAAACAACTTTTGGAGTTATTCGCAATGTACATAAAAAAAAAATTGACTTTTTCCAGATTAATGCTTATTATGGGCGAAGGGGGCGTGGCATCCAACTTTTGAAATAAACTTGATCTGCGTAACGAATGCAGAAACCTATGTACCCAATTTGGTGTCTCCATGTCGTATAGTCTCTGAGATCTAGGTGTTCATACAGACAGACAGACGGACAGACGGACATGGCTATATTGTCTCGGCTGTTGACACTGATCAAGAGTATATATATTTTATGGGGTCGGAGATTGCTCCTTCTGCCTGTTACATACATTTCCTGTTGGCACTAAGTTATAATACCCTTCTACCCTATGGGTAGCGGGTATAAAAATTAACAATTTAAGTATTACCCGAGCATTGGTTGGTAATGACCAAATGGCTAATGAGAAATTTCCTTTTTATTAAAACTTAATATCGGAAGACAACAGGATGATGAACGGACGATTGTAGAGGTGACGGCATAGCCAGCTCTCCAGAACCCTACAAGCGAGAAGGAGCTCTAGGATGTTTAGTGACAGCGTGACACAAATCAACCTGCACAAAGCTAAAGCAGTTTCAGCTGTTATCAGTAGGTTAATGAACAGGCTAGAACTGGGGCTGGTGCCAGTACAGTAGCCCTGGAGCGAGGATCTGCGTTCTAGGATATAAGTACCATGAAGTCATTTCGGATCTAAGAGAACAGACTCCACGAGCCTTATATTGGTAAGAAAGGACATTAAATTCCTTTGTCTCTACCAATTTTTTAACAGAGACATAGTGACAGTGCAAGTCACTGCGACAGATACGAGGTGCAGGATCGTCGTGGCCATTGCCTACTTCCCTGGTGACCAGGAAGAAGCGCCACCGCCGAGTGTCCTGGCACTGGCAAAGCACTGCCGTGCCAACGGAAATCCACTCGTCGTAGGTTGTGACGCTAATACTCACAGTAGTGTCTGGGGTAGCACAGACACTAATAAGCGAGGTGAGTGTCTTCTTGTTTTTATACTATTTAACGACCTTACAGTCCTAAATGTCGGGTCTGAACCGACTTTTGTTACTAAAAATACATCTGAGGTGTTAGACATAACCTTTAGTAATGTAGAAGGCTCTAAGGTGATAAGCAGATGGAGAGTCTCCAAAGAACCGTCTATGTCAGATCACAGGATCATCCTCTTTGACATAAGTGGGGACTTAACTTTCTTAAAAACCATCCGGAACCCCAAGAATAATGACTGGGCTAAGTATCATGCGATTCTTGTATCTAGTATAGACAGGCTTAAGAACTGTAAAAAGATAAGAACTTGTACAGACATAGAGGTCCTATCAAATGAAATTGTCAGTACAGTCATGCATGCTTTGATAAGGTGGGCTTTGGGTACCTTTCTACCTTATAAAGCACCAGGTACGGATGGCATTTGCCCTATCCATCTACAGAAAGCGCACCAATACCTTCAGCCATACCTGATAAGTATTTTTAGAGGAAGTTTAGCACTGGGTACATACCCACGGCTTGCAGGACGGCCAGGGAGATGTTAATACCTAAAGTACGCAAAAAGGACCCCTTTCATCCCAAATTGTTTAGGCCCATCAGCCTGACCTCCTTCATGCCAAAGAATCTAGATAAAATAGTGGACAATTACATAAGAACACTAAACAGAAGACAGCACGCCTACTGTGCTGGACGGTCTACTGAGTGCTCGACCGTATGATACCCGCAACCCATGTCGAGAAAAAACCAAAAGCTGAAATGATATTTTAACAATAAATATACCAATATACTGAAATTGGTTTTATTTTTTTTTATATATATTTGAAAATAGCGGGTATAAAAATCCATAACATAACGACATGGTCACACTGTCAACTAAACAAACAAAGCGCGAGCAGCAAGTGAATTTTTGCATATAAAATTGATTCTTTAATAATTTCCTTGTTTTTCATTCGATTTCAACCAAATTTACAGGAATCATTGAGAATATAATGCTCTAGGTCTTTTATTACGGCTTTACAGCTTTTGGGGGCAGAAAGGGGCGTGGAAAAATAGTACTGTCACCTAATAACATAAAAAAAAGGACTAGTTCTAGATTTATGAATATTGTGGGCGAGGGGGGCGTGGCATTCAACTTTTGAAATAAACTTGATCTGCGTATCGAATGCAGAAACCTATGCGCCAAATTTGGTATCTCTATGTCTTATTGTCTCTGAGATTTAAGTATTCATACAGACAAATAGATGGACAGACTGACAGACTGACAGACGGTCATGGCTATATCGTCTCGGCTGTTGATACTGATCAAGAATATATATACTTTATGGGGTCGGAAATGCCTCCTTCTGCCTGTTACATTCTTTTTCTGTTTTCACTAAGTTATAATACCCTTCTACCATATGGGTAGCGGGTATAAAAATTAACAATTTAAGTATTACCCGAGCTTTGGTTGGTAATGACCAAATGGCTAATGAGAAATTTCCTTTTTATCAGGGGTGACAAAGAAATCCCTAGCGGAATTGATTCCGCTGAGAGCAATTCCGCTGGAAAATTTCCGCGGTGACACAGAGCTTCGAAAAATGTAAGGTTTTTAGCAGTTTCCTAAACATTTTCTAACTTGGCTGTTCAGGGTTGACACCTTGCCAGATTAAATTTACCAAGTATTTAATTTGCTAATTTTCTATTCATTTCGTTGCAGAACGATAAGTTTTCAATTTCGTTTCCTTTAATGTTTTCAATTCAATTCAAATATTAAAATATTTGGTTTCTTAGACGTAATAAACAAAAAAAAAAACATTTAAATTGTTGGCGGAAAAACACTCTCTTGCCAGATTCATCTCTAATTGTCTGGTAACTCTTTGTTTCTGCCAACACAATTAAATAGAATCAACAAAAAGTTTTTGAATTTTAATAAAAATGCCTTTAGCGAGATTGTTTCTTATCGAACAGCTCCGGCGGCGGAAAATTAAAAGAGAAACCATAGAGCGTAGGATTCTTAGATGTGAATCTGATCCATTTTTCCAATCAGACGACTATTTTGGTTCTTCCTCTTTTCTCAACTTACAATGCCACCTGGCAAAACGACAAGTGCCCACAAATGCTTCCACGAATTGCACCATAAATAAATGATTTTTACAGTACAACTTGTTTTACCAAAAAAAAAATAATTTTTTTATGTTTAATTTAAATGAAACAAAAGTTGTTTCACATATATACAAATAAAATCCTTGTTTGGCCAATGCCAATATTTTTTAAGTAAAAGAAATATTGGCATTGCTGACCCAGAGTTCGAAAATCAGATTCAAACTAGGTGGCAGCATCAAGTTTTAGCGGAATGCCAGCTGATTCAGAGCGGAATCATTCCGCCCAAAATTTGACAGCTGAATTGTCTATGTCACCGCGGAATGGAATTCAAGGGTATTTAGAGCGGAAGCGATTTCTGTGTCACTCCTGTATAAAAACATAATATCGGAAGACAACAGGATGATGAACGGACGATTGTAGAGGTGACGGCATAGCCAGCTCTCCAGAACCCTACAAGCGAGAAGGAGCTCTAGGATGTTTAGTGACAGCGTGACACAAATCAACCTGCACAAATCTAAAGCAGTTTCAGCTGTTATCAGTAGGTTAATGAACAGGCTAGAACTGCGGCTGGTGCCAGTACAGTAGCCCTGGAGCGAGGATCTGCGTTCTAGGATAAAAGTACCATGAAGTCATTTCGGATCTAAGAGAACAGACTCCACGAGCCTTATATTGGTAAGAAAGGACATTAAATTCCTTTGTCTCTACCAATTTTTTAACAGAGACATAGTGACAGTGCAAGTCACTGCGACAGATACGAGGTGCAGGATCGTCGTGGCCATTGCCTACTTCCCTGGTGACCAGGAAGAAGCGCCACCGCCGAGTGTCCTGGCACTGGCAAAGCACTGCCGTGCCAACGGAAATCCACTCGTCGTAGGTTGTGACGCTAATACTCACAGTAGTGTCTGGGGTAGCACAGACACTAATAAGCGAGGTGAGTGTCTTCTTGTTTTTATACTATTTAACGACCTTACAGTCCTAAATGTCGGGTCTGAACCGACTTTTGTTACTAAAAATACATCTGAGGTGTTAGACATAACCTTTAGTAATGTAGAAGGCTCTAAGGTGATAAGCAGATGGAGAGTCTCCAAAGAACCGTCTATGTCAGATCACAGGATCATCCTCTTTGACATAAGTGGGGACTTGACTTTCTTTAAAACCATCCGGAACCCCAAGAATAATGACTGGGCTAAGTATCATGCGAATCCTGTAACTAGTATAGACAGGCTTAAGCATGCCAGCTACCCCGAAAGAACTTTCGCCTCCAACAGGGATAAGCCCTGGTGGAGCAGCAAACTCAGCTTGCTTACGACGACAGTGAGGAAGGTGTACAATACGGCCAAACAAAGGGAGGCAAGCTGGAATCCATACACTTCCAACCTCAATGAGTACAACAAAGAAATTCGGAAGTGGAAGCGAACCCACTTTCGAAATTTCTGCGATAATATAGAGCTAACTACACCAGCCATGAGAGTAGTTAAATCTCTATCTAAATGCAAAGGTATCTTACAACACTCCCTAAAGAAGGACAATGGTACCTACACCGAAAATGATGTACACAAAGCAGTCCTTCTACTTGAGACTTATTTTCCACTGTGTAAGATTATAAATTATACGTCATGTGAGAGTATAAGTGAGGCAGCCGGGCTAGTCCACAGTGGCGCACACTGGAAGCTGGCCACTAATATTAGTAAGGAGCCTATGATAAGGTGGGCTTTGGGTACTTTTCTACCATAAAAAGCACCAGGTACGGATGGCATTTGGCCTATCCATATACAGAAAGCGCGCCAATACCTTCAGCCATACCTGATAAGATAGATTGCCGTCATATAGTAGTAGACTTCTTTTTATTAACCCTCCTTCTTTAGCTAACCGTAGAACAATGCTTGGCATTTTATTTTTTTTTAATCTTATTAATGGTGATATTGACTCTTCAGAATTAATATCGCGACTAACCTTTTCCGTTCCATCTAGACTAACCCGTAGTTACATCCCGCTTGCTCTCCCCCTATGTAGATCTAATTTTGCATTGCGTATTATATTATAACTATAATAGATTTTATCATGTATTTTCTAGCGCTAACACTGCTTTTAATCTTAAAACTTTACTACTAACCTATTAATTTAATAACTAGACCTAATTTAGCTTAAAGTAATAAATTAAAAATTTTTCATTCCACCCGTTTATTTCTTATGTCCGATCCTGTATTTCTATTTTATGCTATCCGCGTTTTTTTTTTTGCATGCCCGAATCTATCCTGTCCGAACGCGAATCGTGTCGTTCGTCCTGCGACAGCGCCTCTCGGTCGGTTGGGCGGGAAGAAGGTTTATTGGGATCCGCGCGTAACAAGCATTGGCTTGGTATTGCTTGGGCCACTTGAATGTGCATACAATGTACGTCAACGTCCAACAAATAAAAAAAGTATCATTAGAGGAAGTTTAGCACTGGGTACATACCCACGGCTTGCAGGACGGCCAGGGAGATGTTAATACCTAAAGTGCGCAAAAAGGACCCCTTTCATCCCAAATTGTTTAGGCCCATCAGCCTGACCTCCTTCATGCCAAAGAATCTAGAGAAAATAGTGGACAATTACATAAAAACTCACCACTTAGTAAGCAGACCACTAAACAGAAGACAGCACGCCTACTGTGCTGGACGGTCTACTGAGTCTGCATTAGTATAACTCACTAGCACTCTAGAGCGCTCCATCAAGTCCAAGGAGGTGGCACTTTGTACCTTTATGGATATTGAGGGAGCTTTTAATAACACATCGCACTATGAGTTGAAAGAGCTTTATCTAACAGAGGAATTGAGATGGGCCTAACAAGCACAGCTGCTCCATACCAGGATAGCTGAGGTGGATGTAATCAACAACATACTGAGAGCACTCACAACAAGAGGTTGTCCACAGGGCGGAGTCCTGTCTCCTTTGCTGTGGAACCTCATTGTCGACGAGCTTCTGATTGGACTTGCAGACGCGGACAGGGTTATGCCGATGAATATCGTATGGTCTAAGTCAGAGTTTCCACTGGTGAAGTGGGGTTGGACATTAACACAGCCGAAACCACAATTATTGCATTCACAAATCGCTATAAAATCAGGTCGTTGACGCCGATTGTTATAGGTGGAGCAACTATACCGATTGCCAAAGAAGTTAAGTATCTACTTATAATACTAGAACAAAGACTAAACTGGAGGGCACATGTTGAACGTGTTGTCAAGAAAGCAACGGCTGCACTCATGATCTGCAGGGCACTTGCAGGGAAGAGTTTGGGCCTATCACCAAAATAATAAGATGGATGTACCTGACTATGGTAAGACCCATTGTCAGTTATGGTGCGGTAGTTTGCAACTGGGTAAAGTCCAGAGGCTGGCCTGTGTTTGTATCTCGGGCGCTGTGCGAACCTGCCAATCGACGGCACTGGATCCACCTGTATCCCACCATTACATATATATGTCGAAGAATTACTAAGCTAAATATTTTTAGTTTAATGTTAATGGAAAGTATGTTAGGTTACATCCTGTTAAATGGACAGAGATCATTTGATAAAAGCTCAAATGAGCATGGCCCGTGTTGTTATTTGGCTGATGCAATAGAAACAATGTAATGATAGTGGTGAAATAACTATGATGAAATAGTTGTGGAGAATTGGCGAAGTGAGAGCGATATCTTGCGAGTCAGTCTGCTTCGAGATACGCGGCAAAGAACATTACAAGCGACTTGCTGTGCGAAGTGCCAGTATGATCATACAGTGATCATGCCAGGAGATGAAGAGCCAACTGCTCCGGTGCCTACACCTTATGATCTGGCATCAGAAGTGGGATCGGTCGTGCATTACTTGAAGCGCAACACAAATATTTACGGGACTTAATTAAATCGATGCAGATTCCCAGAACAGCGACGCAACTCAGCAAGTGAATTTTGCATATTAAATTGATTCTTTAATAACCTCCTTGTTTTGCATTCGATTCCAACCAAATTTACAGGAATCATTGAGAATACAATGCTCTAGGTCTTTTATTACGAGTTTTACAGCTTTTGGAGGCGGAAAGGGGCGTGACAAAAATCTAAAACAAACTTGATCTGCGTGGACCTATAAGAGTACTGTCACCTAATTTAGTAGATCTAGCTCTTATAGTCTCTGAGATTTAGGTGCTTATACAGACGGATAGACGAACATGGCTATATCGTCTCGGCTGTTGACACTGATCAAGAATATATATACTTTAAGGGGTCGGAGATTCCGCCTTCTGCCTGTTACATACATTTTCTGTTGGCACTAAGTTATAATACCCTTCTACCCTATGGGTAGCGGATATAAAAATGATGCGGTGGATTCGACACTCACACTCGCTAAGCACGAGTGGCATTGGCACTCGCACTTGGTAAGCACAAGTGGTATCGGCACTCGCACTTGCTAAGCACAAGTGGTATCGGCACTCGTACTCGGAAGGCACGAGTGCCATTTGCACTTGCACCCGTATTTATGACTCCTGTGAATTTGGTTGAGATCGAATGAAAAACAAGAAAGTTTTTAAAGAATCAATTTTATATGCAAAATTCACTTGCAGCTGCTCACTCTTTGTTTGTTTAGTTGTGTGACTATGTCGGTGTTGTGGATTTTACCTGCTATTTTCAAATATATAAAAAAAAAAAAAAGTTTCAGTATATTCATTGGTATAATTTTTGTTAAAATATCATTTACATTTTTTGTTTTCTCTCGAAATGGGTTTGCGGGTATCATACGGTCGAGCACTCTCGACTGTAGTTTTCTTACTTGTTATGATCGGCAAAAGGGTGGAAATTAATACTCGAAATTGTTGCTGTGAGTATTTTATGCGCAAGTGTAGATTGTGATCTATACTAATATAAATAATAGTAGCTAAATGAAAAATTTACTAACATACAAATTCAGTGAACAAAGGAAATCCAAAATTGAATTCAACTTAAATTTACCTGTTTATTGACTCATTTTTAAATTCAGTCAGTGGTAAAATTAATATTTTAAGGATACTGAAAATCTACCTGTATTAATTTTAAATTAATTAAATTGTATGTTTTTGACCTTGTGGTAAATGTATGTACATATATGTATAACAAAAAGGGTTATAGCAGATATCTGTAATTTCCGGAAATTCCATAAAAAGTCAGTGCAAAGCATGCAAAAGGCACTCATAAAATAGAACCGCGAACAGCTGCGTCGCGACGCAAAATCATTTACGATCAAGAAAGGAGGTGGGGTAAAAACACTCGAATACTTGCCCAACCATTCGAATCATTGTCGACATATTCGGGTGGATTTCGAATATTGTCACAAGTGCAAGAATGATCAGTTGCCGAAATGCAAGACACTCGTCAATCACAAGTGTTTAAATCACGAGTAGCAAATTGATTCGGTCCCGAAAAGGCACACACAAGTTATGACCGAGTGGCCGAAGCGCAAGCACTCGCAATGATTATGTGTGTGTATGTCTTGAATTTTGCTTAAGGGTGCGAGTAGCATCGCAACACAAAATTTCATGAGTATGAGTAGTTGACCAAAAACAACCACCTTTGACGTTCTCTGATCCCGACTCAATAGAACGCACAGCATTCGTTACAACAGAAGGCCAATATGAATTTATAGCCTTGCCATTTGGCTTGACGAACGCATCATCTGTCTTTCAGAGAGCCATAATGCGAGCTATGGGTGATGCGGCATATTCGTATGCCATTGTTTACATTGATGATGTCTTATTGTTTCTAGCACAAAATAGGAGGCCTATAATAGACTTAAGGAGGTAATGCAAAGGTTGTCTAATGCCGGGTACTCTTACAATATAGATAAGTGTTTCTTCTTGCAGCCAAGTGTTAAGTATTTGGGGTAAAAAATTGAAAACGGCGAAATAAGACAAAACCCGCGAAAGATTCAAGCATTGGCCGCATTGCAACCCCCACAGACAGTTACGCAACTAAGACAGTTTATTGGCTTATCTTCCTACTTTCGACAATTCGTTCCTCGATTTTCTGAATTAATGAAACCCTTGTATTTGTTAACGTCAAAAAAACAGCAAATTCGAGTGGCATCAGAAGCATGAGCAGGTGCGCCAAGAAATAATATCTGCATTGGTTAGCGATTCAGTTCTTATCATTTATGAACCACAATTTCCGGTTGAACTGACGCTGGTGCAGATGGCTATGGAGCTATATTAATGCACAAGATAAACGGCGAATCAAGAGTTATAGAATATTAGAGCAAGTGTACTACAGGGGCTGAAACAAGCTACCACTCATATGAACTGATGACACTGGCAGTGTACAAGGCAGTGAAACATTTTCGTCGTTATTTGTAGTGTCATCCATTTGTTGTATTGGCGGACTGTAATTCACTCAAAGCTACCCGTAATAAAATAGATTTATCGCCGTATGTCCATCGCTCGTGGGCATATCTGCAGTCCTTTGAGTTTAAGGTAGAATATAGAAAAGGAAACAGTATAGCACATGTAGATTTCCTTTCGCGCAATCCACTACCAATCGACAAGGTTACTAAGTCTACCAAAATAACGGAAGTACGTATAAATTATGTCCACTGGATCCGTCCAGCGTAGCTCCTTGTATCCAATTGAGTACTTCAAGATTTGTCTCGCGTAGTTCCTTGAATCTACTGGTGGACGATTAGGGTGGAGAGTAAACTATACCCCCTATTGCTGGCCTCGGGCTCCGACAATAATAATAATAAAATATATGATTTACGGCAACTGCCGGACTAAGACATTTATTTGCTGCTTATCGTTCAAGCGCTCTGTTCAAGACTAAATTTACAAACTGCAAAAATATTTTACTTAAGCTCAACCAAAGCTCGCATCACGCCACAATTCATAGTCGGCAAGCCGACTCAGCATAATCATAGGCGATAACGGAAACTCTTGCGACATAACAAAAGTGTCCGGTTACCATCGCTGATCATTGCAGCTATTGCGCTCTGACACAAAGTATTCAGCGCTGCACTTGCGAGGGTTGTTAATATAATTTTGCGAGGGTAATTCATATACTATTTGCTAATGGTGTTATCCCATAACTACTCCCCCCTCAAGTTCGTTACCGTCCTCGGTCACGCTGAACTTGTTGATGACTTCCTGTATCCCTCTCGAATCTCGCCTTCTCCTTAGCATTTGAAAAAGGAAAAGCGAACCAGTGAGGATGATACTCAATCCTATTCCGGCTCCAAACCAATACCTGGGCGTCCATGATGACGTCATTTCTTCTCTGAACCCTTGAATGGTTAATAGGTTGTGGGTGTTTAACCTGTGGAGCACCGGGTCGTGGCCTATAATGTTCAACAGCGGGGACCCTGCTATGCCTGGCGCCTTGCTCACGCCTTCACGTATGTTGACGTATTTGGTCGTTGACGATTGCCTGCCACTCGAAGGTGACGAGGTGCGTTCCGTTTGTTGCAATCTCTGGTCCGCCGTCCGTGCTAACCCTCGCTGGACTCTCGTTGATAATTATTACGCAGTCGTCAATGAGCGTGATAGGTTCCAAATGGCTGGGCTGCATATGGCACAGAGCCGTGCCACCAGCATAAAGCGCTCTCGACGCAGGTGTCATGCGTCGCCGCTTTGCAGTAGGTGGAGTAGGTTGTCGCAGTGCACTCATTTAGCGGTAGGATATCTCCATCGCATTCAGCTACTGTGTCATCTTGAAGTTTTAATATAATGTGTCGGTGTGACACGGGGAAGACGGTAATCTTTTTGCAAACAAACTTAATTCTAGGATAAGCAATTAGGATGTGGATTACGTTTTCGGTCGATGCTTCCATCAGACTAACTACAGGTGTGTCTATTGTATGTTCCACCAAAAACTTCAAATCGTTATTATCAAAAATGGTTGGGTTCACTATGTTTGACTGTTAGCATCAAATTTTGGATTTCTGTTATTAACATTCTGTTTCTGGCCAGAAGGGCCTCGTATAAGTGAGAAGTGTCGACAAAATCTTTCTGTTTGTTTTTAATAATTTGATTGATGGCGTCACTTAACTTATTAATTTGCTTCTGTGTTTCTGAATTTATTAAAACCTGTCTATTGTTTGAATCAATTAGCTGGGATTCTGTTATTTTGATTCTTTCAAGGTCTTCGGCATCAGGGGTGCCTGCGACCACCTTGAGTGCTGTACCCAGAAAATCTAGGCTTCTGGCTATCCTATGGAGTATTTTCAAAACTGACAAAAGACTCCTTTTGTGGTCTTATCGACCTCTAACAATTTTCGCATGTGTGATTGCGGGAATAGTTTGGATAAATTTTCAGTGTTCTCTGTAATTGCTACAAAATCAGACAAATTACTAGTGTGTTTCAAATAATCCCTCTGCTCCCATACCAACGCGTCCCCATCTATTATGGGTATATATTTGGAATGCCAGCAGTCGGTAATCCGAGCATTCGAAGATACTGCTATAAGTAGGATCGTGCCAACAATCCTGTAAGATAAACAAGTAAGAAAGCTACAGTCGAGAGTGCTCGACCGTATGATACCCGCAACCCATTTCAAGAGAAAACAAAAAATTTAAATGATATTTTAACAACAAATATACCAAAAATATACTAAAACTAGTGTTTTGTTTGTATATATTTGAAAATAGCGGGTAAAAATCCACAACACAGACATGGTCACACTGTCAACTAAACAAACAAAGCGCAGGCAGCTGCAACTGAATTTTGCATATAAAATTGATTCTTTAATAACTTCCTCGTTTTTCATTCGATCTCAACCAAATTCAGCCAACTAAATTATGCATACCAAAATTCAATGCTCTAGGTCTATTATTACGGCTTTTACAGTTTTTGGGGGCGGAAAGGGGCGTGGCAAAAATCTAAAACAAACTTGATCTGCGTAAGACCTTCACGAATACTGTCACCAAATTTGAGATCTCTAGGTCATTCACACACTTAAAACGTCCATATGCATTGGGCACAACAATTTTGATAAATAATTTAATGAATAACGTTTGTTCTACTTATCCCATTTGTACCAAAATTACAGGAGTGTCAAGCGCAGATGAGTTACCAAATTACACATCATTACACAAAGAACTTTTGGAGTTATACGCGATTTAAATAAAAAAACTTGACTTTTTCTAGATTAATGCTTATTGTGGGCGAAGGGAGAGTGGCATCCAACTTTTGAAATAAACTTGATCTGCGTAGGGTATGAAGGAACCTTTTTGCCAAATTTGGTGTCTCTATGTCTTATAGTCTCTGAGATCCAGGTGTTCACACAGACAGACAGACGGACAGACGGACATGGCTATATCGTCTCGGCTGTTGACACTGATCAAGAATATATATACTTTATGGGGTCGCATCTGTCGAGATTGTTTTCCTGTGCCTTCGTAATTTTTTCTTTAACGGTTCGCCTGATGTCGCTAAACTCCGAATGTATGATCTCTATAGGCTTTTTACCGATAACCGAGTGAAGTGTTTTATTGTATTCTACCGTTGCCCTCATTACCAGTTCAATTGTATCATCGATTTTCTTGTCCAATTTTAGACATCTCGCGATTTCGGCTAAGGTGCTGTGAAAACGCTTTACCTGCCCATTTGAAATGCTGTGGAGTGGGGATGCGTTCACGATATTTATATTGTAGTTATTTTTGAGAAGTGGCGTTATAGTTTTCGACTTGAAAGCTGGCTCATTGTCGCATTAAACAGATTTAGTGTTTGGAAATAAGTTTATCAATTGCAATATAGGGGGTTTTACGTCCACTATCCACTATTTAGAGAACTTGTCTATGCAAGTTAGAAACTGTTTTTTATCTGTGTTGAAAACATCGATGTGAAGCATTTCCCCGGGGTAGGAAGGAATTGGTGTTATTCCAAGCTCTTGCTTTTTGGGGTGCCTATCGTACTAAATGGCGAGTTTTACTGCCGAAAAGTATAAAATTGCGTTTTAAAGGAAAACGTGCTTCTTCTAGGATTATTTGATTCCTGAAGACTCTAAAAATGATCTGAGGCTGTACAGATTTTTGGGTTTGAGTATTTCTGTATGGCTCTGACCTTTTCGGGATCAGTTTTGGCTCCACCTTTGGTCACTATAAACCTTAGGTACTCGACGCTTTGCTTCAAGAATTTTGTTTTCTCCTGAGAGACTATCATATTCGCATCGCTTAAGCACTTTAGTACTGTGCCGATGTGCCGAACATGATCAGCTTCGTTTTCGGAGAAAATTATTACGTCATCTACATAGACGTAACATTTTTTCCCGATTTGTTCTCTAAGGACGTCATCTATGGTTCTCTGAAAGATGCTTCCAGCATCTTTAAGACCAAAGGGTGGGCGACAGAACTCATATTTTCCGCCGTTTATCGAAAATGAGGTCTTCTCGCGGTCTTGTTCCGCCAAAGAGATTTGATGGTACCCTGATTTCATATCAAGGGTAGTGAAAAATTTTGCGTTTCCTAGATTCGCAAGAATTATGGGAATGCAAGCCATTGGGTAACGGTCCAGGATCGTTATTTCATTCAATTTCATAAAGTCGATTACCAAACGTTTATTTCTGTTACCGTTGGCATCGGTTTCCTTTCTGTCAACTACCCAAGTTGGGCTGTTTTACGTGGATTTTGATGGTCTAATTATACCATCCTTCAGTAGCTGTTTGATTTCGTTGCTTACGAAATCTGCCACACCCATAGGATGTGGGTACAACTTTGAATACACAGGTTCATTGTCTTCTGTACGGATAGTGGCGACGACAGAAGTGTTAAAGGGTAGTGCCTCGTTAGAGGTCGAAAATACCTTTAATCTTCCTAATATCATCTTTTTAAATTCCTTTTTGATCTATTTCGGCACTACTATGTCATTCACATCTGTGAAGTTCACGCTGTCACAGTTGTGGTACTGAAGCTTTTCCGATGTGTTCTTGTACTCTAGGGTGTTATTGTTTAAGTTCAATGTTACTCCTGCTTTCGTTAGGAGGTCGAAGCCTATGATGGCATCGAACGTACTAAGCGTGTCTAGTAAGAAGAATGGAGAAATTTTTTGAAAAATGGACATCAAATATTTATTTTTGATTTTACTGGAGCCGTGTACTGAGCTCACGGTGAAAGGCTTGTCGACTGGAATTACGTTCTTTAGCTCCTTTACGGGCTTTACGTAATTCTTCGCCGCCCCGGTGTATTAGGATTTTTAGTTTTTTTCCAGCCATCTGCCGTTCCATGACGGGTAGCCGCGAGCTTCCACTAAAAAATTCAATAAGTCATTTCCGCAGGCTGAGTCGCTATCATCATCTATGTTACTAACTGCGTTCTCGGCTACATTCCTATAGTTCTCTGAACTACCTGAACTAATAATGTTAGAGGTATTTCCAAATTGTCCGCTATACCGAAACTTTTTGAGAAAATTATTACATTTCAACTTAGTAATTTTTGTAGATCTATTGTCTCTCCCTTCCAGCATGGTTTTGTAAAACAGAGATCTACGACTACCAATCTATTAGAGTTTTCTTCTCTAGTGATCAACGGTTTTCAGAATAAGTTGCAAACTGATGTTATTTATACTGACTGTAGTAAAGCATTTGACTCTGTTAACCATTTCCTATTAGTTAAAAAATTAAACTTGATTGGATTTCCATATAATTTTCTGTTATCTTAATAATAGAACTCAAACAGTAATATTTAAATCCGAAACTTCTAAACCTGTCTTTGTAACCTCAGGTGTTCCTCAGGGTAGTCATCTCGGTCTTTAAAACCTTTTCATTAACGATCTTCCCAATGTTATTTTAAATTCTAATATATTAATATATGCTGATGATGTCAAGATTTGCCTAATTTATAATAATATAGCTTCTAACTCCCTTTTGCAAGCTGATCTTGATCGTTTTTATTCCTGGTGTAAAAGTAATTATCTACTACTAAATTGTTCGAAATGTAAGGTTATGTCGTTTTACAGAAACTCCGCTAACATCAGTAATTATACTCTTAACATGGTACCTCTGATTAGAGTAGACGATGTGCATGATTAAGGAGTTCTTCTAGATCATAGGCTAAAGATTGACAAACACATTTCAATTACTGTCAACAAATCGACTCAAGTTCTTGGGTTCATCAAGCGATGGGCAAAGGAATTTGATGACCCTTATACGACAAAGCTTCTTTTTGTTTCGCATGTCCGTCCCATTCTGGAATACGGTTCTTGTATTTGGTCACCACAATACTCAAATCATAAAAATCTTATCGAGTCTGTTCAAAAGAAATTTCTGCTTTTTGCGTTGAGAGGCTTTAACTGGGTTTCAGGTATTGACTTACCCTCTTATTATAGTAGACTTCTTTTACTTAATCTTCCCTCATTAACTAATCGTCGTAGCATGCTTGGGGTTATGTTTATAGTCAAACTACTAAAGGATGAAATTGATTCTCCTTACCTGCGTAGGCATATAAACCTTTCTGTCCCAGTTAGACATACACGTAACTTAACCTATGTACAACTAACTAGTCTAAGCATGAACCTTTTGGAGTTCTCTGTGCTGACTACAACAGACTCTACTGTGTTTTCAACGTTGATGCATCTCTTATAAATATTAAAAATTGTATTCTATCATTCTTAGCTAACAATAATTAGCAACTAACATGGTGTTGAAAATTAAAACAAACATTAAATACTAGCTAACTAACCTACCATCTGACCTGATTGGGTTTTTCCTGGGTTGTCCCCAATCCATACAGCGAATGCTGGGTTAGATTAATATTGCTTAAACACCCCAGAGATTTCATATTTTAATTTTAATTGAATTATTTTTTTATATTTTAAACTATAAAAATATTTTTAATCATAATTTTACTCTTTTAGTCATAATTATATTAATTTCTTCAATGTCGACAGTTCATAGTCGGCTTTAAATAAAATAAAATAAATAAATAAAAAAAAAGTAAATGATACACTTTTCACTTATTAGTCTGACTTTCCGATTATTTGAAATCGGTTATACGCAAAACTGTTTTAATGTAATTGCTACTTTGTTTGTTTTAGTATATGATGTTAGCTCAGTTTATTTTGGCAGATCAATCACTTTCACCACTATTCGTTTTAAAATTTGGGTTTTGATGTTTTTAGCAGAACGTACATGTTACATTCAGTGTGTGCGTGAGTTCTTAGTATTTAGTTGGGCGCCAATTATGTCCTCTGGATCCGCCCAGCGTAGCTCCTCGTATCCAATTGAGTACTTCTAGATTTGTCCCGCGTAGTTCCTTGAATCTACTGGTGGACAGTTAGGGTGGAGAGTAAACTATACCCCCTATTGCTGGCCTCGGGCTCCGACAATAATTATAATAAAATATATGATTTACGGCAACTGCCGGAGTAAGACATTTATTTGCTGCTTATCGTTCAAGCGCTGTGTTCAAGACTAAATTTACAAACTGCAAAAATATTTTACTTAAGCTCAACCAAAGCTCGCATCACGCCACAATTCATAGTCGGCAAGCCGACTCAGCATAATCATAGGCGATAACGGAAACTCTTGCGACATAACAAAAGTGTCCGGTTACCATCGCTGATCATTGCAGCTATTGCGCGCTGACACAAAGTATCCCGACACAAAGTATTCAGCGCTGCACTTGCGAGGGTTGTTAATATAATTTTGCGAGGGTTATTCATATACTATTTCCTAATGGTGTTATCCCATAACTTATATGCATGGTAGATATAACAGATAACTGGCTACATGCTACATGCCCCCTTAAAGGAGGGGCAGTTGGCCATCAATTGCACATCCAATAGAGTCACAAAGCTTAGTCCGTTAGAGTTACTAATTGGTAAAGAGGCAAGACCAATGAGCATGAGGCCAATGGTAGAAGAAGAAAATATTGACATTGAACATGTTAGATCAAAGGCCTTGTAAAACATAAAGAATAATGCAGAATATGAGAAGCAACGATATGATAAGAATAATGCTAAGATAGTAATTTACATGTGACCATGTCCTGCACAAAAGTGAAGAACTTCAGCAAACAAAACTAGATCCAAAGTTTAAAGGACCCTTTGTTATAATAGAGAGCCTAGATGGTGACCGATATATGATGAAATCTCTTTCAAGCAAACGAACATATAAGTATGCCCACGAGCAGCTGCGTGCGATGCC
The DNA here is from genome assembly GCA_035047365.1 of Drosophila ustulata. NCBI lineage: Eukaryota > Metazoa > Arthropoda > Insecta > Diptera > Drosophilidae > Drosophila > Drosophila ustulata. The sequence goes on along the minus strand of JAWNPT010000065.1, from coordinate 439,637 downwards.
TAATGAGGTAGATGCAGATGAGTGCGATAGATCGCCGACTGAGGCACTCGTAGGTACCATAAACTCGGATTAAATCATTTACAAAGGCTATAGCCGTGTCATGTAGTAATCTGCGCAGTAACTGCATGACGGGGCTAGGTGGCTCCAGAGAGACCAGTGCGCAGAGTGTGCTGTGGCGGGAAATTTGTTCGGTAAAATTAAGTTAACAAAAAAAAACAAAAACAAGTAAGAAAGCTACAGTCGAGAGTGCTCGACCGTATGATACCCGCAACCCATTTCGAGAGAAAACCAAAAACTTAAATCATATTTTAACAAAAAATATACCAAATATACTAAAGCTAGTTTTTTTTGTATATATTTGAAAATAGCGGGTAAAAATCCACAACACAGACATGGTCACACTGTCAACTAAACAAACAAAGCGTGGGCAGCTGCAAGTGAATCTATCTCAACCAAATTCACAGGAATCATTGGGAATATAATTATTATTATGCATACCAAAATTCAATGCTCTAGGTCTATTATTACGGCTTTTACAGACTTTTGGGGGCGGAAAGGGGCGTGGCATCCAACTTTTGAAATAAACTTGATCTGCGTAGGACCTATAGGAGTACTGTCCCCAAAGTTGGTAGCTCTAGCTCTTATAGTCTCTGAGATCTAGGTGTTCATACAGACGGACAGACGGACATGGCTATATCGTCTCGGCTGTTGACACTGATCAAGAATATATATAGTTTATGTGGTCGGAGATGCCTCCTTCTGCCTGTTACATACATTTTCTGTTGGCACTAAGTTATAATACCCTTCTACCCTATGGGTAGCTGCTTATTAAAAATTTGCCTTTAAGCTCGACAGCATGTTTAAAGGCTTTTAAAACAGGTACAGATTCAGCGAACATTTTTGGGAAAGTACAATCCAGATGAGACAACAGTTCCCGATTGGATCTCGACTGCAAGTTTGACAAAGTCAATTGGATAAGGCGCGGGTAGTGGACGTGACTTTCAACTTTTGGTACTGCTTTTAATAGAAGTGGAATTCTTAGAATACGTGGCTTCCGTCTGTACTCCAGGAACGGTGGTAATACTCCGACGAACGGTCAGTATTAGTTCACATAAACTAGTAAAGTCGAATGTAAAAGTTGGTCTACTGTCGATCGTTTGGCCTAGAACTTTATATATGAATATTCTATAGCTATTGTTTTTATACCCGCTACCCATAGGGTAGAAGAGTATTATAAGTTAGTGCCAACAGAAAATGTATGTAACAGGCAGAAGGAGGCATCTTCGACCCCATAAAGTATATATATTCTTGATCAGTGTCAACAGCCAAGACGATATAGTCATGTCCGTCTGTCTGTCCGTATGAACACCTAGATCTCAGGGACTATAAGACATAGAGACACCAAATTCGGTATATATGTTCCTGCATTCCTTACGCAGATCAAGTTTATTTCAAAAGTTGGATGCCACACTCCCTTCGCCCACAATATGCATAAATCTAGAAAAAGTCAATTTTTTTTTTGTAAATCGCGTATAACTCCAAAAGTTCTTTGTGTCATGTTGTGTAATTTGGTAGGCCATATGTGCTTAATACTCTTAAAATCGGATAGGTAGAACAAAAGTTATTTGTTAAATTATTTATCAAAATAGTTGTGCCCAATGCATATAGATGTTTTAAGTGTGTGAAAGACCTAGAGATATCAAATTTGGTGACAGTATTTGTGTAGGTCTTACGCAGATCAAGTTCTTATTATATTTTTGACACGCCCCTTTCCGCCCCCAAAAACTGTAAAAGCCGAAATAATAGACCTAGAGACCTGAGTTTTGGTATGCATAATAATAATGATAGTCTTAATGACTCCTTGGTTGAAATCGAATGAAAAACAAGGAAGTTATTAAAGAATCAATTTTATATGCAAAATTCACTTGCAGCTGCTCGCGCTTTGTTTGATTAGTTGACAGTGTGACCATGTCGGTGTTATGGATTTTTATCCGCTATTTTCAAATATATACAAAAAAAAAAACAAATTTCAGTATATTCCTTGGTATATTTTTTGTTAAAATATATATATATTGGACGTTGCCGCGCGGGCCGTAGGGGCGCACCATGTAGCTTGTGGCAACGGACAATCGCGAACATAAAGTAAAAATATATTTTAATTAATTTGAAAGTTACATAATTACACACTAGACAGATGACTTAATATCAAATTTCTAAGAGTGGAAAACGAAGAAACATTATTTATTATAGAATAGTACTCGTTATAGTTAGAACATAAAATACGGAAAGGATTATGTAAAGCATAGTTTTCACTACAAAGTGGAAGGGAAAGAGGTAAAAAGTTCCTTGTATTTCTGATCGGAACCTTAAAATTAATTTGGCTAATCAGTTCGGATGAATCGATCTCACCATTAATGAGCTTATGCAAAAAAATAACACCAAGCATGGTTCTACGATCAGAAAGTGAAGGAAGATTGATTAGTAAAAGTCTACTGCGATAGGATGGTAAAGGAGTGTTAGCACTCCAATTAAGACCCCGAAGGGCAAACAAAAGAAATTGTTTTTGTACCGACTCTATTCTTTCCTGATGAACCTTTTATTGGGGACACCAAATACAAGAGCCATATTCAAGAATAGGTCGAACAAGAGAAGTATAAAGAGTTTTAGTGTTGTAGGGATCATTAAATTCTTTCGACCAACGCTTAATGAAACCAAGGACACCTATTGCACGATTAGTTATATCCAAAATGTGCTTGTCAAATTTAAGTTTGGGATCGAGCAGAATACCTAGATCTTTAACAGACTCAATGCGCTCAAGAGGTTTTGCATGTAGGAAATAAGTATTGTTAAAAGGCAAACGCCTGTAAAAAGACATTACGTTACATTTATTGCAATTAAGATTTAAAAGGTTTATTTGACACCAAGATTGGAAACTATCAAGGTCAGCTTGCAGCATTTGACCAGATTGAGAATCAACTGACGTTAAACAAAGCTTGACATCATCGGCAAACATTAACACACGAGAAAATTTAATAACGGATGGAAGATCAATGCTACACGGGTCTCTAGGTTCATCAACACTTCTAAAGTAGGATGATAAGGATCTTCAGGACGGGATAAAGGTTCAGATCGGGAGACAGATGTAAGGGAAGGATCCAAAACAAAAACCAGGTCAAGCAATCTATATAAAGAATTTGGAATAGCATTGATTTGACTTAATGATAATCCAAACAAATTATCTATAAAATCATGCTGGGACGCAGAATTTAAAGCGTTGGAGTCAGAATTTGATAGCCAAGTCATTCCTGTAATATTAAAATCACCAAGAACAACAAGACTATCGCGATCAGATAGCAAAGTAGAGACAGAAAGTATAGCCGAAAAATGTGAAGAATAGACAGAAGAATCAGAAGATGGAGGAACATACGAACAAGTTATAAAAATACAAGCACCATGAACGGACAATTTTACAGCTACGAATTCTAAATCGACAGCACAATCAATTGTAACTACTTCAGAGGTGAAAGCAACGTCAACTGCGATTAAAACCCCACCTCCACGACGAGGAGGAGTGCGATCTCGTCTATAAATATTGTATTTACTTGAAAGGATTTCGAAGTTTAAAATGTCTGGCCTAAGCCAAGTCTCCGAAAAAGCTACGACATTGTATAGAAAGGACTGACTACTAAGATAGAGATTGCTAAGTTTGCTACACAGACCTCTTACGTTCTGGTAGCCAAGTGAGAAGGATGTTAGTTTTTTGTAGTTACAGAGCTTTTACTCGCAACAGTAGGAAGTTCAACAGGAGTACGAATTTTCTTTTTTGCGGTATATTCCTTTACAATTACATGATCTGGCCAGAACTTTTTACAACAAATGTTGCTAAATTGATCGGCAGAAACAGTAATTTTAAAAGACGATATTTCCCGGGAATAATTTAATTGAAATTTGTCCACTGAAACATTGGCTTTAGATTTGGCCTGAATAAACGCCATGACTTCATCAGAACTTGGCAATTTTTATTTGAACAGACAAACATGGTGATAAAAAAAGAAAATTTGAAACAAAAAACAGACAGCAAAAAAGAAAATTTTTACAAAAAGTTATATTTGAAAGAAAATAAGGTTAGTGTGCAAATAAAAAATAAAAGTTGTAATTTGAAATACCAAATATACAATTTTAAATAAGAAAACGTAATCAACAAAAACGCACCCTAGGGTTAAATCTGTTGACGTTGCTTTACTTGTAAAAGCGCGGGCACGACCGAAACAAGAAACCGCAAACGGAATAACTGAGAGCAAAATAGAGCGCCACCAACACCAACTAATGCGCGCAAGAGAAAACTTGAGAGACCTAAAGAGTAAGTGCAAGAGTGCAAGAGTATGAAAAGCAAAAACAAATTGAACGCAGTGACAAAACAATAAGTAAACACTGTATGCCTTAGAATTTGTTTTTGCGATTTTATGTAAATCAAACAAAATGCGAAATAAATAATAGTTCACAATGTATACTGTTAATTTTGACAAAAGTTTAGCACTAAAAACACAGCTAATAGCGATTACTTGTGTAAACTAAATTTGTAAAAGGTAACACAAATGAAAGTGATAGCAAAGAACGCGAAGAAAAAAACACGTCCGTTTGCGATGCGAGGCGGCGACGAAATATCATTTAAGTTTTTTAGTTTTCTCTCGAAATGGGTTGCGGGTATCATACGGTCGAGCACTCTCGACTGTACCTTTCTTACTTGTTTCAATTAATGTTTGATATGTTCGATAGAGCGATGTATTTTTCTGATTTAGAATAGTTTCACAAAAAGGCTATACTTTCACTTTTTCGAAATATATAATTGCTCGGTCTAAGAATTTTGACACTAGGTGTATATTCTATAGTTTTGTTATTTACAGTTAATGTTTGATATGCTCGATATAGCGATGTTTTTTTATAAATATGATATTTGAACAAAAAAGATACAAACAAATATACAAAAAAGAGTTTTTGTTTTGTTGTTCTGTATATATTTGGAGAAAATCCATAAAATAGCGTACATGTCCACACAGTCAACAAACCAAAACAAATCGCGTGCAGTTGCTTCTGCCCATGCAGCTGTATCCGATTCTTGCCCAATAAAGTTATTTATTGAATATCTTTTATTTTATCAAAATCGAAAACAAACTTGATTTGTGAAAGACATAGTGTCACCAAGATTAATGTCTCTAGGTCTTATAGTGTCTAAGATCTAGGTGTTCATACAGACGGACAGACGGGGATGGCTATATTGTCTCGACTGTTGCCACTTATCAAGAATATGTACACTTTTTGGGGTCAGTTGTGGCTCCTGATTGTAACGTACTGTTCAGCCACAAAGCCATTGTCCGGCTAAAAACTTTAACAGAATTAATGCGCTCATGAGGTTTTGAATGTAGAAAATAAGTATTGTTAAAAGGCAAATGACTATAAAAAAATATTCCCTTACATTTATTGCAATTAAGATTAAAAAGGTTTATTTGACAAGAAGATTGGAAGCTATCAAGATTAGCTTGCCCAGATTGACAATCAACTGACGATAAACAAAGCACATTAACCCACGAGAAAATTTAATAACGGATGGAAGGGGCCAAGGTGACTTCCTTGAGGTACACCAGAAGTGACCTTAACAGACTTGGAGAACTTTCTGGGTTCTGATATTGAAATAGCTAGATATCCAGATAATTAAGTTTTTGGGAAATCCCAAGAGATAAAGTTTATGTAGTAATATTGAGTGATTAACAGGGTCAAAAGCCTTACTGAAATCAGTATAAATAACGTCAGTTTAGATTTTGTTTTGGAAACCATTAATTACCGAAGAAGTGAATTCCAGTATGTTGGTGGTAGTAGATCTATATTTCATAAAACCTTGCTGGCATGGTGAGATAATAGATCTACAAGAATGTTGTTACTGTGTGGTTATTCATTTCTCAAACAGTTTCGGAATAGCAGTTTGGAAAAGAACATAACTCGTTAGACAAATTAAAAATATTGTATAAAGGAATTAATAGAGCCTCAGCACAATGCCAAAGCACACATGCTGGAACTCCATTTGGTCATGGTGAAAATACAGGCTTTAGAAACTTTAAATTACTTAATAGTGAACTTTTAGTAATTAAAGGTTTAAAAATGCAATGTGCGTCATTTATCTGATACGGATAAGGCAAAACCTTTCGATCGTTTTGAGATCTATATGTAGTTTGGCAAAAAAAAACAGCTAATAAATCAGCAATAGACTGACCAGTCAGTGTTTAACAGGATCCGAGAGAGTTCATTGAAATCAGTGTTACGAAACTAACGCACGTGTTGCAATCTTGTAGGGTATGCCACACGGGTCTCTAGGTTTATCAACACTTCTAAAGTAGGATGATAAGGATCTTCAGGAAGGGATAAAGGTTGAGATCGGGAGACGGAAACAAAAAATAGGTCAAGCATTCTTTATAATGAATTTGGGATAGCATTGATTTGACTCAATGATGATCCAATCAAATTATCTATAAAAACATGCTGGTACGTGGAATTTAAAGCGTTAGAGTCAGAATTTGATAGCCAAGTCATTCCTGTAGTGTTAAAATCGCCAAGAACAACAAGACTATCGCGATCGGATAGCAAAGTAGAGACAGAAGTATAGCCGAAAAATGTGAAGAATAGACAGAAGAATCAGAAGATGGAGGAACATATGAACAAGTTATAAAAATACAAACACCATGAACGGACAATTTTACAGTTATGAAACATAATCCGCAGCACAATCAATTGTGAAGCAAATGTTGCTAAATTGATCGGCAGGAACAGTAATTTTAAAAGATATTACCCGGGAATATCTGAATTGAAATTTGTCAACTTCAATATTGTCTTTAGATTTCGCCTGAATAAAAGCCATGACTTCATCAGAAGTTTGATCAAGGGCAAGCCTGGAAACAAAAATGTGTTTCTTTGGTAGAACACCAACAAGTGATTTTAAATTAACCGCATCTACGGATGCAACTACAGTCTTGGATGGCTGACCAACAGAAACTGCTGAGGTGGTTAAAACTTCAGTCCATATAACGACTGAAACATGACCGTCGCCGGTGTTAGTAGGAACAATATCCATGGTAGAACATTATTCTCGTCACTACTAACTATTATTGGAGAAGCAGAAGAATAAAAATTAATTAATGTAGGAATAGACGGAGCCGACAAATGATTTGGGTGTGAGGAAAGTTCATTAGCGCTTATGGACAACCTCGGATTGGCCTTTTTACGCTTAGGTGACTCATTCAAAAGTTTCATATTTTTGAATTCATCATCCAGCGCTGAGAAACCTTCAAACAGTTTTTTAAACCGTCCAAAGATATCTCAAAATCCTTTCTTGGTCTGTCGCATAAAGCCCATAATGTCCTTCTCCACATCCCTACATGATTCACATGTCCCCTTCAAGCCTGATTTGGACATTGTCACACAGCCAGCATCAAACAAAATCCATTCTTACGGTTGCACGAACTTGGCGAGGTTTGTTAGCACGGACAAACATGGCGATAAAAAGAAAAATTTGAAACTAAAACAGACAGCATATAAAGAAAATGGTTTACAATGTGTATATTAAAAAATTTAATTAACAAAAACGCACCCTAGGGTTAAATCTGTTGACGTTGCTTTACTTGTGAAAGCGCGGCACGACCGAAAACAAGAAACCGCAAACGGAATAAATGAGAGCAAATAGAGCGCGTCGATAGACGAAAAGAGTAAGTACAAAAGAGTAAGTTTCAAGAGTATGAAAAACAAAATCAAATTAAACGCAACGACAAAGTAATATGTAAACAATGTATGCCTTACAATTTGTTTCTGCAATTTTATATAAATCAAACAAATTGCGAAATAAACTATGATTCACAAGGTATACTATTGATTTTAACAAAAGTAGAACACAGAAAACACAGCTTATAATATTAATTAATTTATATAAGAAATGAAAATGATAGCAAAGAATGCGAAGGAAAAAAAAACACGTCCGTTTGCGATGCGATCTCGATGTATGGAGCAGGGTATGGTACGCCTGTTGGCATACCCGTACCCATTGCCCTGAGTGCTGCTGCGCCAAGCAGATTGCACAAAAATTGTTAATGAGTCTGCACGCAGGCGGTTCTCGGCACTCAAGCGCAGGAAGCAGAAACAACATTTTAGGGAATGGATACCCCGGCAAAATCGGCAGCGGAAGAACTGAGTTCCTCGCGATCGTCTGTTTTTCAGCGCGCGTTCTTTCCTTAGTGCCATCGTTACTGAAAAAGGTATTAAAATAAATCTGGAATGAAACTAAACGGAAATGGAACCTGTAGGTGGACAACGTCCATATGACACTAAATGAAATGGAAAACAGATCGGAGGACTACGTACTGGACGATTAGGAACAGGCGGTATTGGAAAGACCGATAGGAAGTAATAGTAACTTGACTACTGGGCGCTTGAAGACACCGTGTGAGGTCTGTAAGTCGACCACTCGGATTCGATCGTCATCCCCTGATATCCGTGAGTAAAACACCACCCAGGCGCCATTCATTAACAGGCATAGTCTTTTCCTTGACGATTTGTATATTAGCATTTGGTACTTGGAACCTGTTACTCTTAGGAGCTCTTTTAGATATTCTTTCCAGCAACTACAGAACTGTTGCCTTAGAGGCTTGATATTTTGCTAAAGATTGATAATCGATGTGGTCGGGTCACTAACGGAAAGACGCAGTCTCCCAATGAGGAAGTGGCCAGTAGTCAAGGCCACCCAGGTTAGTTGGATCTTGTGACATTGGTGAGATCGGTCTGGAATTCAGACTCGCTTCGACTCTCCTCAAGTGAGTAGCCAGTTCTTCGAACGTGTACTTTGGAGTGAAGATCGCTTTGTAAAATAGAGCCTTGAAACTTTTTACACCTGCTTCCCATAGCCCACTCATATGCGGCGCTCATGGTAGTTTGAAACGCCAAGTTAACGAACTATGGCTGAATATGCTGCTGGACGTTGGAAGCGGTTTCTTCTCCAGCAGGTAGCCAGCAGGTCCACAAACGTGCAATCAGGAACAACGCATCATGTTTGGAAAGGCCCGATGATACTGGAATTTCAGACGGAACGATCAGAATGATCGGACCAGGATGAAGAACGTCGTTGAGACTGAGTCATTTCGTGGATTCGCAGAAAGCATTAAAAACGACACGAACCTTTGTCGTCAAGCTGTTAGGTTTAATGACTGCATTGAGCGCCAAGAAAAAGTTTTGACCAGGAGCATGAGGCGATAGCTTCATGTGGCCTAGGTCCAAGCATTCTTTGATAACGGAATTGTATTCGTCCTTAAGCTCTGGCGTGCGGCTTAAGCGGACCTCATTCTCCAGATACTGCGCTAAGGCATTCTCAGAATAGAAGTGTAATCTTGAATCTACCGTCTTCCTGTCTGACGGTAGATTGTACAAAATTCTGTTCACAAACACTGTCGGCTTTGCCGGCACTCTTACCGGGAGATCCTCTACCTCTCAAAACTTCCAGTGCAAGAACCTCTTTTTGTGCTAAGTGCGTAATGAAAGACGCAATGGATTGTGTCGCACTTACTGGAACAGTGCCGTTTAGGATAATGCCGAAATTGTCTCCTGCCCAATTAGCCTCCCACAAATCTAAGATTTAACGCCATTCAGCACGATAGACGATACATCTACTTGATGTAGTTCGACCTTTCGGAAACTGACATCTGTAAAAAATGAGGACACAACCGTAAACGGTGATTCTCTTTGGAGCAGAGATCACAAGTCCTACTCCTCGGAGCCACTTTTGATTCGAAAGAGTGGACTTTGTTTTAAGTCGTCGGATGGTCTCGTAGAGATTTCAGCTTAAGAAGCTGGCTTCACTTCATCAAGGCCTCAACCGTACGGTAATTTTCGCTAAGGAAGAGATTCATATCGCAACAAAGCGGAATCTTGGACTTGTTGACGAGCGACTGCTCCCATAGCGCCAACGTTAAACGCAAAAATTTGGAAGACCACATAAAAATCAACAGGCAATCCCAATTCTCAGTGGAAATATTCGAGTGCTCGAGAGCTGTTAGGCAGCCTTGAATGGAGCTTGCAACTCTTTAAGAGCAGCTCCAGACTTGGACGGAATTTCGGACAAGCTGAAAAGGATTTTCAGCTGATTATTGACTAGGAGCCTCTTGTTTTCAAATCTCTCGCTCAAATCCGCACAGGCAGATGCCAAACCAACTTTGCAACGAATGCTTTCGCATCGCCATCGGTTTTGGCGTTAAGATGAAACAATTTCTCAACAGAAATCAGTTTTGGATTGTTAATATATACGTTGTCATAAGCAAGTCGCGAAAGGTCGGCCACCGCATATATTCGCCGTTGAACACTTTGGAGTTGCATGGAGGCAACCGGCACCCTCAAAATGAAACGTTGGCCATAGACTGCAGAGGAGCAACAGTTGAGAAGTACTGCACAACGCTCATCGTCTGAGTAGCAGGTGTCATATTTGGCTTGTATCACCGCTAGCTTCACTTTGACAAAGGGACTTAGTGCAGCATTCACACTCAGACTCTACCTTTGGTCGCAGGGAGCAAACTTGATCGAGTTGCACTTTAAGTGTGAAGAGCGAGGTGTCAGAAGCAGACTGGATTCTCACCTCAAACTGACGCAGCTTGTCGAAAACGGCATGGAATCTGAAGAGTTTTGGTGATCTGTTAACCTACTGCTCTTGTCTGTTTAGGACTACTCAGTTGAATTGAAGGCGACTTGCGGCTGGTTGCGGCGGGAAGCGGTGACGCTGTCTTTTTTACAATCGCAGGAACGCTTCCACGAAAATGTGAGGCGGATGGAGACCCTGCCTTGGATTGCGTTGGGTTAACAAGGAGAGGTTTGTTCTCTTTGTCGCTTCCAATTGGCTACTAGGCTCTCACAGATCACAAGTATTAACGTTTTTTTGGGGCTTTGGAGGATTGCGCAGTGATTTTGTGTGGGATACCCAAAAAGGTACTGAAAACACCGAAAATACCAACAAAATGGAGTGCCACAGAAACGTATTCGGCTATTTAAAACATTTTCAAAAATATACCAAACAATATACCAATAGATATACCAGCACTGAAAGTCTGTTTCTGGTATGTTCTTCCTTTGGATGAGCAGGATTACCGGGAAAGGACTGCAGCAACAAAATCAAAAAATAAAACAAGAAAAATACCAAAGGAAATGTGAATTCTTGTATGTAATGTTGGTCCACAGTCTCAGCCCTCGGCTCGTTGCATTCGGACGTGCGCGCTAAGCAGATCTTCGCCCTGCGCCTTGCGCTAGCGAGAGGTTGGTACAGTTTCACCAAACAATCTGGAGTTTGTTTACAATTACTTATTTGCCTGCAAATAAGATCAATTGTAATTATGGATGGAGACTCATCGTCGCAGTCGTTGCCTAGCAATAGGCAAACTAAACTGGAGGAGATGAAGAAAAGTGTTGGCGTAAGCCCTGGATCTTTACGCACCCAAATTTACGCTGATTACCATAGCAAATTAGCAACCTCGTCTCTGACAATTACAATCAGCAGTGATACCTGCGTTACCTGCACAATATCCATATCGCAAAGCAGTTTAATATCTGCTTTTACATATACAGTGGCTTCTACAGTGGGCCCCAATGTTTCTTCGGCTATGGCCACATCGACTGCTAATTCATTGAACGACTTATTCTCAACAATGGATCGAAAAAAAAAATGTTCGTTTCAATCCCGTGAGCAGCATGTAAGTAAGAAGCTTAAAGTTTCTGCAAGCCCTCCCAGAAATATCACTAAAGTTAAGCCGAAGGTCTCGAAAAGTCCAAGGGAGAGACTTGATCATTCGGCATCCACCTCCAAAGCAGCGGCAATAAGTAATAAGCGTTTTGCAGCTCTGGACGATGAAGCTAGCCATGTCATGCAGATGGACTTAGCAGAAATTAGTTCCGACGACGAGCCAGAAACACCTGTAGTTGCCAATGAAAATGAACAACCCCAAAAAACGCTCGCTAAGCCTCCAGCTATTTGTGTGCCTAACGTTGACAACCCCATAAATTTGGAAATCACCTTGGACTCTTGCGTTGGTGCCGACAACTATAGTATGCGTACATCGAAGTTCGGTGTCTCAAGAATATATACTGTCAACTCGGATGCATTCAAATGCAATAAGCATTTAAACTCTGTTAATTGTCAGGACTGGCATCATCAACTCAAGGAGGATAAGCCGTACAGGGTAGTCATCAAAGGAATAAATGCCAGCGTGCCCACAATCAATATCAAGAATGCTCTGGATCAGCTTGGCTTCGAAGTTCTCAACATTTATTGTCCCAGAAAGGCAGACTGGCGCAATATTGAGATTAATGCAGAAGATGATGAAGCAACTGTCAACTACAAGACTCGAATCTATTTTTCGTCAATATTAAACAAGGGCCACAAGCGCCAGGAATCTTAAAACTAAATAAACTTGGCAAGTATAGGATCACTGTTGAGCGCGCTTCTCGTAGAAACGAAATTTTGCAATGTCTGAAATGTCATATGTTTGGTCACTCCAAAAGTTACTGCTTCCAAGAGCCAACCTGTGGCAAGTGTGCTGGATCGCACACGACTGGTTCGGTACTATGCACTAGTGATGACTATTTGTGCGTCAACTGTGGAGGTGATCATGCTTCAACAGAAATGTAAAGTCAGAGCTGAAAAAAACAGATTGCTAAAACCAAAGCCAAGGCTTCCTGACTCCAGCAACACTTCATGAGCAAAACATAACCAGGGTATCACTCGGAGTTTCATCCCTGCTAGCACTGTCAGTTGCAACACTTCCTACGCTTATGTAGCTCGCCTCAAACGGGCTAAACTTGAGCCAAGCGCTCTCAAACATACCCAGCGAGAACCAAACGTGCTGCCTGATAGTAAATTCCTGGCGTTAGAGAACTCAATAAAGGAGATCAACGTAAGAATGGATCAAAATTTTTAAGCTGGTCCAAGAAACTTTGGAGGCAAATAAGGCATTTCGAGAATTGGTCACGGTTCTGATTTCTCGTATGCCAAAATGATGCAACCGACTATAAAAATCGGATTGTGGAATGCACGGGGGCTAGCCAAGAATTCTGAAGAACTCCGGCTATTCCTCAGTGCTCATAATATAGATGTCATGCTGGCCACAGAAACGCATATGAAAGAAGGACAGCGTATATTTCTGCCAGGATATTCCTATCTCCACACCTTTCACCCCAGCGGCAATGCCAAAGGTGGCGCCTCAGTCATTGTGCGCTCGATATTGAGCTACACTCCACTGCCTGCTATCTCAACTGTGGATAGGCAAATAGCCAGAGTGAATCTGCTAACATCGGAGGAACTAGTTGAAATTTCGGCAGTGTATCTTCCACCCAACGAACCATGGACCAGAGTGTGATTTGAATCCCTGTTCGCCGAGTTTGGAAGCAAATTTATTGCTGGAGGTGACTACAAACATGCATGGTGGGGCCCCGCGAGTGGCAACCCGAGTGCCTACTCCAGAGGCAAACTGTTACAAGAAGTAGTAGCGAATAGCCAATTCCAGAGCCCACTTTCTACTCTTGCAACCCACAAAGCACACCATCAGCAATAGATTTTTTTGTTACCAACGGCTTCAACAACAACAGGATCCATGTCCGAACGCTCCACGAACTTTCTTCGGATCACACTCCTATATTGGCTGAAGTGTACGCTTCTCCATTAAGGAAGCCACTACGCGATCGTATACTCGCGCGTGGTGCAGATACGAGGATTTTCAAGGCGCACTTGGAGGAGGCGTTGGATCCCAGCATAGAACTTCAAGAGCAGGAGGATATCGACAACGCCATCAATATCTTCATGAACCAGCTAACACTAGCTGCAACAAGAGCTGCTCCTAGAAACCGTCAACAGGCGAACGAACAACGACAGCTTCAGCTTCCTCCTGCTATCATCGAACTCCTCCGAATGAAGCGCAAAGTCAGAAGAGAGTACGCCAGAACCGGTGATGCTCGACTCCAGCAGATTCATAGTAGATTGGCCAACCGCCTTCACAAAGTGCTGGCCGGCAGGAAGCATTTGCAAATTGACAACTTGCTTGATAGCCTAGGCACGGAGGCTTCTACTAACTACTCCCTATGGCAAATAACTAAAAGGTACAAGACGCTGCCCACAACAAAGTCTGCTTTTAGGGACCCTCCAGGAGGCTGGTGCCGCACTAGTCGTGACAAAGCAAAAGTGTTTGCGAATAATTTAGAGCAACGATTCAGGCCACATGACTTTGCGCCTGAGAGCCATCGCCGAATGATTGCGGAGTCACTTGAAACCCCGTTTCAAATGGCTTTGCCCTCAGATCCTGTCACTCTGGACGAAGTTAAGAATCTAATTTCGAAACTTAAAGTGAAGAAAGCACCTGGCGAGGACTTGCTGGACAATAGGACCATCAGACTGCTTCCAGATCAAGCTTTGCTATTCCTGGTCCTCATTTTCAACAGCATTCTGCGGTTGGGATACTTTCCGAGAGCCTGGAAGTCGGCGAGCATCATCATGATACTTAAACCAGGAAAGCAACCATCAAATGTGGATTCGTACAGGCCTATCAGTCTTCTTCCATCTCTAGGAAAAATAATGGAGAGGCTGATTTTAAACAGAATGCTGAGTGTTGAGGCTGTCATCCGTGCGATTCCCAAGTTCCAGTTTGGTTTTCGCAGAGAGCATGGTACCCCAGAGCAACTACATAGAGTTGTCAACTTTGCGCTGGAGGCCTTGGAGGAGAAGGAGTACGCAGTGGCTGCTTTCTTAGACATCCAGCAAGCGTTTGACAGAGTGTGGCATCCTGGACTTCTACACAAAGCCAAGAAATTGCTTACACCACAGCTTTTCTTGCTAATAAGTAGTGTGCTTGGCCCTACATTGTATATATTATTCTCTGCCGACATGCCGACACACTTATCTATCACATCACTTGCACGAAAGGATACGCTGGTCGATACCTACGCTGACGATACCGCGGTGCTCACCAAAAACAGCTCCATAGACCTGGCAAAATTAGGTCTTCAAGAGTATCTAGATGCATTCCACGAATGGGCTAGGAATTGGAACGTGTGCATCAATGCAGATAAATGCGCTAATATGACCTTCGCAAATTGTGTGCGGAGCTGCCCGAGTGTGACGCTTAATGGTAGAGTGCTAACCCACTCACCATCACACAAATATCTAGGAGTCATCCTAGACAGAAGGCTTAAATTCGAAAGCCATATCAAGTCGCTGCTGCAATCCTACAGAACCAAGATAAAACGCATGTCCTGGCTACTCGCAGCTAAAAACAAGCTTTCGCTGGACAACAAGGTTCGTATCTATAAGTGCATTTTAGCTCCGAGCCTTTTCTATGCAATACAGGTGTACGGTATAGCAGCCAAAACGCATCTTAACAAAATCCGCGTGATTCAAGCCAAGACGCTAAGGAGGATATCAGGAGCTCCATGGTACATGAGAACGGCGGACATTGAACGCGACTTCAAAGTACCTAAAATTGTCGACAAAATTCAGGCGATTGCTCAAAAATATACGGAGAGTCTCGGCGGTCACCCAAACAGACTAGCTAGGCGCCTAACGAGCCATCGCACTACGGTCAGGAGAAGACTGAAACGCCATCATCCTCAAGACCTGCTGGCTCGGGTTTTGACTTAATAATATCAACAATACTAAAGTTTATATCTAGCATATCCTTAGGCTTAATGTATATAATTTGTCCATAGTTTAGATTTATTATGTTCTGTTTACATAATTAATTTTGTTTGTTTATTATTTCGGATTTGATTAAGTTGCCCAGTTAGGTAACAGTACACATATCCATGTTACCATTTCGTTGTTATTATTAATAAAAAAAAAAAAAAAAAAAAAAAAAAAAAATATTTTGGTCGGTTAGTTTTGTAGCATAATTTTGAGCAAAAATAGTCAACAAAGGAGAAAACAAATATTTTGTCTGTTTGATATTTAATGCAGTCGAAAGAAAATAACACAATATAATTCTACAAGCCAGAGAACAGAAGGTTTTTTATTGTTTATTTTTATTTATTTAACGTCGACTATGAACAGTCGACATTGAAGAAATTATAATATAAAATTATGACTAGAAGAGTAAAATTATATTAAATAAATATATATTTTTATAGTTTAAAATTAAAAAAACAAAGGTGTAAAAAATAATTCAATTAAAATTAAAATCTCTGGCGGTATTTAAGCAATATTAATTTAACCAAGCTGCATGGATTGGGGAAAACCCAAGAAAGAGCCAATCAGAAGATACCTACCTAGTATTTTATTTTTGTTTCCAGCCCATGTTAGTTGCTTGTTATTGTGAGCTAAGAGATGCGTCGGCGTTGAAAACACAGTAGAGTCTGTTGTAGCCAGAACTCGAAAAGGTTCATGCTTAGAATAGTTAGTTGTACAGAGGTTAAGGGATAGAGGTGTGAAGTTACGTGTATGTCTAACTGGGATAAAGGGGATTATATGCTTAAGAAGGTAGGAAGAATCTATATCACCCTTTAGTAGTTTGACTATAAGCATAACCCCAAGTATGCTACAGACTCGATTAGATTTTTGTGATTCAAGTATTGTGGTGATCAAATACAAGAACCGTATTCCCGAATGGGACGGACAAGCGAAACAAAAAGAAGCTTTGTCGTACAAGGGTCATCAAATTCCTGTGCCCATCGCTTGATGAACCCAAGAACTTTTATTATTTTAAAATAAGCAGGAATGTAGAGTTAATTCTGCTGTAGGAAAGACAATAAGAACAACGCGCAATGAGTGTGGCTTAGTGTGCCAAATAACGGAAAGCTGACGACAGTGTATGTATGTATGTATGCTGGATCGACTACCACTCAATAGCAATAAGGAAGTGTATGTATGTACTTTTGCCGTGTATGTCTGTCTATATACTACTAGTATATATGTATGTATGGGTGTGTGACACTGCCGAAACTTGCTTGCACTGCTGGATCGACCACCACTCAATAGCAATTTGGAAGTGTATGTATATATATGTATGTACTTATTGCCGTGTATGTCTGTGTATAGACTACTTTGGGCCAAAAAGTGAATTCTCAATTTAAATTCGCTGACATTTCGGACTAGCTCTTTATACCCGCTGCCCATAGGGTAAAAGGGTATTGTAACTTAATGCCAACAGAAAATGTATGTAACAGGCAGAAGGAGGCATCTCCGACCCCATAAAGTATATATATTCTTGATCAGTGTCAACAGCCGAGACGATATAGCCATGTCCGTCTGTCAGTCTGTCCGTCTGTATGAACACCTAGATCTCAGAGACTATAAGAGTTAGAGCTACTAAATTTGGGGACAGTACTCTTATAGGTCCTACGCAAATCAAGTTTATTTTAAAAGTTGGATGCCACGCAACTTTCCGCCCCCAAACCTGTAAAAGCCGTAACCCAGAGCATTAAATTTTGGTATGCATAATAATAATTATATTTTCAATGATTTCTGTGAATTTGGTTGAGATCGAGTGAAAAACAAGGAAGTTATTAAAGAATCAATCAAGAATATGCAAAATTCACTTTCAGATGCTCGCGCTTTGTTTGTTTAGTTGACAGTGTGACCATGTCGGTATGCTATTGATTAATATACCCGATATTTTCAAATATATACAAAAAAACAAGTTTCAGTATATTTTTTGTTAAAATATCATTTAAGTTTTTTGTTTTCTCTCGAAATGGGTTGCGGGTATCATACGGTCGAGCACTCTCGACTGTAGCTTTTTTACTTGTTTTTTTTGGTTGTTGGCAGAACTGTTGATGACATATGGGGGGTAATATCATGTCAGTGTCAGTATCAGTACTATATTTACGCTTGTGTTTACTAAACGAGCAAGTGCATTTTTCGATTTTTACAACGTCTGATTTAATTGAGCAGAGAAGTCCCATTAAATGTTGTTTGGGGAATGAAATTTTGGCTGCGAAAATGTTGATAATATTGCGGAAGGCATTTGGTGATTCTTATATGTCCCAGACAACTGTTTATAAGTGGTATAAAGACTTCAAAGAGGGTCGGGAACGAGTTTATTAGCCATCGACGTCAACAGGTGACCAACACATCAATGAAGGAATTGGAGCTCAGAAATCGTCGGTTGACTAATAGAGACCTTACTGATATGATCAGTATATCAGCAGGATCTGTGAAAACCATTTTTATTGCTGGACGTTGACGTACAGGACAGGATAGATTCGGCAACGCAGGATCGGACATTAGAAAGATATGGGTGAAATGAACAAATATTAATTTATTAAGCTAACTACAGTCTAATTATAAGATATGTTAAGTAGGTTAGCAGTAAAGTTTTAAGATTAAAAGCAGTAACATAAAACTCTAGGCTGCCAAAAAACCTGTGATTAAACCCTCCACGAGGGTGCCGGCTGGGCAATGGATACTGCATCGTCTCGGGTGACCGAGAGATGTCAGCATCACTTGCTCGCTCATGAGACCTTGCAGTTTCTAGCTAAGGGACTGGGCCCAAGGTTTTTAGATTTATTCTGGAAAACTGAGGTCCAGGATCATGGTCAGAGGTACTTGGCAGCAAGTATAAAATGCATTATAAATCCTTGGATTTCGCATGGAGGAAGACAAAGAGGCGTCAACTCGGGCTGGGATGTCAGCCCAAACGTCGGTGGGAAGTGTGACCGCTACCACCGGCGGGCACGGGGAGGAGAAATCCTCTCTGCGTGTCGCCAGTGGTCACGACGGTGGAGTGGACGAACTCCATCGAGAGGAGGGTGTGGACCTGGAACCAACTGCCACGGAGTCGGAATTTGTGTTCACAGGCTCATCGATAACGGAGTCTGAGCTAGCGAGGATGCCGTTGAATGAGTCATCGAGCACGGATGAAGACGAAGTAACAGTAGTCCAGGGACCATCCAACAAGGAAAGCGCTAACCTCTCTAAAGTTCCTTAAGGGACTGGAAGGCCGCAACCCAGAGTCGTTGAACGAGCGTGAGAGGAAACTGCGCAAGAAGCAAGAATACAATGTGCGGCGGTACTTGAGGCTCGCTGGCGTGCCAGGCAACACTCAGTCCGCTGAACCGAGTAGGAGTGCACGGTGCCAGGGTGACAAGGGGTTTCAGGCAGTAGCCGTAGCCAATCCGACGGAGGAAGTCAAACCTTCCACGTTAAAGTTGGTGGAACCAAAGAAACCCAAGTCACCCTTAGAAGGAAAAAAGTGTGCACCAAGTAAGCTTGCAACAGCCACACCTCCTGGAAAGGAGAGAACGGTGAGCAAGCTACCGAAAAAGGCACCCACCTGTCAGCAAGAGGCAGAGGCAAGAAGCGGGTGTGTCCAGGGGACATCCTGGCCAGAAGGCCAGGTACGAAGCCGGAGCTACAAGTAGCCATAATCGACAGAAGCAACCCGGAAGGCAAGGTCTCTATCGACAACTGGATTATCCTGGAAGGGCTAATTGGCCAGTGGATTACTGATGCCATCACTCGACCGCAGAATCCGTTCGTGGCAGAGTTTGATGCCATCAACTGGTACAAGGGTGTCAAAGTGGTGGCATGTGCCAACGAGGAATCCCTGCGATTCCTCAAACACACACTGCTGAAGCTGGAAGCGCCGTGGCCAGGAGCAATGATTGACGTCGTCCCTGTAGTCCAAATTCCTGAGCCAACAATCATTAAGGTCTGGATCCCACCTCCCATCCGGGAGGATCGAACCACCCTTATTCTGATCAAGAGCCAGAATGCGAACTGTCACACAGCGGACTGGACGATCAAGAGAGGTCTCACCCGAGACAAAGGAAACGGCAAGGATCTCTGGATCAGCATTGGTTCCTGGCGGCGCTGGGCGCGATGATGCTAGGTCGACCGGAAAGAATTCGGGTAGTGCAGATTAATTTGCACCACTCGAGGGTTCCTTCCACAGACCTACTACGGTGGATGGACAAGGAGAGGGTGGATGTGGCTCTCATCCGAGAACCCTGGATCGTAGGTGGTTTGTGGTTTAGGAGCCCGCGGAAACCATAGCCTCAGCACACCTCCCGTACGAAGAAAAAGATCCACCGTCGGAAAGTATCCGAGCCCTTATTCAGCATGCGCAGAAAGAGGGCACAGATCTTATCCTTGGGTGTGATGCTAATGCCCCCAATGCCTTTTAGGAGAGCAAAGACAACAACAAGAGAAGGGAGTCGCTGCTTGACTTCGTGATGCTCACCAATCTTAATGTGTGTAATCGGGGTAGCCACCCCACATTCCGCAATAAGAACCGAGCTGAGGTTATAGATTTAACTCTAGCGACTAACAGCGACTCCCTCTCCGTAGAGGACTGGCACGTATCCACGGAATGCTCCTTTTCGGATCATTACAGGATAGTGTTCGAAGTTGGATGGTCCAGAGAGGCAAAGGCGCCCTTCAGGAACTTACGAAAGGCAAACTGGGTCAAATACTCAAAGCTTGTTATGGAATCTATTCCCAACCACCCAGTGGGAAGGGTAGACAACCCAGACAAGTTGGAGGAATCGACTATGTAAGGCCTTCATCAAATCCTGTCCAATCAGCCGACCACCGAAGTCAAACCGCAACAAGTGGTGGACTCCGGAACTCGGCCAGATACGAAAGGAAACGAGAAGACTTTACAATAGAGCTAAAGACGGAAACTGCCCGGTAGACTGGAATGCCTACCATCACAGTTTCAAGAACTTCAAGAAGGAAATCAGAAGGGCAAAGAGAGACTCATGGTCTAAATTTTGCGAGGAACTAACCAACACCACTGAAGCGTCCAGACTTCGAAGGTTGTTGGCGAAAGATCCAGCCACACCGGGGCTGCTTTGCAACCTGGATGGCACATTCGTTAAAAATAGTCAGGAGTCTCTGCAACTCCTCATGAACGCACACTTTCCAGGATGCACACAAGCTGAAGACGAGAATGGGATCCCCACCTCTCACATCAGCGGCGATCCGGAGGGAATCGCGCCTGATGAGAGCCAAACCCTAATCGACGAAATTGTCAACACGGAGAAGATAATCTGGGCTATCAAGTCATCCCACCCCTATAAATCAGCAGGACCGGATGACATTAGACCAGCCATGTTACAGATGGTATGCGTACATCTGTCGCAATGGCTATTAGAAATCTTCAGGGGATGTCTCCTTACGGGATACATTCCAAAAACCTTGAGAGAAGTGAGGGTGGCATTAATTCCCAAAGCAGGAAAGATAAACCACTGCTCAGCAAAAGACTATAGGCCCATAAGTCTCTCATCGTTTTTATTACAAACACTAGAGAGACTTCTGGACCTTCATCTCAGAAGTAAGCTAACACCTCACACTTTTAGCAAGTCCCAACACGCCTACCTCGAAGGTAGATCAGTAGAAACGGCTCTGCACGAGGTGGTTAGCACAATTGAAGGCACACTTCAAAGGAAGGAGTTTACGTTAGCGACATTTCTCGACATAGAGGGTGCCTTTAACAATGTCAGGATCGAGTCTATAACGGCAGCACTTGTCAACATAGGCTCACACCCGATAATCACTCGATGGCTTAGCAACATGCTTCGCCAAAAATGATAATTGCCCAACTATGCGCTTCGACTATCAGGAGAAGGGCAACCAGGGGCACCCCGCAAGGGTGTGTGATATCCCCTTTGTTATGGAACATTGTCCTAAATGACCTTCCTTTCAAACTGAAGTATAAGGGCTGCAGAGTGACTGCTTATGCGGACGACCTGGTTCTAATGGTAACTGGCAGACTCCTGCCAACAGTCAGTGAGCTACTGAATGCCGCATTGAGCGAAACTCTGCGATGGGCAGAACACAACGGTCTGGGGGCCAACCCACAAAAGATCGAACTAGTTCTGTTCACTCGAAGATATAAGATACCGAGCTTCAAGCTTCCGACACTGGGAGGAACAGAGCTCAAGCTATCAAAAGAGGCAAAATACCTTGGTGTAATCCTGGACTCCAAACTCTCCTGGAGGATAAACTCGGAGGAAAATATCAAGAAGGCGTTACAAGCCTTCTTTGTGTGCAAAAAGACTTTTGGTAAAGGATGGGGATTGCAACCGTACATCCTTCACTGGTTCAGACCTATACTGACGTATGGGGCTCTTGTATGGTGGGAGGCGGGACACACCGACTCCTATCTAAATAATCTCCGCAAAGTTCAGAGACTAGCATGCTTGGGAATAACAAGCCCTCCCAAGCAGCGGTG
Organism: Drosophila ustulata; assembly: GCA_035047365.1. Taxonomy (NCBI): domain Eukaryota; kingdom Metazoa; phylum Arthropoda; class Insecta; order Diptera; family Drosophilidae; genus Drosophila; species Drosophila ustulata. Next base: position 417,411 of record JAWNPT010000065.1, on the reverse strand, counting down.
GATGTAATGTTAAATCTGGAACCCATCGGAGTCTTCCTTAAGCACGCGGCAGCAAGGAGTGCGGTCAGGCTTCATGTCCAGTGCCTCCTTAAGCCTGGTGCAGGTCACAACTCCATTCTACGCAATAAAAGCACTCGCATCGAACACCATTAAGAGTAAATTAACCCGAGACACAGTGATGTCACTGAACCTATGCCAACAACACTCTATCAGACTTTTCTGGGTGCCTGGGCACATGGGAGTACCAGGTAACGAGGCGGCTGATGAGTGTGCTCGGCTGGGGTCAGCGTCATCAGAAACTCTCGCGGCAAACGATATAAAGAGACCTATTCAGCACGTGCTATCGGAACTTAATTGTTCCATGAGAACGGCGGCTGAGAGACACAGGGCAGCATCATCGGGCTGCGAGGTGTCAAAAGCACTCTGGCCAAGATACAGTCCCAAGCGAACAACCGAGCTCTTAAGCTCTTAAACCACCAAAAATTTGGCAAGCATATGGTTTCAAAATGTGAAGGTGTGACATTGATCTTGAAAGATGCAATTTGTCTATCATAAGCAAATTTAAATTTTTCCACTTTTGGATTGGCATTTTTAATTTTGGCTATAAAAGCCTTTACGTCATCTGACGTGAGATCAGGGGCAACCCTTGAAACAAAAATCTGATTCATTGGTGGAACCCCCACAAGTAGTTTAGGAGCCAAAGGAGTAATATTTGGTATATTATCTTTGGAACCCAATAAAGTCGTTGATCCCACAGTAAGAATAGTTGGAGGAGTTGCGGAAGATATTTTTTTATTAGGATTCGGCTTGCCTCTAATTCTAGTGACAACCGTGGACAATTCAGACACAACTTCGGTGTTAACTAATGTCGATGGAGCAGGTTCCCTAATGGAAATGCTTTCCGCAGCGGTTGTTGCTACTGGGGTAGCAAACGAGATTAACTGTGTCGATGGTAGGGTTAATAATTTGGATAATTGTAAGTCACAAGAAGTTGATTTTTTTCGCTTTGGAGACTCAGTCATTAGTTTCAAACTATTGAACTGAGAATTCAAAGCACTCAACTGATCGTTTAACTTATGAAAGCCACCAATCAGATTATTAAATCCATTTCTTGTCTGTCTTATAAACATCCGCATTTCATACTGAGCTTCTCGACATGACTCACAACACCAGTTAAGCCCAGTTCTTTTGGCAATGGCATATGCAACCAGCCCTGAATAACCTACACACTTTACGTGCAGACCATACTGGTTTGCGAAGCCGTGATCTGCTTCTGGCAACTCTTCAGACAACACACAATTTTACCTTCCATTATAAAAAAAAAAAAATAAATTAAAAATTTAAAAAATTAAAAAAAATTTACTTTGAAATAGTAGGTACTATGCCCACTGTACAGACTCAAAATAGAAATATGTAAACAACATCAAAATAGTAGGGCAAACAGTGAGAGCAGAGAACTCCACTAACGGAATACTGTCAACTAAGAGTCATTGAGAGAGAAACCGTCACACTGTGAGCGGGAAGGAAAGCCCAAAGAGAAGACACACAAAATCTAATGCTTAACACAACAACAAAACTTTTTGCTACAAAGAGTGACAGCGATGAAAGACCATTTGGGCCTACGTCAAATCTCGTTTGCTATGGAAGACGCTCTCACACTGCACTCGTTCTTCATTTCCATTTCGCTAAGAATTCGACGCATATCGTTCCGCAACCACCGTATTCTCCTGATTTGGCTTCGTTGACTTCTGGCTACTCCCAAAACTCAAGAGACCACTTCGGGGAACGCGTTTCAAATCGATTGAGGAGATAAAAGCTGAATCGAAGAGGGCTTTCATGAGAATACCGTAAAGGGACTATTTGGCATGTTTCGAGGAAAACGTTGGCATAAGTAAATTTCATCGGGAGGGCATTACTTACGAAGACTCGCTGCAGTTTTCCAAACGAATTTTGGAATTTAACGCTGAACGAGATGTCTACTTGACTCACTAGTATCAATGCTTGACGTCGACGTTCTGGCAAGTCTCCAACGGATGACGCAATTGCTGGCCTCTGCTGGGAGAAAAGCTGGTCCTTCAGACCACAAGCTTAAATCAAGCATTCCAATGGAAATGAAGACATTGAAATTAGATGGAGTTTTTCGAATCCAGAAAAGCACTATCTTAGAATCCGACCAACAGTAGGGGCTGCAAAATAATGAAACCTTCTCAGCGACGTTAGAGATAAGTTCAGACAATAAGTGTGCTGCAGCCAACTCCAACTTAGGTATTGTAAATGTTTTAGGCGGTGCGGCTCTTGACTTGGAGTAGAGCGGATGCGATGTGATTTTTCAATCTAATTCATAGGCAGACATGCTTGCATCACAAAATCCATGCATCTCTAATGTAGCTTGAGGCATTAAAACAAAACGAGGAAATTTAAAGTGAAATTTGAGACTTGTGCTATAACCAAGACGAATGAAGAGCTTGAGGCAGGCTTTCATCCCAGTCAATTTTAGGTTTCCAAAACTTCTGCTGAAATATTTAAAGCTTTGTAATGATTGGCGCTACAAATCCGAGAAGATCGTAGAAGTTGGCTATGTCCGATACAATTGATCTTTTAGTCATTTGCATCTGATGCAGAATATCTGAATGATGAAAAATCACATCATCGGACCTGGGATCCCAAACCAAACCCATCTTTCGCTTTGCCTTTTAGCAGCAATTCGAAAGAAGCAAAAACGAAAAAGGGTAGATAACAATTTAGGAGCTGATCGTTTAACGAAAAGCCAGAGGTAGATTTTGCCGACCCATCAAAGACGATATGTAACTTGGTCATTGTGCTATCCATTTTGCGAACACAAGCGGCAGATAATATTGTGGAAAAACAGACCGATCGAGTTCGTTGCTCTCGAAAGACAAACTTTCTATTGGTCTAATTAGTATTCTTGCACTGACATAAGTGCCGCCGTCAATTTGTTCTATAATAAATTAAATCTTTACTTTGATGCCAGTATTCCTTCTTATTTTCCGCATAGGTCTAATAAACCTCCTTGGTTTTGTAAGAAACTATCTCATCTTAAGAACCTGAAGTCTAGACTTTACAAAAAGTTAATAATTTCAGGCTCTACCTTAACTTTTTCGCAATATATAATTGCTCGGTCTAATTTTATCGAGATTAACGCTGTGTGTTATAAAAATTACTTAGCGCGCTGTCGGGCTAGCTTCTCTAAAAGCCCAAGAAAGTTTTTTAATTTTGTAAACACTAAGCGTAAGTCTTCCTCTTATCCTCCTTGTTTGTCTTCGAAAGCAAATTCTGGTCAGGCGATCGCTGGAGTTCCTGACTGTGAACTTCGGTAAGCTGAGGCTTTATGCAGACGTTTGCTGAAATTATTTGATTTACCGCTTGAGTCATCGACTTTTCCCTCTTTATGGAAGGAATCTTTCATTATTCCTCTCCATAAGAAGGGAAGTAAGTCTGACGCCAAAAACTATAGAGGGATATGTAAATTGTCTGCTATACCAAAAGTTTTTGAGAAGATATTAACAAGTAATTTACAACATTTATGTAGTTCTAGTATTTCCCCTTACCAGCACGGATTTGTGAAACATAGATCCACTGTTACTAATCTTCTTGAGCTTTCTTCGTTCGTTAACCAGGGTTTCCCTAAAAACGAACAAACTGACGTCATCTATACCGATTTTAGTAAAGCCTTTGACTCAGTAAATCATTCTCTCTTGTTATATAAGCTTGACTTAATTGGATTTCCCAATAGTTTGATTTGCTGGATTTCAAGCTATCTAAGCCAAAGAACGCGAAAAGTTTATTTTAATAATTTTATTTATAATACAGGTTGGCATCTCGGTCCCTTACTTTTCTCATTGTTCAATCTCGCAATCTCGCGTACTAATGTATGCAGAATGATGTTAAACTATGCCGGCAGTACAGGGATTGGCCATGCCATATCAAGTTGCAGAGAGATCTTGACTCTTTTCAGTCATGGTGCAAAGTGAACTTGTTAAGTTTACTGGACGTTGACGTACATTGTATGCACATTCAAGTGGCCCAAGCGATACCAAGCCAATGCTTGTTACGCGCGGATCCCAATAAACCCTCCTCCCGCCCAACCGACCGAGAGGCGCTGTCGCAGGACGAACGACACGATTCGCGTTCGGACAGGATAGATTCGGGCATGCAAAAAAAAACGCGGATAGCATAAAATAGAAATTCAGGATCGGACATAAGAAATAAACGGGTGGAATGAAAATGTTTAATTTATTACTATAAGCTAAATTCGGTCTAATTATTAATTAAATAGGTTAGTAGTAAAGTTTTAAGATTAATAGCAGTGTTAGCGCTAGAAAATACATGATAAAATCTATTATAGTTATAACATAAAACTCTAAAAGGGTCATGCAATGCAATGTTTAAACTGCTCTAAATGTGTTGTGATGTCATTCTATAGAGTTAATTCGCATTTGGCCTCTTACTTACTGAACGGTAACGATTTAAAAAGAATTACTGCTGTTGATGATCTGGGTATTCTCGTAGATCATAAACTTAAATTTTCGGATCACATTTCTAGAACGATCAATACAGCTACGTATGTATATCTGTTCTCGAGTTCAATAAGAGGTAGTCAAAGGAATTTGATGACCTTTATAAGACCCTTTATACTTAACTTGTTCGTCCATACGTGCGTATGGTCTCCACAATATTCTGGCCACCAGGATCGCATTGAATCTGTTCAAAAACAATTTCTCTTATTTGCTTTGCGTGGCTTGAACTGGAATGCTGAAGTGAGATTGCCGTCATATAGTAGTAGACTTCTTTTAATAAACCTACCTTCTTTAGCTGACCGTAGAATAATGCTTGGAATTTTATTTATTTTTAATCTTATTAATGGTGATATTGATTCTTCAGAGTTAATATCGCGACTAACCTTTTCCGTTCCATCTAGACTAACCCGTAGTTACATTCCGCTTGCTCTCCCCCAAGTAGATTCAATTTTGCGTTGCATGACCCTCGTCCTGCAACGGCGCCTCGGTCGAATGGGCGGGTACTGCGACTATGTCACGAATTTACTCTCAAGCGCCTTAAGGTACCGAAACGCACGATAGTACGTGAATAGCAAGGTTGTTCTTAAAAGGCAAACGAATGAAGTATTACTCAGAGCTAACCCTTTTGAATCCTTTTTGGAACAGCTGTTCGCAGAGTAAATCGCCATCTGTTAAAGGAAATGCAGAGCCACAGAAATGGTGTATATTTCACCCAACACATTTTCACCCTCCCACTGCTGAGTTGATTCCACACTGTTAAAGCAGACAACGGTGTCCTTGAAGTAAAAAGACTTTCAGCTACGATCCAACCGAGCCGCATCTTGTGCAGAAATGGTGGACTATCAGCTAATTTAATCTGCCCAATGCATCGAAGGCCATACAACCAACCTGCACCAATGAGAATTCGTTGGCTGTTGTAGAACAGTAGATCAGATAAGTGGATATTGATGGGAATGTTCCAAACAGTAATATTATTGGGAATTGCAGCAGAGAATGAAGTTTTGTACGGAGCGATTCGAGATTGAAGTTCCATATCGATTTCATTATCCTGAACGATTGGCTTTAAGCTGAAGCAGATTTGCAAAGCGGGATGTAACTAAATTAAGTTGAGCTGAATCAAGTATGGCTCGACGGGACACGAGAACACCAGAACGATTTTGTATGTATACAACAGCAGTAGCTAGCATCACGTATTCGGTCTGATTTTAAGCTTTGGTTGAACAGAAAACTGCTAAAGTTAAGAGTTTGGCGAAGTATGAGCAATGTGATGAACAATGCCTGCAGTTCCCAGACTTGCACTGGTGCAAACTATGTCCTTTGCGCAAGTAATTTAGGTACAGAAGCAAACGCTTTACTTTCTTGTAACGAAGATTTGGCGTTAAATTAAAAAGCCGTGACCATTTCAAAGCGACGAGATGAATCAGCATTCCATCGGTGACTTCCTGTGTAGAAGCTATCCCGCTTACCGCCGGCAATGTCGAAAAGATTTTATTGCTCAATTCTCAACAATTGCCAACCTAAAAATTTACCTTACGTGTGCCTGAAATTATAATACGCTCTGTGGAGCGTATGCTGTCCAAAGCAACGCCATCCAAGCATGAACGAAGGTGTTTGGATTTCTCCAAAGGTACAAGTTCCTCGTTGTTGTCAACTACATTTTGGTACATGGCGTAGAAATATGGCAGTCAATGTAGGCATCAATTAAATGCGGTTCGCAATGCATTAAACTCAGAATATAACCGATTCGTGCTTCGAGATTTAATTCTTGGAAATGTTGCCAGTCTTCTGAACGCAAAAACTCATTGAAAGCAATTGATTGACAATCAAAGAATTTGATTTTGCTTTAGAAAAGCCAATGTCGTTTGATCCCACGGTGGGCTTAAAAGGTCCCGATGGCTCAGATGGAAGTCACGTATTCACAGTTGGAATGTCACGAATGTATAAGTGCGAATACCGAAAACACTTCCAACGAAAAAACTGCACTTTTATTTATTCCGAAAATGTATGTGTTGGTGCCCACTGTGCAAGTCCAAACGGCACTTGCAAATGAAACGGCAGAATGCATTGCTCAAAATGTATGTATGTATGTATGTTTTTTCGCTTTGATACCGAATTGTGTACAAAGCTTCCCGGATAATTATTATACCCGCTACCCTTAGGGTAGAAGGGTAATGCCCCCAATGCCTTTTAGGGGAGCAAAGACAACAACAAGAGAAGGGAGTCGCTGCTTGAATTCGTGATGCTCACCAATCTTAATGTGTGTAATCGGGGTAGCCACCCCACATTCCACAATAAGAACCGAGCTGAGGTTATAGATTTAACTCTAGCGACTAACAGCGACTCCCTCTCCGTAGAGGACTGGCACGTATCCACGGAATGCTCCTTTTCGGATCATTACAGGATAGTGTTCGAAGTTGCATGGTCCAGAGAGGCAAAGGCGCCCTTCAGGAACTTACGAAAGGCAAACTGGGTCAAATACTCAAAGCTTGTTATGGAATCTATTCCCAACCACCCAGTGGGAAGGGTAGACAACCCAGACAAGTTGGAGGAATCGACTATGTAAGGCCTTCATCAAATCCTGTCCAATCAGCCGACCACCGAAGTCAAACCGCAACAAGTGGTGGACTCCGGAACTCGGCCAGATACGAAAGGAAACGAGAAGACTTTACAATAGAGCTAAAGACGGAAACTGCCCGGTAGACTGGAATGCCTACCATCACAGTTTCAAGAACTTCAAGAAGGAAATCAGAAGGGCAAAGAGAGACTCATGGTCTAAATTTTGCGAGGAACTAACCAACACCACTGAAGCGTCCAGACTTCGAAGGTTGTTGGCGAAAGATCCAGCCACACCGGGGCTGCTTTGCAACCTGGATGGCACATTCGTTAAAGATAGTCAGGAGTCTCTGCAACTCCTCATGAACGCACACTTTCCAGGCTGCACACAAGCTGAAAACGAGAATGGGATCCCCACGTCTCACATCAGCGGCAAGCCGGAGGGAACTAACCAACACCACTGAAGCGTCCAGACTTCGAAGGTTGTTGGCGAAAGATCCAGCCACACCGGGGCTGCTTTGCAACCTGGATGACACATTCGCTAAAGATAGTCAGGAGTCTCTGCAACTCCTCATGAACGCACACTTTTCAGGCTGCACACAAGCTGAAAACGAGAATGGGATCCCCACGTCTCACATCAGCGGCAAGCCGGAGGGAACTAACCAACACCACTGAAGCGTCCAGACTTCGAAGGTTGTTGGCGAAAGATCCAGCCACACCGGGGCTGCTTTGCAACCTGGATGGCACATTCGCTAAAAATAGTCAGGAGTCTCTGCAACTCCTCATGAACGCACACTTTCCAGGATGCACACAAGCTGAAGACGAGAATGGGATCCCCACCTCTCACATCAGCGGCGATCCGGAGGGAAGCCCTTTTCATGAGAGCCAAGCCCTAATCGACGAAATTGTCAACACGGAGAAGATAATCTGGGCTATCAAGTCATCCCACCCCTATAAATCAGCAGGACCGGATGACATTAGACCAGCCATGTTACAGATGGTATGCGTACATCTGTCGCAATGGCTATTAGAAATCTTCAGGGGATGTCTCCTTACGGGATACATTCCAAAAACCTTGAGAAAAGTGAGGGTGGTATTCATTCCCAAGGCAGGAAAGATAAACCACTGCTCAGCAAAAGACTATAGGCCCATAAGTCTCTCATCGTTTTTATTACAAACACTAGAGAGACTTCTGGACCTTCATCTCAGAAGTAATCTAACACCTCACACTTTTAGCAAGTCCCAACACGCCTACCTCAAAGGTAGATCAGTAGAAACGGCTCTGCACGAGGTGGTTAGCACAATTGAAGGCACACTTCAAAGGAAGGAGTTTACGTTAGCGACATTTCTCGACATAGAGGGTGCCTTTAACAATGTCAGGATCGAGTCTATAACGGCAGCACTTGTCAACATAGGCTCACACCCGATAATCACTCGATGGCTTAGCAACATGCTTCGCCAAAAATGATAATTGCCCAACTATGCGCTTCGACTATCAGGAGAAGGGCAACCAGGGGCACCCCGCAAGGGTGTGTGATATCCCCTTTGTTATGGAACATTGTCCTAAATGACCTTCCTTTCAAACTGAAGTATAAGGGCTGCAGAGTGACTGCTTATGCGGACGACCTGGTTCTAATGGTAACTGGCAGACTCCTGCCAACAGTCAGTGAGCTACTGAATGCCGCATTGAGCGAAACTCTGCGATGGGCAGAACACAACGGTCTGGGGGCCAACCCACAAAAGATCGAACTAGTTCTGTTCACTCGAAGATATAAGATACCGAGCTTCAAGCTTCCGACACTGGGAGGAACAGAGCTCAAGCTATCAAAAGAGGCAAAATACCTTGGTGTAATCCTGGACTCCAAACTCTCCTGGAGGATAAACTCGGAGGAAAATATCAAGAAGGCGTTACAAGCCTTCTTTGTGTGCAAAAAGACTTTTGGTAAAGGATGGGGATTGTAACCGTACATCCTTCACTGGACCTATACTGACGTATGGGGCTCTTGTATGGTGGGAGGCGGGACACACCGACTCCTATCTAAATAATCTCCGCAAAGTTAAGAGACTAGCATGCTTGGGAATAACAAGCCCTCCCAAGCAGCGCTGGATGTAATGTTAAATCTGGAACCCATCGGAGTCTTCCTTAAGCACGCGGCAGCAAGGAGTGCGGTCAGGCTTCATGTCCAGTGCCTCCTTAAGCCTGGTGCAGGTCACAACTCCATTCTACGCAATAAAAGCACTCGCATCGAACACCATTAAGAGTAAATTAACCCGAGACACAGTGATGTCACTGAACCTATGCCAACAACACTCTATCAGACTTTTCTGGGTGCCTGGGCACATGGGAGTACCAGGTAACGAGGCGGCTGATGAGTGTGCTCGGCTGGGGTCAGCGTCATCAGAAACTCTCGCGGCAAACGATATAAAGAGACCTATTCAGCACGTGCTATCGGAACTTAATTGTTCCATGAGAACGGCGGCTGAGAGACACAGGGCAGCATCATCGGGCTGCGAGGTGTCAAAAGCACTCTGGCCAAGATACAGTCCCAAGCGAACAACCGAGCTCTTAAGCTCTTAAACCACCAAAAACTTGGCAAGCATATGGTTTCAAAATGTGAAGGTGTGACATTGATCTTGAAAGATGCAATTTGTCTATCATAAGCAAATTTAAATTTTTCCACTTTTGGATTGGCATTTTTAATTTTGGCTATAATGAAAGCCTTTACGTCATCTGACGTGAGATCAGGGGCAAGCCTTGAAACAAAAATCTGATTCATTGGTGGAACCCCCACAAGTAGTTTAGGAGCCAAAGGAGTAATATTTGGTATATTATCTTTGGAACCCAATAAAGTCGTTGATCCCACAGTAAGAATAGTTGGAGGAGTTGCGGAAGATATTTTTTTATTAGGATTCGGCTTGCTTCTAATTCTAGTGACAACCGTGGACAATTCAGACACAACTTCGGTGTTAACTAATGTCGATGGAGCAGGTTCCCTAATGGAAATGCTTTCCGCAGCGGTTGTTGCTACTGGGGTAGCAAACGAGATTAACTGTGTCGATGGTAGGGTTAATAATTTGGATAATTGTAAGTCACAAGAAGTTGATTTTTTTCGCTTTGGAGACTCAGTCATTAGTTTCAAACTATTGAACTGAGAATTCAAAGCACTCAACTGATCGTTTAACTTATGAAAGCCACCAATCAGATTATTAAATCCATTTCTTGTCTGTCTTATAAACATCCGCATTTCATACTGAGCTTCTCGACATGACTCACAACACCAGTTAAGCCCAGTTCTTTTGGCAATGGCATATGCAACCAGCCCTGAATAACCTACACACTTTACGTGCAGACCATACTGGTTTGCGAAGCCGTGATCTGCTTCTGGCAACTCTTCAGACAACACACAATTTTACCTTCCATTATAAAAAAAAAAAAATAAATTAAAAATTTAAAAAATTAAAAAAAATTTACTTTGAAATAGTAGGTACTATGCCCACTGTACAGACTCAAAATAGAAATATGTAAACAACATCAAAATAGTAGGGCAAACAGTGAGAGCAGAGAACTCCACTAACGGAATACTGTCAACTAAGAGTCATTGAGAGAGAAACCGTCACACTGCGAGCGGGAAGGAAAGCCCAAAGAGAAGACACACAAAATCTAATGCTTAACACAACAACAAAACTTTTTGCTAAAAAGAGTGACAGCGATGAAAGACCATTTGGGCCTACGTCAAATCTCGTTTGATATGGAAGACGCTCTCACACTGCACTCGTTCTTCATTTCCATTTCGCTAAGAATTCGACGCATATCGTTCCGCAACCACCGTATTCTCCTGATTTGGCTTCGTTGACTTCTGGCTACTCCCAAAACTCAAGAGACCACTTCGGGGAACGCGTTTCAAATCGATTGAGGAGATAAAAGCTGAATCGAAGAGGGCTTTCATGAGAATACCGTAAAGGGACTATTTGGCATGTTTCGAGGAAAACGTTGGCATAAGTAAATTTCATCGGGAGGGCATTACTTACGAAGACTCGCTGTAGTTTTCCAAACGAATTTTGGAATTTAACGCTGAACGAGATGTCTACTTGACTCACTAGTATCAATGCTTGACGTCGACGTTCTGGCAAGTCTCCAACGGATGACGCAATTGCTGGCCTCTGCTGGGAGAAAAGCTGGTCCTTCAGACCACAAGCTTAAATCAAGCATTCCAATGGAAATGAAGACATTGAAATTAGATGGAGTTTTTCGAATCCAGAAAAGCACTATCTTAGAATCCGACCAACAGTAGGGGCTGCAAAATAATGAAACCTTCTCAGCGACGTTAGAGATAAGTTCAGACAATAAGTGTGCTGCAGCCAACTCCAACTTAGGTATTGTAAATGTTTTAGGCGGTGCGGCTCTTGACTTGGAGTAGAGCGGATGCGATGTGATTTTTCAATCTAATTCATAGGCAGACATGCTTGCATCACAAAATCCATGCATCTCTAATGTAGCTTGAGGCATTAAAACAAAACGAGGAAATTTAAAGTGAAATTTGAGACTTGTGCTATAACCAAGACGAATGAAGAGCTTGAGGCAGGCTTTCATCCCAGTCAATTTTAGGTTTCCAAAACTTCTGCTGAAATATTTAAAGCTTTGTAATGATTGGCGCTACAAATCCGAGAAGATCGTAGAAGTTGGCTATGTCCGATAATATTGATCTTTTAGTCATTTGCATCTGATGCAGAATATCTGAATGATGAAAAATCACATCATCGGACCTGGGATCCCAAACCAAACCCATCTTTCGCTTTGCCTTTTAGCAGCAATTCGAAAGAAGCGAAAACGAAAAAGGGTAGATAATAATTTAGGAGCTGATCGTTTAACGAAAAGCCAGAGGTAGATTTTGCCGACCCATCAAAGACGATATGTAACTTGGTCATTGTGCTATCCATTTTGCGAACACAAGCGGCAGATAATATTGTGGAAAAACAGACCGATCGAGTTCGTTGCTCTCGAAAGACAAACTTTCTATTGGTCTAATTAGTATTCTTGCACTGACATAAGTGCCGCCGTCAATTTGTTCTATAATAAATTAAATCTTTACTTTGATGCCAGTATTCCTTCTTATTTTCCGCATAGGTCTAATAAACCTCCTTGGTTTTGTAAGAAACTATCTCATCTTAAGAACCTGAAGTCTAGACTTTACAAAAAGTTAATAATTTCAGGCTCTACCTTAACTTTTTCGCAATATATAATTGCTCGGTCTAATTTTATCGAGATTAACGCTGTGTGTTATAAAAATTACTTAGCGCGCTGTCGGGCTAGCTTCTCTGAAAGCCCAAGAAAGTTTTTTAATTTTGTAAACACTAAGCGTAAGTCTTCCTCTTATCCTCCTTGTTTGTCTTCGAAAGCAAATTCTGGTCAGGCGATCGCTGGAGTTCCTGACTGTGAACTTCGGTAAGCTGAGGCTTTATGCAGACGTTTGCTGAAATTATTTGATTTACCGCTTGAGTCATCGACTTTTCCCTCTTTATGGAAGGAGTCTTTCATTATTCCTCTCCATAAGAAGGGAAGTAAGTCTGACGCCAAAAACTATAGAGGGATATGTAAATTGTCTGCTATACCAAAAGTTTTTGAGAAGATATTAACAAGTAATTTACAACATTTACGTAGTTCTAGTATTTCCCCTTACCAGCACGGATTTGTGAAACATAGATCCACTGTTACTAATCTTCTTGAGCTTTCTTCGTTCGTTAACCAGGGTTTCCCTAAAAACGAACAAACTGACGTCATCTATACCGATTTTAGTAAAGCCTTTGACTCAGTAAATCATTCTCTTTTGTTATATAAGCTTGACTTAATTGGATTTCCCAATAGTTTGATTTGCTGGATTTCAAGCTATCTAAGCCAAAGAACGCGAAAAGTTTATTTTAATAATTTTATTTATAATACAGGTTGGCATCTCGGTCCCTTACTTTTCTCATTGTTCAATCTCGCAATCTCGCGTACTAATGTATGCAGAATGATGTTAAACTATGCCGGCAGTACAGGGATTGGCCATGCCATATCAAGTTGCAGAGAGATCTTGACTCTTTTCAGTCATGGTGCAAAGTGAACTTGTTAAGTTTAAACTGCTCTAAATGTGTTGTGATGTCATTCTATAGAGTTAATTCGCATTTGGCCTCTTACTTACTGAACGGTAACGATTTAAAAAGAATTACTGCTGTTGATGATCTGGGTATTCTCGTAGATCATAAACTTAAATTTTCGGATCACATTTCTAGAACGGTCAATACAGCTACATATGTATATCTGTTCTCGAGTTCAATAAGAGGTAGTCAAAGGAATTTGATGACCTTTATAAGACCCTTTATACTTAACTTGTTCGTCCATACGTGCGTATGGTCTCCACAATATTCTGGCCACCAGGATCGCATTGAATCTGTTCAAAAACAATTTCTGTTATTTGCTTTGCGTGGCTTGAACTGGAATGCTGAAGTGAGATTGCCGTCATATAGTAGTAGACTTCTTTTAATAAACCTACCTTCTTTAGCTGACCGTAGAATAATGCTTGGAATTTTATTTATTTTTAATCTTATTAATGGTGATATTGATTCTTCAGAGTTAATATCGCGACTAACCTTTTCCGTTCCATCTAGACTAACCCGTAGTTACATTCCGCTTGCTCTCCCCCAAGTAGATTCAATTTTGCGTTGCATGACCCTCGTCCTGCAACGGCGCCTCGGTCGAATGGGCGGGTACTGCGACTATGTCACGAATTTACTCTCAAGCGCCTTAAGGTACCGAAACGCACGATAGTACGTGAATAGCAAGGTTGTTCTTAAAAGGCAAACGAATGAAGTATTACTCAGAGCTAACCCTTTTGAATCCTTTTTGGAACAGCTGTTCGCAGAGTAAATCGCCATCTGTTAAAGGAAATGCAGAGCCACAGAAATGGTGTATATTTCACCCAACACATTTTCACCCTCCCACTGCTGAGTTGATTCCACACTGTTAAAGCAGACAACGGTGTCCTTGAAGTAAAAAGACTTTCAGCTACGATCCAACCGAGCCGCTGTAATGGCCCCATATAAAATAAAACAAATACAAGAATATTAATTATTACACGAAACAGAGAAAAATTATCATTTCGGCCGTTGCAATTTGAATTCAAATTGTTACGCGCTTAATGACCGCGAGCGACTCTGTGTGTAAGTCGCATATTACAACCCTGTAATGTGACAGGTTGGCTGATCTTCTGCATCCGGCTTAGATCTTTCTTTTCTGCACAATAGCCAAGCGCAGCAGATGTAGGCGCTCCCACAAGACCCCCAAAGACTTATTAAAAACTCAAAGTTTAAAAGTCAATCTAAGAGAGGGAAGAATAATCTCTACATATCTCGGCGATCCTGCAGAGATTGGAGATATATAAAAGCAAAATAATTTATGCTTTTTCGTGCCGTGCGGGCAAGGTAATTATTGAAGAAAATTATATTAAAAGTCAAATTTACTTATTAAATTATTTCCTATAATAAGGCGTGCCCTGTTGATAGGGTCAACATTTCAACTTTAGCCAGTCTCAGGAAACAAAAATGATCAATTGAGGCAGCGGAACATCGAAGGAAAGTTGGAAAACCCAAAATTTTCTACGGCAGTGGGGAAATTTTCATCATACAGCTGGAGGCAGATAATGTGCAAATTGAAACATCGTTAAAATTACATTTATGAAAAGTATTCGAAAGACAGTTAAAATAATTGCAAATTGCGAAAAAACCAAAACCAAAAGCCAAATCTAAAGCTATTCGAGTTGTAAAAGAACAGAACAAAAACAAAGATAAAAGTGTTAAGCATATGTGGTGACAATATAAAGAAGAAATATAAAAATGAAATTGTACACTGGACAAACTTAATTATGTTTTTGTGCCCGATAAAATATTTGCTTATTGAACTTTAATTATTAATTAAAATTAAATCACAGGTGTAAAAGAAAAGAAATACAACAAAAACCATAATATCCCAATACACCTATATATAAAAAAAGGTACAGTAAAATTGTTGTCCACAAATGAAAGTGCCACCAAAACAATTAGAACCATTGTTAATATAGAATCAAAAGTTAACCACAATAAAAAAAAATAAATTACTGTATCAAAACCACATCATCGAGAAGGCCTTCATCGAGGATTAAGTGGCTGAGTAAAAATTAATTCGCGTCGAGTCTTCTTCCACAAATTGGTTGGCCAGTGTAACTGCCGTTAACGTTGTCAGCAGCTCGCGCGGACTTTCTATGTTTTGTGTTATCAATTGTTTTGTTTGTTTTGAGCACTTTCGTGAATACAAGTTTATGAATAATA
The DNA here is from genome assembly GCA_035047365.1 of Drosophila ustulata. Lineage (NCBI taxonomy): Eukaryota > Metazoa > Arthropoda > Insecta > Diptera > Drosophilidae > Drosophila > Drosophila ustulata. Next base: position 401,980 of record JAWNPT010000065.1, on the reverse strand, counting down.
ATATAAAAAAAAAAATAATAGAACTCTGTGTAAATGATCAAGTGATCTTCGAATTAACGTGTTATAACATTGCTGTTTTCTTCAGGCACGAAAGCAAAGTTAAAGTTGTCCAATATAAAAATATGAATAGAATGAAATTGTAAACAAGAAATTAAATCCAAATTTATCAGATATACCAAGTTGTACACCACCAAGTAAAAGAAGATAATCAGTAATTAAAACCAAATGCAGAATTGATGCACTTTAACAAAAAAAAAATATATATAATAGCACACACAGTGTTATACAAGAATACAAAGTAAAATACTGAATAAAAATTTGAAAATATGTTAGTGATGAAATCTTATACTTAGAAATTTATTTGTTAAGCTATTCTATAATTTTTAACATGGATTATGTTGCTCTTTTTTTTGTTGTTTATTTAATTAAAATTTTTGAAATGGAAATGAATCGTTAACTTATTGGTATTTTTCTGTTGACATGGGAGCATAAGTAATGCATAAATAGGACGTTACGTTTGGGGTCTTCGACCAAAACTATTTGAAGACTATGGCAGGGAGGGTAATGAAAAAGGGGAGTGACGATCAACACCTTAGTTCTCCCCCTTTGGCTTCACTACCCGTTTGTTACTTTCATTTTTTTGTCTTTCTGTTTTCTCTTTAGTTGATTGCGTAACTTTTCTTTTTTTTTCCAGAATTTTTTTTTGTTGTTGTGGCATTAAGGCTTTGGTGCTTTGGCCATGTGTGGTTTTGCATGAGGATCGTCTCATGGTTTAGTTTCAGCAGGGACTCTATAATATAACATTTAGCATTAGAACAGCAGCACCAGCAACAACCCCCCCACATCCCGCTAGAGCTAGGAATTAATGGGTCCCGCTCCGCTGGTATGTTGCTGCTCGAAAGGCCTGAGCAAATACCCTGTATTTGCTAAAGTCAAAAGAAAATCAGGCAACCATGATGCTACAAGTTTTTGGCGCCCAACCATGGGGCAAGTGCTATTAAAGTATTAATTTACGGATACTAGCATTCGGCCCTGATTAATAAAAGATGTATTAAGCTAAAAAGAATTTAAAGAAGCTACTGGAGAGCGACTCATTGTAGCATCTGCTGATTGATGTCGACCGTAGCATGATTTTAAATTTCTTTAAACATTCGAATCATGTAGCAAGAAGCTGGTGACCAAACATCATCAAAAGTAGTATTTCCTAGGATTCAGAGAACTAAAGTGGAATTATGTACTGTTTGATTCCCTGTATGTCTAAAGGAAACTATTGGTCAAATACGTCTGATATTAATTATTTATCTCTTTGTCTTCGATTGAAATTTTTTTTTATAGTGCTTACATAGTTATGCAGAAGGAATTTAATTTTTATTTAACATCTTTGGAATTCGAGTAGTTGATTATTTGATTACCTCGACCAAGATAAACGATGAAAAGATTATTCAGTTTGTTAGCGTTGAAAATTATAAGAACTTTTTCATGAGCAGGTTTGTTTTTGTGAACATGAATTGAAATTATCTGATGAGGTATTTTACTGGAATACAATGTTGATGCAACTGTGTCACATTGTCCGTAAAAGTCCTTTCAGTTGAGGATGAACATTTATGCCAGCTTAAAATAAACCTTTAGTAGTTGAAATAGCCCAATCGTATAATTGTATAACAATAAGTAGTGAAAGCCAAAATATTTATCTTTACATATGTCTCCCAGTAGAAAGTCAACAGAAAAAACAACACAAAAAAAAAAAAAAATTATACAATAATAAAGCATGCCGTTAGAACGTAGCTTTGAGTCAAATAAGACTCAAAAGCAGGGTAATCCTGCAGCAAATATTTGCATTATTTGCGGCGAAGTTATGCTAAATACACAACCTTGTGCTGTTACAAAATGTAATCATGTGTTCCATAAAAGTTGTTTGGAAACTAGAATTCAAGTTCATAAGGAGTGTCCCAGCTGCTTAGCAGCAGTACAAGTAAAAGAGTGGAGGGTAGTCGTTGGCAACCATTCACCAAACGCCAAAAAGGATGCACCAAGTACATAGCAAAGAGTTGTAGCAACTGGATTTCGTCCAGTCACTCGCTCATTGGCACAACAATTAGAGGATGTTAATCCACAGGCAGAAGAAGATGCCGCCTTAAATACTTTAAATGTTTCAACCCAAGAGATTATGTCTCATTTGAACAATTGTCGTCCGGCTGGTAGTACTCCCTCTAATGCGAGAGTCCAGTGAAGGTTACACACCCATGCGCCTGCTAGAAGAGGTCGCCCGGCAAGGCCGCGAAGACAGAATCCTCCTCAAGCAGCAGCGAATATTCAAATAGACATAGAATCTCTTTTATTTTAGCTGGACGTTGACGTACATTGTATGCACATTCAAGTGGCCCAAGCGATACCAAGCAAATGCTTGTTACGCGCGGATCCCAATAAACCCTCCTCCCGCCCAACCGACCGAGAGGCGCTGTCGCAGGACGAACGACACGATTCGCGTTCGGACAGGATAGATTCGGGCATGCAAAAAAAAAACGCGGATAGCATAAAATAGAAATTCAGGATCGGACATAAGAAATAAACGGGTGGAATGAAAATGTTTAATTTATTACTATAAGCTAAATTCGGTCTAATTATTAATTAAATAGGTTAGTAGTAAAGCTTTAAGATTAAAAGCAGTGTTAGCGCTAAAAAATACATGATAATATCTATTATAGTTATAACATAAACCTCTAAAAGGGTCATGCAATGCAAAATTAGATCTACATAGGGGGAGAGCAAGCGGGATGTAACTACGGGTTAGTCTAGATGGAACGGAAAAGGTTAGTCGCGATATTAACTCTGAAGAGTCAATATCACCATTAATAAGATTAAAAATAAATAAAATGCCAAGCATTATTCTACGGTTAGCTAAAGAAGGTAGGTTAATTAAAAGAAGTCTACTACTATATGACGGCAATCTCACTTCAGCATTCCAGTTCAAGCCACGCAAAGCAAATAAGAGAAATTGTTTTTGAACAGATTCAATGCGATCTTGGTGCACAGAATACTGTGGAGACCATACGCACGAACCATATTCCAGAATCGGACGAACAAGTGATGTATAAAGGGTCTTAGTAATATAAGGGTCATCAAATTCCTTTGACCACCTCTTAATGAAACCGAGTACAGACATAGCTTTATTGACCGTTCTAGAAATGTGGTCTGAAAATTTAAGTTTATGATCTAAGAGAATACCTAGATCATCAACGGCAGTAATTCTTTTTAGATCGTTACCGTTCAGTAAGTAAGAGGCCAAATGTGGATTAACTCTATAGAAGGACATGACAACACATTTAGAAAAGTTTAAATTTAACAAGTTCACTTTGCACCATGACTGGAAAGAGTCAAGATCTCTCTGCAACTTGATATGGCATGGCCAATCCCTGTACTGCAGGCATATTTTAACATCATCTGCATACATTAGTACGCGAGATTGTGTCAAAACAGTAGGTAGATCATTTATGAACAATGTGAAAAGTAAGGGACCGAGATGGCTACCTTGGGGAACTCCAGAGGTAACTCGGAATGTATTAGAAAGGAAATTATTAAAAGAAACTTTTTGCGTTCTTTGGCAGAGATAGCTTGAAATCCAGCAAATCAAATTATTGGGAAATCCAATTAAGTCAAGCTTATATAACAAAAGATAATGATTTACTGAGTCAAAGGCTTTACTAAAATCGGTATAGATGACGTCAGTTTGTTCGTTTTTAAGGAAACCCTGGTTAACGAACGAAGAAAGCTCAAGAAGATTAGTAACAGTGGATCTATGTTTCACAAACTCATGCTGGTAGAGGAAAATAATAGAACTACATAAATGTTGTAAATGACTTGTTAGTATCTTCTCAAAAATTTTGGTATAGCAGACAATTTACATATCCCTCTATCGTTTTTGGCGTCAGACTTACTTCCCTTCTTATGGAGAGGAATAATGAAAGACTCATTCCATAAAGAAGGAAAAGTCGATGACTCAAGCGATAAATCAAATAATTTCAGCAACGGTCTGCATAAAACCTCAGCTCCGTACCGAAGTACACAGCTAGGAACTCCATCCGGATCGGGCGAAAACACCGGCTTAACCATTTGAAGATATCGAGTCAGAGACTCCTCACTCATTAAGGGACTGAAGATACAATTCGACAGAGACAGACTGTAAGGATAGGGCGCGTTAGAGTAGGAGGAAGAAGAATAAGTAGTTTGAAAAAAAGAAGCAAATAGATCAGCGATCGCCTGACCTGAATTTGCTTTCGAATTTTCGTAAGATAGACAAGGAGGATAAGAGGAAGACTTACGCTTAGTATTTACAAAATTAAAAAACTTTCTTGGGTTTCCAGAAAAGCTAACCCGACAGCGAGCTAAGTAATTTTTATAACACACAGCGTTAAGCTCGATAAAATTAGACCGAGCAATTATATATTGCGAAAAAGTTAAGGTAGAGCCTGAAATTTTAAACTTTTTGTAAAGTCTAGACTTCAGGTTCTTAAGGTTAGAAAGTTGCTTACAAAACCAAGGAGGCTTATTAGAACTATGCGGAAAATAAGATGGAATACAGGCATCAAAGCAAAGATTTAATTTATTATAGAATAAGTTGACGGCGGCACTTATGTCAGTGCAGGAATACAAATTAGACCAATCAATTCCATTAAGAAGTTGGATTAATTTGGGAAAGTTTGCCTTTCGAAAGCAACGAACTCGATCGGCAGGTATATCAGAATTAGCGAGTACAGATCTGCTGAGTTCGATCCTTAACTCCAGAGTTGGATGATAAGGGTCTTCAGGAGATGTAAGGGGTTCCGATCTAGATAGAACTACGCTGGTAGGTTCAGATACAAAGCATAGATCTAATTGCCGGCAAAGAGAATTTCGTATATTGTTTATTTGACCCAAAGATAATTCAAGTAAACCATCAATAAAGTCATGTCGGTTCGATGGAATAAGAAAACAGAAGTTATCACAAGGATACCAAGCTGTTCCAGGAAGGTTAAAGTCTCCTAGAACAACAACATGATCTTTGTCGGATAACAAGGCAAAAATAGATTTTATTGCTTCCAGGTGATCCTGGTAAACAGATAAATCGGACGACGGAGGTATATATGAGCAAGTAAGAAATAAACTTACACCATGAAAATTTACTTTTATTGATAGAAACTCTATATTATTAGGATTATTATAATGTAATGGCTCCGATGAGACGTTGGAGTCTACTGCAAATAGAACACCACCTCCTCTTCGGGAAGAACGATCTTGCCTGTAAATAGTGTACTTTGACGGAAAAAGTTCGGAATCAGAAATATCCGAACTTAACCAGGTTTCCGAAAACGCAACTACATCAGTAGAAAAAGTGAAACTGTCGACGTATAGCTTACTTATTTTACTACGCAAACCACGCACATTTTGATAGGTTATAAGAAATGATGAGATTAGTTTTTTGAAGATGAAGAAGAAGATTGAGATTGAGACTGTACAGGTCCATTTGGTAAGAGCCCAATCGGAGTCCGATTTTTAACTTTGGCTTTGAACTCTTTTACCACCAAATGCTCTGGCCAAAAACTTGGTGAGCATATGGTTTCAAAAAGTGAAGGTGGGACATTGATCTTGAAAGATGCAATTTGTCTATCATAAGAAAATTTAAATTTTTCCACTTTTGGATTGGCATTTTTAATTTTGGCTATAATGAAAGCCTTTACGTCATCTGACGTGAGATCAGGGGCAAGCTTTGAAACAAAAATCTGTTTCATTGGTGGAACCCCCACAAGTGGTTTAGGAGCCAAAGGAGTAATATTTGGTATATTATCTTTGGAACCTAATAAAGTCGGTGATCCGACAGTTGGAGGAGGTGCGGAAGAAATTTTTTTATTAGGATTCGGCTTGCCTCTACTTCTAGTGACAACCGTGGACAATTCAGACACAACTTCTGCATTAACTAATGTCGGTGGAGCAGGTTCCCTAATGGGAATGCTTTCCACAGCGGTTGTTGCTACTGGGGTAGCAAACGAGATCTTGTTCGCGAAACTGTTACTCGCGTTTTATCCTCGTTGTCAGGATCGGGAAGTCTAGGTGCTCCACATGGCCACTTAGTAGACCGAGAAACTCCGAGTTCTCCTCGAAGTGGCAGATCCACAAATGGTACGCATAATTTAGGACCACATAAAATCGCAGACATCCTTCAAAAATGGGGTGTAAGATTTGACGGAAGCCCCGAAGGCTTATCAGTTGAAGAATTTCTGTACAGGGTGCAAAGTTTAACTAGAGAACATTTTGACGGAGACTTAGAAATCATAAGCCACAATATTCACCAGCTGTTAGCAGGCAAGGCAAATAGTTGGTTCTGGAGGTACCACAAGAGTGTCCAAAGCTTTACCTGGCGCGAATTTTGTGTAGCATTTAGAAGTCAATATCGTGAAAGCAGATCAGTGACTGAATTACGCGAACAGATCCGTTCCCGTAAACAAAAGCCTGGTGAATCATTCGACACGTATTACGAAAGTGTTTGTAAACTAATGGATAGATTATCCGTCAGTTTTGCAGAAGATGAATTTGTTGAGATGATTCAAGGAAACTTGCAAATCGAAATAAAAGAAAGGCTTCTGTTCGAAGACATCTCTTCCATTTCAGAGCTGCGTCGCTTAGTGCATAAGCGCGAAAATTTTCTTCGGGAAGCAGGTAGATCTCGCCAGTCCCAAGTGAAGCCTGGCGCTTATCGAGTATACGCTTTAGATGAAGAGCAACTCGAAGAAAGTCCTGATTGTGAGGAATCAAATGAGATATCAGCGATTCAACGTGCAACACCGCTGGTCTGTTGGAATTGCGAGACTGCTGGTCATATATGGGAAAATTGTTTAGCTGAAAGAAGGATTTTTTGTTATGGATGCGGGACTCCACAAATATACAAACCCAATTGTCAAAACTGCAAGAAGAAGCAGGAAAACCGGCAAAGAGGGGCACTCAATCCAGAAAGGGTGTCCCAGAAATAGATGATAGTTTTAGTGTAAAATTTAAAAACGTTAGAATTTTAGAAAAACCAATAGAACAAGCGTCTCAATCTGAAGTATATCATAATTTTAAGCCCTATCACGAAAGAGTGAAAAATTATTTTTTAGCTAGAGATAGAATATTTGGTGGACAATGTGAAAAAAGTCGTCGAAATACTATTCGTCAGCGGAAATATTTTAGGTTATTAAAAAACAAGAAATCTATGATAGTGTCGACTGTTTTTCAGAACAATATCGACCGTCGTAGTTATGCTAGTGTTTCGTTTTTAGAGTTTTCAGAACTTGGACTGCTCGATACAGGAGCAAATATAAGTTGTATCGGATCGTCTTTGGCAGAAATGGATTTTTCGAAATTTCCACATTTCAAGCCAATTATGTCGAAAGTGCGCACAGCTGATGCTAAATTGCACCAGGTATCTGGAATTCTAAAAGTGAAAATGAAGTACAAGGACATAGAAAAATTTATTGAGCTTTACATTATTCCCTCTATTGCTCAAAGATTAATATTAGGCATAGATTTCTGGCGGGAATTTGAATTAGCACCGGGAATCATCAGTTCAATTTTAACGGAGGATCAAGAAGATAATAACGAAGATATGTATCCATTATCCATTCAAGAAAGGCAGCAACTTGAGTCTGTGAAGGAATTATTTCCAAATTTTGAGAAACAAGGCTTAGGTCGCACAGCGCTAATAGAACATCATATTGATATTGGTGATAGTAAGCCTGTCAAGCAGCGTTACTATCCAGTAAGCCCTGCGGTTGAAAAGCTAATGTTTGCAGAAGTCGATCGCATGCTAACTCTCGGGGCTATCGAGCCATCGCAAAGTGCTTGGAGCTCTCCAATGCGCATGGTGGTTAAGCCCAATAAAGTACGGTTATGTCTAGATGCTCGGAAGCTAAATGAAGCTACACGAAAAGACGCATATCCTTTGCAAAGCATTGAAGGCATTTTCGCTCGTCTCCCGAAAGCAAATTTAATTTCCAAGTTAGATCTGAAAGATGCATATTGGCAGATAAAGCTCACTGCGGAAGCGAAACCTTTGACTGCATTTACAGTCCCAGGCCGAGCATTATACCAGTTTACGGTCATGCCTTTTGGGCTCTGTAATGCTCCATCCACAATGTCGCGTTTAATGGATGATTTAATTCCTCCAGACTTACGTCATTGCGTTTTCGGCTATCTGGACGATCTTGTTATTGTTTCAGAAGATTTTTCTTCTCAGCTTGCGGTTTTAGTTCGTATAGCAGACCAATTCAGAAAAGCAAATCTTACTTTGAACATTGCAAAAAGTCACTTTTGTGTCACTAAGGTAAATTATTTAGGATACGTGATTAGTAGCACTGGTGTAGCCACTGATCCTGAAAAAATTTCTTGCGTGCTATCTTGGCCCACACCTAAGAACTTAAAACAAGTTCGAGGTTTCCTCGGGGTTTGTGGTTGGTACAGAAGATTTATAAAAGATTTCGCAGAAATTACGTGTCCCATTACTGAAGTGCTGAAAACAAAAAAAAATTTTATTTGGTCATCAGAAGCTCAGAAAGCAATGGAAAAATGAAAAACGTTGCTAACTACTGCTCCTGTTCTGCAAAATGCAGATTTCTCACGAAAATTCTTTTTGCATTGCGATGCTAGCGATTACGGCAATGGCGCGGTATTAGTGCAAATGTCAGATACAGGAGAAGAAAGACCACTGGCATTTATGTCAACAAAATTATCTAAAGCGCAAAGGAACTACAGCGTGACGGAACGCGAGTGCCTTGCCGTAATTTTAGCTATTGAAAAGTTCAGGTGTTACCTAGAATTACAGCCCTTTGAAGTAGTGACCGATCATTCAAGTCTTCTGTGGTTGATGCGGCAGCAGAATGTATCCGGTAGATTAGCCCGTTGGATACTTCGTCTGCAAGCCTTTAAGTTCACTATTTCTCATCGAAAAGGAAAAGATCATGTTGTTCCAGATGCGTTGTCGAGAATTTGTGAAGAAGAAATTTATAGCGTCGAATGGATAGGTCCCGAAATTGATTTAGAGTCCTCAGCATTCCTTGAGAAAGAATATGTAGAGCTCAAAGAATTAGTTGAAGCAAATACCGAGAAATTCCCGGATATGAAAACTGCCGACAAATATGTCTACATTCGCACCGAGCATCCATCAGGAAATGCAGTCCAGGATTTGGATGTATGGAAGCTATGGGTGCCGGAGCCATTACGGTTAGCAGCGATTCGCCAAGCTCATGATTGTGTACTTGCTTCTCACGGCGGAATGCAGAAGACCATTGAACGATTGCGAAGGCACATATACTGGCCAGGTCTATCCAAGCAAGTTCGGGAGTATGTTCGTGATTGCGATATTTGTAAAGAAACAAAAGCTCCAAATATTACTCTACGACCTCCCATGGGGCAACAAAGCATATCCTGCAGACCATTTCAGAAATTGTATAAAGATATACTAGGTCCTTATCCACGAAGTAAAAAAGGTCATATTGGGCTATTAATTGTTCTTGACCATTTCAGTCGATACCATTGGCTATGTCCACTAAAAAAATTCACAACCACAGCCGTTGTAGAATTTCTTGGACAAAGAATTTTTGCAGAATTTGGAATTCCTGAGACTATTGCCAGCGACAATGGATCTCAATTCAAATCCAATGAATTTAAAGCCTTTCTGACGAAGTTTGGAATAAATCAAACTTTCACGGCTTTATATTCTCCTCAAAGCAATGCTGCAGAAAGAGTCAATCGGTCCTTGCTTGCCGCTCAGACTGAATGGGATACTAACTTGACAAGTATTTCTTCGGCTCTAAGATCGGCTTTGCATCAAGCGATAGGATGTTCGCCGTATAAGGCTTTGTTTGGTTTTAATATGATCAACCATGGCAGTGATTACAAGTTACTAAAGCAATTATCGCTTTTAGAAGAATCACCACTGTTAACGCCTCGGGATCAGCTACAATTATTACGAGAAGATATTAAAAACAATAGTCGTGCTGCTTACGAGCGTAATGCGACTCAATACAATTTGCGTTCAAAGCCCGTCTCCTTTAAAGAAGGTCAAGAGGTATTTAAACGAAACTTTTATTTGAGCAATTTCTCCAACAACTTTAATAAGAAATTGGGTCCCCAGTTTACCAAGTGTAGAATAAAGAAGAAAGTGGGTACCGCATATTACATATTAGAAAACTTACAAGGCAAAGAAATAGGCACATACCATGCGAAAGATTTGCGCAGCTAATTCCATCTAATCGTGCCTCGTAGACTCGTTAGATTATCTGGGGTTTGTAATGGCCCCATATAAAATAAATCAAATACAAGAATATTAATTATTACACGAAACAGAGAAAAATTATCATTTCGGCCGTTGCAATTTGAATTCAAATTGTTACGCGCTTAATGACCGCGAGCGACTCTGTGTGTAAGTCGCATATTACAACCCTGTAATGTGACAGGTTGGCTGATCTTCTGCATCCGGCTTAGATCTTTCTTTTCTGCACAATAGCCAAGCGCAGCAGATGTAGGCGCTCCCACAAGACCCCCAAAGACTTATTAAAAACTCAAAGTTTAAAAGTCAATCTAAGAGAGGGAAGAATAATCTCTACATATCTCGGCGATCCTGCAGAGATTGGAGATATATAAGGTAATTATTGAAGAAAATTATATTAAAAGTCCAATTGACTTATTAAATTATTTCCTATAATAAGGCGTGCCCTGTTGATAGGATCAACATTTCAACTTTAGCCAGTCTCATGAAACAAAAATGATCAATTGAGGCAGCGGAACATCGAAGGAAAGTTGGAAAACCCAAAATTTTCTACGGCAGTGGGGAAATTTTCATCATACAGCTGGAGGCAGATAATGTGCAAATTGAAACATCGTTAAAATTACATTTATGAAAAGTATTCGAAAGACAGTTAAAATAATTGCAAATTGCGAAAAAACCAAAACCAAAAGCCAAATCTAAAGCTATTCGAGTTGTAAAAGAACAGAACAAAAACAAAGATAAAAGTGTTAAGCATATGTGGTGACAATATAAAGAAGAAATATAAAAATGAAATTGTACACTGGACAAACTTAATTATGTTTTTGTGCCCGATAAAATATTTGCTTATTGAACTTTAATTATTAATTAAAATTAAATCACAGGTGTAAAAGAAAAGAAATACAACAAAAACCATAATATCCCAATACACCTATATATAAAAAAAAAGGTACAGTAAAATTGTTGTCCACAAATGAAAGTGCCACCAAAACAATTAGAACCATTGTTAATATAGAATCAAAAGTTAACCACAATAAAAAAAAATAAATTACTGTATCAAAACCACATCATCGAGAAGGCCTTCATCGAGGATTAAGTGGGTGAGTAAAAATTAATTCGCGTCGAGTCTGCTTCCACAACTTGGTTGGCCAGTGTAACTGCCGTTAACGTTGTCAGCAGCTCGCGCGGACTTTCTATGTTTTGTGTTATCAATTGTTTTGTTTGTTTTGAGCACTTTCGTGAATACAAGTTTATGAATAATAATATAAAAAAAAAATAATAGAACTCTGTGTAAATGATCAAGTGATCTTCGAATTAACGTGTTGTAACATTGCTGTTTTCTTCAGGCGCGAAAGCAAAGTTAAAGTTGTCCAATATAAAAATATGAATAGAATGAAATTGTAAACAAGAAATTAAATCCAAATTTATCAGATATACCAAGTTGTACACCACCAAGTAAAAGAAGATAATCAGTAATTAAAACCAAATGCAGAATTGATGCACTTTAACAAAAAAAAATATATATAATAGCACACACAGTGTTATACAAGAATACAAAGTAAAATACTGAATAAAAATTTGAAAATATGTTAGTGATGAAATCTTATACTTAGAAATTTATTTGTTAAGCTATTCTATAATTTTTAACATGGATTATGTTGCTCTTTTTTTTTGTTGTTTATTTAATTAAAATTTTTGAAATGGAAATGAATCGTTAACTTATTGGTATTTTTCTGTTGACATGGGAGCATAAGTAATGCATAAATAGGACGTTACGTTTGGGGTCTTCGACCAAAACTATTTGAAGACTATGGCAGGGAGGGTAATGAAAAAGGGGAGTGACAATCAACACCTTAGTTCTCCCCCTTTGGCTTCACTACCCGTTTGTTACTTTCATTTTTTTGTCTTTCTGTTTTCTCTTTAGTTGATTGCGTAACTTTTCTTTTTTTTCCAGAATTTTTTTTTGTTGTTGTTGTGGCATTAAGGCTTTGGTGCTTTGGCCATGTGTGGTTTTGCATGAGGATCGTCTCATGGTTTAGTTTCAGCAGGGACTCTATAATATAACATTTAGCATTAGAACAGCAGCACCAGCAACAACCCCCCCACATCCCGCTAGAGCTAGGAATTAATGGGTCCCGCTCCGCTGGTATGTTGCTGCTCGAAAGGCCTGAGCAAATACCCTGTATTTGCTAAAGTCAAAAGAAAATCAGGCAACCATGATGCTACACCGCATCTTGTGCAGAAATGGTAGACTATCAGCTAATTTAATCTGCCCAATGCATCGAAGGCCATACAACCAACCTGCACCAATGAGAATTCGTTGGCTGTTGTAGAACAGTAGATCAGATAAGTGGATATTGATGGGAATGTTCCAAACAGTAATATTATTGGGAATTGCAGCAGAGAATGAAGTTTTAAACGGAGCGATTCGAGATTGAAGTTCCATATCGATTTCATTATCCTGAACGATTGGCTTTAAGCTGAAGCAGATTTGCAAAGCGAGATGTAACTAAATTAAGTTGAGCTGAATCAAGTATGGCTCGACGGGACACGAGAACACCAGAACGATTTTGTATGTATACAACAGCAGTAGCTAGCATCACGTATTCGGTCTGATTTTAAGCTTTGGTTGAACAGAAAACTGCTAAAGTTAAGAGTTTGGCGAAGTATGAGCAATGTGATGAACAATGCCTGCAGTTCCCAGACTTGCACTGGTGCAAACTATGTCCTTTGCGCAAGTAATTTAGGTACAGATGCAAACGCTTTACTTTCTTGTAACGAAAATTTGGCGTTAAATTAAAAAGCCGTGACCATTTCAAAGCGACGAGATGAATCAGCATTCCATCGGTGACTTCCTGTGTAGAAGCTATCGCGCTTACTGCCGGCAATGTCGAAAAGATTTTATTGCTCAATTCTCAACAATTGCCAACCTAAAAATTTACCTTTCGTGTGCCTGAAATTATAATACGCTCTGTGGAGCGTATGCTGTCCAAAGCAACGCCATCCAAGCATGAACGAAGGTGTTTGGATTTCTCCAAAGGTACAAGTTCCTCGTTGTTGTCAACTACATTTTGGTACATGGCGTAGAAATATGGCAGTCAATGTAGGCATCAGTTAAATGCGCTACGCAAAACTCAGAATATAACCGATTCGTGCTTCGAGATTTAATTCTTGGAAATGTTGCCAGTCTTCTGAACGCAAAAACTCATTGAAAGCAATTGATTGACAATCAAAGAATTTGATTTTGCTTTAGAAAAGCCAATGTCGTTTGATCCCACGGTGGGCTTAAAAGGTCCCGATGGCTCAGATGGAAGTCACGTATTCACAGTTGGAATGTCACGAATGTATAAGTGCGAATACCGAAAACACTTCCAACGAAAAAACTGCACTTTTATTTATTCCGAAAATGTATGTGTTGGTGCCCACTGTGCAAGTCCAAACGGCACTTGCAAATGAAACGGCAGAATGCATTGCTCAAAATGTATGTATGTATGTATGTTTTTTCGCTTTGATACCGAATTGTGTACAAAGCTTCCCGGATAATTATTATACCCGCTACCCTTAGGGTAGAAGGGTATTATAACTTAGTGCCAACAGAAAATGTGTGTAACAGGCTTAAGAAGGCATCTCCGACCCCATAAAGTATATATATTCTTGATCAATATCAACAGCCGAGGCGATATAGCCACGTCCGTCTGTCAGTCTGTTTGCCTGTCTGTCTATATACATGGATACGCAGATCAAGTTTATTTCAAATGTTGGATGCCACGCCCCCTTTGCCAGCAATATGCATAAATCTAAAAAAAAGTCAAATCTAAAAGTAAGTCGCGTATAACTCGAAAAGTTCTTAGTGTAATGATGTGTAATTTGATAAGCCCATAATAGTCTTAACATACCCTGTAATCTTGGTTAAAACCTGATTAGTAGAACAAACGTTATTTGTTAAATTGTTAATCAAAAAATTGTGGCCAATTCAAATGGACGTTTTAAGTGTGTGAACAACCTAGAGATATCAAATTTGCTGACAGTACTCGTGAATGTTTTACGCAAATCAAGTTTGTTTTAGATGTTTGCCACGCCCCTTTCCACCCACGAAAACTGGAAAAGCCGTAATAATAATACAGCTGCGCGCGCTTTGTTTGTTTAGTTCACAATGTGACCATGTCGGTATGCTATGGATTATTTTAAATGTATACATACATATATATGGTCACACTGTCAGCTAATCAACCAAAGCGCGAGCAGCTGCAAGTGAATTTTGCTTATAAAATTGATTCCTTAATAACTTCCTATTTTTTCATTCGATCACAACCAAATTCACAACATTGTGCTACAATTATTACTATGCATAGCAAAATTCAATGCTCTAGGTCTTTTATTACGGCTTTGACAGCTTTTGGGGGCGGAAAGGGGCGTGGCAAAACTCTAAAACAAACTTCATCTGCGTAGGACCTATAAGAGTACTGTCACCAAATTTGGTATGCATAATAATATATATATTCTCAATGATTCCTGTGAATTTGGTTGAGATCGAATGAAAAACAAGGAAGTTATTAAAGAATAAATTTTATATCAAAAATTCACTTGCAGCTGCTCGCGCTTTGTTTGTTACCCGCTATTTTCAAATATATATATAAAAAAAACAAATTGCAGTATATTGGTATATTTTTTGTTAAAATATTATTTCAGTTTTTTGTTTTCTCTCAAAATGGGTTGCGGGTATCATACGGTCGAGCACTCTCGACTGTAGCTTTCTTACTTGTTTTCTATACCCGCTACCCATAGGGTAGAAGGGTATTATAACTTAGTGCCAACAGAAAATGTATGTAACAGGCAGAAGGAGGCATCTCCGATCCCATATAAAGTATATACATATATTCTTGATCAGTGTATATATTTTATTTTATATATATTTTATTTTTTGTTAAAATATAATATAAGTTTTTTGTTTTCTCTCGAAATGGGTCGCGGGTATCATACGGTCGAGCACTCTCGACTGTAGCTTTCTTACTTGTTTTTTTTTAAATAGTAAAAAAAAACGATTTTCCCTATCTAAGCATCAAAGCATTTTGTATACCATATCCTTATTCACTTATTTTGTTTCTTCAAATAAAGAAACTACCTTAAACGGACCACAATATTCTGTGTTTTTTCATCAATATCTTAATAAATAACATATTTTGATATAAACATCTGATTTTGTTGGGGTTAAGTTTTGAATTCCATCATTATATTTTCTATGCCATGCCATACCCTTATTTTATTTTTACTTTTAAACCCCACCTAATTATCTACGGACCACAGTATATAAAATAGCACAGATTTGCCATCTCTAAGTATTAAACAGCTGATTTTGTAGGGGTTGAATTTTGTATTCCATGACGCCTTATTCCATTATTTTGCTATAACACGAGATGGAAGAATGACAGACAAATTTAAGATTACTTATGGTCCACAGTTCTCTGAGAAAAGTTTGTTTGTTTATTTCGGCGTTGATGGTATTGCTAAGAACATTGTAGGTGTACTATCAGTTTTGATAAGTAAAATTATGATAAGTAAAATTTAAAAAAAATGGTAATTAAGGTCTTCTAGTGAATATTTCGCGTGTCGTTTTCAAGTATGTACAATAGTTAAACTCATTCAAAAAAAATTGGTTTATGAAGTGTTTATTTTATCAATGTGTTTAAAGGCAAAAAAATCTAAGGGCGTGAATAATAGTGGACTCTATTTGTAGGACAATATTTAATGTCAAAACATGTCAACGCCCAGCCATTTATCTAAAACCTAAATATGACTACGTATTTTATTTAGGTTTTTTTAAAGATATGTACAAAGCGAAAGTGTGTATTTATATGTGATGGAATTTAAATCGAGTTATGTTGTCGGTTGTTTTTATTATTTATTTTTAACATAAATTCGAATAATTGTTATATAGACATACATATGTACATGTTTTGGTGTGCTAAAAAAAGTTCACAAATTTTTATACATAATCGTATGTTTGTTACATAAATAAAAAAAAAAATTGCGATTGCTTATAAGTATATTTGTAAACTGGCATGCTCAATGTACCTACAATTAGCTTTATGTAAAAGGATTTGTGCAATTATGAATGGATACATACATTTATGTATATGGAATTATATTTACATTTGTAAATGTCCTTCCCCTACCCCTCTGCTTCATCACATGGGGACGACGCCCAGTTTAATTTGTTTGCCTGACTTTGATATTGATATTTCTGTGTGTATTTGAGGAAAGGAATTTTGTATACAAGATATTTTATAAGATTACAAGAAAAATTACTATTCAAATTACATAATGTTACAGTAACATTAAAAAAATTTCAACTGATCATTTTTTAGTATTTATATTTGTTTATGGCTCCAGATATCTTAGTGCTCATATACTATCGCATTAGCTCTTGATCTAATTTGTATAATTAATTGCATTCTTTCTCTGTCACATAAATTTAAAGTAGTAATATTTATATATGTATGTTGTTAACAACATATATCAGCCGATATATAAATATATATATTCAATTCCCACAAGTGGTAGACCTCTGAACATTGCAATTTATATAAAATCTTCCCATGCGGTAAAGGTGTATAATAACTGGCTGCCAAAAGAAAATGTATGTAACAAATAGAAGTTGGCCTCTTAGACCCCATAAAGTATATAAACCTGTATTTTCGCACGGTCCAGATGATGTTCCAGGATGTGTACTTGGCATTTTGCGGAATCTTTGCATTTGCTTTTACATGTTTAAATTGTTTATTAGGTCTGTTGAGTCTGGCTTTTTCCCTGCTATGTGAAGGGAATCAAATATCTTTCCCTTGCAAATGGTTCCAAACTTAATTTTAATAATTATAGAGGTATTTCCCAATTGTCCGAAAATTGTGGAGAAGATTACTTCTCAACTGAGTAAGCTTGGTATATCTATCGTCTCCAATGGCTTTGCGAAACGCAGATCTACCATCGCTAACCTATTGGCGTTATTTTCACTAATGATCAAAGGATTTTAGAATGAGTTGCAGACTGAAATTATTTATACTGATTTTAGGGACATAAACATAATACATAGATTATCATATAATTTTATGTTATGCCAAACTGACTATCTTAATAGTAGAACTCAAACAGTAATGTTTAAATTTGAAACCTTAAACACATCTTTGTAACTTCTGGTGTTCCTCAGGGTAGTCATCTCGGTCCTCTACTCTTAAATCTTTTCAATAACGATTTTCCCAATTTTATTTCGCACTCTAATAGTTTAATTAGTGTATGCTGATGATGTCTGTACTACCAATTATTCTAAGCATGAACCTATTTGAGTGCTAACTACAACATACTCTACTGTGTTTTCAACGGCGAGGCATCCATTCTAGGCCTTTACACACTTTATTATTATTATTATTTGCATTGGTATATTTAGAGAGTATAAAGCAGAGATTGTTTACCAAATTACAATTCACAACACTTAGAAATTGTTAAGCTATACGCAATTTACATACAACAAATGGGACTTGTTTTAGATTTCTGTATATTGTGGGCGTGGTATCAAAAATAAAAAAAAACAAACTTGATCTGTGTAATGAATGCAGGAACCTACTAACTAATTTTGGTGTTTAGTTTCTGAGATCTAAGTGTGCCTCAGAGAACGTCAAAGGTGGCTGTTTTTGGTCAACTACTCACACTCATGGAAATTTGTGTTGCGGTGATACTCGCCACCCTTTAGCAAAATTCAAGACACACACACACATTATCATTGCGAGTGCTTGCGCTTCGGCCACTCGGTCGCAACTTGTGCGTGCCTTTTCGGGACCGAATCAATTTGCTACTCGTGATTCAAACACTCGTGCTTGACGTGTGTCTTGCATTTCGGCATCCGATCATTCTTGCACTTGTGACAAAATTCGAAATCCACCCCAATAATTCGTCAATGATTCGAATGGTTAGGCAAGTATTCCAGTGTTTTTATCCCACTACCTTTCTTGATCGTAAATGAGTTTGTGTCGCGTCGCGAGTCGCGACGCTGCTGTTCGGCTCTATTTTATGAGTGACTTTTGCATGCTGACTTTTTTCTTATGGATTTTCCGGAAATTACAGATATCTGCAAAAACCCTTTTAATTAAACATATACATTTACCACAAGATCAAAAACATACAATTTTAAATTAAAACAGGTAGATTTTTAGTATCTTTAAAATATTGATTTTCTCTTTTACCGCTGACTGAATTTAAAAACCAGTAAGAAAGCTACAGTCGAGAGTGCTCGACCGTATGATACCCGCAACCTATTTCAAGAGAAAACAAAAACTGAAATGATATTTTAACAAAAAATATACCAATATACTGAAATTTGTTTTTGTTTTTTTTTTATATATAACAATAGCGGGTATAAAAATCCATAACGTGACGACATGGTCACACTGTCAACTAACCAAACAAAGCGCGAGCAGCTGCAAGTGAACTTTGCATATAAAATAAATTCTTTAATAACTTCCTTGTTTTTCATTCGATCTCAACCCACTTCACAGGAATCATTGAAAATATAATTATAGTTATGCATACCAATCAATGTTCTAGGTCTTTTATTACAGCTTTTACAGCTTTTGGGGGCGGAAAGGGGCGTGGCAAAACTCTAAAACAAACTTGATCTGCGTAGGATCTATAAATATACTCATTCATTTTTGCCACTCGTAACTCGGAGATGCTTCCTTCTGACTGTTACATAGAATTTCTGATGACACTAAGTTATAGTACCCTTTTAACTTATGGGAAGCGGGTATATAAATCGAAATCATAAAGCAAATGTTCGATTTTGGTACCCACAATAAGAACCATAATAAATTAATATGTTCATTGTTAGTTTTAGAAAAGTTTAAAGATATTAAAAGAATGTTTGATACTGTTGTCAGTAAGTTACTATATGTAGGTTGACATATCAGACTTTTTACCAACGGCAAATAGATTATAATTTACTTTCTGAACGTTGACGTACATAGTATACACATTCAAGTGACCCAAGCGATACCAAGCCAAAGCTTGTAACGCGCGGATCCCAATAAACCCTCCTCCCGCCCAACCGACCAAGAGGTGCCATTGTGGGACGATCGACACGATTCGCGCTCGGACAGGATAGATTCGGGGATGCAAAAAAAAAAAACGCGGATAGCATAAAAAAGAAAAAAAATTTGAAGGATCGGACATAAAAAATAAATGGGTGGAATGAAAAAATATTAATATATTACTATAAGCTAAATTCAGTCAATTATTTATTATGTAGGTTAGTAGTAAAGTTTTAAGATGGAAAAGAGTGTTAGCGCCAGTAAATGCATTATCAAATCTATTATAGTTATAACATAAAATTCTAAAAGGGTCATGTAATGCAAAATTAGATCTACATAGGGGGAGAGCAAGCGGGATGTAACTACGGGTTAGTCTAGATGGAACGGAAAAGGTTAGTCGGGATATTAATTCTGAAGAATCAATATCACCATTAATAAGATTAAAAATAAATAGAATGCCATGCAAATTCTACGGTTAGCTAAAGAAGGTAGGTTAATTAAAAGAAGTCTACTACTATATGCCGGCAATCTCACTTCAGCATTCCAGTTCAAGCCACGCAAAGCAAATAAGAGAAATTGTTTTTGGTGCACAGAATACTGTGGAGACCATACGCACGAACCATGTTCAAGAATCCGACGAAAAAATGAAGTATAAAGGATCTTAGTAATATAAGGGTCATCAAATTCCTTCGACCACCTCTTAATGAAACCGAGAACAGACATAGCTTTATTGACCGTTCTAGAAATATGGTCAGAAAATTAAAGTTTGTAATCTACGAGAATACAGTAATTCTTTTTAAATCGTTACCGTAAGCAAAAGGCCAATTGAGGATTAACTCTATAGAAGGACATAACAACACAATTAGAATAGTTTGAGTTTAACAAGTTCACTATGCACCATGACTGATAAGAGCCAAGTCTATAAACATTCACATTTTAATTTACGCAACTACTTGAAAACCATTATCGACTAATACTAAGAATTTCTATGTTTGTAAAACTTTCAGATAAGTTGAAACCAAAATAAACATATTTCATCACTTATGCACTTAGTATCAGTTTATATACGGGCGTTTGTTATGCAGTTAACATCTCAAGAAAGCATAAGAGCTTGGATACTATCAGCTCTTATGGTCCATGGAGCAGTTGCTGGAAATCCTGATGCTAAACGACTTTATGACGATCTTCTCAGTAATTACAACAAATTGGTTCGGCCGGTTGTTAATACCACAGATGTTCTTAAGGTCTGCATAAAGCTGAAACTCTCGCAACTAATTGATGTAGTAAGTCTTTTTTAATTAAATACAAACCTTTTTTAAAAATAATTCTTAGATCTAATTTTTTGGCGCAACTCCAGTCTGGTTGACTGTAGATTTTACTTGTTTTCAGATAAGTATGGACGCATTTTAATAAATTTAATATTTTATTATACTATAATTTATTAAATAAAATTAGAAAATGAAAATTTTATTGATAATTATACACATCTTATTTCTTTTTAGAATTTGAAAAATCAGATCATGACAACAAATCTCTGGGTAGAACAAGTAAGAAAAGTTTTAGTAAATTTAATAATAAACACTATGAGCGAGGAAACCGTAATGCAAATATATAATAAGCGCTATGAAGTTCAAACATATATAAATATTGTATTTGTTTAATCGATAAAATGGCTTATTTAAGCAAAGTTCCCAACGAATTGTTTGCACTCGACTAAGAAGTATAATTTAACTTAACTTAACCATTCATTTTTTTGGTTAGGAACTTCGGCAAGATTCGCTTTTAAACATAAAAAAATACTGTTAACGACCATCGTTAAAACTCGCACATGTGATTGCTTGCAGTCGCGTCATCTTCGTGTATCAATTAGTTATAGAGACTAACTTAACATAATCATTCATGATTTTGGCTCGAAACTTCGGCAAGATTCGCTAGTAAACATAAAATATACAATTAACGACCAACGTTAAAACTCGCACAAGTGATTGCATGCAGACACGTCATCTTTGTGTATCAATTAGTTAAGAGACTTCTCCAGTTGGAATTTATGCGTCAGCATTCCATTAGACGTCGAAAGGTTTTATCATACCGTTAGCTTTAATAATTTGTTGACGCCTGGCATTGATCGGCATAGAATCAATCAACTGTCTGGTCGAATATACAACGCAATTTGATAAGTTGATAAAGTGAACCATTATATTGCCAAGAAACTATAAACTATAATTACCGGACTAGATTATTTTAGATCTGCACTGGTTGCTATCGGAGGTCGATAAGAAAAATATGGTTTGCGTTATTTATTTGCAACCAAACTTGGTTGGATCGAATCTTCAAATGCCATGGCATTGCAGAGTGTTCCTAGGAATCCTGTTGCTTGCGGAACCTCGATGTATACATACATATATGCAAATTATTTCAGGGATGTTTTCCAGCATTCTCCACTTTCCCAAAAATGAATCCATTTATCTTTTATTCAAATTATATTAAGCTTAATGCTTTGAAAGTTTTTATTTTATTTAATAAATAACAAGTAAAAAAGTCGAGTGTGCTCGACATTAAGAAAACTTGTTAAATTTTCTAAAAAAAAAATAAACAAGTAAGAAAGCTTCAGTCGAGAGTGCTCGACCGTATGATACCCGCAACCCATTTCGAGAGAATACAAAAAGCTTAAAAGATATTTTAACAACAAATATACCACAGAATATACTAAAACTAGTGTTTTGTTTGTATATATTTGAAAAAGGCTGGTAAAAATATACAAAACCAACATGGTGACACTGTCAAATAAACAAAGAAAGCGCGAGCAGCTGCAAGTGAAGTTTGCATATAAAATTGATTCTTTAATAACTTCCTCGTTTTTTATTCTATCCTAACCAAATTCACAGGAGTCATTGAGACTGTCATTGTTATTATGCATACCAAACGCTCTAGGTCCATTATTACTGCTTTTACAGTTTTTGGGGGCGGAAAGGGCAAAAATCTACAACAAACTTGATCTGCGTAAGACCTACACGAGTACTGTCACCAAGTTTGATATATCTAGGTCATTCACACACTTAAAACGTCTATATGCATTGGGCACAACTATTTTGATAAATAATTTAACAAATAACTTTTGATTTAATTATCCGAAAATTACAGGGTATACTAAGAGTATTAAGCACAGAAGGCCTACCAAAATACACAACATTACACAAAGAACTTTTTGAGTTATACGTGACTTACATAAAAAAAAACTTGACTTTTTCTAGATTAATGCATATTGTGGGCGAAGGGGGCGTGTCATCCAACTTTTGAAATAAACTTGATTTGCGTAAGGAATGCAGGAACCTTTGTGCCAAATTTGATGACTCTATGTCTTATTGTCTCTGAGATCCAGGTGTTCATACAGACGGACAGACTGACAAACGCACATGGCTATATCGTCTCGGCTGTTGACGCTGATCAAGAATATATATACTTTTTATGGGGTCGGAGATGCCTCCTTCTGCCTGTTACATACATTTTCTGTTGGCACTTAGTTATAATACCCTTCTACCCTATGGGTAGTGGGTATAAAAAGTTCAATGTCAAAAAATCTAACAAGCGTGATTCGTAGTCAGGCCCCGACGCACACAGAGACACGCATGCGAACTCTCTAACAACTGCGCCACCAAACGATTGTGCGTGAAGCGTTCTAATGAAAATAAGGTTTCCAGTGCATATTGTTTGAGTTTTCCTTTAGCAATTGCAAGATTTGCAGCATTTTTTGGGTGAATTTTTTTTTCGTATTTAATTTGTTTTTAATTACTAGGTAATTTAAGCCAGTGTTTCCAACTATTATATCCATTATAAATAACTTACATAAATTTAAAAAGTAGAAAAGAAAGTAAAAAAGAGATAGTCTGAAGCGCCACTCGAACCGCTGTTCTCTGCTTACCTGTACGTGCGCTCTAACCACTGCGCCACAAAACGTCTGTGCTTGAAGCGTTCTAATTAGAATCAAGATTCCTATAATAATTCTTTTAGGTTAGGTTAGGTTAGGTTGAGCAGGCAGCTCGAACGGAGTCGAGAGCACCCGGAGACCATATGGTCCATTGTGATGCCTGATCTGTGTGAACTGTAGGAGTAGAAGGGATTGGGAGGGATTGTTGGGATATTGGAGGAAAAGGCTCTGATTGTATTATTTGTCTACGTGCTACTGGCCAGTTCTGTTGGGCTGCGGTAGCCTCTGGAACCAGCCAGTAGAGTCGAGGAAAAGCGCCATGTTCTCCAGCCGAATATTCCCAAGACTGCCCACTTCCGCAAAGAAAGGCTTGCCCAGAAATTGGGTCCGCTTTCTAAGAAGTGCAGGGTAGTCGCAAAGAAGATGCTGGATACTCTCGGTTTCCTCTTCGTCCCCGCAGCTGCGACAGAAGTCCTGTTGGGGTCCACCGTACCGTTGAGCCATACGGCCGATGTAGCAGTGTCCCGTTAGGACTCCTGTGACTAACCTTATCTTGTTCCTTTTAAAGTTTAAGAGCTCGGTTGTTTGCTTGGGAATGTATCTTGGCCAGAGTGCTTTTGACACCTCGCAGCCCGAGCACATTCATCAGCCGCCTCGTTACCTGGTACTCCCATGTGCCCAGGTACCCAGACAAGTCTGATAGAGTGTGGTTGGCATAGGTTCAGTGACATTACTGTGTCTCGGGTTAGTTTGCTCTTAATGGTGTTCGATGCGAGTGCTTTTATCGCTGATTGGCTGTCGACATAGATGGACACGTCCCTCGGGCTCCCGCCCAGTGTCCGTATCAACTTGGTCGCTTGCCAAACAGTGTAAATCTCCGCTTGAAACACACTACACCAGTCAGGAAGACGAAAGGAAAGCTTGGTTGCAAGGTCTTCGGAGAAGACCCCCGATCCGGTGCCTTCTATCGTCTATCGTCTGTCAGAGAATTCAGCTGTAAACCTGTCATCCCACTTATGTTCTGGTACCCAGTAGTCGTTCTCAGCCACAGTCAATTCTACTGTACGTAGAATGGAGCTGTGACCTGCACCAGGCTTAAGGAGGCGTTGGGTGTGAAGCCTGACCGCACTCCTTGCTGCCGCGTGCTTGAGGAAGACTCCGATGGGCTCCAGATTTAACATTACATCCAGCGCTGCTTGGGGGGTAGAACGAATACATCCTGTTATTCCCAAGCCTGCTAGAGTCTGGACTTTGCGGAGATTGTTTAGATAGGAGTCGGTGTGTCCCGCCTCCCACCATACAAGGGCCCCGTACGTCAGTATAGGTCTGACAATTGCAGTGTAGAACCAGTGAAGGATATACGGTTGCAATCCCCATCCTTTACCAAAGGTCTTTTTGCACACAAAAAAGGCTTGTAACGCTTTCTTCATCCTTTCCTCCGAGTTTCTCCTCCAGGAGAGTTTGGAGTCCAGGATTACTCCAAGGTATTTAGCCTCCTTTGATAACTTGAGCTCTGTCCCTCCCAGTGTCGGAAGATTGAAGCTCGGTATCTTATATTTTCGAGTGAACAGAACTAGTTCGGTCTTTTGTGGGTTGGCCCCAAGACCGTTGTGTTCTGCCCATCGCAGAGTTTCGCTCAGTGCGGCGTTCAGTAGCTCACTGACTGTTGGCAGGAATCTGCCAGTTACCATTAGAACCAGGTCGTCCGCATAAGCAGTCACTCTGCAGCCCTTATACTTCAATTTGAGAAGAAGGTCATTAAGGACAATGTTCCACAACAAGAGGGATATCACACCCCCTTGCGGGGTGCCCCTGGTTGCGCTTCTCCTGATAGTTGAGGCGCAGAGTTGGGCGTTTATCATTCTTTGGCGAAGCATGTTGCTAAGCCATCGAGTGATTGTCGGGTGTGAGCCTATGTTGACAAGTGCTGCCGTTATAGACTCGATCCTGACATTGTTAAAGGCACCCTCTATGTCGAGAAATGCCGCTAACGTAAACTCCTTCCTTTGCAGTGTGCCTTCAATTGTGCTAACCACCTCGTGCAGAGCCGTTTCTATTGATCTACCTTTGAGGTAGGCGTGTTGGGACTTGCTAAAAGTGTGAGGTGTTAGATTACTTCTGAGATGAAGGTCCAGAAGTCTCTCTAGTGTTTTCAATAAAAACGATGAGAGACTTATGGGACTATAGTCTTTTGCTGAGCAGTGGTTTATCTTTCCTGTTTTGGGAATTAATGCCACCCTCACTTCTCTCAAGGTTTTTGGAATGTATCCTGTAAGGAGACATCCCCTGAAGATTTCTAATAGCCATTGCGACAGATGTACGCATACCATCTGTAACATGACCGGTCTGATGTCATCCGGTCCTGCTGATTTGTAGGGGTGGGATGACTTGATAGCCCAGATTATCTTCTCAGTGTTGACAATTTCGTCAATTAGGACTTGACTCTCATGAAAACGGCTTCCCTCCGGATCGCCGCTGATGTGAGACGTGGGGATCCCATTCTCGTCTTCAGCTTGTGTGCAGCCTGGAAAGTGTGCGTTCATGAGGAGTTGCAGAGACTCCTGACTATTTTTAGCGAATGTGCCATCAAGGTTGCAAAGCAGCCCCGGTGTGGCTGGATCTTTCGCCAACAAACTTCGAAGTCTGGACGCTTCAGTGGTGTTGGTTAGTTCCTCGCAAAATTTGGACCATGAGTCTCTTTTTGCCCTTCTGATTTCCTTCTTGAAGGTCTTGAAACTGTTATGGTAGGCATTCCAGTCTACCTGGCAGTTTCCGTCTTTTGCTCTATTGTAAAGCTGTCTCGTTTCCTTTCGTATCTGGCCGAGTTCCGGAGTCCACCACTTGTTGCGGTTTGACTTCGGTGGTCGGCTGATTGGACAGGATTTGATGAAGGCCTTACATAGAGTATCTGTGACATTCTGGGTCGATTCCTCCAGTTTGTCAGGGTTGTCTAACTTTCCCACTGGGTGGTTGGGAATAGATTCCATAACAAGCTTTGAGTATTTGACCCAGTTTGCCTTTCGTGGGTTCCTGAAGGGAGCCTTTGCCTTTCTGGACCATCCAACTTCGAACACTATCCTGTAATGATCCGAAAAGGAGCATTCCGTGGATACGTGCCAGTCTTCTACGGAGAGGGAGTCGCTGCTGGTCGCTAGAGTTAAATCTATAACCTCAGCTCGGTTCTTATTGCGGAAGGAGGGTGGCTACCCCGATTACACACATTAAGATTAGTGAGCATTCAAGCAGCGACTCCCCTCTCTCGTTGGTGTCTTTGCTCCCCCAAAAGGTATTGTGGGCATTAGCATCACACCCAAGGATTAGATCTGTGCCCTCTTTCTGCGCATGCTGAATGAGGGCTCGAATACTTTCCGACGGTGGATCCTTTTCTTCGTACGGGAGATATGCTGAGGCTAGGTAAAGATTGGGTCTGTTCCTACGCTCGCATAGCGCAACCGTCAAGTCCCTGTTGCTGTAAATGGAAGAGAAGAGCACATTAAGTCCGGTTCTTACCACGATACATGTTCTGGACTTACCCACAGTTTTCGGGACAAGGAGATGGTATCCGCGGGCTCCCAAACCACAAACCCTTTCACCTACGATCCAGGGTTCTTGGATGAGAGCCACATCCACCCTCTCCTTGTCCATCCACCGTAGTAGGTCTGTGGAAGGAACCCTCGAGTGGTGCAGATTAATCTGCACTACCCGAATTCTTTCCGGTCGACCTAACATCTACGCGCCCAGCGCCTCCAGGAATGATTGCCCGAACGCAACCCATTCCCATCTTCAGCCGGCCTTGCTTACTAATGAGTTGGCTCTTGGACTCTGGACCAATGATGATCCATAGATCCTTGCCGTTTCCTTTGTCTCGGGCGAGACCTCTATTGATCGTCCAGTCCGCTGTGTGACAGTCCGCATTCTGGCTTTTGATCAATATAAGGGTGGTTCGATCCTCCCTGATGAGAGGTGGGATCCAGACTTTAATGATCGTCCGCTCAGGAATTTGGTCTACAGGGACGACGTCAATTCTTGCTCCTGGCCACGGCGCTTCCAGTTTTAGCAGTGTGTCTTTGAGGAATCGCAGGGATTCCTCGTTGGCACATGCCACCACTTTAACACCTTTGTACCAGTTGATACCATCAAACTCTGCCACGAACAGATTCAGCGGTCGAGTGGTGGCATCAGCAATCCCCTGGTCAATTAACCCTTCCAGGATAAGCCAGTTGTCAATAGAAAGCTCCCCATCCGGGTTGCTTCTGTCGATGATGGCTACCAGTAGCTCCGGCTTCGTGCTCAAGCTGGCCAGGATATCCACTGGACACACCCGCTTGCTCTCCGAAGCCTTCGCCGAGTCGTCTGACCTCTGCCTCTTGCTGACAGGTGGGTTGGCCTTTTTTGGTAGCTTGCTCTTAATTCTTTTAGTTTTTTTAGTTTTTCTTTAGAAATTTCTAGACTTGCAGCATATTTTGGGTGAATTTTTGTATTTCAATTTTAACTTTGTTTTATTACTATGCAATTTATAACAGTGTTTCCAACAATTATATCCATTATAAATAACATACATAAATTTAAAAAGTAAACAAAAAATTTAAAAAATAATCTGGAGCTTCACTCGAACTGCTGTTGTCTGCTTAGCTGTAAGTCTTTTCATATATGTAGGCTTAAGAACGGGGATTTTAATATTACATCTATTTGGCTTATATCTTCCATGTTATACACGCTATTTCACTGAAATTTTTAGGAAACGTCTATTTTGGTCTATTTAATAAGTGCATGAAAAAACAGCTACAGCTATACGACAACACCTTTAAAGTGTGTTTATTAAAGAATGTAGGGGGCGTGGCAAAATCCTAAAACAAACTTGATCTGCGTGCAGTTATAACTAGCGTTTTAAGAAAAATCCGTAGCTCTAGATCTTATAATCTCTGAAATCCAGGTGTTCAAACAGACAGACGGACGTGGCTATATTGTATCGGTTGTTGACACTGATCAAGAATATATATACTTTATGGGGTCGGAGATGCCTCCTTCTGCCTGTGACTTACATTTTCTGTTGGCACTAAGTTATAATACCCTTCCACCCTATGGATGGCGGGTAGAACAATTAAAATAGAGTTGCAAGTTAAATGTGCAAAACATAAATGCATCGAACATTGATTTCGTTACCTGATATGTGCAGATCACACATTCTCATTGCGAGTGCTTGCGCTTCGGCCACTCGGTCACAGCTTGTGTGTGCCTTTTCGGGACCGAATCAATTTGCTACTCGTGATTCAAACACTCGTGCTTGACGAGTGTCTTGCATTTCGGCAACCGATCATTCTTGCACTTGTGACAAAATTCGAAATCCACCCGAATAATTCGTCAATGATTCGAATGGTTAGGCAAGTATTCCAGTGTTTTTACCCCACTACCTTTCTTGATCGTAAATGAGTTTGTGTCGCGTCGCGAGTCGCGACGCTGCTGTTCGCGGTTCTATTTTATGAGTGCATTTTGCATGCTTTGCACTGACTTTTTATGGAATTTCCGGAAATTACAGATATCTGCTAAAACCCTTTTTGTTACAAATATATGAACATAAATTTACCACAAGATCATAAACATACAATTTAATCAATTTAAAATTAATACAGGTAGATTTTCAGTACCCTTAAAATATTAATTTTACCACTGACTAAATTTAAAAATGAGTCAATAACCAGGTAAATTGAAGTTGAATTCAATTTTAGATTTCCTTTGTTCACTGAATTTGTATGTTAGTATGTATGTTTTTATTTAGCTACTATTATTTATATTAGTATAGATCACAATCTACACTTGCGCATAAAATACTCACAGCAAAAATTTCGAGTATTAATTTCCACCCCTTTTGCCAATCATAACAAGTAAGAAAGCTACAGTCGAGAGTGCTCGACCGTAAGCCATTTCGAGAGAAAACAAAAAACTTGATGTGATTCTTTAATATCTTCCAGGAATCATTGAGACTTTAATTATTATTATGCATACAAAAATGCTATGCTCTAGGTCTATTATTACGGCTTTTCCAGTTTTTGGGGGCGGAAAGGGGAAAAAATGTAAAACAAACTTGATCTGAGTAAGACCTACACGAATACTATCACCAAATTTGATATCTCTAGGTCATTCACACACTTAAAACGCCCATATGCATTGGGCACAACTATTTTGATAAATAATTTAACAAATAACTTTTGTTCTACTTATCGGATTTTTTTACAGGGTATATTAAAAGTATTAAGCACAGATGGCTTACCAAATTAAACATCATTACACATAGAACTTTTGGAGTTATACGCGATTTACATACAAAAACTTGACTTTTTCTAGATTAAAGCTTATTGTGGGCGAAGGGGCGTGGCATCCTACTTTTGAAATAAACTTGATCTGCGTAGGGAATGCAGGAACCTTTTGCCAAATTTGGAGTCTCTATGTCTTATAGTCTCTGAGATCCAGGTGTTCATACAGACAGACAGACGGGCAGACGGACATGGCTATATCGTCTCGGCTGTTGACGCTGATCAAGAATATATATACTTTATGGGGTCGGAGATGCCTCCTTCTGCCTGTTACATACATTTTCTGTTGGCCCTAAGTTATAATACCATTCTACCCTATAGGTAGCGGGTATAAAATTGTAATTTTATAAACATATAAGTAGTTCGTATACACTGGTCGAAATTTTCACACAACATAAATATGAACGTCAAGGCACCCACTAGGGAACTATTTTGCGAAATAGTTACTCAAAAATTGAATAAATGGGCTTATTTTTGTTTTGGGGATAGAGATGCAATTCTTTTTACTAAAAAGATCGATATCAAGGTTGTTTTCAAAACATATACAAGTATTTTGGTTTAGTTTCTTTAATTGCCTTTTATACCATGGTCTGTATGGAGGCAAGAAACGGCAGAAGGCCCAACATTACAGCACACAATTAAACAACGATTTATAATAACAACTAGCTAACACATTAAACAAGATGATGCACACAGAACACGATCGCCTCCATCAATTTCGGCCTGTTTATTAAGCTCCAGTGTTCCGCTAGATTTGGCCGCTCAGGCTCAGTGGATGCGGGTGGCGATGATCCCCAAGGGCTGATCCTCCTTTAATTTGGTTGCGCGATGCGCATTTGTGGAGTAAACGCCCTCGCTGACTTTTGGAGTACGCATCAATGCACTGGGGACATAGCAATTTTCAATTGCAGTCAACTGACGAGCCCAAAAGCTCTTAGGCAGCTTTTATGCTGGTATTAATTACCATACCAGATTTTATTTGATAGGTATAACCTAAGTGCCATTCTGCATTTGAAATTCCAGAACCACCATACAGATAAAAACTACATTAGTATATAAAGCCAGTATTACACCAAGATAAAGGGTATAAGGGCTCAAAGCCAAAGTTAAAAATCGGACTCCGATTGGGCTTTTACCAAATGGACCTGTACAGTCTCAATCTCAATCTTCTTCTTCATCTTCAAAAAACTAATCTCATAATTTCTTATAACCTATCAAAATGTGCGTGGTTTGCGTAGTAAAATATGTAAGCTATACGTCGACATTTTCGCTTTTTCTACTGATGTAGTTGTGTTTTCGGAAACCTGGTTAAGTTCAGATATTTCTAATTCCGAACTCTTTCCGGCAGAGGGGGTGGTGTTTTTTTTAGTAGACAGTAGACTCCAACTTCTCATCGGAGCAATTACATTATAATAATCCTAATAATATAGAGTTTCTATCAATAAAAGTAAATTTGTATGGTGCAAGTTTATTTCTTACTTGCTCATATATACCGCCGTCGTCCGATTTATCTGTATACCAGGATCACCTGGAAGCAATAAAATCTGTATTTGCCTTGTTATCCGACAAAGATCATATTGTTGTTCTAGGAGACTTTAACCTTCCTGGAACAGCTTGGTATCCTTGTGATAAGTTTTATTTTCTTATTCCTTCAAACTGACATGACTTTATTGATGGTTTACTTGAATTATCATTGGGCCAAATTAACAATATACAAAATTCTATTTGCCGGCAATTAGATCTGTGATTTGTCTCTGAACCTACCAGCGTAGTTCTATCTAGATCGGATCCCCTTACATCTCCTGGAGACCCTTATCATTCAACTCTGGATTTAAGGATCGAACTTAGCAGATCTGTTCTCCCTAATTCTGATGTACCTGCCGATCGAGTTCGTTGCTTTCGAAAGGCAAACTTTCCTAAATTAATTCAACTTCTAATGGAATTGATTGGTCTAATTTGTATTCCTGCACTGACATAAGTGCCGAAGAGCCAGTATTCCTTTATATTTTTCGCATAGGTCTAATAAACCCCCATGGTATTGTAAGGAACTTTCTAACCTTAGAACCGGAAGTCTAGACTTTACAAAAAATTTAAAATTTCAGGCTCTACCTTAACTTTTTCGCAATATATAATTGCTCGGTCTAATGTTATCGAGTTTAACGCTGTGTGTTATAAAAATTACACAGCTCGCTGTCGGGCTAGCTTCTCTGAAAACCCAAGAAGGTTTTTTAATTTTGTATCTCTTATCCTTCTTGTCTATCTTACGAAAATTCGAAAACAAATTCTGGTCAGGCGATCGCTGATCTATTTGCTTCTTTTATCAAACTACTTATTCTTCTTCTTCCTACTCTAATGCCCTATCCTTACAGCCTGTCTCGGTTGAATTGAATCTTCAGTCCCTTAATGAAAGGGAAGTCACTGATTCGATATCTTCAAATGGTTAAGCCTTTATACTTAACTTGTTCGTCCGATTCTGGAATATGGTTGGTGCGTATGGTCTTCACAGTATTCTGTGCACCAGGATCGCATTGTTTAAAAACAATTTCTCTTATTTGCTTTGCGTGGCTTGAACTGGAATGCTGAAGTGAGACTGCCGTCATATAGTAGTAGACTTCTTTTAATAAACCTACCTTCTTTATCCAACCGTAGAATAATGTATGGCATTTTATTTATTTTTAATCTTATTAATGGTGACATTGATTCTCCAGAGTTAATATCGCGACTAACCTTTTCCGTTCCATATAGACTAACCCGCAGTGACATTCCGCTTCCTCTCGTCCTATGTAGATCTAATTTTGCATTGAATAACCCTTTTAGAGTTTTATGTTCTAACTAAAATAGATTTTATCATGTATTTTCTAGCGCTAACACTGCTTTTAATCTTAAAACTTTACTACTAACCTATTTAACTAATAATTAGACTGAATTTAGCTTAAAGTAATAAATTAAATTTTTTCATTCCACACGTTTCTCTCTTATGTCCAATCATGTATTTCTATTTTATGCTATCCGCGTTTTTTTTGCATGCTCGAATCTATACTCTCCGAACGCGAATCGTGTCGTCCTGCGACGGCGCCTCTCGGTCGGTTGGGCGGGAGGAGGGTTTATTGGGATCCGCGCGTAAAAAGCATTGGCTTGGTATCGCTTGGGATACTTGAATATGCATACTATGTACGTCAACGTCCAATATCTTGGCCAGAGTGCTTTTGACACCTCGCAGCCCAATGATGCTGCCCAGTGTCTTTCAGCCGCCGTTCTCATGGAACAATTAAGTTCCGATAGCACGCGCTGAATAGGTCTCTTTATATCGTTCACCGCGAGAGTTTCTGATGACGCTGATCCCAGCCGAGCACATTCATCAGCCACCTCGTTACCTGGCACTCCCATATGCCCAGGTACCCAGACAAGTCTGATGGAGTGTGGATGGCATAGGTTCAAGGACATCACTGTGTCTCGGGTTAATTTACTCTTAATGGTGTTCGATGAGAGTACTTTTATTGCTGATAGGCTGTCAACGTAGATGGACACGTCCCTCGGGCTTCCGCCCAGTGTCCGTATCAACTTGGTCGCTTGCCAATCAGCGTAGATCTCCGCTTGAAACACACTACACCAGTCAGGAAGACGAAAGCAGAGCTTGGTTGCAAGGTCTTCGGAAAAGACCCCCGATCCGGTGCCATCTGTCGTCTTTGATCCGTCTGTGTAGATTGACAACTCATTCTGCCTCAAAGGAGATTGCTGTTGCCAATCGGATCTGTCAGGGAATTTAGATGTAAACCTGTCATCCCACTTATGTTCTGGTACCCAGTAGTCGTTCTCCGCCACAGTCAATTCTACTGTACGTAGAATGGAGTTGTGACCTGCACCAGGTTTAAGGAGGCACTGGGCATGAATCCTGACCGCACTCCTTGCTGCCACGGGCTTGAGGAAGATTCCAAAGGGATCCAGATTTAACATTACATCCAGCGCTGCTTGGGGGATAGAACGAATACATCCTGTTATTCCCAAGCACGCTAGTCTCTGCACTTTGCGGAGATTGTTTAGATAGGAGTCGGTGTGTCCCGCCTCCCACCATACAAGAGCCCCATACATTGAAAATTGCAGTGTAGAACCAGTGAAGGATGTACGGTTGCATCCTTTACCAAAAGTCTTTTTGCACGCAAAGAAGGCTTGTAACGCCTTCTTCATCCTTTCCTCCGAGTTTCTCCTCCAGGAAAGTTTGGAATCCAGGATTACACCAAAGTATTTTGCCTCTTTTGATAGCTTAAGCTCTGTTCCTCCCAGTGTCGGAAGCTTGAAGCTCGGTATCTTATATCTTCGCGTGAACAGAACTAGTTCGGTCTTTTGTGGATTGTACCCAAGACCGTTGTGTTCTGCCCATCGCAGAGTTTCGCTCAATGCGGCATTCAGTAGCTCACTGGCTGTTGGCAGGAAACTGCCAGTTACCATTAGAACCAGGTCGTCCGCATAAGCAGTCACTCTGCAGCCCTTATTCTTCAGTTTGAGAAGAAGGTCATTTAGGACAATGTTCCATAACAAGGGGGATATCACACCCCCTTGCGGTGTGCCCCTGGTTGCCCTTCTCCTGATAGTCGAAGCGCAGAGTTGGGCGCTTATCATTCTTTGGCGAAGCATGTTGCTAAGCCATCGAGTGATTGTCGGGTGTGGGCCTATGTTGACAAGTCGACAAGTTATAGACTCGGTCCTGACATTATTGAAGGCACCCTCTATGTCGAGAAATGCCGCTAACGTAAACTCCTTCGTTTACAATGTGCTTTCAATTGTACTAACCACCTCTTGAAGAGCCGTCTCGATTGATCTACCTTTGAGGTAGGCGTGTTGGGACTTGCTAAAAGTGTGAGGTGTTAGCTTACTTCTGAGATGAAAGTCCAGAAGTCTCTCTAATGTTTTTAATAAAAACTAATGTTTTTAATAAAAACTAATGTTTTTAATAACAACGATGAGAGACTTATGGGCCTATAATCATTTGCTGAGCAGTGGTTTATCTTTCCTGCCTTGGGAATGAATACCACCCTCACTTCTCTCCAGGTTTTTGGAATGTATCCCGTAAGGAGACATCCCCTAAAGATCTCTAAAAGCCATTACGACAGGTGTACGCATACCATCTGTATAGCCCAGATAATATTTTTTGTGTTGACAATTTCGTCGATTAGGGCTTGACTCTCATGAGGCACATTTCCCTTAGGCTCGCCGCTGATGTGAGAGGTAGGGATCCCGTTCTCGTCTTCAGCTTGTAAGCAGCCTGGAAAGTGCGCGTTCATGAGTTGTAAAGATTCCTGACTGTCTTTAGCGAATGTGCCATCCAGGTTGCAAAGCAGCCCCGGTGTGGCTGGATCTTTCGCCAGCAACCTTCGAAGTTTGTACGCTTCAGTGGTGTTGATTAGTTCCTCGCAAAATTTAGACCCAGAATCACTTTTTGCTCGTCTAATTTCCTTTTTGAAGGTCTTGCAACTGTGATGGTAGGCATTCCAGTCTACCTGGCAGTTTCCGTCTTTAGCTCTATTGTAAAGACTTCTCATTTCTTTCCGTATCTGT
Organism: Drosophila ustulata; assembly: GCA_035047365.1. Taxonomy (NCBI): domain Eukaryota; kingdom Metazoa; phylum Arthropoda; class Insecta; order Diptera; family Drosophilidae; genus Drosophila; species Drosophila ustulata. Next base: position 366,844 of record JAWNPT010000065.1, on the reverse strand, counting down.
CCGAGTTCCGGAGTCCACCACTTGTTGCGGTTTGACTTAGGTGGACGGCTGATTGGACAGGATTTGATGAAGGTCTTACATAGAGTGTCTGTGACATTTTGGGTCGATTCCTCCAACATGTATGGGTTGTCTAGCCTTATTTGGGTGGCGAGGAATAGATTCCCTAACAAGTTTTGAGTATTTGACCCAGATTGTCTTTCGTGGATTCCTGAAGGGCACTTTTGCCTCTCTGGATTATCCAACTTCGAACACTATTCTGTAATGATCCGAAAAGGAGCATTCCGTGGATACTTGCCAGTCTTCTACGGAGAGGGAGTCGCTGTTGGTCGCTAGGGTAAATCTATAACCTCTGCTCGGTTCTTATTGCGGAAGGTGGGGTGGCTACCCCGATTACAAACATTAAGATTAGTGAGCATCACGAATTCAAGCAGCGACACCCCAGTGTGGGAAAAAAGCATAGAAACTATTTAAATAGATTTGTTAACGAAAAAATGTCGGACTCCATTTAATTATAATGCAGCGAAGTGACTCCTTAGTGAGCACTATGCTTATACCATATGTACTTAGTGTAAATAATACAGCTTCGTAGCATTTACTGTTTGGGCTGTGCATCTATTTATTTGGACGTTGACGTGCTAACGAACAGCAACATCAAGTGGGCCAACGACCCCAAGCCAAGGTGACTCCCTTGAGGTACACCGGAAGTGACCTCAACAGACTTGGAGACTAAGCCGTTAAAATACACTTTCTGGGTTCTGAAATTTAAATTGCTAGATATCCAGATAATTAACTTATTTGGAAATCGAAAAGAGATAAAGCTTATGTAGTAATAGTGAATGATTTACAGAGTTAAAAGCTTTACTGAATCAGTATAAATAACGTTAGTTTGCATTTTGTTTTGGAAACCATTAATTGCCAAAGAAGTGAACTTTAGTAAGAAAGTGGGAGTAGATCTATATTTCATAAACCCATGCTGGCATGTTGATATAATGGATCTACAAGAATGTTTTAACTGTGAGGTTATTAATTTCTCTAAGAGTTTCGGAATAGCAGACAATTTGGACATTCCTCTATAATACTCAGCATTAGATTTATTTCATTTTTTATGGAAAGGAATAATAAAAGATTCCTTCCAATAGTTTGGAAAATAACTCCATTGACAAATTAAGAAGAATATATAAAGGAATTAATAACGCCTCAGCACAATGCCTAATCACACATGCTGGAACTCCATATGGCCCTGGTGAAAGTACAGGCTTTAGAATCTTTAAATTCTTAAATAGTGAACTTTTAGTAATTAATGGTTTAAAAATTCAATGTGCGTCATTTATCTGATACGCATAAGGCAAAACCAATCGATCGTTTTGAGATCTCTATGTAGTTTGAAAAAAATCAGCAAATAAATCAGCAATAGACTGATTGGTTTCCGCAATATTATTTAAAAAAAATGGAAGCGTTGATGAACCACGCTTCATATTAACATAGTTATAGAATCTCTTCGGATCACTTCGAAACCGTCGTCCACAATTTACGAGGTAGTCATTGTAACACTGTCTATTATGAACAATAAAATTTGATCGTACAGTCGAAAAACAAGAGAAGTTAAAGGAAGTGTTAGATTCCTTAAACTTCTTGTAATTTCTCGCCATTTTATTTTTAAGGTATGGCAATTCCCGTGTAAACCAAACAGGCTTGTTAGACCTATTTAGTTTACGTAACGGGACGCCTATGTCGAATGGAGAGTTTAATGTAGTATAAAACAGTTCAGTTGCACTATCAAGGTCCCTACACTCGCAAAGAGGAGACCAGTCAGTGTTCGACAGGATCCGAGAGAGTTAATTGACATCCGTGTTACGAAAATGACGCACGTGGTGCCATCTCGTAGTAGAGTATAGTACACGTGATCGGATAGCAAAGTAGGGACAGAAAGTATAGCCGAAAAATGTGAAAAATAATCTAATTATGGTTAATCTAAAACAAGTAAGAAAGCTACAGTCGAGAGTGCTCGACCGTATGATACCTGCAACTTATTTCGAGAGAAAACAAAAAACTTATATATTTTAACAAAAAATTAACCAAATATACTGAAACTTGTTTTTATTTGTATATATTTGAAAAAAGTGGGTATAAAAATCCATAACATACCGACATGGTCACACTGTCAACTAAACAAACAAAGCGCGAGCAGCTGCAAATGAATTTTGCATATAAAATTGATTCTTTAATAACTTCCTTGTTTTTTATTCGATTTCAACCAAATTCACAGGAATCAAGAAAATATAATTATTATTTCAATTTAGCAACATTTGCTGTAAACAGTTCTGGCCACATCATGTAGTTGTAAAGGAATATACGGCAAAAAGATTATTCGTACTCCTGTTGAATTTCCTACTGTTTCGAGTAAAAGCTCTGTAGCTACAAAAAAATAACTTGCTTCTCACTTGTCAGAACGTGAGAGGTCTGTGTAGCAAACTTAGCAATCTCTATCTTAGTAGTCTGTCCTTTCTATACAATGTCGTAGCTTTTTCAGAGACTTGGCTTAGGCCAGACATTTTAAACTTCGAAATCCTTTCAAGTAAATACAATATTTATAGACGAGATCGCACTCCTCCTCGTCATGGAGGTGGGGTATTAATCGCGGTTGACGTTGCTTTCACCTCTCAATTAGTTCCTATTGATTGTGCTGTCGATTCAGAATTCGTAGCTGTAAAATTGTCCGTTCATGGTGTTTGTATTTTTATAGGTTAGGTTAGGTTAGGTTGAGCAGGCAGCTCGACCGGAGTCGAGAGCACCCGGAGACCATATGGTCCATTGTGATGCCTGATCTGAGTGGAACTGTAGGAGTAGAAGGGATTGGGAGGGATTGTTGGGATATTGGAGGAAAATGCTCTACTGGTCTACGTGCTACTGGCCAGTTCTGTTGGGCTGCGGTAGCCTATGGAACCAGCCAGTAGAGTCGAGGAAAAGCGCCATGTTCTCCAGCCGAATATTCCCAAGACTGCCCAGTTCCGCAAAGAAAGGCTGGCCCAGAAATTGGGTCCGCTTTCTAAGAAGTGCAGGGCAGTCGCAGAGAAGATGCTGGATACTCTCGGTTTCCTCTTCGTCTCCGCAGCTGCGACAGAAGTCCTGTTGGGGTCCACCGTACCGTTGGGCCATACGGCCGATGTAGCAGTGTCCCGTTAAGACTCCTGTCAGTAACCTTATCTTGTTCCTTTTAAAGTTTAAGAGCTCGGTTGTTCGCTTGGGACGGTATCTTGGCCAGAGTGCTTTTGACACCTCGCAGCCCAATGATGCTGCCCAGTGTCTTTCAGCCGCCGTTCTTATGGAACAATTAAGTTCCGATAGCACGTGCTGAATAGGTCTCTTTATATCGTTCACCGCGAGAGTTTCTGATGACGCTGATCCCAGCCGAGCACATTCATCAGCCACCTCGTTACCTGGCACTCCCATATGCCCAGGTACCCAGACAAGTCTGATGGAGTGTGGTTGGCATAGGTTCAGTGACATCACTGTGTCTCGGGTTAGTTTACTCTTAATGGTGTTCGATGCGAGTGCTTTTATCGCTGATTGGCTGTCGACATAGATGGACACGTCCCTCGGGCTCCCGCCCAGTGTCCGTACCAACTTGGTCGCTTGCCAAACAGCGTAAATCTCCGCTTGAAACACACTACACCAGTCAGGAAGACGAAAGGAAAGCTTGGTTGCAAGGTCTTCGGAGAAGACCCCCGATCCAGTGCCTTCTAACGTCTTTGATCCGTCTGTGTAGATTGACAACTCATTCTGCCTCAAAGGAGATTCCTGTTGCCAATCGGATCTGTCGGGGAATTCAGCTGTAAACCTGTCATCCCACTTATGTTCTGGTACCCAGTAGTCGTTCTCAGCCACAGTTAATTCTACTGTACGTAGAATGGAGTTGTGACCTGCACCAGGCTTAAGGAGGCATTGGGCGTGAAGCCTGACCGCACTCCTTGCTGCCGCGTGCTTGAGGAAGACTCCGATGGGCTCCAGATTTAACATTACATCCAGCGCTGCTTGGGGGGTAGAACGAATACATCCTGTTATTCCCAAGCAAGCTAGTCTCTGGACTTTGCGGAGATTGTTTAGATAGGAGTCGGTGTGCCCCGCCCCCCACCATACAAGAGCCCCGTATAGGTCTGACAATTGCAGTGTAGAACCAGTGAAGGATGTACGGTTGCAATCCCCATCCTTTACCAAAGGTCTTTTTGCACACAAAGAAGGCTTGTAACGCTTTCTTCATCCTTTCCTCCGAGTTTCTCCTCCAGGAGAGTTTGGAGTCCAGGATTACTCCAAGGTACTTAGCCTCCTTTGATAACTTGAGCTCTGTCCCTCCCAGTGATGGAAGCTTGAAGCTCGGTATCTTATATTTTCGAGTGAACAGAACAAGTTCGGTCTTTTGTGGGTTGGCCCCAAGACCGTTGTGTTCTGCCCATCGCAGAGTTTCACTCAGTGCGGCATTCAGTAGCTCACTGGCTGTTGGCAGGGAACTGCCAGTTACCATTAGAACCAAGTCGTCCGCATAAGCAGTCACTCTGCATCCCTTATACTTCAGTTTGAGAAGAAGGTCATTAAGGACAATGTTCCACAACAAGGGGGATATCACACCCCCTTGCGGGGTACCCCTGGTTGCCCTTCTCCTGATAGTTGAGGCGCAGAGTTGGGCGTTTATCATTCTTTGGCGAAGCATGTTGCTAAGCCATCGAGTGATTGTCGGGTGTGAGCCTATGTTGACAAGTGCTGCCGTTATAGACTCGATCCTGACATGGTTAAAGGCACCCTCTATGTCGAGAAATGCCGCTAACGTAAACTCCTTCCTTTGCAGTGTGCCTTCAATTGTGCTAACCACCTCGTGCAGAGCAGTCTCTACTGATCTACCTTTGAGGTAGGCGTGTTGGGACTTGCTAAAAGTGTGAGGTGTTAGCTTACTTCTGAGATGAAGGTCCAGAAGTCTCTCTAGTGTTTTCAATAAAAACGATGAGAGACTTATGGGCCTATAGTCTTTTGCTGAGCAGTGGTTTATCTTTCCTGCTTTGGGAATGAATGCCACCCTCACTTCTCTCCAGGATTTTGGAATGTATCCTGTAAGGAGACATCCCCTGAAGATTTCTAGCAGCCATTGCGACAGATGTACGCATACCATCTGTAACATGACCGGTCTGATGTCATCCGGTCCTGCTGATTTGTAGGGGTGGAACGACTTGATAGCCCAGATTATCTTCTCAGTGTTGACAATTTCGTCGATTAGGACTTGACTCTCATGAAGCGGGTTTTCCTCCGGCTCGCCGCTGATGTGAGAGGAGGGGATCCCATTCTCGTCTTCAGCTTGTGTGCAGCCTGGAAAGTGTGCGTTCATGAGGAGTTGCAGAGACTCCTGACTATTTTTGGCGAACGTGCCATCCAGGTTGCAAAGCAGCCCCGGTGTGGCTGGATCTTTCGCCAACAGCCTTCGAAGTCTGGACGCTTCAGTGGTGTTGGTTAGTTCCTCGCAAAATTTAGACCATGAGTCTCTTTTTGCCCTTCTGATTTCCTTCTTGAAGGTCTTGAAACTGTTATGGTAGGCATCCCAGTCTACCTGGCAGTTTCCGTATTTTGCTCTATTGTAAAGCTTTCTCGTTTCCTTTCGTATCTGGCCGAGTTCCGGAGTCCACCACTTGTTGCGGTCTGACTTCGGTGATCGGCTGATTGGACAGGATTTGATGAAGGCCTTACATAGAGTATCTGTGACATTCTGTGTCGATTCCTCCAACTTGTCTGGGTTGTCTAGCCTTTCCACTGGGTGGTTGGGAATAGATTCCATAACAAGCTTTGAGTATTTGACCCAGTTAGCCTTTCGTGGGTTCCTGAAGGGCGCCTTTGCCTCTCTGGACCATCCAACTTCGAACACTATCCTGTAATGATCCGAAAAGGAGCATTCCGTGGATACGTGCCAGTCTTCTACGGAGAGGGAGTCGCTGTTAGTCGCTAGAGTTAGATCTATAACCTCAGCTCGGTTCTTATTGCGGAAGGTGGGGTGGCTACCCCGATTACACACATTAAGATTAGTGAGCATTCAAGCAGCGACTCCCCTCTCTCGTTGGTGTCTTTGCTCCCCCAAAAGGTATTGTGGGCATTAGCATATCACCCAAGGATTAGATCCGTGCCCTCTTTCTGCGCATGCTGAATGAGGGCTCGAATACTTTCCGACGGTGGATCCTTTTCTTCGTACGGGAGATATGCTGATGCTAGGTAAAGATTGGGTCTGTTCCTACGCTCGCATAGCGCTACCGTCAAGTCCCTGTTGCTGTAACTGGAAGAGAAGAGCACATAAAGTCCGGTTCTTACCACGATACATGTTCTGGACTTACCCACAGTTTTCGGGACAAGGAGATGGTATCCGCGGGCTCCCAAACCACAAACCCTTTCACCTACGATCCAGGGTTCTTGGATGAGAGCCACATCCACCCTCTCCTTGTCCATCCACCGTAGTAGGTCTGTGGAAGGAACCCTCGAGTGGTGCAGATTAATCTGCACTACCCGAATTCTTTCCGGTCGACCTAACATCTACGCGCCCAGCGCCTCCAGGAATGATTGCCCGAACACAACCCATTCCCATCTTCAGCCGGCCTTGCTTACTAAGGAGTTGGCTCTTGGACTCTGGACCAATGCTGATCCATAGATCCTTGCCGTTTCATTTGTCTCGGGCGAGACCCCTATTGATCGTCCAGTCCGCTGTGTGACAGTCCGCATTCTGGCTTTTGATCAATATAAAGGTGGTTCGATCCTCCCTGATGGGAGGTGGGATCCAGACCTTAATGATCGTCCGCTCAGGAATTTGGTCTACAGGGACGACGTCAATTCTTGCTCCTGGCCACGGTGCTTTCAGTTTCAGCAGTGTGTCTTTGAGGAATCGCAGGGATTCCTCGTTGGCAAATGCCACCACTTTAACACCTTTGTACCAGTTGATACCATCAAACTCTGCCACGAACGGATTCAGCGGTCGAGTGATGGCATCAGCAATCCCCTGGTCAATTAACCCTTCCAGGATAAGCCAGTTGTCAATAGAAAGCTTCCCATCCGGGTTGCTTCTGTCGATGATGGCTACCTGTAGCTCCGGCTTCGTGCTCAAGCTGGCCAGGATGTCTCCTGGACACACCCGCTTGCTCTCCGAAGCCTTCGCCGAGTCGTCTGACCTCTGCCTCTTGCTGACAGGTGGGTTGGCCTTTTTCGGTAGCTTGCTCACCGTTCTCTCCTTTCCAGGAGGTCTGGTTTTTGCAAGCATACCTGGCGCACGCTTCTTTCCTTCTAAGGGTGACTTGGGTTTCTTTGGTTCCACAAACATCGACGTGGAAGTTTTGACTTCCTCCGTCGGGTTGGCTACTGCCTGAAACCCCTTGTCCCCCTGGCACCGTGCACTCATACTCGGTTCAGCGGACTGAGTGTTGCCGGTCCCGCCAGCGAGCCTCAAATACCGCCGCACGTTGTATTCGTGCTTCTTGCGCAATTTCCTCTCACGCTCGTTCAACGACTCTGGGTTGCGGCCTTCTAGTCCCTTAAGGAACTTGAGAGAGCTCTTATACCCTGAGCGTTGTTTGCGCTTGAGGTTTGCGCCTTCCTTGTTGGGTGGTCCCTGGATTACCGTCACTTCGTCTTCGTCAGTGCTCGATGACTCATCCAACGGCATCCTCGCTAGCGCAAGCGCTAGCTCGGACTCCGTTATCGATGAGCCTGTGAGCAAAGACTCCGATTCCGTGGCAGCTGTTTCCAGGTCCACACCCTCCTGTCGATAGAGTTTGTCCACTCCACCGTCGTGACCACTGGCGACACGCAGAGAGGATTTCTCCTCCCCGTGCCCGCCGGTGGTAGCGGTCACACGTCCCACCGACGTTTGGGCTGACATCTCAGCCCTAGTTGACGCCTCTGTAATGTCCTCCATAATGAATTCAAGGATTCCTGGTGCATTTTATACTTGCTGCCAAGTACCTCTGACCATGGTCCTGGACCTCAGCTTTCCAGAATAAATCTAAAAAGCTTGGGCCCAGTCCCTTAGCTAGAAACTGCAAGGTCTCATGAGCGAGCAAGTGATGCTGACATCTCTCGGTCACCCGAGACGATGCAGTATCCATTGCCCAGCCGGCACCCTCGTGGAGGGTTCAGTCAGAGGATTTTCGCCAGCCTGCAACAAATATACTCTGATAGCAAAAATTCTCTTGAGTACCGAGTATACTTACTGTGTGGCTAGTTGCCGTTCTCTGGAACAGGCACAGTTGAAAGAGACAACAATGAAATATATATAGTACTTGAAAAATGAGCTGTGTTTAACAAAAATAATTTGTATTGGGTTACGAAAGAAACAGAAAAATGAAAATGTAATTTGTTAATGGAAATTTTAAATTGAAAATTGATTTGTTTGAAACATTTTATGTTATATTTGCATACACTTTTATAAGTTGTTAACTTAATGATTAAATGGTAACAAAGCATTTTTGGTAATTTGCACTAGGTCATATAATGGTCAAGATGGCCTTGTCGGCGGACACTAAGAGTGTGGTTATTGTTACGCGTGTGTAGTGCTGTCAGATACTTTCCCGTCAAGTCAGAATTTCTTATAGCTTTTTTTAATAGAAAAATTTGCAAAACTTCGGGCAGCGGAATTTCCTGTTTTTTATTTTTCAAATTTATCATTATTTTTTTTTAAAGACTGCTTTTATTTATTTTATCACCTCTTTAGTTGAGACTAACAACATATTATGAAATCGTATAACTAAACATTAACTAACAATTCAATTGAGATTTTTAGGGTTGAACGTCCCTAGATTCTGGGTAGATCATTACGACAAAGACTGGAGCGGCTGCACAGCCGTGTAAGGGTGCGAGGAAAGCTTGCTGTGATATTTCTTTTTCTGTTCAGCTATTCCATCTCTGACTGGTTAAATGTTGAAGTCGTTATGTATGTTTTCGTTGCGAACGTACCACGGTGCCCCGGTGATGGTTCTCAAGATCTTTGATTGAGCTCGCTGGACAACATCAATGTTGCTACTACTAGCGTAACCCCCATAACTGGGAGCCAGAGGTCCAGATTGGTTTAAGTACGGAAGTGTAGAGCAGGACCTTGTATTCTAGACTTAGAGAGGACCGAGCGTTGATAAGCCAATGAGGACTATTGGATTTAATTTTTAATTGTGTTCTCTTGGCTTCGACGTGCCTTCGCCAAGTGAGTAGTCTGTCGAGGTGGACTCCTAAATACGTCACGTCATTCGCTTGCGGAATTGTTTAGTCTAAGCGGTGGGCAATTTTGCCTGTTTAGGGTAAAAGTAACATGCTTACATGTTTGTTTGTTTACTTTTATTCGCCAGTCAGATAGCCAATTTTCCACTTCGACTAGATAAAGAGCCAGTTGCGCTGATGGATAGGACACTTGGTACGGTTGAGAATGGCTGTATCGTCGGCAAAGGTAGATGTTATTAGTCGTCTGCTTCTTGAGATATCTGCTGTGTAGAGAACGTATAGCGTTGGCCCCAGTTCGCTGCCTTAGGGTACTCCAGCTCTAATCGTGAAATCGCAGTATTGCATCTCACTGCGAATTTCCAGTCGTATAGGTAAGATTCTAATAGTTTGTGTGTATTATAAAAAGCGTTGCTCTGATCTTATGTATTAGATTTTCTAGCCAAACTCTATCGAATGCTTGGGTTACATCATTTGATGTGATGGAATTTTATTTTGGATTCTTAGAAATAAATTTATCCGAGTCAGCACGCATTTTTATACCCGCTACCCATAGGGTAGAAGGGTATTATGACTTAGTGCCAACAGAAAATGTATGTAACAGGCAGAAGGAGACATCTCCGACCCCATAAAGTATATATATTCTTGATCAGCATCAACAGCCGAGACGATATAGCCATGTCCGTCTGTCCGTCTGTATGAACACCTGGATCTCAGAGACTATAAGACATAGAGACACCAAATTTGGCAAAAATGTTCCTTCATACCCTACGCAGATCAAGTTTATTTCAAAAGTTGGATGCCACGCCCCCTTCGCCCACAATAAGCATTTATCTAGAAAAAGTCAAGTTTTTTTTTATGTAAATCGCGTATAACTCCAAAAGTTCTTTGTGTAATGATGTGTAATTTGGTAAGCCATCTGCGCTTGACACTCTTAATATACCCTGTAATTTTGGTAAAAATCGGATAAGTAGAACAAAAGTTATTCGCGAAATTATTTATCAAAATTGTTGTTCCCAATGCATATGGACGTTTTAAGTGTGTGATTGACCTAGAGATATCAAATTTGGTACCAGTATTCGTGTAGGTCTTACGCAGATCAAGTTTATTTTAGATTTTTGCCACGCCCCTTTCCGCCCCCGAAAACTGTAAAAGCCGTAATAACGAACCTAGAGCATTGAATTTTGGTATGCATAATAATAATTATATTCTCAATGATTCCTGTGAATTTGGTTGAGATCGAGTTAAAAACAAGGAAGTTATTAATGAATCAATTTTATATGCAAAATTCACTTGCAGCTGCTCGCGCTTTGTTTGTTTAGTTGACAGTGTGACCATGTCGGTGTTGTGGATTTCTTCCCGCTATTTTCAAATATATACAAAACACAAGTTTCAGTATATTTTTGGTATATTTGTTGTTAAAATATCATTAAAATTTTTTTTGTTCTCTCGAAATGGGTTGCGGGTATCATACGGTCGAGCACTCTCGACTTTTCTTACTTGTTCGAAGTGTTTTAATAAGCATGATAATAAGCCTTTGGGTCTGTACGAAGAGGCTATTGTGTGATCATAGCCAGGTTTCGGTTTCATTATTATCACTGATTATACCCGCTACCCATAGGGTAGAAGGGTATTATAACTTAGTGCCAACAGAAAATGTATGTAACAGGCAGAAGGAGGCATCTCCGACCCCACAAAGTATATATATTCTTGATCAGTGTCAACAGCCGAGACGATATAGCCATGTCCGTCTGTCCGTCTGTCCGTCTGTCCGTCTGTATGAACACCTGGATCTCAGAGACTATAAGAGCTAGAGCTACCAAATTTGGGGACAGTACTCCTATAGGTCCTACGCAGATCAAGTTTATTTCAAAAGTTGGATGCCACGCCCCTTTCCGCCCCCAAAAGTCTGTAAAAGCCGTAATAATAGACCTAGAGCATTGAATTTTGGTATGCATAATAATAATTATATTCTCAATGATTCCTGTGAATTTGGTTGAGATCGAATGAAAAACAAGGAAGTTATTAAAGAATCAATTTTATATGCAAAATTCACTTGAAGCTGCCCGCGCTTTGTTTGTTTAGTTGACAGTGTGACCAAAACGGTGTTGTGATTTTTACCCGCTATTTTCAAATATATACAAAAAACTAATTTTAGTATATTTGGTATATTTTTTGTTAATATATCATTTAAATTTTTTGTTTTCTCTCGAAATGGGTTGCGGGTATCATACGGTCGAGCACTCTCGACTGTAGCTTTCTTACTGGTTTTTACCATCTCTCTGTAAAGTAGCCAAGACTTGTAATGGCATTGGAGAACTGGGTGATTTTAAAACTACACAGTATAGAAGCTCAATAATCATTTTTGGCGTTATTTGGTCGGAGTCTGGAAATTTTTTCGGATTCAGATAATTTTTTAAGATATGAGTGATTTCGTTTGGTCGAAATTCCATTGGCTCACATTGTGCAAATGTTCTGGCTCTGTCTTCATCACTACGGACCCAGACACAGGGTTGGATGAGCTCTCCGCAGAGAGTGCTTTTTGGAAGATTCACTTGGTTTAGTGTGAAGTCAATGCAGAGAGAGATTAATCAGAACAGGCGAGTAATCAGTTCAAAGACTCGAAAGTTTTTCAGCGCTAATCATGTCCTGGGAATTTTTATACCCGCTACCCATAGGGTCTGTCTGTATGAACACCTGTCTGAACACCTAGATCTCAGAGACTATAAAATGTAGAGACATCAAATTTGATATATAGGCTCCTGCATTCATTACGCAGATTAAGTTTATTTCAAATGCTTGATGTCACGCCCCTTTCGACCACATTATTCATAAATGTAGAACAAGTAAGGTTTTTTTAAAATGTAAATCGCGAATAACTTGAAAATGTCCTAGTGTAATGATGTGTAATGTGTCCTAAGCCATCTGTGCTTCTTACTGTTACCTGTATTTTTGGTAAATTAAAATTGGTTAAAAAAACATTTGTTAAATTATTTATCAAAAAAGTTGTGCCCAATGCAAATGGACGTCTTAAGTGTGTGAATAACCTAGAGATATCAGTTTTGGTGACAGTACTCGTATAGGTCTTTATCAGATCAAGTTTGCTTTATATTTTTTCACGCCTCTTTCAGCCCCAAAAAAATGTAAAAGCCGTTATAATAGAATTAGAGCCTTGAATTTTTGTGTGCATGATAATATTTATAGTCTCAATGATTCCTGTGAATTGGGTTGTGATCGAATGAAAATGGAATTTATTCAAGAATCAACTTTAAACGGTAAAATTCACATGCAGCTGCTCGCGCTTTGCTTTTTTGACAGTGCGACCATGGCGGTATATTTGTAAGCATATTTTTTGGTATAGTTTTTGTACAAATTTCATTTAAGTGTTTTGTATTCTTTCGAAATGGGTTGCGGGTATCTAACGGTCGAGCACTCTCGACTGTAGCTTTCTTACTTGTTATAGTAATTGCGGAGTCAATTAAATTGGACAGTTTTTTTGGGACTTTTGGCCAATATGTTGGTCTGCCAGGAAAACGTGGTCAAGTTTGTTGCTGGCTTTTATAATTGAATTATAAATCTGATTTCCTTTAGGAGTAACGAGGCGAGATCTCAAGTGTGTGTGCTTGGCATTGTAGTCTCCTGCTGTTATGAAGTGCATAAACTCAGCTTCAGTTACTGTGAAACCAGGGGTTCGAGTTAGTTGATTACCATTATCCAGTTTTATTCTTATTGATGTTGCTTATAGATAGTTGCCAGATCCTTGTAGCGGTGGTGCTTCATACGGGTTTTAATCAAGATACCAGTCACACCGTGTACTTCACAATAGGGATGGTTTTGTTGCGTAGAAAAAGTAGCCTCTTTAGTTAAAGTTATATTTATTTTTAAGATGTGTTTTTGAGAGCAAAATTACGTCGATATGTTTGTCGAATTGAGATAACTCAAGTTTATGCTGTGAGACGCCATTAGCATTCCACGTGGAGATTATTGATTATTTGGATTGGTGTGATACCAACATTTGTATCAATAGGTTTTGATTACGCATTAGATCTTGTATAATCGTCCGCATGAAAGACATAAGCTCCATTAAGCTTTGGTGTAGGTTGGAGAACATGGTCTCAAAGTTGTTGTGTGGCTGCTCCATAGGCTGATAATGTATTTGTATTTGAGGAAGGAGGCTCCAATCCTGATTTTAAAGCATTGGCAAATGTCACATTTTCCCTATGGAGGACTCGGAGTCAAAGTCAAATGACGATCTAGCTGCGTTCGAATAGAATACATCTAGGTTTGATTTAGATGGTATAACCCGTGCGTTTGCTGAGCGCGGCGTAGATACTCGCTGATGGATTCTTCTTTTTAACTCCTTATATATTGGGTAACCCCTGTAATTATTGGTCTGATTGCCAGTTGCTGCACCTTTTGGTGGTACAATCGTCTTTGTTCGATGGATAGTGTGCGAAGTTATGTAGCTCTCCGCAATATGATCGTGCATGGCCATATTCTAGACAATTCATACATAGTACAGGTTCGTTCCGTTTGTGTGGTTCTTCTACAATGATTTTACGATGTAGTAGAAACTGAAATTTGTGGATAGAGCGCACTTCGTTTTTCTTAAGAGAACTGTTATCTGATTCAAGTTCTACCTTAAAAAGCGGTTGGGGCTTCGTTTCCTTGTTTAATATTGTTGATGTGAGCGCATTGTGAGTGGTTCTCGGTTTATCTTTCCACTCCATCGAGTAAAAACCACTCAATGCGCTCACTCAAAGAAAAAGCACTCAAAAGTCCCGGTGCTCTCAACATCTCCTGGAAGTCTCCACTATCATGGAGTCGAGGTCCAAGAGAACGATCCAAGTCACATCCAGTTAGTCGTTAAAAATTCTTCATTTTAGACGGTTACCACGCGTTGTATAGTTTTTTTCGCAGTGAATAAAAACCCGATTTCAAATCAAACATACCAAACCTACAATTATTATTTGCATCATCTTGCCCACCACAACATTTTGGTCCTTCGAGCCGGATTCCTGAAGAAATCTCCACCGTTCCAGCACCTATAAAACAAGCAAGATAAGTGCAAATTACTTACAAATTAATAGAAGAAAAATTTCGTACCAACTGTCCGTAGAGTCCGCCATCTTCGTTCCGCCATATTCTTGGTCCACCAGCCGACTCTACAATTAGAATTTTTTCTTTTCTCATCTTTTTCCACAATTCATTTTTTTTTATCGCAAGTTTTATTTGCTATATAAAGAAATATTTACCATTGCCTGTGTCCGCAATCCAGCCGCGTATAAATTAACTCCAGTTATTTTTCTCACTCACTTATGTACTTGTGTATGTATGCATGTGCAAGCGACTTAGGTAATGTGCAGCAATATATTACATACGTATGAAAATCCTATTCACATACTATATGTAATATAAAGTTGTACATAGAGCAGTGTCGAATCCACATATGTACATTTTCTTTCCAAAGAACTCACAGTCAAAGCCTATCAGCAGCTGCACAATTGGGATACATATATAAGTACGAGGCGTGTTACATACATACATACGCGGCCAATGTTTTGAGCAAGCTGACGAGCTCAAACAACATTAATAAAATACAAAAAAAAGAGACTGCACACTCCGCGCATTTATCGTCCGTGTTTTATTTTTATACTTTTTTTTGACCACATATTTACACTAATATTATTATTTTTCCCAAAAATCCGTTTGAGTGGTCACTTTTGATAATAATTTTACATTTTTTCCACAGATTATTTTTATTATTCTTATTACTCTTCACTTGTGTTGTGCTAACAATTGCACTTGCAGCTTTCGCACAGCTGTTAAGATCCGCACTTAGACATACACACTCACTTGTGCAATATCAGTTTCCACTGTTTTTATATTTTTTTTTTTATACCATAATTTTTGTCACTTGTCCGTTGTCACCAAATTTATCCGCGGCCACAATCATTTATATTATATTAAATTATAATTTCACTGCCTTTGTTGTGCCGCCGTTTTCGTTCCCAGTGGCGATCCGATATTTTTCAACAGTTCATGAACACTGGTTCTCTGTGAACTATCGTGCAATACCTATCGCAGTGTTCACACGGTGCTGTTCAGCCGTTACAAAAACAAAGAACATTTATATAAATAGAACCAATACCAGACGATAATTTCTTTCATTTCTTTTATTTAAAAACAAAATAATAAAATTTTTTAATTTGTTTTTTTTTCTTTTCCTCGTTCTCCAAGTCTGGTCTATTCATATTTATTCTTTTTTTTTTGGCACAGTGTGTACGCGTCATCAGCGTTTATTGTCTTCCTCTTTTTTATTCTTAACTTATATTGTCGTATTCGTTATTTTTTTGACCTGACTACTTTTGGTCACCTGCGTTTAAAGGCGCCTAAATTACGAAATTAGAGTATGCCAGTGGGCAAAGAGGAGAAAAGCAAAGCTCGTTTGTCAATTCCTTCGACAAGCACTGCTAGAGCTGCAGTCTCGCCAACACTAGCAACTTTTCGCTCATCCAGCGTCTCACCTGTTCTTTCGAAAGCGAGAAAAGAGGTGTCCACTCGGGCTTCCAGCGTTTCGCCAACCTCTCTTGCAAAGGCTGACGCTACAGCACTTCGTAGTGCAAAGTCGAAGCCGGCAATTTTGGTTACTCGACCTCCCTTTGAACAAAAGCCCACAGTTTCAACTGCTTCCCAAAGACACAGCCCAGTCGTCACTCGTTCGCACGAAAAGATGGCACAGAGCGCAGTCGAAACAGCTTTGGTCAAGCTCATCGCTGTGACAGATCGCCTCAGTCAATTTGAGGCGAAAATCAATACTCCAAATGGCGATATTCCCTCGCTCTACACATGCCAGGTCCGACGGGACCAAGTACGTGCCTTATGGGAAAAGGTTGAAAAAGAATACGAGGCCTCTAGTGTCATTTCCGAGGAAATGGCAATAGATGACATGACGACCATGCAGGCCAAGTATGATTACTGCTATTCCGTCTACGAACGGTGTGCAGCAGAATTGAGCGAGCAAATTGAATGTGCCTCCGCACGCGCTCGTCCTCCAGTCCAAACTCCCGCCATTCAGTATTCGCCTGGTTGCCGTTTGCCTCCGTGCGACACAGAGGTTTTCGGAGGCGATTACACTCGTTGGCCCATGTTCCGGGATCTGTTTACTGCCATTTACATCAATAATGGCCGACTATCGGAAGTTGAGAAACTCTTTCATCTCAACGCCAAGACCAGCGGTGAAGCACATTCAATTGTGTCAAAATCTCCCTTGACCAATGAAGGCTTCCAATCCGCCTGGTTCAGCTTGACTGAACGTTTTGAGAATAAGCGTTTACTCGTAAACAGTCAGTTGAAGGTCCTGTTTAACTTGCCCGTTTTGGGACAAGAATCTGGTTCGGCTATTCATGAGCTGCAGAGCACGATCCAAGGCTGCTTAACGGCTTTGGAACATTCCAAAGTGAACACGGAAAACTGGGATTGCATCCTCGTTTTCCTGTGTTCTTCCAAATTGCCGAAGTTGACCCTTTCTCTCTGGGAGCAGTCCATATTAAGGAAGAGTGATATTCCTTCATGGTCGGACATGAACGCCTTCCTTTTAGAGCGTTATCGCACCCTCGAAGCGATTGAGGAAGTGAAGCCGAGTACAAGTGCTCAGGCTGCTTCCAAACCAGCTCGCAAGGTCAACTCTTTCGAGAACCGAGTCTCATCCAAGACTCAATCTTGCAAGCTCTGCTCAAGAGAGAACCATCCCATTCGCTTATGTCCACGCTTTCTGCAAATGAGCGTCAGCGAAAGGGTTGCTCACATAAAGCAACAGAAGCTGTGTCTGAACTGTTTCGCGCGAGGCCATATCCTGGTTGAGTGCACAAGTGCGCACAGTTGCTTTACGTGTAAGGGTCGCCATCACACACTTCTGCATCGTGCCAACCAGACCCCGACAGTCGCATCCCAAAATATACAGTCCACTCCATCCACAGCATCCCAGGTACAAACATTTCATGCAGTCAACACACAAGGTGTGCTGCTAAGTACGGCTGTCATTCATGTCTGCCATCACGGCGTCAAATACGCAGCCCGCGCTCTGATCGACTCCGGATCAGAGGCGTCGTTCATTTCCGAAAAGCTCTTCAGACGCTTAAGGATGCCTTACACTTCCGTGCAAGCGCAAGTTTCTGGGCTGACTCAAACTGTAGCAGCCCAGCCCCGCAAGTTTTGCCGTTTCCAAATTGGCTCCCCAATATCTTCCGATATGCAGATCGAGGCGTCAGCGTACGTACTCCCGCATTTAGCGGGAAATCTGCCCTCTACTACAGTTCCGCAAACAATACATGACAATCTGCCAAAACTCCAACTGGCCGACCCCAAATTCTATGAGAGTTCGCAGATCGACGTGCTTCTAGGCGCTGACATCCTCCCAGCCATACTTCTCGGCGGCTCTCTCCCCAACGTTTGTGGAACGCTTCTAGGTCAAGAGACCATATTTGGCTGGGTCCTGACCGGTCCGGTTGCAGGGGCCCAATCAAAAACCATCTCATCCTTTTCGGCTCGACTGTCCGTCGAACGAACTCCAAAGCTTGATGAACTTCTCTCCAAATTTTGGGAGGTGGAGGACCTTCCGGCAAATCCGTCGAAAGAGTCTGACATTGCCTGTGAGGCAAATTTCATTAAGACGACCAAACGGACCCCAGGTGGTCGTTACATGGTCACTTTACCATTTCGCGATCCTAGTCACATGGATCTAGGCCATTCAAGGTCCACTGCTCTAGCTCAATTCCTGAGAAATGAGAATCGTTTAAAGAGAAACGCCTCATTAAAAGAGCAGTATGACTCCGTCATTCAGGAGTATCTAGACTTGGGTCACATGACTCAGGTCTCCCCGACTAGTTCCGGCAACTTCTATTTGCCGCACCACGCTGTCTTCAAGCCTGACAGCACCACGACCAAAGTCCGCGTTGTTTTTAACGCCTCCAGCCCAACGTCCAACGGCAAGAGTCTCAATGACATCTTGCACACGGGGCCAATCCGGCAATCAGATCTAACCATCCAGATCTTGAAGTGGAGGTTCTTTCGAGTAGTCTTCAATGCCGACATCACCAAGATGTACCGGCAGATACTCGTAGACCCCAAACACACCCCGTTCCAAAGGTTGCTATTTCGTACAAAGGACGAAAGATTAGGCGACTATGAGCTCAACTCAGTCACCTTTGGTGTGAATTGTGCACCGTACTTGGCTATCCGTGTTTTGCATCAGCTAGCGCGTGATGTCCACAGCCAGTACCCCCTTGCTAGCGACATTATCACAAACTACATGTATGTGGATGATGTCCTAGCAGGAGCTCACACAAATAAGCATGCGCTATCCGCTATTGAGGAACTCCGATCAGCGCTTGAAAGTGCCGGGTTCCCCTTAAGAAAGTGGACCTCTAACACAAAGGATGTGTTAAAGAGGATTCCAAAAGACCATTTGCTCTGTGCTGATTTCCTCGAGATCGAAGAGGCTAGTGTTGCTAAAACACTTGGCATTCGATGGCAAGCTACCACTGACGAATTCTTCTTTGTCACCTCCGAGATGGTGTCCAAACCATCTTTCACGAAAAGAGAAGTGCTATCCCAGATAGCCAAGCTTTTCGACCCAGCGGGTTGGCTTGCTCCTGTGGTCATATGGGCCAAGATTTTCATGCAAGAGATATGGATGCAAGAGCTTGGGTGGGATGATTCGCTGTCGGCAGAACTTGTACACCGTTGGCAGGGGTTCCTTGAGAATTATCCTTCCTTACAGGATATTAGAATTCCAAGGTGGGTTAATTTCCAACCCGGCGCACAGGTCCAATTCCATGGCTTTTGCGACGCCTCCCAACGCGCGTATGGCGCTGCCATTTACGCCCGAGTCGAGTTTGCCGGACAAGTTTCCATCAACCTCTTAGCAGCCAAGACCAGGGTAGCTCCCATTAAAACGGTCTCACTACCACGATTAGAGCTGTGTGGAGCTCATTTGTTGTCAGAGTTGTCAACTGCTCTCCTCCCAAATCTCCCAGTTCCAGAGTCCAGAGTGTACTTCTGGACTGACTCCACTATCGTGCTAGCATGGCTAGACAAGCAGCCTTGCAAATGGACCACTTTCGTGGCTAACAGGGTGTCAAAAATCCACTCTGTCAACGGCACCTGGAACCATGTTCGCTCCGAGCATAATCCTGCCGACTTGGCCAGCCGTGGCGTCTCACCTCAGGAGCTGCTGGCTAGCCGTCTCTGGTGGCAAGGGCCTGAATGGCTACAGCAACCCGAGGCCCAGTGGCCCACATCAGTGGTTGGGCTCGACACTGAGGTCGAGTGTCGCGCTGTGAAGTGTCACGGCGCCCAGGTCCTCTGTCTGGCCCACCAACACTCCGGTGGCACGTGCCGCAGTGGCGGCAAGTGCAGGCAGTGTGGTGAAGATCACCACACTATGCTGCACATGAGGGAGCCACGCTCCAAACGGCGGATGGCACGACAGCCAAGAGCTCGACGCGACCACCCGAAGCCCCACGTTAACGGCGCCGCAGCGGAGAGAGACCAGGTTTTCCCCATCCGGGCCGTGTCTGGCCCCGCGCCGTCGCTGACTACGTTGCTTCAATGCAAGGCAGTCAGCATCCTGCCCACGGCGTCGGTGTGGCTGGACACGGGAAGGACGGCCTTCGAAGCGAGAGTGCTCATGGACTCCTGTTGTCCAGTAAGCCGCATCAGCGAGTCGATGGCCGTGGCGATGGGCCTAGCGATCACTCGCGTGGGCGCTGAAGGAGTATGCACTGCCGTGCTACGCTCCAAGACGACCGCCATGAGCAAGGAGGTCGTCTTCAAAACCGACCCTCAGCTCCGAACCATAACGCCAACAAAGTCCGTTGCGCTAGGGCAACCTAACCATTTGAGCAACCTGCTCCTGGCTGACCAAGACTGGTCCAGCTCGAGAGAGGTGTCCGCTGTTCTGGGTGCGAACGTTTTCTCGGAACTCCTCCTCCCGGGTATCCTCCCAAGCCAAGGGGGACTTCCCATGGCCCAGAACTCCTCCTTGGGGTGGATTCTGTCAGGCACATGCTCAAACTAATCTTGCAATTTCCACCATTGCAAGGGGGGGAGAATGTTGATGTGAGCGCATTGGGAGTGGTTCTCGGTTTATCTTTCCACTCCATCGAGTAAAAACCACTCAATGCGCTCACTCAAAGAAAAAGCACTCAAAAGTCCCGGTGCTCTCAACATCTCCTGGAAGTCTCCACTATCATGGAGTCGAGGTCCAAGAGAACGATCCAAGTCGCATCCAGTTAGTCGTTAAAAATTCTTCATTTTAGACGGTTACCACGCGTTGTATAGTTTTTTTCGCAGTGAATAAAAACCCGATTTCAAATCAAACATACCAAACCTACAATTATTATTTGCATCATCTTGCCCACCACAACAAATATATTAAAGTCTGATTTTGAATTTCATCATAGTAATGTTGTATCAGTCTCTAATTGTGGTGTGATTGGTTTTGTGGATGTCACTTTAAAAATTAGCGTTTTAACGGGTCGATAGCGGAGTGACGCTGTCGCCGAGTGTGGTTTGGTGGTACACACAAAAGAAGAATTATCGAAACTTACGACGATGTTAATAAATATTCGTGCTCCAACATTTATATTCTTAATCACCATAAACGGCCGAGTTAATTTATCCATGTCCGTGTGTTTGTCCGTCAGTCTGCCCATCTGTCTGTGCGTGTAAGTGCGTAGATTTTAGAAACTATGATACATAGCGACACAAACTTTGGTATTTATTTCTTGCATTCATTTCGCAGATAAAGTTTATTTTAATTTTTGATGCCGTGCCCTCTTCGCCCACAATATACGATAACAAATCCCTGAAATCTGAATAAGAGAACAAAAGGTATTTGTTCAATAGTTGTTCATAGAAAGTGTTCAGAGCACTGTAAAATCATATCGATCAACGTGAACTCCTGCCCTGTTGGCTTAATTTGACGATGCCCGAAAACAGCGTTTCGAATGAATGGGTAATCAATGCCCCTAAGAGTATCTTCGCAGATTAAAGGTGGAGAACTATTGATAGTCGGTGCAATAGATAGTGGGCGATTGCTTTTCTCAAACCATCGATAGTTTCGATAGTGCTATCAATAATGTGATGTTTAACTGTTAAATGTAAAAAATAAGCTATTAAATGCAATTTTAACAAAACTTTATTGTATGTGGGAATCCTATAAAATAAAAAATACATTTAATTTGTACAAAATGGTTTAACTTTGGAATATATTTGTCTTCTATGAACATAAATATTTCTAAAAAAATTAAAAAATGTCATGATAGGATAATATGATTTATTTTCGGTTACATTAAACATTACGGTTTTTATAAGATTCACAGAGCTCGCAAATAACTCTTGACTGATTCGTGCTTTAACGGTAGACGAAGATACATTTTGTCGAAGTTGTTTATTTCAAAATATATTTTGACGAGTTGGTGAGAAACAGGGTCTTCTTTTGCTTCTGTAACAGTCTGCACATCATTCAATAATGCTGAGAAAATCGACTTTTATACATTTATATCAAACTATATGTTTGTATTTGCACATAACATACCTATAGGTTTCAGTGCGCAATATTTTGCATAATTTGCGGCAATTAATATCATAGACGCACAGCTGAAGTGTGTGCGCAGTACACCGTACAAGATGAATGTTCAGCTTGTCCTGGTCATCAACCTTTCCCATAAAATATTCCCCTTCAGTGTCATCCTCAAAAATTGTCTCCTCCGTGTCGTCATTTAATATTTGAACGGCTTTGACCATGTTTCTCCCGTAATCAGAGGTAATACTGTGTGCATACATTTCATACTTAAAATGAATAGCAGTTTTACCTGAAGATTTGATCAAGAGTTAGGCCGTAATCGTCGAGAAATTCAAAAATTTGTTCCTTAATATATAGCTCAGTGTGGGCACAGGTAAGCTGGATCATGCCCAGATTCACACCTAGTTACAATTTTGAGAATGGAATTCACAATTGCTTCTTCACTTGTTTCGTAAGTAATTTTCTTTTCTCTTCTTTACAGCTTTAGCATCGGTGTCCTCTTCGCAGTCGCACTCTCTAAATATTTCACTGTGTTTTGTAGTCAAATGACGGTTCAAATTTGTAGTATTACTGCTTGCTAGTCTCACTCCGCATACTTTGCACTCAGATTTATTTTTAAATGTATTACATTGAAATAATTGATTAACTTTTTTATTAAATTCGCGTCCCATTTTTCAAACAAGTAAGAAAACTACAGTCGAGTGTGCTCGAATATACAAAATCTGCTACTCAGTTTTGTAAAGCACGAAAATATTATTGAAATATTCAGAAAACTTGTTAAATTTCCTAAAAAAAAAACAAGTAAGAAAGCTACAGTCGAAAGTGCTCGACCGTATGATACCCGCAACCCATTTCAAGAGAAAACAAAATATTTAAATGATATTTTAACAAAAATATATTGAAACTTGTATTTTGTTTGTATATATTTGAAAATAGCGGGTAAAAATGCACAACACCGACATGGTCACACTGTCAAATAAACAAACAAAGCGCGAGCAGCTACAAGTGAATTTTGCATATCAAATTGATTCTTTAATAACTTCCTCGTTTTTCATTAGATCTCAACCAAATTCACAGGAGTCATTGAGACTATCATTGTTATCATACCAAAACTCAATGCTCCAGGTCCATTATTACTGAATTTACAGTTTTTGGGGGCGAAAAAGGGCGTGGCAAAAATCTAAAACAAACTTGATCTACGTAAGACCTACACGAGTACTGTCACCAAGTTTGATATCTCTAGGTCATTCACACACTTAAAACGTCTATATGCATTGGGCACAACTATTTTGATAAATAATTTAACAAATAACTTTTGTTCTACTTATCCGAAAATTACAGGGTATACTAAGAGTATTAAGCACAGAAGGCCTACCAAAATACACAACGTTACACAAAGAACTTTAGGAGTTATACTAGATTTACATAAAAAAAAACTTGACTTTATCTAGATTAATGCATATTGTGAGCGAAGGGGGCGTGGCATCCAACTGTTGAAATAAACTTGATCTGCGTCTCGCCTGTTGACACAGATCAAGAATATATGTATGTATGTACTTTATTATTATGGGGTCGGAGATGCCTCCTTCTGCCTGTTACATACATTTTCTGTTGGCACTAAGTTATAATACCCTTCTACCCTATGAGTAGCGGGTATAAAAATTTCACAAGCGCGATTTAACCTCAGGCACCGACGCACACTGCAACATGCATGCGGGTGCTTTCAGGCAGAAGGAGGCATCTCCGACCCCATAAAGTATATATATTCTTGATCAGTGTCAACAGCCCATACGATATAGCCATGTCCGTCTGTACATCTGTATGAACACCTAGATCTCAGAGACTATAGGAGCTAGAGCTACCAAATTTGGGGACAGTACTCATATAGGTCCTACGCAGATCAAGTTTATTTCAAAAGTTGGATGCCACGCCCCTTTTCGCCCCCAAAATCTGTAAAAGCCGTAATAAAAGACCTAGAGCATTGGATTCTCAATGATTTCTGTGAATTTGGTTGAGATCGAATGAAAAACAAGGAAGTTATTAAAGAATCAATTTTATATGCAAAATTCACTTGCAGATGCTCGCGCATTGTTTGTTTAGTTGACAGTGTGACCATGTCGGTATGCTATGGATTTTTATACCCGGTATTTTTAAATATATACAAAAAAAAACAAGTTTCAGTATATTTGGTATATTTTTTGTTAAGTATCATTTAAGTTTTTTGTTTTCTCTCGAAATGGGTTGCGGGTATCATACGGTCGAGCACTCTCGACTGTAGCTTTTGTTACTTGTTTGTTTTTATCACCATGTTGGTCTGTTCTAATAAAACTTGCCAAGTTCGTGCAAACGTAAGAATGGGCTTGGTTTGCTGCTGGTTGTGCGACAATGTGTCGCACGAGAAATGCGCTGGCCTCAGTGGGCGTATTATTGACCTGATTGAGTCCAAATCAGGCTTGAAGTGGACATGTGAATCATGCAGGGATGTAGAGAAGGATATTATGGGCTTTATGCCACAGACCAAGAAAGGCTTTGGAGATATCTTTGGAAGGTTTAAAAAACTGTTTTGAAGGTTTTTCAGCGCTGGATGATGAATTCAAAAGCTTGAAACTTTTTAATGAGTCACCTAAGCGTAAAAAGGCCAATCCGAGGTAGTCCATAAGCGCTAATGAACTTTCCCCACACCCAAATCATTAGTCTGCTCCGTCTGTTCCTGCGTTAATTAATCTTTCTTTTCCTGCTCCTCCAATAATAGTTAGTAGTGATGAGAATAATGTTCTATCCATAAATATTGTTCCTGCTAACACCGGCGACGGTCATGTTTCAGTCGTTGTATGGACTGAAGCTTTAACCACCCCAGCAGTTTCTGTCAGCCATCCAGGGCTGTAGTTGCATCCGTGGTTAATTTAAAATTACTTGTTGGTGTTCCACCAAAGAAACACATTTTTGTTTCCAGGCTTGCCCCTGATCAAACTTCTGATGAAGTCATGGCTTTTATTCAAATCTAAAGCCAATGTTTCAGTGGAAAAATTTCAATTTTATTATTCCTTCTTTTAAAATTACTGTTTCTGCCGATCAAATTAGCAACATTTGCTGTAAAAAGTTCTGGCCAAATCATGTAATTGTAAAGGAATATACGGCAAAAAGTTAATTCGTACTCCTGTTGAATTTCCTTCTGTTTCGAGTAAAAGCTCTGTGGCTTACAAGAACCAACATTCTTCTCACTTGGCTACCAGAACGTGAGAGGTGTGTGTAGCAAACTTAGTAATCTCTATCTTAGGAGTCTGTCCTTTCTATACAATGTCGTAGCTTTTTCAGAGACTTGGCTTAGGCCAGACATTAAACACTTCGAAATCCTTTCAAGTAGATATAATATTTATAGACGACATCGCACTCCTCCTCGTCGTGGAGGTGGGGTTTTAATCGTTGTTGACGTTGCTTTCACCTCGGAATTAGTTACAATTGATTATGCTGTCAATTTAGAGTTCATTGCAGTGAATTTGTCCGTTCATGGTTTTTGTATTTTTATAACTTATTCCTATATTCATCCCTCATCTGATTCATCTGTCTATTTTTCACATTTTTCAGCTATACTTTCTGTCTCTACTTTGCTATCCGATCGCGTGTACCGTACTCTACTAGGAGATGGCAACACGTGCGTCATTTTCGTAACTTATTTATTTTATTTATTTAAAGTCGCCTATGAACAGTCGACATTGAAGAAATTATAATATGAAATTATGTCTAGAAAAGTAAAATTATGATTAAAAATTAAAATTAAAATCCGAAATCTCTGGGGGTATTTAAGCAATATTGATCTAACTCAGCATTCGCTGCATGGATTGGGGAAAACCCAGGAAAAACTCAATCAGGTCAGATGATAGGTTAGTTAACTAGTATTTTATTTTTGTTTTAATTACCGACACCATGTTATTTGCTAATTATTGTTAGCTAAGAATGATAGAATACAATTTTTAATATTGAGAAATGATGCATCGGCGTTGAAAACACAGTAGAGTCTGTTGTAGTCAGCACAGAGAACACGAAAATGTTCATGCTTAGAATAGTTAGTTGTTCATAGGTTAAGGGATAAAGGTGTGAAGTTACGTGTATGTCTAACTGGGACAGAAAGGTTTATATGCCTAAGAAGGTAGGAAGAATCAATATCACCCTTTAGTAGTTTGACTATAAACATAACCCCAACCATGCTACGACGATTAGTTAATGAGGGAAGATTAAGTAAAAGAAGTCTACTTTTATAAAAGGGTAAGTCAATACCTGAAACCCAGTTAAAGCCTCCCAACGCAAAAAGCAGAAAAAAGAATAATCTAGTAGTAGATAATTACATTTACACCAGGAATAACAAGTAAGAAAGCTATAGTCGAGAGTGCTCGACCGTATGATACCCGCAACCCATTTCGAGAGAAAACAAAAAACTTAAATGATATTTTAACAAAAATATACCACAGAATATACTGAAATTTGTTTTTTTTAAATACATATTTTTAAGAAATCCATTAAATTCCGACATGGTCACGCTGTCAACTAAACAAACAAGGCGCGAACAGCTGCAAGTGAAATTTGCATATAAAATTGATTCTTTAATAACTTCCTTGTTCATTCGATCTCAACCAAATTCACAGGAATCATTGAGAATATAATTATTATTATGCATACCAAAATTCAGTGCTCTAGGTCTATTATTACGGCTTTTCCAGTTTTTGGGGGCGGAAAGGGGCGTGGCAAACATCTAAAACAAACATGATCTGCATAAGAGCAACATGAATACTGTCCCCAAATTTGATATCTCTAGGTCATTCACACACTTAAAACGTCCATATGCATTGGGCACAACAATTTTCATAAATAATTTAACGAATAACTTTTGTTCTACTTATCCGATAACAGGGTATATTAAGAGTGTCAAGCGCAGATGGGCTACCAAATTACACATCATTACACAAAGAACTTTTGGAGTTATACGCAATTTACATAAAAAAAAACTTGACTTTTTCTAGATAAATGCTTATTGTGAGCGAAGGGGGCGTGTCATCCAATTTTTGAAATAAACTTGATCTGCGTAGGGTATGAAGGAACCTTTTTGCCAAATTTGGTGTCTCTATGTCTTATAGTCTCTGAGATCCAGGTGTTCATACGGACAGGCAGACGGACAGACGGACAGACCAACATGGCTATGTCGTCTCGGCTGTTGACACTGATCAAGAATATATATACTTTATGGGGTCGGAGATGCCTCCTTCTGCCTGTTACATACATTTTCTCTTGGCACTAAGTTATAATACCCTTCTACCCTATGGGTAGCGGGTAAAAAAACGATCAAGATCAGCTTGCAATAGAGAGTTAGAATCTATATTTTTATAAGTTAGGCAAATCTTCACATCATCAGCATACATTAAAATATTAGAATTTAAAATAACAATGGGAAGATTGATAATGAAAAGATTAAAAAGAAGAGGACCGAGATGACTACTCTGAGGTTATAAAGACAGGTTTAGAAGTTGCGGATTTAAATATTACTCTTGAATTCTATTATTAAGATAGTCAGATTGGTTGGTTGGTAGTCAGATTCCCATAACAGAATATTATATGGACACGGTAACACACATGGTAACACGGATTTCGACGAACTCTCTCGGATCCTGTCGAACACTGACTGGTCTTCTCTTTGCGAGTGTGGGGACATTGATAGTGCCACTGAACTGTTTTATACCACATTAAACTCTTCATTCGACATATGCGTCCCGTTACGTAAACCAAATAGGTCCAACAAGCCTGTTTGGTTTACACGGGAATCCTCATACATTAAAAATAAAATGGCGAGCAATTACAAGAAGTTTAAGGAATCTAACACTTCCTTTAACTTCTCTTTTTATTCGACTGTACGATCAAATTTTATTGTCCATAATAGAGAGTGTTACAATGACTACCTCGTAAATTGTGGAAGGCGGTTTCGTAGTGATCCGAAGAGATTCTATAACTTCTTAATATGAAGCATAATTCATCAACGCTTCCGTCGACTGTTTTTTTTTGAAAAAAATACAGCGGAAACCAATCATTCTATTGCTGATTTTTTTTAAACTACATATAGATCTCAAAACGTTCGATTCGTTTTGACGTATCCGTATTAGATAAATGACGCACATTTCATTTTTAAAGTATTATTTACTATAAGTTCACTATTAAATAATTTAAAGGCGTTATTATTCCCATTATACATTCTTTTTACCCGCTACCCATAGGGTAGAAGGGTATTATAACTTAGTGCCAATAGAAAATGTATGTTACAGGCAGAACGAGGCATCAGCGACCCCATAAAGTATATACATATGTTCTTGATCAGTGTCAACAGCCGAGACGACGTAGCCATGTCCGTCTTTCCGTCAGTATGAACACCTACATCACAGAGACTGTAAGACGAATTTGGTACATAGGTTCCTGCATTTCTTACGAAGATCAAGTTTATTTCAAAAGTTGGATGCCACGCCCCCTTCGCCCACAATATTCAAAAATCTAGAAAAAATCGCGTATAATTCCAAAAGTTTTTTGTGTTATGATGTGTAATTTGGTAAGTCATCTGTGCTTAATACTATTAATATACCTTATTATAGAATATAATATGAAAAACAACGAAGTTATTAAGAATCAATTTTATAGGAACTATTCACTTGCAGCCTTTCACGCTTTGTTTTTTTAGTTGACAGAGTGGCCATGTCGGTATGTTATGGATTTTTTCAAATATATACAAAAAACAAATTTCAGTATATTCTTTGGTATATTTTTTGTTAAAATAACATTTAAGTGTTTTGTTTTCTCTCGAAATGGGTTACGGGTATCTTATGGTTGAGCACTTTCGACTTTAGCTTTCTTACTTGTTTTAATTTGTCAATGGAGTTATGTTCAACTTGTTACAACATTCTTGTAGATCTATTATCTCACCAAGCCAGCATGGGTTTATGAAATATAGATCTACTACCACTAACTTACTGGAGTTCACTTCTTTGGTAATTAATGGTTTCCAAAACAAAATGTAAACTGACATTATTTATACTGATTTCAGTAAAGCTTTTGACTCTGTTAATCACTCACAATTACTACATAAACTTTATCTCTTGGGATTTCCAAAAAACTTAATTATTTATTGGTTTTTGTTATTTACATTGTTTATTAATGATCTTCCATCCGTTATTACATTTTCACATGTGTTAATGCATGCTGATGATGTCAAGCTTTGTTTATCGTCAGTTGATTGACAATCTGGGCAAGCTGATCTTGATAGCTTCCAATCTTGGTGTCAAATAAACCTTTTTAATCTTAATTGCAATAAATGTAACGTAATGTTTTTTTATACTCGTTTGCCTTTTAACAATACTTATTTTCTACATACAAAAGCCTCTTAAGCGTATTGAGTCTTTTAAAGACCTAGGTATTCTGCTCGATCCCAAACTTAAGTTTGACAAGCACATCTTGGCTATAACTAATCGTGCAATAGGTGTCCTTGGTTTCATTAAGCGTTGGTCGAAAGAATTTAATGATCCCTACATCACTAAAATTCTTTATACTTCTCTTGTTCTACCTATTCTTGAAGTAGACTCTTACTTATAAATCTTCGTTCCCTTTCTGATCGTAGAGCCATGCTTGGTGTAATTTTTTTGCATAAGCTCATTAGTGGTGATATCGATTCTTCCGAACTGATTAGCCTAATTCATTTTAAGATTCCGATCAGAAATACAAGGAACTTTGCTTTCCACTTTGTGGTGAAAACTATGCTTTACATAACCTTTTTCGTATTTTATGTTCTAACTATAACGATTACTATTTTACAATAAATAATGCTTCTTCGTTTTCCACTCTTCGAAATTTGATATTAAATCATTTGTCAAGTGTGTAACGACGTAATTATACCCGCTACCCATAGGGTAGAAGGGTATTATAACTTAGTGCCAACAGAAAATGTATATAACAGGCAGAAAGTATATATATTCTTTATCAGAGTCAACAGCCTAGACGATATAGCCCTGTCCGTCTGTCCGTCTGTATGAACACCTAGATTTCAAGGACTATAAGATCAAGAGCCACCAAATTTGGTACATAAGCTCCTGCATAAAGTTTATTTCAAAAGTTGGTTGCCACGCCATCTTCGCACACAATATGCAAGTTAACACTCAAAATATTATCAATCAAAATCCCACACGTCCAATATGCAGACTCAGCGTCTGACCAACTTCCTGCACGCGCCGAGTGCACCTGTAAGATTCAAAGAAGACCAAAACCAAGTTGCCCAACACATCCGCCACATGCCGGTGCAAGCCAATTCCAAGAACATCGGGAATTGCACCCAACTCGCCAAACAGAAGCAGCGCAGTCAACGCCGCTGCTGAAACTCACAGCTTTATATAGGGCCAGCTTAGACTTAGTCTTTAGTCTCTAATTTGAATCAATAAAGAACGGTTCCAATGGGAACCTTGATTAAATTTTTGTTATTATTTCGAAGTAAATAATTAACTTGCACAAATCTTGAATAAGTCAGTTTTTTTTTTGTGTAAATCGCGTATAACTCCAAAAGTTTTTTGGGTAATGATGTATTATTGTGTGTAATGGTAACCCATCTGTGCTTAATACTCTTATTATACACTGTAATTTTGGTAAAAATCTGATTTATAGAACAAAAGCTGTTTATTAAATTTTTCATCAAAATAGTTGTGCCAATGCATATGGACGTTTTAAGTCTGTGAATGGCCTAGAGATATCAAATTTGGTGACAATATTCGTGTATGTCTTACGGAGATCAAGTTTGTTTTAGACTTTTGCCACGCCCCGTTCCGCCCCCGAAACTGGAAAAGTCGTAATATTGAATTGAATTTTGGTATGCATAATAATAATTATAGTCTCAATGATTCCTGTGCATCTGGTTGCAATCGAATGAAAAACAAGGATGTTATTAAAGAATTCATTTTATAGGCAAAATACACTTGCAGCTGCTCGCGCTTTGTTTGCTCAGTTGACAGTGTGACCATGTCCGTATGTTATGTATTTTTTTCAAATATATACAAGAAACTGATTTCAGTATATTTCTTTTTCAAATAACATTCAAGTTTTTTGTTTTTTTTGTCTTATACATGTACATGTACGAAAACAGTTACAGCTAAGCAGACAATAGCGGTTCGAGTGACGCTCCAGACGAATTTTATTTATTACTTTTTTAAATTATGTCTGTTTTTTATAATGGATATAATAGTTGGAAACACTGTTATAAATTGCGTAATAATAAAAACAAAGTTAAAATTTGAAAAAAAAAAAAAATGCACCCAAAGTATGCTGCAAACACCCAAAGTATGCTGCGGACAGCACCATCAAGTGGCCCAACGACACCAAGCATGGGCTTGTTACCGCGCGGGCCGTAGGGGCGCACCACGTAGCATGTGGCAACGGACAATCGCGAACATATAGCTAAAATATATTTTAATTAATTTAAAAACAAGTAAGAATGCTACAGTCGAGAGTGCTCGACCGTATGATACCCGCATCCCATTTCGAGAGAAAACAAAAACTTAAATGATATTTTAACAAAAAATATACCAAATATACTAAAACTTGTTTTTTTTTTTGTATATATTTGAAAATAGCGGGTAAAAATCCACAACACCGACATGGTCACACTGTCAACTAAACAAACAAACCAAGAGCAGCTGCAAGTGAAGTTTGCATATAAAATTGATTCTTTAATAACTTCCTTGTGTTTCATTCAATCTCAACCAAATTCATAGGAATCATTGAGAATACACTTATTATTATGCTTAATGCTCTAGGTCTTTTATTACTTTTACAGCTTTTGGGGGCGGAAAGGGGCTTGGCAAACATCTAAAACAAACTTGATCTGCGTAGGACCTATAAGAGCACTGTCACCAAATTTGGTAGCTATATCTCTTATAGTCTCTGAGATCTAGGTGGTCATACAGACGGACAGACGGGCATGGCTATATTGTCTCGGCTGTTGACACTGATCAAGAATATATACGCTTTATGTGGTCGGAGAAGCCTCCTTCTGCCTGTTACATACATTTGCTGTTGGCACTAAGTTATAATACCCTTCTACCCTATGGGTAGCGGGTATAAAAATCCACCAAAGTATGGTTCCCATACAATAAGTAATAGGAACTTTATTCTTATTAGAACGCTTCACACAAAGTCGGTTGATAGCGCAGTGGTTAGAGCGCTCGTATGCGTGACACAATGTGCATCGAAACTGAGTTCGAATCTCGTTTTAAAATGTTTGACATTTAAATTTTTTTATAAAATTTCAACATTTTTTTAGTTGTTTCAAAAATATTTTCATGCTCTACAAAACTAAGTAGCGTGTATTTCACAGTCGAGCACACTCGACTGTAGCTTTCTTACTTGTTTTACGTGACGTGCAAAGCGTTGTGGAAAACTTTCGATAGTGCAGGGCTGTCATCTACATATGGCGGTTCAATAGCTCCAAGCCGTCGATAGCGTCGATAATACCAACGATATTTCTTCACCTCTACTGCAGATATACATTGAAGAATCAACTGCTTGGATCAAAGACTTTCTCCTGGTATGGAGCGAGGCCCAGAGTTTAAATAGTATGTATGTGTGTAAACGTGCTATTATTAAAATCTAACAGGAACACGGTATTTCAGAATCGAGCCCTCTCAACTAGAGCGTTCTTTCTTGATTTAACATTCACTCGCGAAGCAACTGCGCCAACATTATGGTTAAAATTTATTGTGTCCATAAATAATCTTTTATTAATGAGAACACCTGATTTAAGGTTGACGCACTTATGTCCGACATATTTATTTAACCCTCTAAGACTACTTTCCGTAATAATAGAGGAAAATAGTTCGAATCATTTTTTCTAGAGTGAATTGTGCCTCCTGAATTCAAATATGATAAAAAGAGTGTATGAGCATTTATTTACCTCTAAGGTAAGAAAAAGTGTATAAGTGCCTTAAGGCACTCATGGGGCTCTGAGTGTAAAAAAAAGTCATTTCAGAATTGCGAATATTTTTTTTATTTTTGTTTATGATATTAAGTTAAGTTGGCATTTTGTGCAAAATTATTGCATTTGAGACGCTTTGCAGTGCTTGCATCATCTTTTTACATTTTCTCGACCCAACCATTCCGGAAAATGGTTAACCTGGTTAAGCCGCAAATCGGATATTGGATTCGTAGACTTTGCTTGAGCGGTAGCTGTGAAGATCGGTGAGAGAGTGGAGACGTTATTGTCGGCTCTGCCTGAGAGGATAGTAACTGTATTGTCCGCCTTGACTCAGAGGATGGTGACTGGATTATCCGTCCTTGTGAAGACCTCGAAAGTTTTTGCTTTGAAATGCAATCAGACCTACTGGAATCAATTCGCGAAAATCCGGTAGTTCAAGCAATTTGTCCTTGGTTGCTTTCTCCTTTTCTATACGCCTGTGTAGAATATAGGCGTTTGTTGTTGCTATATCGGTTAAGTGGTAAAATATTCAAGTCGCGGCATCCCGAGTTTTTGCCCATTCATGAGATCTACGCCTCCCATATGAGCGTAATATTCTCTTATAATTTGTGTGCAATCAGCATCGATGTGTCGCTTCGATTTTCTGTCGTAGCGTGCAGCCTTTCATGTTCCTTTATGCGCATTTGTCCTTGCAAATGGTTTAACACCAACATAAGTCAACAACAAGCGAACGGCCTTGTTGTCTCTTTCCACAGAACATTACTTATTTCGACTTTATATGAAGTGCCTACGTACTCAGTCGAAAAATCTCGTACGGCAGCTTGGAATTGGGGATACGATTTACACGCACTGTGCCAAGGCTATAAATACTTTTACCACGCAAATAGACCATCAAAGGCAGTGACGTATAAAAGTTGTCAAAGTAAATGATATGGTGATTGAAACTTTGTTTTTACGTTTTTGTTAAACGTACAACAGTTTTGGCCGAAGCACTCAGATCTGGGTGACCAGGCAAGATATCGGTATTAACTGCACCGATGTAGATCTAGGCATAGCCAACGGAATCGCACAAGACAAATAGCTTGATGCCCCATTTGTGTGGCTTATTGGGCATATACTAGCACAAGTGGTGCTTCATTTGTTTATCGACACAAAAGCGGGCTTGCTTACGCACGGAGTCAAATCTTTGGTTGAGACAGTCGACAATTTTTCGCATAGGGAACAGTGGGTCGTAACCTGGCAACAAATGTTGACGTAAAGCCCCAAGAGTGCCTCAAGGCACTTATGACTATTTCTCAGCTACAATATATATTTGCATATCTATAAATGAATTTTAACGGTTAATAAACATACCTTTCGGTAAAAAAAATATAGAACTTGATTGCATTTTATTTATTTGTAATTATGAGCAGCACAAAGCACAACATACAGCCGGTCGAATTTCACGTACGAACGCTTAAAAATAAAAAGTGCCGTTAAAAGCTTCTGAGAGTTTTTAGTTAACTTGTTTGTTACTAACAGCCAAAAAATATTCAAATGATGTAATACCTCTTAGCTTTTTCGCTAAAGTGAATAATATTATAAGTGCCTCAAAGCACTCTTACGTGTTAGAGGGTTCAAATATCTGATAAAGTTCGCAGCTAATAAAACGAAATGGAAACGTGATGTTTTTTTCGCAACCAAAAACAATAACAAGTATGAAAGCTACTGTCTAGAGTGCTCAGTGTGAGATACCCGCAAATGTTTCGAGAGAATATCATTATAATTATAAATATATACTATACTACATTTTGTTTTAATATAATTATTTTTATTTTTTTGATGTTGACTGAACATATTATCTTTTTGAAAATTCGTATGGTTTTGTATGTTGAAAATTTATGTTAAAACTATTTAAACTTGATTGTTGCTTACACACCGTTACACATTTGTATTTGCTATGTTGTCAGCAATATTTCACGTATAATATTTATAAGAATGTTTCCAAATATCTATTTTAAATAACATTCATAGTTTTAAAAAGTACAAAAATATATAGTCTGGAACGTCACTCGAACCGCTGTTGCCTTAGCTGCTTAGCTGCAAGTGTTTTCATACATTTAGGCGTAAAAAAGTTGCAATTAAAATTACATATTTTTTGGCATATAGCTTCAATGTTTTTCACGCGATTTCACGCTAAT
The DNA here is from genome assembly GCA_035047365.1 of Drosophila ustulata. Classification (NCBI taxonomy): domain Eukaryota; kingdom Metazoa; phylum Arthropoda; class Insecta; order Diptera; family Drosophilidae; genus Drosophila; species Drosophila ustulata. The sequence goes on along the minus strand of JAWNPT010000065.1, from coordinate 331,875 downwards.
TTTGAGGAAACGTCCGCGCTGGATAATAAGGGTCGAAAGATCTCAGATACAGTTATACGACAACAGCTTCAACTGCTAAAACCAACTTGATCTGCCAGCAACAATAACAGGTGTTTGAAAAAAAAAGCTCTGGCTTTTATAGTCTCTGAGATTTAGGTGTTCATACAGACAGACGGGCATGGCTATATCGTCTCGGTTGTTGACACTGATCAAGAATATATATACTTTATGGGGTCGAAGATGCCACCTTCTGTTACATATATTTTCAGTTGGTACTAAGTTTTCTAACATCACTCAATACTATTCGTATAATTTCCAAACCCAAGTGAAAAATTATAAACAAAATCAACACCTTCATCAAGAATTTAAAAAAAACTAAATGTCGGCCAAATCCAGAACCCCTTTAATTACCAAGGAGGCACATCACACGGTTATAACCCAAAAGAAAATTGACGCGTTTTTCCTTTGCGGTGGCTAGAAACCAAGCGCCGGCTTAAGCTTTTCACTAGGTGGCGAGCATCCTTTCGATAGGTTATCACGATCTTCGATAACTCATCGCGTGCCAATATACGATATATACCAAGTAGACCAGGTGATGGTATATTTTGGAGTGGCCGTTGCTGTTATATTGAGTGGCCGTCGTTAGTGTATATCTGAGTGGCCGCTGCTGGTATTTACCAGTTTGGCGGATAACGAGACCGATAATGTACTATTTCCAGTACCCTATGAGAAGCGGGTATAAAAATGAACAGCAAATTTCTGAACAACAAAATATCATTAAAGTAAAGTTCAATATTTCTAAAGTAGATAAAACGCCCATGAAATTGCAAACAATAAACGGTATTACCGCATTAAGAGAGTATTTCTTTCTGACCTTACAGGCTTGGTCAAATTGAACAATTTTTTTTTGTTTTACATTCAAAAGAGTTTGAAGAAAATTGCGTTAAAAAATGTCTATAATCACCATTGTCAGAATATTGACCTTTTAATTTCGCAATTAAAAACAATTTGGAAAGTTAATGTTAGAGCATCACAATGAAAAAGAAGAAGAAATATTAAACAAGACTTGGTTTGTTTAATACACGGAAGGTGACAATTTGACATTTACAAGTACAATTCAAACCGAACACGAAGATCCTATTTACAAAAGACGCTAACGGTCTTGCTTCTTGTTGCTGACTGACTAAGACATATCATATTTATTTGTATACCAATAAAATGCAAAGTTTCTCGTAGATCAGTCATTTGACAGACATAGTTTCAGATTGCTTTGTAGCAATTACTACATTATCAACATATAACAAAATATGTACATATATTTCTTGAAATATCTCCCTTATTTAAAATGTAAAGGTTAATCCTAGATTTTCAATGCCGACGTCTTTGACTTTCATTGTTTTTTTCCTTTAACTTATTACTAGTTACAATCACAGGATCGGCATTCTCTACATCAGTGTAATTTTCATTGAGTTGTACTTTTGATTCAGAATCAACAGATTCTTTATTTTTCTCCAAAGGAAATTCCGACTTTTCACATCCTCCTATTAAAGGGTTAATATTTGGTTCAACTTTATTACTTTTTAACACAGATTCTTCTTCATTTTATTTCGTCCACCACAACATCTCATGCTGTCATAAATTTCCTCGATTACACATTTCACAATTAATACGCATTTGGTTCATACCCAAGTAAAGTTTTGATTGATTTCTTATCAAAAATTCGCTTTATCACTTTGTTTAGTGCATATACTGTGGAACCAAATATCTTAAGATACTTTAATAACGGCTTTTTATTGTGCCACATCTCATATGGTGTTTTATTTATATTCTGCATCGCTCTGCTTGGGAATCTGTTATTTAAGTATGTTGCTGTTAAAATAGCCTCACCCCAAAAACATTTATCGAGCTTAGCGTGAGAAATCATAGGCAGAGCCTTCTCGGTGATTGTTCGAATCATCGGTTCTGATACATTATTTAATTGTGGAGTATGAGGAAACGTCAAATGACAGCTGATACCTTTTTCAATACAGTAATCTTACATTTCATTACAAACGTATTCTCTACCATTATCAATATACAATTTAACAACTTTAAAATTTAAGTGAGCCTCTAACATTTTTCAAACTTCAATCTAGTCTGCTTGCCACTTACACAAGCCTCACTTAATTAATTATTTGACTCATAATTGTTGAAAAGGCTATTATCTTCAAAAAGACTTTTTCGTTTTATTTCTGAAAATGTTCATGCCCCAGCATCCTGTATATTCTTAACTAAGAGTAAGTTGTGAGGAATATCCTTACAGTACACCAAGTTTTGTAGGGTGATTTGATTTCTAGAGCTGGTTACGTTAAGCGTTTCTTTGACTGCAGCGTAAATATATTATCCGCGTTTGGCAATCCCAATAGACACGTTTTATTGCAAACGCTCATATTCGGAGAATAAAGCTGCACCATTTATGAGATGATCCGATACCCATTAGTCTAGGATAAAGTCAACCTCATTTGTACACGGGGTTGATGTTGCTTTCCTCATCATAATAGCGAAACTACGCTCCGGATGTGTTGCCGCTGCTTTTGTTGTTGCTGCCACAGGGACCTTTCCACTACCTTCAATATATTTTTGATTTCCTTGCTTTTTCATAAGGAAACAATTCTTTTTAATTTTTAATTTTTCACAATGAAAATATTTGGTTGTTGGCCTTAAACCTTAAACGGTTTCTCGCACTCGCTGTCAAAATCTATGAAGTCGAACGCGACGACCGAAAAAGAAAGAATGCAAATTCAAAAAGGAACGATCAAGAGGGTTTTCTTGATTTTCGAAAATTCTTCTTACTTTATTTATTTATCTAAAGTCACTATGAACAGTCGACATTGAAGAAATTATAATATAATACAAGTAAGAAAGCTTCAGTCGAGAGTGCTCGACCCTATGATACCCGCAACCCATTTTGAGAGATAACAAAAAACTTAAATGATATTTTAACAAAAACATACCAAAGAATATACTGAAAGTTGTTCGTTTTTGTATATATTTGAAAATAGCGGGTTAAAATCGATAACACCAACATGGTCACACTGTCAACTAAATAAACAAAGCGCGAGCAGCTGCAAGTGAATTTTGCATATAAAATTAATTGATTGATAACTTCCTTGTTATACCCGCTAAGCATAGGGTAGAAGGGTATTATAACTTAGTGCCAACAGAAAATGTATGTAACAGGCAGAAGGAGGCATCTCCAACCTCATAAAGTATATATTTTCCTGATCAGTGTCAACAGCCGAGACGATATAGCCAGGTCCGTCTGTCCGTCTGTCAGCCTGTCCGTCTGTATGAACACCTAGATCTCCGAGACTATAAGAGCTAGAGCTACCATTTGGTGACAGTACTCTTATAGGTTCTACGTAGATCAAGTTTGTTTTAGATTTTTGCCAAGCCCTTTTCCGCCCCAAAAAGCTGTAAAAGCCGTAGTAATAGACCTAGAGCATGAATTTTGGTATGCATAATAATAATTATAGTCTCAATGACTCCTTTGAATTTGGTTGAGATCGAATGAAAAACAAGGAAGTTATTAAAGAATCAATTTTATATGCAAAATTCACTTGCAGCTGCCTGCGATTTGTTTGTTTAGTTGACAGTGTGACCATGTCGTTATGTTATGGATTTTTATACCTGCTATTTTCAAATATATATAAAAAAAAACCAATTTCAGTATGTTGGTAAATTTTGTTGTTGAAATATCATTTCAGTTTTTTTTTGCTCTCGAAATGGGTTGCGGGTATCATACTGTCGAGCACTCTCGACTGAAGCTTTCTTACTTGTTTAACTAAAAGGCAATGGTTAACAGGAGACCAGGTTGAAGAAAACTCTAATAGGTTAGTAGTCGTAGATCTCTGTTTCACAAAACCATGCTGGAAGGGAAAGACAATAGATCTACAAAAAAGACTAAGTTGAGATCATCTCAATCATCTCAGAGATGTAATAATTCGGTATAGCGGACAATTTGGAAATACCTCTATAATTATTAAGGTTACGTTTGAACCATTTTTATGCAAGGGGATTATGAATGAATCTTTCCATATAGCAGGGAAAAAGGCAAACTCAACAGACATAATAAATAATTTATGTAAAAGTAAATGCAATGATTCCTCACAATACCTATGTACACAGCCTAAAATACAATCTGGACCGGGTGAAAATACAGGTTTAATTTAATTGAGTTCGGTTAAAAAGAAGCATTCAGTAATCACAGGTTCAGGAATAAAGTTAGACTTTTGCAAGTTATAGGGATAAGCAGCTGAGCAGCTGTCAATTGAGTAAGTAGATTGATAGAAGTCTACAAACTGATCGGCAGCGGCCTGATCACTGCATGCAGTCTTATTTTGAAATGAAACTTAGGAAGGTAGTGAAGAACATTTTCATTTAGAGTTAACAAAATTATAGAACTGTCTGGGATTCTGAGCAAAATGTAACCGACACCGATGCAGATAAATATTGTTAAGTTGCGTGTTAAGTGAAACGAAATTCGATTTTGAGAGAACCAAAGTGGCCTATTACACTTCAGTTGATATCTACGAGGAACACACTATACGTACTGTGGCATATGCAGGATCTTATTAAGTCAAGAAGACGCTTATTACAGTTATAAATATGGTTAATTTGTGAAAGAGAAAGATCAAGAAGGCCATTTAGAAATTCATGCGAAAAAAAAGGAACTAGAGTATTATGTACAGCAGACCAAGATATATTTGGTGAACTAAAATCACCAAGCACAAACAAAGATTCGCTATCTAGTAGTTGTAATGAACAACGAACTGGATGGTTCGTTTTGTGAAACAGGTCATGCAACAAGTAGGCGTATGCGATTGCTTCGGCTAGGTTCTGGTCGGACGAGTGTGGGCACATATTTGTACTTCTCGTTGCTTGTTTCTTTAGTTTTATTACATTATCAAACAAATCGCGTACAGTTATTGGAATGAAGACGAGAGGATGGGGATAGGAAAGACAGGAACTAACTTCGACTTGGAACTTTAATTACATGCACTTCACGGTGCCAGACGCCCACCCTACCATGATCCTGTAATTGCCAAGAATGGTGAAAAAAATAAAAAGGATCCCTTCAATAAGGTTCGATGTAAGCTAACCTATCTCATCTAAGCGCCGCATGATTCCAAAACAAAGAAAAACTTAGGACATATCATATAACGTTACAAACATTTTATTACAAGATTAAACGACTAAAGTATTCATAACAAAATAGAACAAAAATACTAAACGACCATAAATTGGGTGTAATAATAGAGCAAAAAAATATAGTTAATAAATTAGATTTTAGTTATACCTAGCCTATATTACTATTTTTATTTTTTTAAATTATTACAAGTTAAGTGATTGCATTTTCTAGTTATGAAAATGTTTTTTAGGCTTGTAATATACCTCGCGCGTCCATTGCATATCTGGCTAAAAGTGGTATTTTCTTTAACCGCCAAATTTCAAATTCAAATCAAGATACAATTTAACGTAAAAGTAAATTAAAAAAAGCTCACTTACAGCATTGATCCCGCGTTGAAAGATCTTTCTCAGCTGATCGATGTGCGTGGGTGTATTTGTGTTGTATCTGGAAATAAGCTTACAAGTTTGGCGTTCCCTAACAGAAGCTCATTGCTATAGAAAAAGCTTGAGCTTTTATGCTGCAAGAACAATTAGACGCTCAAGTGGTACAACAACATAACAAGGCAATTACGGAATGAATGAATAAATACATAGATCTTAATTAATTAACAAATATTAGTATGCCAATGCCGTCTGGGTGGTGTTTAGGTCTGTTTGCGGGGGTGAAACACTGCGGGAACAAATGTTCTGTTCCTCTACTTCACCTCGCCAAATACACCTAGTTCACTTCTGGCCACTGCATATACAAGTATTTTGGTTTAGTTTCTTTAATTGCCTTTTATACCATGGTCTGTATGGAGGCAAGAAACGGCAGAAGGCCCAACATTACAGCACACAATTAAACAACGATTTATAATAACAACTAGCTAACACATTAAACAAGATGATGCACACAGAACACGATCGCCTCCATCAATTTCGGCCTGTTTATTAAGCTCCAGTGTTCCGCTAGATTTGGCCGCTCAGGCTCAGTGGATGCGGGTGGCGATGATCCCCAAGGGCTGATCCTCCTTTAATTTGGTTGCGCGATGCGCATTTGTGGAGTAAACGCCCTCGCTGACTTTTGGAGTACGCATCAATGCACTGGGGACATAGCAATTTTCAATTGCAGTCAACTGACGAGCCCAAAAGCTCTTAGGCAGCTTTTATGCTGGTATTAATTACCATACCAGATTTTATTTGATAGGTATAACCTAAGTGCCATTCTGCATTTGAAATTCCAGAACCACCATACAGATAAAAACTACATTAGTATCTAAAGCCAGAATTACACCAAGATAAAGGGTATAAGGGTTCAAAGCCAAAGTTAAAAATCGGACTCCGATTGGGCTTTTACCAAATGGACCTGTACAGTCTCAATCTCAATCTTCTTCTTCATCTTCAAAAAACTAATCTCATCATTTCTTATAACCTATCAAAATGTGCGTGGTTTGCGTAGTAAAATAAGTAAGCTATACGTCGACAATTTCACTTTTTCTACTGATGTAGTTGCGTTTTCGGAAACCTGGTTAAGTTCAGATATTTCTAATTCCGAACTCTTTCCGTCAAAGTACACTATTTACAGGCAAGATCGTTCTTCCCGAAGAGGAGGTGGTGTTCTATTTGCAGTAGACTCCAACTTCTCATCGGAGCCATTACATTATAATAATCCTAATAATATAGAGTTTCTATCAATAAAAGTAAATTTTCATGGTGTAAGTTTATTTCTTACTTGCTCATATATACCTCCGTCGTCCGATTTATCTGTTTACCAGGATCACCTGGAAGCAATAAAATCTATTTTTGCCTTGTTATCCGACAAAGATCATGTTGTTGTTCTACATGAATTATCTTTGGGTCAAATTAACAATGTACGAAATTCTCTTTGCCGCCAATTAGATTCATGCTTTGTCTCTGAACCTACCAGCGTAGTTCTATCAAGATCGGAACCCCTTACATCTCCTGAAGACCCTTATCATCCAACTCTGGAGTTAAGGATCGAACTTAGCAGATCTGTATTCGCTAATTCTGATATACCTGAAGATTGAGTTCGTTGCTTTCGAAAGGCAAACTTTCCCAAATTAATCCAACTTCTTGATGGAATTGATTGGTCTAATTTGTATTCCTACACTGACATAAGTGCCGCCGTCAATTTATTCTATAATAAATTAAATCTTTGCTTTGATGCCTGTATTTCTTCTTATTTTCCGCATAGGTCTAATAAGCCTCCTTGGTTTTGTAAGCAACTTTCTAACCTTACGAGCCTGAAGTCTAGACTTTACAAAAAGTTTAAAATTTCAGGCTCTACCTTAACTTTTTCGCAATACATAATTGCTCGGTCTAATTTTATCGATCTTAACGCTGTGTGTTATAAAAATTACTTAGCTCGCTGTCGGGTTAGCTTTTCTGAAAACCCAAGAAAGTTTTTTAATTTTGTAAACACTAAGCGTAAGTCTTCCTCTTATCCTCCTTGTCTATCTTACGAAAATTTGAAAGCAAATTCAGGTCAGGCGATCGCTGATCTATTTGCTTCTTTTTTTCAAACTACTTATTCTTCTTCCTCCTACTCTAACGCGCCCTATCCTTACAGTCTGTCTCGGTCGAATTGTATCTTCAGTCCCTTAATGAGTGAGGAGTCTCTGACTCGATATCTTCAAATGGTTAAGCCGGTGTTTGCGCCCGGTCCGGATGGAGTTCCTGGCTGTGTACTTCGGTACGGAGCCGAGGCTTTATGCAGACCGTTGCTGAAATTATTTGATTTATCACTTGAGTCATCGACTTTTCCCTCTTTATGGAAGGAGTCTTCCATTATTCCTCTCCATAAGAAGGGAAGTAAGTCTGATGCCAAAAACTATAGAGGGATATGTAAATTGTCTGCTATACCAAAAGTTTTGGAGAAGATATTAACAAGTAATTTACAACATTTATGTAGTTCTATTATTTCCCCCTACCAGCATGGGTTTGTGAAACATAGATCCACTGTTACTAATCTTCTTGAGCTTTCTTCGTTCGTTAACCAGGGTTTCCTTAAAAACGAACAAACTGACGTCATCTATACCGATTTTAGTAAAGCCTTTGACTCAGTGAATCATTCTCTTTTGTTATATAAGCTTGACTTAATTGGATTTCCCAATAATTTGATTTGCTGGATTTCAAGCTATCTCAGCCAAAGAACGCAATAAGTTTCTTTTAATAATTTCCTTTCTAATACATTCCGAGTTACCTCTTGAGTTCCCCAAGGTAGCCATCTCGGTCCCTTACTTTTCACATTGTTCATAAATGATCTACCTACTGTTTTGACGCAATCTCGCGTACTAATGTATGCAGATGATGTTAAAATATGCCTGCAGTACAGGGATTGGCCATACCATATCATGTTGTAGAGAGATCTTGACTCTTTCCAGTCATGGTGCAAAGTGAACTTGTTAAATTTAAACTTTTCTAAATGTGTTGTGATGTCCTTCTATAGAGTTAATCCACATTTCGCCTCTTACTTACTGAACGGTAACGATCTAAAAAGAATTACTGCTGTTGATGATCTAGGTATCCTTCTAGATCATAAACTTAAATTTGCAGACCACATTTCTAGAACGGTCAATAAAGCTATGTCTGTTCTCGGTTTCATTAAGAGGTGGTCAAAGGAATTTGATGATTACTAAGACCCATTATACATCACTTGTTCGTCCGATTCTGAAATATGGTTCGAGCGTATGGTCTCCACAGTATTCTGTGCACCAAGATCGCATTGAATCTGTTCAAAAACAATTTCTCTTATTTGCTTTGCGTGGCTTGAACTGGAATGCTGAAGTGAGATTGCCGTCATATAGTAGTAGACTTCTTTTAATTAACCTTCCTTCTCTAAATAACCGTAGAATAATGCTTGGCATTTTATTTATTTTTAATCTTATTAATAGCGCTAACACTGCTTTTAATCTTAAAACTTTACTACTAACCTATTTAATTAATAATTAAACCTAATTTAGCTTATAGTAATAAATTAAAAATTTTTCATCCCACCCGTTTATTTCTTATGTCCGATCCTGTATTTCTATTTTATGCTATCCGCGTTTTTTTTTTTTTGCATGCCCGAATCTATCCTGTCCGAACGCGAATCGTGTCGTTCGTCCTGCGACAGCGCCTCTCGGTCGGTTGGGCGGGAGGAGGGTTGGGATCCGCGCGTAACAAGCATTGGCTTGGTATCGCTTGGGCCACTTGAATGTGCATACAATGTACGTCAACGTCCAACATTACCATTTGGTAAAACAGCACAAACTGTAGCTTTAGTTATCTTCTGGACTGGTTTTTATTTTATTTTATTTTCTGCACTGTCACTTAAGTTAGATATTTAAATTTGGTTCTTTAACCTTACACTTGTGACACTTGAGCTGTTTGCAACACGAGGCGGAGAAAAAATCTTCTTCTGTCCTCAGAGGACAATTCGCTTAAATTCTTTGGTATTCACTATAATCCGCCAAACCAAATTGAGTAAAAATATCGTTAGCCTGTAGGTGTTATTTTTCCTCACCCATAGGTGGCGCAACAAAATCTACACATGTACAACTACATTTAACATATAAATAGGGACGAGAACTAAATACTAATAACTTACAACAAACTTCAAAAAATATCATTTCTAATAAACAAAAACACAATTAGAATAAATAAATAAAATTAAATGTACGCTGTAGTGCCGTCTAAATCGCGTCAGGCCAGCCAAACAAACGGTTGCCTACTTTCAGGCACAAACAAAAACTTTTGGTCCAAGCGACTTCTACATACCCTGCAGAACTAGAGGTGTCGATTGGCCATGGGTACTTACTAAAGTGACCCTATAGTAAACGAACGTCGAACCACCTAGTTTTGTGGAAAGAGCACACACAAGATTAAAGACAAAACTTCGATTATGCTTTACATCGCTGTTTTTTGACGCGTCTTCGGTGTACTGCTTACAAAAACAATTGTCCAGAAAGAACAGTTTGTTTTATTTTGTGCTACTCTTTCGCTTAAACGCAGCTGTGCTGGCTGACGAAATTTTTGCAAGCATTTTAGTTGAGAAGTGCAAAGCGGATCAATCGATTATTAGGTGAGTGACTTAAAAAATAATATATGTTTGTAATATATGTGTACTAATGTGTAATATTAATTAAACAATAAAAGTACGACAAGCAGTTACAATAATGTATAGTGAACGTCAAAAATATTTTAGCCAATGATGTGGTCTTGGCTTATAATGTGGATGGCGTTCAGGGAAAAGCGGCCCTAAGAAAAGAAGAATAATAGCTATAGCTATTTAAATCTCAGAACCCAGAAAGTGTATTTTAACGGCTTAGTCTCCAAGTCTGTTGAGGTCACTTCCGGTGTACCTCAAGGGAGTCACCTTGACCCCTTGTTATTTACATTGATTATTAATGATCTTCCATCCGTTATTAAATTTTCTCGTGTGTTAATGTATGCCGATGATGTCAAGCTTTGTGTATCGTCAGTTGATTGCCAATCTGGGCAAGCTGATCTTGATCTTCCAATCTTGGTGTCAAATAAACCTTTTAAATCTGAATTGCAATAAATGTTAAGTAATGTTTTCTAGCAGATGTTTGACTTTTAACAATACTTATTTTCTACATGCAAAACCTCTTGAGCGTATTGAGTCTGTTAAAGATCTAGGTATTCTGCTCGATCCCAAACTTAAGTTTGACAAGCACATCTTGGCTATAACAAATGGTGCGATAGGTGTCCTTGGTTTCATTAAGCGTTGGTCAACATAGTTTAATGATCCCTACATCACTAACATTTTTTATGTTTCTCTTGTTCGACCTATTCTTTAATATGGCTCTTTTATATGGAGTCCCCAATATATGGTTCATAATAAAGTCCGTACAAAAACAATTTCTTTTGTTTGCCCTTCACGGTATTAACTGGAGTGCTAACAGTGATCGTAGAACCATGCTTGGTTTAATTTATTTTTGCATAAGCTCATTAGTAGTGAGATCCTTTCTTCCAAACTGATTAGTCGAACTAATTTTAAGGTTCCGATCAGAAATACATGGAACTTTGTAGTGAAAACTATACTATACATAACCCTTTCCGTATTTTATGTTCTAACTATAAAGCTTAATATTTTATAATAGACACTATTAGAAATTTTTTATTAACTCATTTCTCTAGTGAGTAACGACTTAATTTTTAAATTAATAAATAACAAGCCCTTGCTTGATGTCGTTGGGCGACTTGATGGTGCTGTTTATTAGCACATAAACGTCCAAATATAATACGACGGCAATCTCACTTCAGCGTTTTCAGTTCAATCCACGCAAATCAAATAAGAGGAATTGTTTTTGAACAGATGTCAATGTGATCTTAGGGCACAGAATACTTTGGAGACCATACGTACGAACCATATTTCACAATCGGACGAAGAAGGGAAGTATAAAGGGTCTTAGTTATATAAGGGTCATCAAATTCCTTTGACCACCTCGTAATGAAACCGAGAACCGACATAGCTTTCTGATCATCAACAGCAGTAATTAGTTTTAAATCGTTACCGTTTAGTAAGTAAGATGGCAAATGTGGATTAACTCTATAAAAGGACATCACAACACATTTAGAACAGTTTAAATTTAACAAATTCACTTTGCACCATGACTGAAAAGAGTCAAGATCAGAATTTGATATGGCATGGCCAATCCCTGTACTACAGGCATATTTTAACATCATCCGCATACATTAGTACGTTGTATTGCGTCCAGACACTAGGAAGACCATTGCGAACAATGTGAAAAGTAAGAGACCGAGATGGCTACCTTGATGTAAATGCCTGCTATACCTTTTAAAAATCATTCGGTATAGCAGCAAATTTAGACGAAGACTTTCGTAACACTATTAAAGGAAACAATTTTCGTGGATCTTCAGAGAAGCTAACCCTACAGCAAGCTAATTGTTATTTATCGCTAAGCGCTCTAAAATTGAACCGAGTAATTTTTATTTTCGAAAAAAAGTGAAGGTAAAGCAAGAAATTGTAAACTGTTTCTAATGTCTTGACTTCTGGATTGGAAAGTTGCTTACAATATCAAGCAGGTTTATTAGACCAGAGCGAAAAACTTGAGAGGATCCAGACATCAACGCAATGATTGTATTTAATACTTGCCAGTTTTTCACGCAGCTCCGGCTTTGTTGTTATTTCCATTACCATTAAAAATCAATAAAAGTTTGGCAATCGCCTAGTCGATTAAGATGTTGGATTTAAATAAATCAAATATATTAGTAATTTTAATACGCAAGCCACGCACATTTTTATGGGTTATAAGAAATGAAATTAGCTCTTTGAAGAAGACTATAAGGATATTTTAATCGCCTAATCGGAGTCCGATTGTCATACCCCTTACCCAAAGGGTAGAAGGGTATTAAAACTAAGCGTTAGCAGAAATTGTACATAACAGGCATTCCGACCTCATAAAGTATATACATATATTCTTAATCAGTGTCAACAGCCGCGACAATATAGCCGTCTCCGTCTGTCTGTCTGTATGAACACATAGATCTTAGAGACTATAAGAGCTAGAGATATCAAACTTGGTGACAGTACTCGTGTATATCCTACGCAGATCAAGTTTGTTTCAGATTCAGATGTTCCACGCCCCTTTCTATCCTGTACAAGCTGTAGCTTTCTTACTTGTTAACTTTGGATCTTTTACCAGGAAATACTCCGGCCAATAGCTGGACAAGCATATGTAAAAAGTATAATAATTTTTAAATGTGTAAATTTATTTTTTTTAATTAAATGATTATTTTAACAATTAAGATGTTGTCATCATTGTCTCCTTAGTAAATATTGCGCAAAAATTATGATAATAACCTACGTTCTTTACTTATTTATATTATTATAGTCTTGGTATGACTACAAGTTGAGATGGGAGCCTAAGGAATACGGAGGAGTTCATATGCTACATGTTCCCTCTGATCATATTTGGAGACCGGATATTGTGCTTTATAATAAGTAAGTAACCTATAGGTGAAACAATATACAAAAATCAATATGTACAAAATCAATAGCCCAATTTATTTGAATTATATAAAAATTCTGTCTTAAAAAGGTAGAGAAGAGTATTACAACATAGGTATTACCAAAAGATTATTGTATTTAGCCTTAATATGCAGGTTAATTATATTGATCTCTTGCTCGTTCGTGTGATTGAAAACGTTCATACGACTAAAAGTGCGTAGAAGATACGTCTATGGCTTTGTGAAGTGTAAATATTAGGTAAAAAGATGAAAAGTAATTATGCTCCCGTAACAAAATAACTTGTTACTCAAAAGACAAGCGTGGAAGAAAATGATACTGACTCTGTAAAGCACCTCTGTTAGAGTTACCACATGCAAATAATTTTTTATTCTGATGTATATCTTGGAATAAAAAAATGTGCTTAAACTGTAATTTTTCTTCACTACAAATTTACATAAATATTTTAAACAATTTTTATTTCTGACTAAATTAAATGGTAGGGTTATGAATCGACATAACGTTTTAAACGTTTTGCGATGATAATTAAAAAAAGGAATTTGATGTACTACCGTGGACAAAAACTAAGGTGAATTTTCACTTTAAAATTCTCGGGCTTAAAATTTCAGCCTAGTTCTTTTTTTCTTGAGTTGGAAGGACTGTTGACGACATCTGGGGTAATATCATGTCTACCAAATATATATGGAATATTATTTGAGCGTTATGCGTCGTTTACGTGAAGCCATTCATTAAAAATTCTAGAATTATGGGCTCTTGGTTTTGCATCACGATAATGCACCGTCTCACACTCTGCACTCGTTCTTCATGACCAATTCAAAAATAATTCGACGCATATTGTTCCGCAATCATCGTATTCTCCTGATTTGATCAGGACTTCTGGCTATTCCGAAATCTCAAAGAGACCACTCTGGGGAACGGGCTTCGAGTCGATTGTGGAGATAAAAGCTGAAGAGGGGGCTCATGGCTATACCGTAATGGGACTATTTGGCATGTTTCAAAGATTTGGAAATATGTTGGCATAAGTGTATTTTATCGGGAGCGGATTACTTTGAAAGATTTAGGAGAATAATTAAAGATTTTTCATTTTACAAACAAATTTCTTACTTTTTGCCCACAGTAGTAAATGTTATGAAAATTAACAAAAAGGCACAATTTCGTAAGTAAACTTAACAGCTTTCATATATTTACGTATACATATATATACATATGTATATGTATGTATGGATATGAAACCTAATTTAGCAGCGGGATTTCAACAGAATGCTGTTATTTCTGTTCTGTTTAAGTAACACATAAATATGTAGCTCTCAGAGGCTTAATGGAAGTTACATATTTAAACTAAATAAATAATAGACTCATTTGCAGTGGCTCATATAATTTAGCTTTGATTTTTTTACTTAACATAAACAACAATATTTTTTAAGAAATTGTAGTAAAAGGGTGAACTTCAATAAAAATGGTATATTATTCATACCTTAATCCTTTCAATAATTTATTAAACAATTCGTAATGCAACCAAATGACCATAAAAATTCTCTGCAATAAAAATATAAGTTATTTCAAATAGGCTCGAAGGTGTATGCAATATGGAGTACAATTGCAAAAATAATGTTTTTATTTTTATATATCACAAATTGAATAATATTACCTTTGTTTCTCACAAAAAAATGTAAACAAGTATATAAATGTAATCTAAATAAGCAACAAAAAATTGAATACAACGCATTACAATGGCATTTATATTACATACAATTGCATGAATTAATTTTACTTTAACCAATATTATTGTGCAATAAGTCAAAGTACGTATCTGTAGGCCAACTTTTAAGGTTTATGAAAAAAGTTATTTTATTGTCCTAATCTGACAGTTAATAATAACATTTATTATTATTTATTATTCGCTTGAATCACTACTAGCAGAACTCTACTAAAATATTTTTTTGTGCTCCCATCTAAAAAAAAATGTTTTATTTATAAAAAGGGTTGGAATACTTGAAATATGTTTTTTCTTATTTTTATATGCGAGTGTATGTCGATCAATATCAATACACGAAAATGCACCTAAAAACCCCATATAAAAAAATGTTTTCTATTTAAACAAAAAACTATTGAAAAAAAAATGAATGATATTGTGTAGTGCCGATGGTAACTTCGAAGTGACTCTTGCAACCAAAGCTACAATTTACTCTGAAGGATTAGTTGAATGGAAGCCACCAGCTATATACAAATCATCCTGTGAGATAGATGTAGAGTATTTCCCATTTGATGAACAAACATGTGTTCTAAAATTTGGCAGTTGGACTTATGACGGGTTTAAGGTAGGTTTTTTCAAAACTCTCGCACGATTTATCAACAATATTTTTGATTTATCTATCACAAAGCTCATATGTATAATATAAGTTTCATTTGCGTTTCATTAACACTATGAAAGACGTTATTAAATAGCATTTGTGGCATCTAAATATACCAGCACAATAAACCCTTAAATAACACGGTATCCATTGTGCACCATTAAGAAATAACACAATTTTTGAATTACGCAAAAACAAGTTATTTAACATTTTTGGAATTTAGTTATTGAAAGCCTGGATTGTATTAGTGTCTTACTGTCAAATAGATTATTTAATTTAATTTAATTTTAACATCAGCTCTGTAGAACTGAAACTGTGTTATTCAAGGGTACACTGTATAACAGTCTCATTGTTATACATATGCAAATTAAACATACATATGTACATTTATTTGTATGTGTGCGAAGCTCAAAATTGTACATATAATTATTTTATTGAATGTAATAACACTAAGTATATTTGAATATTTTTTGTCGTTATTTTATACGATTTTCTTCATAACATTTGCTTTCTTTTAAATATACATATACATACTTTGTACCAGTATTAATATAAAAAAATTACAAGAACATAAAACAATTTAATTATTTTAATTTATTCCAGTAAATTAATTGATTTTACAGTCCCTAATCAAATTTATTTAAGTTAGATATACGTATTTATTCTAAAATAAATTTTTTTTTTAATTTTAAATGATGAACGCATTTTTAAAAATCCGAGTAATACGTTTAAAATGCGTTTTAAAAAAAGTTACATTTTGTTATTGGTTATCAAAGTAAATCTCAAACAATAAATGGGTGTGGAGATTTGTTTACTTAATTAAGCGTTTTAAATATAAAACATATTATAGGAGCGTGTCCCTTTCCTGAGGTTATATCTACGTTTTCGCTCAGTGTCCCTCTCTGTGTCTCAAAATAATTATATTATATGGCATACATATGTAAAGTAAATGTACATGTATACGTAGAAATTTCAATGCTTAATTGTAGAATTTTTCGAAAATTTTAATGCGTGTTAATGTGAAATACAAAAATGTATTGATGCTCTGAAATGTAAATGGAGGTAAACAATAGTAATTTACATAACACACAATAGAAAATAATATATTAAAATTTAAAACATGTGTGTATCAAATTCTTTAAGTATACATATAATACATACCAACATATATAATTAACCGTCGGTATGACTTGAAAAACAATTCATTGGTAACAGGAGTTGTGTTAAAAATATATATTTTTCAGTGCTGATGGTCATTATGAAGTTACACTTATGACAAAAGCAATAGTCTATAGTAATGGATTGGTGATTTGGCAACCACCTGCCGTCTATAAGTCGTCTTGTTCAATCGATGTGGAATATTTTCCATATGACGTTCAGACGTGCATCTTAAAATTAGGAAGTTGGACCTATGATGGTTTTAAGGTGCTAATAAATTCTTTATTAATACAGAATCATTTGAAAAACAAATATTTGATTATGTTACATCACTTGTACGTCAATATGTAATCACTATTGAGTAAAATGACGTCTACATATACATGTTATTGTTAATGAATTGGAATGACACGAAATAAGTTTAATTTTTCTGTTTTTTTGTAAAATGAACAATGGATTTATTTTTATGTGTAACCTTCAAGTTATTATATGTTGGACGTAGCATTGATATTTAGTGGACTGTCCATAGAATATATGTACATCGAATATTTGGACGGGAAGTGTTTTTAAAAGTAGTGAAAATTAAATATTGGATCATATTTTAGCATGCGATGCTGTTCCACGTTTTTTTAATTATTTTATTTTTACGGAGACTATTAAATGCTTAATGAAATAAAATTCTTAGTATTTTATCGGAATGTTTTTTTCAAATGTTATATAAGGGGCATGAATTTATTTTAATTTAATAAGGTTCATGTTTGTAATTCCAATAAAAGAGAACCGCATGAAACTGATCCAAGGAAAGACATTCAAATTTCGGCTTGAAAGGGAAAAAACATTAACCATTAATGTGGAATTCATGGTTTCTGCATGATAAACCCTTTATCAGATGCATGTAAATTGGTAATAATGGTTTGGCTCATCGTTTTAACCTGGGTGGTGGATTGGTGTTGCTCGTATTAAAATCGTAATTACTTGATAAATTTACTATTCTTCATTTTTATAGCTACCGTATATTTTCAACAAATTATATCTTACAAAATTGTTTGACATAGAACGCTATAATACTACTAATACAAAAGTAAGACTTACAGCGCAAATTATATTAAACATATCCGTTGAGAAACTATCTTTTGAACAAATTGTTCATAATCCTTTGTTATACATCAAGGATTGAATTTTGCCTGAGATTGTTGGTGGGCATGCTCAATATAAATATATGCATTAGTTTAGTTATCTGTCTTGAAAATGTTATTAATGTTTATGCATTGCATATATGCAAGTCTCCGACTTCTCAGTTTTGTATTTCTCAGCATGGATATAACATATATTTATAAAACTACCACGGTTTAATTGATGTAATTATTTTCATATACTAATCAATGCTTTTCAGTTTTTAAGGATATCTGTTTTTGATTGGCTATGATTTATCAATTGCAATCCCTATGTTCTTTATAAATTGTGGACATCTTACACCGCCGGTATTCACTTTCTTAAGTTACGTGATTACTGCTCTGAAAGTTTTAATTTTTATAATTTTACTGAAATAAGGTCTTTATACCCGCTACCCATAGGGTAGAAGGGTATTATAACTTAGTGCCAAAAGAAAATGTATGTAACAGGCAGAAGGAGGCATCTCCGACCCCATAAAGTACATATATACTTGATCAGTGTCAACAGCCGAGAAGATATAGCCATGTCCGTCTGTCCGTCTCTCTGTATAAACACCTAGATCTCAGAGACTATAAGACATACAGACACCAAATTTGGTACATAAGTTCCTGTATTTCTTACGCAGATCAAGTTTATTTCAAATTTGGATGCCACGCTCCCTTCGCCCACAAAATGCATAAATCTAGAACAAGTCAAGTTTTTTTTTATGTAAATCGCGTATAACTCCAAAAGTTCTTTGTGTAGTGTTGTGTAATTTGGTAGGCCATCTGTGCCTAATACTCTTAGAATACCCTGTAATTTTGAAAATCGGATAAGTAGAACAAAACAAAAACTGTAAAAGCCGTAATAATGGACCTACGCATTGACCTGAACAACTTTAAATTTAAACAAGTAAGAAAGCTACAGTCGAGAGTGCTCGACCGAATGATACCCGCAACCCATTTTTAGAGAAAACAAAAAACTGAAATGAAATCTTAAGAAAAAAATACACCAATGAATATACTGAAATTTGCTATTTTTTTATATATATTTGAAAATAGCGGGTATAAAAATCCATAACATACCGACAATGGTCACACTGTCAACTAAACAAACAAAACGCGAGCAGCTGCAAGTCAATTTTGCATATAAAATTGAGTCTTTAATAACTTCCTTGTTCTTCATTCGATTGCAACTAAATTCACAGGAATCATTAAGACTATAATTATTATAATGCATTCAAAAATTCAAGGCTTGTTCAGTGTTCGGGGCGGAAAGGGGCGTTGCAAAAGTCTAAAACAAACTTGATCTGCTTAAGACATGCACGAGTACTGTCACCAAGTTCGATATCTCTAGATCCTAGGCTGAAAACACTGTGCGCGCTGGAGATGAAGTCAAAGCTGAAGATGAAGCTGAAGACGAATTATTTTCGGTGCGAATAACCCAATAAGTTCCATAGTGCAAGACGGATTTGTTGCGATTTTGTGATGTTAGTCGCAATGGATTTCTCATCAGATGATGAGCTGCTGTTTGAGGAAAGTTTATTATTTAAATTGAAACGGGTATGGAAGAAGAAACGTGAATGGAAGAAATTACCCAATTAATTTGGCAAGGAAAGCATTCGGCGAATTTAATCATTTGTTTGATGAGATGAGAAAAAATTGGTGGAATATACTATAATGAAAACAAGTAAGAAAGCTACAGTCGAGAGTGCTCGACCGTATGATACCCGCAACCCATTTCGAGAGAAAACAAAAAACTTAAATGATATTTAAACAAAAAATATACCAAATATACTTAAACTAGTTTTTTTTTTGTATATATTTAATAATAGCGGGTAAAAATCCACAACACCTACATGGTCACCTTGTCAATTTAACAAACAAAGCGCGAGCAGCTGCAAGTGAAGTTTGCATATAAAATTGATTCTTTAATAACTTCCTTGTTTTTCATTCGATCTCAATCAAAGGAATCATTGAGAATACAATTATTATTATGCTTACCAATATTCAATGCTCTAGGAAAGGGGCTTGGCAAACATCTAAAACAAACTTGATCTGCGTAGGACCTATAAGTGCGCTGTCACCAAATTTGGTAGCTATAGCTCTTATAGTCTCTGAGATCTAGGTGTTCATACAGACAGACGGACATAGCTATATTGTCTCGGCTGTTCACACTGATCAAGAATATATATACTTTTATGTGGTAGGAGAAGCCTCTTCTGCCTGTTACATACATTTTCTGTTGGCAGTAAGTTATAATACCCTTCTACCCTATGGGTAGCGGGTATAATCAGCGCATTTAGTTAAGTTTTGTTTAAAATTGAACCACTGATTATTACAAATTGGACAAATTTTTATAAAACTCCAATTATACCTGCAGAAAGGCTAATTGTGACGTTACGCCAAACAAATTCAAAATCGTTTCATCCATTCGTTTTTACTTTCCATTTATTTTGTTGTCCAAATGCGATGTATCTCACAGTCGATCGCTCTCGTCTGTAACTTTTGTATACATATGTTGTTTATATCATTGTGCTCACAGCTTTCTTATTTCTTAAAAAAGCAAAGACAGTAATTATTATAAGTTTTAAAATAACAAGTAAGAACGCTACAGTCGAGTGCGCTCGACTGTGAGATACATCGCATATGGACAACAAAATAAATGGAAAGTAAAAACGAATGGATGAAACTATTTTGAATTTATTTGGCGTAACGTCACAATTAGCCTTTCTGCAGGTATAATTGGAGTTTTATAAAAATTTGTCCAATTTGTAATAATCAGTGGAGCGCACTCGACTGTAAAATACCCACTACCAAGTTTTGTAGAGCATGAAAATATATTTTTTTAAATATTAAGAAAATTGGTTTAATTTACTACAAAAAATAAACAAGTAGAAAGCTACAGTCGAGAGTGCTTGACCGTATGACACCCGCAACCCATTTTGAGAGAAAACAAAAAACTAAAACGATATTTTAACAAAAAATATACCAAAGAATATACTGAATTTTTATACCCGCTACCCATAGGGTAGAAGGGTATTATAACTTAGTGCCAACAGAAAATGTATGGACCAGGCAGAAGGAGGCATCTCCGACCACATAAACTATATATATTCTTGATCAGTGTCAACAGCCGAGACGATATAGCCATGTCCGTCTGTCCGTCTGTATGAACACCTAGATCTCAGAGACTATAAGAGCTAGAGCTACCAAATTTGGGGACAGTACTCCTATAGGTCCTACGCAGATCAAGTTTATTTCAAAAAGTGGATGCCACGCCCCTTTCCGCCCCCAAAAGTCTGTAAAAGCCGTAATAATAAACCTAGATTATTGAATTTTGGTATGCATAATAATAATTATATTCTCAATGATTCCTGTAAATTTGGTTGAGATCGAATTGAAAAACAAGGTAGTTATTAAAGAATCAATTTTATATGCAAAATTCACTTGCAGCTGCCCGCGCTTTGTTTGTTTAGTTGACTCATTAAAGGATATTGCAGATTTATCCATGACTAGGTTCGTTTGGCGCCACAACATCTTTTTTTAAAGCGGTGATTTTGGGTCGATATTCAAAACAGATTCACATTCAGCTTTTGTGCTTTCGTTAACATCAGCAGTATTATGCTCAGCAGGCGCTTTACGTTTGCGCAATCGAACTTGAGGGTGACAACAAAAGGAGTAAGACTTCCGCTTGAAGTTACAAAAATCTCTCTAGCCAACAAAGAATCCGACATATGTAGCACTTTTTCATCTTCCTCATTGACAGGAAGTGCTGCCTCGCAAATATCATTAGTCAAATCGTCCTCCAATTCTTTTCCATCCGTATCAATATCAAAATCAATTACCTTATTAATTTTTTTTTCACGAATTGTCCCAAAACCGCCTATAGACGGGCTACTTTTTAAATGCAATAAAAACTAACGAAAACTTATTTTTTAGTGTGGGTTTCGTATTTTGCGTCCTTGAGACTATCAGCAACACGGCAGAATTTTTTTTCCAGTAGCAAACTATTTATATTTAAAAAAAATATTTACATTTTGCACTTCTTACAAAATAATTACTTCGTCCGAGTTGCACAAATTTTCTGCTTCAAATGAATACAGCAGCTTGCGCAAGCTCTAGTATGTATTCCAAACGCAACCAACTTAATTTTTGGACTTCCCCGAATTTGAAAAAACCGCAAAACCGAGTCAAAAGGAATGAAAAGAGTAAAATAACGGTACTTTTAACATTACCCGTCTAGAGGCGGGTTTGGGCACTAGAGGGTTAAGTAGTTCATGGTCATGACTTACAGCGCTCTGTTAACTTGGTGCACACTCCGTTCTGTTAAGCTGTTAGCTCCCGTGAGTGATCCTAATTCGCTAGCGGTAAAAGACGGTATATTTACTTGTTTTGTTTTTTTTTTTTTCCATATTTATTGTGTGGCCAAATATTGGCCCATCACAAATGAATATTAAAGAAATGGACAAACCGTTATGAAAATCGTAATAATTTATAATTTTATTGCAAACCTAAATTTAAATGAATGAAGTCAAGTGTGAATTGACTGCAATAATCTGTAATCCATCTACATGTATTGGCCCATTGAATCGATGAATAAAAAAAAATACTTTGTACAATAAATCCATTTACAAAAGCACCACAAAATAATCTGATTTTCTAAGAAGTATCAATAAAAAGAACAGGCGGCCAGAAATTCAAACCATCTTTAGCTATAAGGGTTTTATATTTTATTTATGTATAACAGGAACATATAATATAAATATAATAAATAAAGATAATAACAAAAATTTCAATATTTATGAGAATTTATCCACTATTTTATCCTAAAAATTAAATTATTTTGTTCTTTACGAGTCTAAAACACTGGTCGGAGTAAAATTATATAGTATACAATTGTTTTTAATCAGAAGCTTGTTAGCATGTTAAAATATGTATTTGCAAGGTCATTGTTATTATATGTACATTAAGGTCATCCTTTGTAATTTTGACTACGACCTATTTTAAAAGGCTATACAAAAAAATTCCAACATTAATTTTATTACTTCTTTACTACATTTTGAATCAATAAGTAATACAATGTATATATGTATGTATATATTTTATCGTTTACACTTAATTTCACTATTTTGTAATCAAATTTAACATCGCGTGTCGTCGATTTGACGAAGGATGACGTTTCAGGGTTCTAACTGCTTTGGAACACCCAATTTTTTCTTAATGAAACATATTTTCAAAAAAAATTTACCAATGTTTGCATAAAATGCTTGGAAGCATGGAATGCATATTTGCATAGATTGCATGTATACTAAACTAAAGTTGTTGAATTTCATAGTAATACTTGCATGGTAATCTAATAATAATAATTTGGAAATTAAAACTTTAACTTTAATTGAAATAAAATGTGAACTTTTAAATAGGTAGGATACAAACATATTATTATTACCAAAAGGCAGAGAAATTCCATATCCGTTTGTTTTCTTATGACAATACGTCTGTCGTACACACGTATACATACATATGTATGTACATACATACGCATTTCCGCATTTGAAAGCAATGTTTTGCAATATACGATAAGTTTGCGGATATATGTCAATATGGAAATGGATACGTCCCCTTTTGCCGCCGAAAATCCACAAATACTTATAAATTACAATAGTTTATTAGGCGTGCTTGGTAACCGTTACTAAAGACGACTCTTCTTTTTACTTGCTCCAATTCAAACATAACCCTTTTTAAACATTGTCTACAAAAGCTACACTCGAGACTGCTCAACTGTGAGACACTCGCCACCTATTTTGATCAAATATCAAAGAAATATACCAAATGCTCGAGAAGGAAGATGATTTTTGTTGCATACAAGGTTGCAATTCGGCGAACTTTATTCGATTCGTTCTCCGGTGAAAATTACAATTATTATTTAATATTATTCCTTTTATTTACTTTTTTAGAATGCAGCTTATAAACATACATTTTTTATAATTTTTTTGCTGCTTAGTGGTTGATTTTGCTTCTTAGTGGCTCAATGAGATGACAAATTGATTGATAGTAATTGATAGAAGGAGGCATCTGCAACCGCAAAAAATATATATATTTTTTATCAGTGCCAACTCCCAGACGATATTATAGCCATGTCTGTCTGTTTGTATGTTCGTATGAACACCCAAATCTCAGAGACTGTAAAAGCTAGAGCTACCAAATTTGGTTCAACACTTGTTAGTGTTGTTTTAGAGTTCCTTTCCTATTCGCCCCATGAAATAAAAAAGGAAGATTAACAAGCGTTTTTTTAAAGTTTTAGGTTTTGGTATTCAAAATAAAAACTTTTTATAATCAGAGGTAGTTGCACGCGCTTTGTTGATTTAGTTGACAGTGTGACCATGTATGGAATGTTCGTACAAAAATTAAGCTTTTCCGCATATATATATTTTTTAAAGTCATTATCGAGCACTCTTGATTTCAGCTATTTTACTTGTTGCCCTTCAAACTGTTTATTTAATAGCTACTAAATTTTTCATCCGATCGCAAACCAATTATTTAGTTATTTGGATTATATTTATTATTTACCTTAACAAAACCCCAACTTGGGGAGCGAAAAAAAACATGTATAATGCATACAAGTGCTGTTATCAAGTTTGGTGTCCCTTTATAATATTTTGTTGAAGGACATAAATTATTAAATTTACAGAGAATCCAAAAACCCAATGGAAAAGGTTCAAAGATAAATATATTTAATAAAATAATAAAGTTTTTGGAAAAGAAAAATACAACCCATCGACAGTAAATCCGTTTTTATTTGTTAACACATACATACATAAAAACAAAACAAATACCACAAAAGATAGCACCAAGATAAAAAGATAGCAATATTATAGGGCAATTGAATTTCGAATGCTTACAATCATTAAATGTAAAATAAAAATGCGATTTAATGAATTTAAAATTGATTGCATGATAATTCACTGTAGAGAATTCAAAATAATTACTTATACATTTATTTTGAATAATATTTTGCCACTCATGAAAACATTTTTCGTATTGGTCAGATTATTTTTGTAAGCTTTATATTATTACATTTATTAAACCAGTGGTACACTTCCTATGTTATCTGATACAAAAAATACATGAATAGAAAGTATTAATATATGAATGTGCATGCTTTAGTAACGAGTTAATTATGTTTCATACTTGTTTAACTTGCACACAATGATTGGCCTTTTAATAAATCATAGGGCTGTGCACCACTGAAATCCATCAATTCTTTTTTACAATATTAAGTTTGTCAATATTTGTATACATTTAAATAAATTCAATGTTTTCCTTCTATACGGTTTATTAGGTGGACTTAAGGCATATGGATGAACAACAAGGCAGCAATATTGTTGACGTTGGCGTCGATTTATCTGAATTTTACATGTCTGTTGAGTGGGATATATTGGAAGTACCAGCTGTAAGGTGAGTTTTTTAGGTCAAAGTGTTTGCACATCGGTTTTACAAATCAATAAAACAACAATTATGTCACTATAAATTATAATATATATGTATAGTAGAAATAATATTCCTTCACAATAATTTGAAGTAAATTACGTAGGCGCCCGCAAAAAAACGATTTTCCTTATATTTTAGGGATGTCGGAAATATATCAAAACATCGATATATCGATATTTTACCTCTTAAAAAAAATTATTATCGCGATATTTTTTGGGCAAAAATAGGCGATAATGATTTATTTTTAAGTGGATATTTTCGATATTTTATGTTTGGTCACTCTTAAGCCAGAAAGCCATGAAGGTAGATTGCAAAAATGAGTGCGGCAAAATTATTTTAAACAGACATAAAAGACAATTCAGCAAAATGCTAATTGTGCTTAAAAGTGATAAGGACCAGTGGGAACACAACCAATTTGTTATAATAAAGGAATTGCAGCTTTTCCTTAGCATGCCATTTTGTAATTGGGATACAAATCCTTTGGAATTCTGGAACTCACAAACATCAACAATGCCCATGCTAGCGAAGGTGGCATTAAGTTGCCTGATCACGCCTGGTAGTTCGGTTTCATCTGAAAGGTTGGCTTCTGCCATAAAGTGTGTCGTTTGTGACTCCCGTAGTCGTATGACTGACCAACATTTGACCGAAAGAGTTTTTTTAAAATCAATAAATACAAAATTGTTTTCTGATTAATGAAATCAAATATAACGTATTTCTAATTATCCATATTCTTTAGGCCTATAAAAGACCCAAATTTACAGATAAAGGAGACCTTTATTCAAATTTAGCTGAACATTAAAAATATCAAAAACACTCGATATCGATATTTCACAGTATTTTGAAATATTATCGAGTGATATTTTTTATACAGAAATTATCATCAATACGATATTTTTTCAAAATCCATAAACCCTATTATATTTGTTAGACGTTGACGTATGTATGTATATGTCGGAATGGAGTTGTGGCTATCCATTATTAAAGCCGCCTCTGAAATATTGCTGCGAGTTGTGCATTTCCTCGGCTGTGACATTTCGTGACCACTCTTCTATGACGCTCAGCAACTACTCAACTATTTCACAATATTGCATCATCCAAGCATTGTCTGAAACGCAACTGATCGCAACTCTCTTTCTAACACGTTGTCACGCCGAGGCTACGCAAAGCAGATAGCTCTGCTGAACTCGCTCTTACAATAAACAGAAGACGGAGATAAAAAGGATGAGACACAAATGGTATACACATTTTATTTAACAGAGATGCCAATATTTCATTTGAGATGACAGTATTCAATAGAGATGACAACATTGGTACATGTTGTTTTCTTTTAACAAAATTAATAGCGATTCGACACGGCCTTCCTGACCATCACACGTCCTCGTGTGTAACAAAATATTCAAAATGAAGTAACTCAGTCTGAAAAGAGTCCATCCAAAATAAATCAAAAGTATTAGTTAAACGTAACTTTTCATAGTCCACATTACAATTATTATTATTAATATGCGGACCAACCTAACTGACAGAAGTGAGAAGGAAACCCATACCACGAAGACTGACTGCGGATTCCAAAGATATGTTAACTTTGTACCAGAACAGCCCATCGGTTTACCGCAATGCCGATCACCAGACATCACATAAGTCAACACATTAACTCGTGTACCTATTAGCACTGGCAATTCGACATGTGGCTCACCTAAGGGTTTGGCGTCCCAACTAACGCATTGAAATCCATCAACGCAGATTATTCGCCTGAGTCCTCAAACAAATTCGTGTCGTCTCTTTGCATGTCTTCTAACTCATTGGAATCCACCAATGAATCTCTGACGTATCTTTCAACGTCTTCGCTCTCATTGGAATCCACCAATGAATCTCTAACGTCTCTTTCGACGTTTTCGCTCTCATTGAAATCCACCAATGAATCTCTAACGTCTCTTTCGACGTTTTCAGACACATCACTCATATCCAATTCCTTAGGAATCTCTTCTGTCGGCATGCTCCTTAAAGCTGCATGCGCATACTTATATGTCCGCTTATTCACCAAAGACTTTAGAGCATACCGATGTCTCTCCAGCACCTCTGTCACCAGGAATGGACCTTTAAATTTTTGGTCTAACTTTGTTTGGTGTCTCTCTTCACTTCTGAGTAGAACATAATCGCCAACCTTAAAATTTTTAAATTTAGCTTTGTTCTTATCAAATCTAGCTTTATCATACAATGCATTTTTCTTCATATTTTCTTTTGCCATATTTCTTACAAAAGTTACATCAACTTTATTATTATCTTCACATATTGGTAACATGTTAAAAGGTCTGGCTTCTTTTCCAATTAGTAATTCAAGAGGACTAGCTTTTGTTACTCGATTTGTTGTACAATTTATAGACAATTGTATGTCTCCTAAGGCATCTTGCCAAGAACGCTGGCTACTTTCAATGGCAGTTAACATACGTTTTAGCACACTCATAGTGCGCTCCACTTGTCCATTTGCTCGACTAGCTCCTGTTGCAACTAGATGTAATTGGATTTTTTGCATGGAACAGAAATCACTAAAACATGAGCCTGTAAAGCATCTACCCTGATCTGCGATGATTCGTGTTGGTACTCCAAATATAGATATTGCTGATTTTAAAGCGTCTATACAGCTTTCACTATTAATATTTACCGTATGGTGCAAATAAACAAATTTCGTAAATGCGTCTATTTGTACCATAATATACTCCTTCTGATCCTTCTTGCCACTTAATTTGCCCGTAACATCCATATGGATCGTGTGCCATGGAATCTCTACCTTGGGTATTGGGTGGAGTTCGATTGGCAACTTTCCCGAAGAAGGTTTAGTTAGTTTACAAGTAATGCAATTGTCTACAAATTTACGGATGTACTTGGCAATATGCTCAAACCAATAAAATTCGTACATTTTGTCTAACGTTTTTTCCCATACTAGTTTTGCCGTTTCGCTGAATTTTGCGGAAAACAGTTTTTGAGCGCAATTCATAACTTCTTGCTATATTCTCCTCGAGTTCATTGTTTTGAATTTTAGATGCAAAGTTGAAATCTCTGAATCTTTTTGTTGCTCAGCAAGAAGCCAGTTATCTGTAATTTCAGCTAATAGGATATGCTTCTTTTCTATACCTGTATGAGCAATTGTCTTAGCCGGCTTATATATGGGATTACGCGAAAAAAAATCAACATGAGCCATTTTAGCACCTGGCCTATACTGAATGTCGAAGTCGAATGACTGCATATAAGTTAACAATAAACAAATTATGCAGAAATCCGATCAGGTCAACAACCACAAGAATGTGGAGTAATGTCAACAGCCGCAACATTAAACGCCGATTCAGCATTAGTGCATCCGCTAGAGTTCCAAGTAAAGAATCACGCCACCAAACTTCGCCGCTGCAACAGCTCTGCCGACATCGCTGCCGACATCGCTGCCAAGAAGTCTTAGCTGGCTCAGGGTAGAATTGTTTTAAGTTTCTTCAGTTTCAAAATGACATTCAATTAATAAACAACGTAAATCAACTTGTTAAATGTTTTTATTTTAATTAATAAAACATAAATTTAACTGGCGCCCGAGCAGGGACCGTCTCGCGTTTACAATAAGGCAAAACGATCATTACGTACGCGAAGTCGGTATTCTTTTTACACGACAGGGCAAAACGACCACTAAGTGTAAAAATAAACTCTCGTCTCGAAAGAACAAAACGGTTACTAAGAGCACGTGTAAATTTTGCTACGAAGAAACTCACCACCTAAACAGTGGTTCGTGCAAAATAAAATATAAAGAAAAACAATCGCAAGTGTAGCTGCGGAAGGCCAAAGCAAGTTCTGTATGATCAGTTCGCAGAACACTCCACAACAGGGTATGGATCGTGGAACCTTAGTAGGAAACCCAAAACGGAGAAATTCTGCACCATCGGTGGAGGCAGTGGTCATAATACTAGTGTAAGAAAAAATACAGTGTAACTAAGTAATAAAAAATCAATTAAAATATTAAAGATTAAGCCAAAAGAAAAATATAAAGAAACATTAATTAAGTGAAAAAACAAAATCAAACGAAAATTAAGTAAAGAAAACTTTTGAGTTAGTGCAAATAAGAACTAGTGAATAAAACAAAAAAATAATTACATAGTTAAGTAAAGTAAAGAAACAAAGCAAGAATTAAAAAACAGAATAAAAGAATAAGTAAAACGTAAAAGGAATTTGCAGTGGTGCAGTGAAATTTGATATCTTTTGACAACGTGAAGCAAGTGCGCTGCAGATTTTTTTTTTATTTTACAACGACTAGTGCTCACTCTTTTTTAAATTTTTGAAAAATTATAAATCGAAAATAGGAATTAAGAAAAAATATATTTAACAAGTGAATTCACATTTTCATTTTCTTAAACGTAATATTAATAGTTGGTGGTGGAAGGTACTTGGACATAATATTTTTACGAAAAATTAACAAAGCCCTATATTTATAATTCCTTCATGGCAAATAATAACAATTTAATTAGACCACCAGTTTTGGAAACGGCATCACAGCCACAGACTTCTACAGGTAGTAGACAAGCACAGAGAGTGGAAAGCAGACAACAGGAATTTGTAATGAATAGAAATATGGAAGGAGCTCAGTTAGAAGAACATATTGAGCAGAGAATTAATGAAAAGTTATCAGCAATACTAAATCAATTAAATTTAAATAATGCACCGACCGATTTTGCAGAGGCAACGCCTTGCACTATAGATCCATCCTATGTAAATGACATTGGCGAATTAGATCGGGTACCTGACTTAGTGAAGTGTATGAGAGAATTTTCAGGGGAGCCTTCAGAATTCAGTTCATGGAAAAGAACTGTAGATCGAGTGCTAGAAGCCTATGCTAGTAAAAAAGGCACCCCTAAGTACTTTTCAATTTTGCAGACCATTCGCAACAAGATCACTAATCACGCTGATCAAGTGTTAGATTCTTATAATATCCCACTAAATTGGGAAGCAATTGCTAGATGCCTAACATTGCACTTCGCTGACAAACGAGACTTGAGTACTTTAGAATATCAGTTAACTACAATGATACAAAACGCAAATCAGACAGTCGAGGAGTATTATCAAAACATTTACAAGCATCTATCTCTTATATTGAACAAAGTAAGCTGCATGAATTTAGACAGACAGACAGAGATAGTAATGACCAAATCGTATAGAGATAGGGCCTTAGATACATTTGTGAGAGGACTACAAGGTGATCTGCCACGTCTGCTTGGCATCAAAGAGCCAACAGACCTCCCTCAGGCTTTGCATTTATGTCTAAAATTAGAAAACCAAAGTTATAGAACAAGCTATGCGACTAGTAGGAATGCCGCCGGTAACTTTAGGAATAACAACCAGAAACATTTGAATAATCCGGTCCCCTTTAAGCCAATACCATTTAATAATGCAATATATCGTCATCCCAATCAAATACCCCCTCCGCTCCCACCGAGGAGTTTCCCTCAACAGCAAACCCGACAATTTGGCTATAACCAAGCCCAACCAATGTACTATCCGCGACCCCAGATGAACCAACAAGCTTATTTTAACCCACCAAGACCATTCATGAACCAGTATCAAAACCCTATAGCTCCACCACGTCCAAGCGCAGTAAGACCCCAACCCAAGCCCGAACCCATGGATATCGATCGTAGTATTCAAACAAAAAATGTCAATTACATGAACAGGCCGAACTTTGAGGTCGGAAAGAGACCTCCCTTCCCAATAGATCCAACGGGAAAATGTCCAAGGCTCTTTAACATTCATGGAGAAGAGGTCTTCCTAACAGAACAAGAGAATACCGCTGAAACTAATATGACAGAGACAACAGAAGAACAAAATCTGGAAGAATATGTAGAACAAGCAGAACAGTATGCTGAAGACTATGACGAAGACACAGAACAATGCAATAATACAGAACTAAATTTTTTAGGGTAAAGTGCTCCACCCTACCTTATTTCGATTGTAGAGTGGGGGATCAAACTATCAAAATTCTTATAGATACAGGCTCTAACAAAAATTACATTAAACCAAACTTAGTTACTGACCCTAAACCCAATGAGAAGCCTTTTAAAGCCATAACGTTAGGCGGAAGTATACCCATCACCCATCATAAAATGGCCTATCTATTCAAAAGACCCGACCTAACTGTAAAATTTTTTTTGTTACCAACACTTAAGACTTTTGACGCAATACTGGGCAACGATAGCCTACGTGAATTAAACGCAGTAATAGATACAGCACGAGGGATAATGACAGTAAAAAAAACAATCAAAGTTAAGATAAAAGAAGAAAAGTGTGATTCAGTAAACGTTATTACACCTAGAACAAATCACATGACAGAATCACAGAAGACAGAATTTAAACAACTCTTAAGTAATTACCCAAAACTTTTCTCAAAACCCAACGAAAAATTGACATATGCAACCAAGGTGCAAGCAGAAATAAGAACAACCAACGAAAACCCAATTTGGTCAAAATTCTATCAATACCCAATGTCCTTAAAGGACGAAATTGACAGACAAATCAAAGAACTTCTAGAGGATGGTATAATCCGACCTTCTCGTTCTCCATACAACTCACCAGTATGGATTGTCCCTAAAAAAATAGACGCCTCTGAAAAAAGAAAATTCAGGATGGTCATCGACTATCGAAAGCTTAATAAAGTAACTATCGCAGATAAGTACCCTATTCCCGAAATAAATGAAATTCTGGCACAATTAGGAGATAACAAAATATTTTCTGTCCTCGATCTTAAGAGCGGATTTCACCAAATCCCTCTAAAAACTTCCGATATACCCAAGACCGCTTTCTCCGTTAACAACGGAAAATACGAGTTTACACGACTCCCCTTCGGTCTCAAAAACGCACCTGCAATTTTTCAACGGGCACTCGACGATATATTAAGGGAACATATCGGTAAGATATGTTTTATCTATATAGACGATATAATAATTTTCAGTAAAGATTTTAATTCCCATACTAAAAACCTAGAAACCATATTTCAAACTCTGCAAGAAGCCAATATGAAATGTACATTGGACAAATGCGAGTTTTACAAAAATCAAGTAGAATTCTTAGGATTCGTGATATCTGAAAAAGGTATCGAAACCAACCCGAATAAGGTCATGGCAATTGCCAATTATCCTCAACCAAAAACGGTTAAAGACCTACGGGCATTTCTTGGATTAGCCGGATATTACCGAAGGTTTATAAGAGATTTTGCTAAGATCGCTAAGCCCCTTAGCTCTCTTTTAAGAGGGGAAGACGGACGTGTGTCCAAAAAAGAATCCAGAAAAAAACTTATTGACATGAACACAGATGCTATAGAATCCTTTGCTAAAATCAAAACTGCTCTTTTGTCAGAAGAAGTTATCTTACAATATCCTGATTTCGGAAAAGAATTTCATTTAACAACGGATGCTTCTAACTACGCCATAGGAGCTGTATTATCACAGGGAGGGAGACCAATTTCATTCATATCTAGGACTTTGTCGAGAGCCGAAGAGAACTACGCCACCAATGAGAAGGAGATGCTGGCCATAATTTGGGCTTTGAAATCACTCAGAAACTACTTATATGGAAAATCAAAGATAAAAATTTTCACAGACCATCAACCTCTGACTTATTCCCTGAGTAGCTGGAATGGAAATTCTAGAGTAAAAAGGTGGAAGGCATATCTCGAAGAATACGATTATGAATTATTGTACAAACCAGGGAAAACGAATGTAGTAGCAGATGCATTATCGAGAAATGGACCGATTAATTCAATGACGTCAACCCAACATAGCGCAGAAAGCTCAGGTGAACATCTCATCCCTAGTATAGAAATCCCCATCAATGCATTCAAAAATCAACTTTTTATAAACAATAGCCGATTAAATGACTACAAGTTTAGCATTCCATTCCCAACCTTTCATAGGCACATAATAGATCGACCGGATTATACTGAACAGGAATTGTTAGCAATTTTAAAAAAATATTTGAACCCATCTGTCATAAACGGGATTAAAACTACAGAAGAAAATATGGGAAAAATTCAAAGATTATACTCACAACATTTTAGAAATATCAAGATTAGATTCACAACTTTACAGACAAGAGACCTACTTACAGAAACTGAACAAGATGAGGAAATTCTCAAAATTCATAATAGAGCACACAGGGGAGTGGAGGAAAATAAAGTACAGTTAGCAGATAAATTCTATTTCCCAAAAATGAGACAAAAGATCGCTAATCTCATTAAGCAATGTAGAGTATGTCTAGAGCAAAAATATGATCGGAATCCACCAAACCCAGAAATAAAGGAGACCCCTATCCCACAGTATCCAGGTCACATAATTCATATAGATATCTATTCAACAGAAAAGAAGTTGGTCTTAACTGCAATAGATAAGTTTTCGAAACTCGCACAGGCCAGAATTATCAAATCAAAAGCAATTCAAGACATAAAAAAACCGTTGCACGATATCTTGTTTTATTATGGAGTTCCAAAATTCATTGTATTCGACAATGAAAAATCATTCAATTCAGAGACTATAACATTCATGCTCCGTGACCAATTAAATATAGAAATTTACAAAGCCCCACCTTACAAGAGTTCCGTAAACGGACAAATAGAAAGATTTCATTCGACACTTTCAGAGATCATGCGTTGTCTCAAAGCTAAACAGGAGTTAAGAACTTTCGAGGAACTATTGGATAGATCCATTTATGAATACAATTCCACAGTACATTCAGTAACGGCAAAAAAACCACTTGACATATTTTTTGGAAGGAAAATATCTACGAATCCAGAAAGCTATGAAAAATCGAGGCAGGATAATATTGACAGGATTAGGCAACAACAAGAATTAGATTTACAAAACCACAATAAAACCAGAAAGATAATTCAAAATTTTCAGACAGGACAAGAAGTTTTCATCAGACGAAATGTAAGATTAGGGACAAAACTCTCACCAAGATATGCTAAAGAAATAGTTAAAGAAGATAAGGGCACAACCATACTAACCGAATCTGGGAAAATAGTTCATAAAAGTAATATAAAAACACAATAACTCCTTTTTACAGATTACTGATGCTGCATTTGAGTCCAGCAAATGGTTTTATGGAAATAACAAATTTCACTGACGCACAGACAATAACCATTTTTAAGGGTATAGGGAAATTACAAATTTCTACAACTACAATAGTCCATGTAATAGACCTAAAGCAGATAGAAACCACCCTCAACAAACTACGCGATTACACAAATAATGATCTAAAAACGAATACCTTATATAATACCTTGCACCACGAAATAGAACTTGCTCTTACTAATTTCAATGCGATAACCTCATCATTTGGTCAGAGGAAAATTAGATCCATAGATTGGATTGGATCGGCATGGAAGTATGTGGCCGGCACCCCCGATCATAATGATCTTGTTACAATAGGAAATAATTTCGATAATTTAATGTCAAATAACGATCAGCAAATCATTATAAATAGGCAGTTGGAACAAAGAATAAACAAACTCACTAAGGTATCAAATGATTTATCTAACGCTATCACAAAAGATAGCTTCTTAAGCAACGAAATAGCCATAAGTTTCCAGAATCAGGTGAGATTGATAAAAGAAGAAATTATAAACATTCGGTATGCAATACAATGGGCAAGAGTAAATATAATAAATTCAATACTCCTGAATGAAGAGGAATTAGAAATAATAAGTCAAAATTTTAAAGATCATAATCTACCACCACTAACAATAGAAGAATCACTAGAATTTTCTGATGTTTCCATATTACATAATAAAACTGTACTCCTCTATTTTGTTAAAATACCTATACTTGAATCAATAGATTATGAAAATATTATAATTAAGCCGGTCAAGAAAAATAACACTGTAATCCATATGAAAAACAACGAATATTTTAAATTTAAAAATATCTTTTATGAAATACCAAATACTTGCAAAAATGTTAGAAATATTAAAATATGTAACAGAAATCAAATTGTTAATTTAACTACATCTAATTGTATTCCTAAATTAGCTAAGGGTATTAGGGCACATTGTAACTTCAGCAACGCGGAACACACGGAAGAAATAGAAGATGTCGGCAATGGAATTATTATACTCAACGATTTTGACGGTAACATAACATGGAACAATAACGAAACACATCTTAGAGGCACCTATTTAATTCACTTATCCAATGACACAATGCTAATCAACAGACTACAATTTAGCAACTTTGAAAGAACTATAACCGAGATCGGAACTCCCATTATACAGATGACACCAACAGAGGAACAGCGTGTCAAGATTTTGTCTCTAAAGGCTTTGGAGGCATTACATATAGACAACATAGACCGAGTACGAAACCTCCTCAAGCAAACCAAGTTAAACACAATCAGCCTGGTAACTCTTTTTTCATTGGTGACGATCATCAGCGTTGGACTCTACATTTTATGCAGACGAAAAGAGAATGTCACTCTTCAAGTAAACGCTGGCCCACTGCAACACGAATTCACCAAAAATGAAAATCCGATGGTTCACCCAGTGAGGAAAGACCTACCCCAAATTAAGTTCAACGATCTACCATATTTTTGATAATTTACTTGAGGACAAGTAAAAATTAAGACGGGAGGAGTTAACAATAAACAAATTATGCAGAAATCCGATCAGGTCAACAACCACAAGAATGTGGAGTAATGTCAACAGCCGCAACATTAAACGCCGATTCAGCATTAGTGCATCCGCTAGAGTTCCAAGTAAAGAATCACGCCACCAAACTTCGCCGCTGCAACAGCTCTGCCGACATCGCTGCCGACATCGCTGCCAAGAAGTCTTAGCTGGCTCAGGGTAGAATTGTTTTAAGTTTCTTCAGTTTCAAAATGACATTCAATTAATAAACAACGTAAATCAACTTGTTAAATGTTTTTATTTTAATTAATAAAACATAAATTTAACTTATACGCCCACCGACGGTGCACTCTTGGTGTTTGTTCAAATTTAGTGCGAGTAGCTTTTAGCGAATTGCAGTCAGTTAATACGACGAAACGTCGGCCATGTAAATAGTGCCGAAAATGTTTTAGGGAATTGTACACAGCTAAAGTTTCAAGCTCATATGAATGATATCGTGACTCCGTAGGAGATGTTTGTTTGCTATAATACTCGATAACGCGAGGTTTATTATCTATTTTATGGAGTAGAATAGCGCCATAGCCATCCATACTGGCATCAGTATACAGCTCAATGGGATACTGAGGATCAAATATAATAAGAACGGGTTCATCTATTAATGTTTTGATAATTTTTTTTCGTATTTGCTCGTGTTCATGTTTCCATTCAAATGTTTTATTCTTACAGGTCAAACAGTATAATGGTTTCATGATTTCTGAAAATTTTGACACAAATTGCCGAAAATAAGAGGCAAGGCCAATAAATTGTCTTACTTGGGTCACGGACTGTGGAGGGGGTAAGGCGACCAATGCTTGTATTTTGCGTGGATTTGGTCGGATTTCACCCTCACTAACAAGAAACCCAAGATATTCAATGCTTGATTTAAGAAATGAGCACTTGGAAATGTTGAAAGAAAACCCAGCCCGTGATAACATTTTTAAAACCGTTCTTAGCCTTGTTAATGCTTCCTCTTTGGTTTGTGCAATAATCATGATGTCGTCCATATAGACGATTACGTAAGAATAGGCAATCTCACCTAACGCTTTTATAATTGCCCGCTGAAATACAGATGGAGCATTTTTTAACCCAAACGGCATAGTTAGGAATTCGTATTGGCCCTCTGGAGTCACAAACGCTGTACGCTCAATCGAATTTGGATTAATAGGGATCTGGTGTAACCCGCTGGCCATATCCAAACAACTAAAGAATCTTGCTCCACGATCGCCAATTAGCGGCAAGGGATATTTTTCAGCAACTGTGTTTGCATTTAGCTCGCGGTAATCTATACAAAGACGATCTGATCCATTTTTTTTTTAACGAGTAGCATAGTACTGGCAAATGGGGAACTACTGGGGCGAATTATATTGGATAATAGCAATTCCTTAATTTTATTTCTCACTATTTCTTTTTCTTCTATACGAAGCCTGTATGGTCGTCTGTGTACAGTTTTAATTGGGTCAATTAAACGTATTTCTAACTCGCCAGTTTTGACGCGGCTTTTCGGAAATCCGTCTATAAATGATTTTGAAAATTCATTTAAAATATCTAAAAAATTTTCTTTTTCTACACCACACAATTCGGTATCCACATTAGCACGATTGACATTATTTTTCAAAGCAGAAAGGGTATGTACAGACTTAGTCTTACATAATTTGATTTCATCATTTGCTATCGTAGCACTAAATCCCTGACTTAAGATTTCTCGACCAATTATTATATTGTAATTAATGCAACTGTTAAGTACTACGTGAAAAAGGACTTCAAGACAGTATTCACTTATAATTACTTTTGACAAAATTTGTAATGTACTAGTGACAGTATTATTTCCAATACCCTTTAATGTAACGATGTTATTAACTCGTGTGCCTGAGAGTTTCATAGACACAGATTCCCTTACGAGTGAACACTCGGCTCCAGAATCGAAGCAAAATTGATACGACTCACCGGATGAAATCAATGTTCCAATTGGCTCAGCAACATGGCATAGGTTAACGCGTTTTTCGTCCGTTTTGCTTTGGCTTCCCATCGGCTGTCGTTTAGGGCACGCTGATGCAATATGCTCCTCGTTTCCACATCTGTAGCAAGTAATTGGTCCAGCTTTTGACTCGGATGAACGTGCAGAACTCGAACTTGGTCCTTGTGGCTTCATGTTATTTTTCCTGGAGCGGCAATCGGCTATTTTGTGACCCATTTTTCCGCAGAAATGACATTTAACAGGTGTCTGCAGGCGCACTTTCTTGCTTAAAAAATTTTCCGGATCGGAATGCTCCTTTCGCTTAGCAAACGAAAATGCCCTTAGCTCATTTTGCAACTCGTTGCGCGTCTTAATAGTGGTTGTAAACAACGTGCGTTGCAACCGAGCATCTATGGTTGCCGAATGCGATAAGGCTACCGACACTGCACTTTCTTCTGGTGTCATTGTCTTCCATTTTGCCATAAGAGTAGTTACCAATCGGCATCCATACAGCGCCAGGCATTCGCCGTCATTTGGACGGCTGTTTAAAACATTAAATACCGTCGCTGCTGGCGTTTCATTGCCTTCAAACTGTTGTAGGAACATTTCTTTAAATTGAATCCATGTCATTCCTGCAAAGCAGATTTGTGAAAGCCAGTTGGAAGCACCACCCTCCAAGGATTTGGTTAGCGCTGTAAGCAAAGCACTGCCGTCCAGAGGATTTTCCTCTACAATAAGGTTCACCGTAGAACACCAGGTTGATGCACTGGAACCAGCGGAATCAGGGTTGAACTTCGGGAACGTAACTGATTTGGACGCGCTTGGTGCCGCCTGCACATTTTTCACGGCACTAAGTACTTCAATTAGATTGCGGTGCTGCATTTCCAGCAAGGCGCTGGACTTGACTTGGGGCTGAGGCGATCCCACTTCTGATGTCGGAATGGAGTTGTGGCTATCCATTATTAAAGCCGCCTCTGAAATATTGCTGCGAGTTGTGCATTTCCTCGGCTGTGACATTTCATGACCACTCTTCTATGACGCTCAGCAACTACTCAACTATTTCACAATATTGCATCATCCAAGCATTGTCTGAAACGCAACTGATCGCAACTCTCTTTCTAACACGTTGTCACGCCGAGGCTACGCAAAGCAGATAGCTCTGCTGAACTCGCTCTTACAATAAACAGAAGACGGAGATAAAAAGGATGAGACACAAATGGTATACACATTTTATTTAACAGAGATGCCAATATTTCATTTGAGATGACAGTATTCAATAGAGATGACAAAATTGGTACATGTTGTTTTCTTTTAACAAAATTAATAGCGATTCGACACGGCCTTCCTGACCATCACACGTCCTCGTGTGTAAGAAAAGATTCAAAATAAAGTAACTCAGTCTGAAAAGAGTCCATCCAAAATAAATCAAAAGTATTAGTTAAACGTAACTTTTCATAGTCCACATTACAATTATTATTATTAATATGCGGACCAACCTAACTGACAGAAGTGAGAAGGAAACCCATACCACGAAGACTGACTGCGGATTCCAAAGATATGTTAACTTTGTACCAGGACAGCCCATCGGTTTACCGCAATGCCGATCACCAGACATCACATAAGTCAACACATTAACTCGTGTACCTATTAGCACTGGCAATTCGACATGTGGCTCACCTAAGGGTTTGGCGTCCCAACTAACGCATTGAAATCCATCAACGCAGATTATTCGCCTGAGTCCTCAAACAAATTCGTGTCGTCTCTTTGCATGTCTTCTAACTCATTGGAATCCACCAATGAATCTCTGACGTATCTTTCAACGTCTTCGCTCTCATTGGAATCCACCAATGAATCTCTAACGTCTCTTTCGACGTTTTCGCTCTCATTGAAATCCACCAATGAATCTCTAACGTCTCTTTCGACGTTTTCAGACACATCACTCATATCCAATTCCTTAGGAATCTCTTCTGTCGGCATGCTCCTTAAAGCTGCATGCGCATACTTATATGTCCGCTTATTCACCAAAGACTTTAGAGCATACCGATGTCTCTCCAGCACCTCTGTCACCAGGAATGGACCTTTAAATTTTTGGTCTAACTTTGTTTGGTGTCTCTCTTCACTTCTGAGTAGAACATAATCGCCAACCTTAAATTTAGCTTTGTTCTTATCAAATCTAGCTTTATCATACAATGCATTTTTCTTCATATTTTCTTTTGCCATATTTCTTACAAAATTTACATCAACTTTATTATTATCTTCACATATTGGTAACATGTTAAAAGGTCTGGCTTCTTTTCCAATTAGTAATTCAAGAGGACTCGCTTTTGTTACTCGATTTGTTGTACAATTTATAGACAATTGTATGTCTCCTAAGGCATCTTGCCAAGAACGCTGGCTACTTTCAATGGCAGTTAACATACGTTTTAGCACACTCATAGTGCGCTCCACTTGTCCATTTGCTCGACTAGCTCCTGTTGCAACTAGATGTAATTGGATTTTTTGCATGGAACAGAAATCACTAAAACATGAGCCTGTAAAGCATCTACCCTGATCTGCGATGATTCGTGTTGGTACTCCAAATATAGATATTGCTGATTTTAAAGCGTCTATACAGCTTTCACTATTAATATTTACCGTATGGTGCAAATAAACAAATTTCGTAAATGCGTCTATTTGTACCATAATATACTCCTTCTGATCCTTCTTGCCACTTAATTTGCCCGTAACATCCATATGGATCGTGTGCCATGGAATCTCTACCTTGGGTATTGGGTGGAGTTCGATTGGCAACTTTCCCGAAGAAGGTTTAGTTAGTTTACAAGTAATGCAATTGTCTACAAATTTACGGACGTACTTGGCCATATGCTCAAACCAATAAAATTCGTACATTTTGTCTAATGTTTTTTCCCATACTAGTTTTGCCGTTTCGCTGAATTTTACGGAAAAGAGTTTTTGAGTGCAATTCATAACTTCTTGCTATATTCTCCTCGAGTTCATTGTTTTGAATTTTAGATGCAAAGTTGAAATCTCTGAATCTTTTTGTTGCTCAGCAAGAAGCCAGTTATCTGTAATTTCAGCTAATAGGATATGCTTCTTTTCTATACCTGTATGAGCAATTGTCTTAGCCGGCTTACATATGGGATTACGCGAAAAAAAATCAACATGAGCCATTTTAGCACCTGGCCTATACTGAATGTCGAAGTCGAATGACTGCATATACGCCCACCGACGGTGCACTCTTGGTGTTAGTTCAAATTTAGTGCGAGTAGCTTTTAGCGAATTGCAATCAGTTAATACGACGAAACGTCGGCCATGTAAATAGTGCCGAAAATGTTTCAGGGAATTGTACACAGCTAAAGTTTCAAGCTCATATGAATGATATCGTGACTCCGTAGGAGATGTTTGTTTGCTATAATACTCGATAACGCGAGGTTTATTATCTATTTTATGGAGTAGAATAGCGCCATAGCCATCCATACTGGCATCAGTATACAGCTCAATGGGATACTGAGGATCAAATATAATAAGAACGGGTTCATCTATTAATGTTTTGATAATTTTTTTTCGTATTTGCTCGTGTTCATGTTTCCATTCAAATGTTTTATTCTTACAGGTCAAACAGTATAATGGTTTCATGATTTCTGAAAATTTTGACACAAATTGCCGAAAATAAGAGGCAAGGCCAATAAATTGTCTTACTTGGGTCACGGACTGTGGAGGGGGTAAGGCGACCAATGCTTGTATTTTGCGTGGATTTGGTCGAATTTCACCCTCACTAACAAGAAACCCAAGATATTCAATGCTTGATTTAAGAAATGAGCACTTGGAAATATTGAAAGAAAACCCAGCCCGTGATAACATTTTTAAAACCGTTCTTAGCCTTGTTAATGCTTCCTCTTTGGTTTGTGCAATAATCATGATGTCGTCCATATAGACGATTACGTAAGAATAGGCAATCTCACCTAACGCTTTTATAATTGCCCGCTGAAATACAGATGGAGCATTTTTTAACCCAAACGGCATAGTTAGGAATTCGTATTGGCCCTCTGGAGTCACAAACGCTGTACGCTCAATCGAATTTGGATTAATAGGGATCTGGTGTAACCCGCTGGCCATATACAAACAACTAAAGAATCTTGCTCCACGTAGCCTAGATATTTGATCGCCAATTAGCGGCAAGGGATATTTTTCAGCAACTGTGTTTGCATTTAGCTCGCGGTAATCTATACAAAGACGATCTGATCCATTTTTTTTTTTAACGAGTAGCATAGGACTGGTAAATGGGGAACTACTGGGGCGAATTATATTGGATAATAGCAATTCCTTAATTTTATTTCTCACTATTTCTTTTTCTTCTATACGAAGCCTGTATGGTCGTCTGTGTACAGTTTTAATTGGGTCAATTAAACGTATTTCTAACTCGCCAGTTTTGACGCGGCTTTTCGGAAATCCGTCTATAAATGATTTTGAAAATTCATTTAAAATATCTAAAAAATTTTCTTTATCTACACCACACAATTCGGTATCCACATTAGCACGATTGACATTATTTTTCAAAGCAGAAAGGGTATGTACAGACTTAGTCTTACATAATTTGATTTCATCATTTGCTATCGTAGCACTAAATCCCTGACTTAAGATTTCTCGACCAATTATTATATTGTAATTAATGCAACTGTTAAGTACTACGTGAAAAAGGACTTCAAGACAGTATTCACTTATAATTACTTTTGACAAAATTTGTAATGTACTAGTGACAGTATTATTTCCAATACCCTTTAATGTAACGATGTTATTAACTCGTGTGCCTGAGAGTTTCATAGACACAGATTCCCTTACGAGTGAACACTCGGCTCCAGAATCGAAGCAAAATTGATACGACTCACCGGATGAAATCAATGTTCCAATTGGCTCAGCAACATGGCATAGGTTAACGCGTTTTTCGTCCGTTTTGCTTTGGCTTCCCATCGGCTGTCGTTTAGGGCACGCTGATGCAATATGCTCCTCGTTTCCACATCTGTAGCAAGTAATTGGTCCAGCTTTTGACTCGGATGAACGTGCAGAACTCGAACTTGGTCCTTGTGGCTTCATGTTATTTTTCCTGGAGCGGCAATCGGCTATTTTGTGACCCATTTTTCCGCAGAAATGACATTTAACAGGTGTCTGCAGGCGCACTTTCTTGCTTAAAAAATTTTCCGGATCGGAATGCTCCTTTCGCTTAGCAAACGAAAATGCCCTTAGCTCATTTTGCAACTCGTTGCGCGTCTTAATAGTGGTTGTAAACAACGTGCGTTGCAACCGAGCATCTATGGTTGCCGAATGCGATAAGGCTACCGACACTGCACTTTCTTCTGGTGTCATTGTCTTCCATTTTGCCATAAGAGTAGTTACCAATCGGCTTCCATACAGCGCCAGGCATTCGCCGTCATTTGGGCGGCTGTTTAAAACATTAAATACCGTCGCTGCTGGCGTTTCATTGCCTTCAAACTGTTGTAGGAACATTTCTTTAAATTGAATCCATGTCATTCCTGCAAAGCAGATTTGTGAGAGCCAGTTGGAAGCACCACCCTCCAAGGATTTGGTTAGCGCTGTAAGCAAAGCACTGCCGTCCAGAGGATTTTCCCCTACAATAAGGTTCACCGTAGAACACCAGGTTGATGCACTGGAACCAGCGGAATCAGGGTTGAACTTCGGGAACGTAACTGATTTGGACGCGCTTGGTGCCGCCTGCACATTTTTCACGGCACTAAGTACTTCAATTAGATTGCGGTGCTGCATTTCCAGCAAGGCGCTGGACTTGACTTGGGGCTGAGGCGATCCCACTTCTGATGTCGGAATGGAGTTGTGGCTATCCATTATTAAAGCCGCCTCTGAAATATTGCTGCGAGTTGTGCATTTCCTCGGCTGTGACATTTCATGACCACTCTTCTATGACGCTCAGCAACTACTCAACTATTTCACAATATTGCATCATCCAAGCATTGTCTGAAACGCAACTGATCGCAACTCTCTTTCTAACACGTTGTCACGCCGAGGCTACGCAAAGCAGATAGCTCTGCTGAGCTCGCTCTTACAATAAACAGAAGACGGAGATAAAAAGGATGAGACACAAATGGTATACACATTTTATTTAACAGAGATGCCAATATTTCATTTGAGATGACAGTATTCAATAGAGATGACAAAATTGGTACATGTTGTTTTC
This sequence comes from Drosophila ustulata, assembly GCA_035047365.1. NCBI lineage: Eukaryota > Metazoa > Arthropoda > Insecta > Diptera > Drosophilidae > Drosophila > Drosophila ustulata. Next base: position 287,725 of record JAWNPT010000065.1, on the reverse strand, counting down.
TTTTAACAAAATTAATAGCGATTCGACACGGCCTTCCTGACCATCACACGTCCTCGTGTGTAACAAAAGATTCAAAATAAAGTAACTCAGTCTGAAAAGAGTCCATCCAAAATAAATCAAAAGTATTAGTTAAACGTAACTTTTCATAGTCCACATTACAATTATTATTATTAATATGCGGACCAACCTAACTGACAGAAGTGAGAAGGAAACCCATACCACGAAGACTGACTGCGGATTCCAAAGATATGTTAACTTTGTACCAGGACAGCCCATCGGTTTACCGCAATGCCGATCACCAGACATCACATAAGTCAACACATTAACTCGTGTACCTATTAGCACTGGCAATTCGACATGTGGCTCACCTAAGGGTTTGGCGTCCCAACTAACGCATTGAAATCCATCAACGCAGATTATTCGCCTGAGTCCTCAAACAAATTCGTGTCGTCTCTTTGCATGTCTTCTAACTCATTGGAATCCACCAATGAATCTCTGACGTATCTTTCAACGTCTTCGCTCTCATTGGAATCCACCAATGAATCTCTAACGTCTCTTTCGACGTTTTCAGACACATCACTCATATCCAATTCCTTAGGAATCTCTTCTGTCGGCATGCTCCTTAAAGCTGCATGCGCATACTTATATGTCCGCTTATTCACCAAAGACTTTAGAGCATACCGATGTCTCTCCAGCACCTCTGTCACCAGGAATGGACCTTTAAATTTTTGGTCTAACTTTGTTTGGTGTCTCTCTTCACTTCTGAGTAGAACATAATCGCCAACCTTAAATTTAGCTTTGTTCTTATCAAATCTAGCTTTATCATACAATGCATTTTTCTTCATATTTTCTTTTGCCATATTTCTTACAAAATTTACATCAACTTTATTATTATCTTCACATATTGGTAACATGTTAAAAGGTCTGGCTTCTTTTCCAATTAGTAATTCAAGAGGACTCGCTTTTGTTACTCGATTTGTTGTACAATTTATAGACAATTGTATGTCTCCTCAGGCATCTTGCCAAGAACGCTGGCTACTTTCAATGGCAGTTAACATACGTTTTAGCACACTCATAGTGCGCTCCACTTGTCCATTTGCTCGACTAGCTCCTGTTGCAACTAGATGTAATTGGATTTTTTGCATGGAACAGAAATCACTAAAACATGAGCCTGTAAAGCATCTACCCTGATCTGCGATGATTCGTGTTGGTACTCCAAATATAGATATTGCTGATTTTAAAGCGTCTATACAGCTTTCACTATTAATATTTACCGTATGGTGCAAATAAACAAATTTCGTAAATGCGTCTATTTGTACCATAATATACTCCTTCTGATCCTTCTTGCCACTTAATTTGCCCGTAACATCCATATGGATCGTGTGCCATGGAATCTCTACCTTGGGTATTGGGTGGAGTTCGATTGGCAACTTTCCCGAAGAAGGTTTAGTTAGTTTACAAGTAATGCAATTGTCTACAAATTTACGGACGTACTTGGCCATATGCTCAAACCAATAAAATTCGTACATTTTGTCTAACGTTTTTTCCCATACTAGTTTTGCCGTTTCGCTGAATTTTACGGAAAAGAGTTTTTGAGTGCAATTCATAACTTCTTGCTATATTCTCCTCGAGTTCATTGTTTTGAATTTTAGATGCAAAGTTGAAATCTCTGAATCTTTTTGTTGCTCAGCAAGAAGCCAGTTATCTGTAATTTCAGCTAATAGGATATGCTTCTTTTCTATACCTGTATGAGCAATTGTCTTAGCCGGCTTACATATGGGATTACGCGAAAAAAAAATCAACATGAGCCATTTTAGCACCTGGCCTATACTGAATGTCGAAGTCGAATGACTGCATATACGCCCACCGACGGTGCACTCTTGGTGTTAGTTCAAATTTAGTGCGAGTAGCTTTTAGCGAATTGCAATCAGTTAATACGACGAAACGTCGGCCATGTAAATAGTGCCGAAAATGTTTCAGGGAATTGTACACAGCTAAAGTTTCAAGCTCATATGAATGATATCTTGACTCCGTAGGAGATGTTTGTTTGCTATAATACTCGATAACGCGAGGTTTATTATCTATTTTATGCAGTAGAATAGCGCCATAGCCATCCATACTGGCATCAGTATGCAGCTCAATGGGATACTGAGGATCAAATATAATAAGAACGGGTTCATCTATTAATGTTTTGATAATTTTTTTTCGTATTTGCTCGTGTTCATGTTTCCATTCAAATGTTTTATTCTTACAGGTCAAACAGTATAATGGTTTCATGATTTCTGAAAATTTTGACACAAATTGCCGAAAATAAGAGGCAAGGCCAATAAATTGTCTTACTTGGGTCACGGACTGTGGAGGGGGTAAGGCGACCAATGCTTGTATTTTGCGTGGATTTGGTCGGATTTCACCCTCACTAACAAGAAACCCAAGATATTCAATGCTTGATTTAAGAAATGAGCACTTGGAAATATTGAAAGAAAACCCAGCCCGTGATAACATTTTTAAAACCGTTCTTAGCCTTGTTAATGCTTCCTCTTTGGTTTGTGCAATAATCATGATGTCGTCCATATAGACGATTACGTAAGAATAGGCAATCTCACCTAACGCTTTTATAATTGCCCGCTGAAATACAGATGGAGCATTTTTTAACCCAAACGGCATAGTTAGGAATTCGTATTGGCCCTCTGGAGTCACAAACGCTGTACGCTCAATCGAATTTGGATTAATAGGGAGCTGGTGTAACCCGCTGGCCATATACAAACAACTAAAGAATCTTGCTCCACGTAGCCTAGATATTTGATCGCCAATTAGCGGCAAGGGATATTTTTCAGCAACTGTGTTTGCATTTAGCTCGCGGTAATCTATACAAAGACGATCTGATCCATTTTTTTTTTTAACGAGTAGCATAGGACTGGCAAATGGGGAACTACTGGGGCGAATTATATTGGATAATAGCAATTCCTTAATTTTATTTCTCACTATTTCTTTTTCTTCTATACGAAGCCTGTATGGTCGTCTGTGTACAGTTTTAATTGGGTCAATTAAACGTATTTCTAACTCGCCAGTTTTGACGCGGCTTTTCGGAAATCCGTCTATAAATGATTTTGAAAATTCATTTAAAATATCTAAAAAATTTTCTTTATCTACACCACACAATTCGGTATCCACATTAGCACGATTGACATTATTTTTCAAAGCAGAAAGGGTATGTACAGACTTAGTCTTACATAATTTGATTCCATCATTTGCTATCGTAGCACTAAATCCCTGACTTAAGATTTCTCGACCAATTATTATATTGTAATTAATGCAACTGTTAAGTACTACGTGAAAAAGGAATTCAAGACAGTATTCACTTATAATTACTTTTGACAAAATTTGTAATGTACTAGTGACAGTATTATTTCCAATACCCTTTAATGTAACGATGTTATTAACTCGTGTGCCTGAGAGTTTCATAGACACAGATTCCCTTACGAGTGAACACTCGGCTCCAGAATCGAAGCAAAATTGATACGACTCACCGGATGAAATCAATGTTCCAATTGGCTCAGCAACATGGCATAGGTTAACGCGTTTTTCGTCCGTTTTGCTTTGGCTTCCCATCGGCTGTCGTTTAGGGCACGCTGATGCAATATGCTCCTCGTTTCCACATCTGTAGCAAGTAATTGGTCCAGCTTTTGACTCGGATGAACGTGCAGAACTCGAACTTGGTCCTTGTGGCTTCATGTTATTTTTCCTGGAGCGGCAATCAGCTATTTTGTGACCCATTTTTCCGCAGAAATTACATTTAACAGGTGTCTGCAGGCGCACTTTCTTGCTTAAAAAATTTTCCGGATCGGAATGCTCCTTTCGCTTAGCAAACGAAAATGCCCTTAGCTCATTTTGCAACTCGTTGCGCGTCTTAATAGTGGTTGTAAACAACGTGCGTTGCAACCGAGCATCTATGGTTGCCGAATGCGATAAGGCTACCGACACTGCACTTTCTTCTGGTGTCATTGTCTTCCATTTTGCCATAAGAGTAGTTACCAATCGGCTTCCATACAGCGCCAGGCATTCGCCGTCATTTGGGCGGCTGTTTAAAACATTAAATACCGTCGCTGCTGGCGTTTCATTGCCTTCAAACTGTTGTAGGAACATTTCTTTAAATTGAATCCATGTCATTCCTGCAAAGCAGATTTGTGAGAGCCAGTTGGAAGCACCACCCTCCAAGGATTTGGTTAGCGCTATAAGCAAAGCACTGCCGTCCAGAGGATTTTCCCCTACAATAAGGTCCACCGTAGAACACCAGGTTGATGCACTGGAACCAGCGGAATCAGGGTTGAACTTCGGGAACGTAACTGATTTGGACGCGCTTGGTGCCGCTTGCACATTTTTCACGGCACTAAGTACTTCAATTAGATTGCGGTGCTGCATTTCCAGCAAAGCGCACAAACGGTCATCAGGATTGACTTGGGGCTGAGGCGATCCCACTTCTGATGTCGGAATGGAGTTGTGGCTATCCATTATTAAAGCCGCCTCTGAAATATTGCTGCGAGTTGTGCATTTCCTCGGCTGTGACATTTCGTGACCACTCTTCTATGACGCTCAGCAACTACTCAACTATTTCACAATATTGCATCATCCAAGCATTGTCTGAAACGCAACTGATCGCAACTCTCTTTCTAACACGTTGTCACGCCGAGGCTACGCAAAGCAGATAGCTCTGCTGAACTCGCTCTTACAATAAACAGAAGACGGAGATAAAAAGGATGAGACACAAATGGTATACACATTTTATTTAACAGAGATGCCAATATTTCATTTGAGATGACAGTATTCAATAGAGATGACAAAATTGGTACATGTTGTTTTCTTTTAACAAAATTAATAGCGATTCGACACGGCCTTCCTGACCATCACACGTCCTCGTGTGTAACAAAAGATTCAAAATAAAGTAACTCAGTCTGAAAAGAGTCCATCCAAAATAAATCAAAAGTATTAGTTAAACGTAACTTTTCATAGTCCACATTACAATTATTATTATTAATATGCGGACCAACCTAACTGACAGAAGTGAGAAGGAAACCCATACCACGAAGACTGACTGCGGATTCCAAAGATATGTTAACTTTGTACCAGGACAGCCCATCGGTTTACCGCAATGCCGATCACCAGACATCACATAAGTCAACACATTAACTCGTGTACCTATTAGCACTGGCAATTCGACATGTGGCTCACCTAAGGGTTTGGCGTCCCAACTAACGCATTGAAATCCATCAACGCAGATTATTCGCCTGAGTCCTCAAACAAATTCGTGTCGTCTCTTTGCATGTCTTCTAACTCATTGGAATCCACCAATGAATCTCTGACGTATCTTTCAACGTCTTCGCTCTCATTGGAATCCACCAATGAATCTCTAATGTCTCTTTCGACGTTTTCGCTCTCATTGAAATCCACCAATGAATCTCTAACGTCTCTTTCGACGTTTTCAGACACATCACTCATATCCAATTCCTTAAGAATCTCTTCTGTCGGCATGCTCCTTAAAGCTGCATGCGCATACTTATATGTCCGCTTATTCACCAAAGACTTTAGAGCATACCGATCTCTCTCCAGCACCTCTGTCACCAGGAATGGACCTTTAAATTTTTGGTCTAACTTTGTTTGGTGTCTCTCTTCACTTCTGAGTAGAACATAATCGCCAACCTTAAAATTTTTAAATTTAGCTTTGTTCTTATCAAATCTAGCTTTATCAACAATGCATTTTTCTTCATATTTTCTTTTGCCATATTTCTTACAAAATTTACATCAACTTTATTATTATCTTCACATATTGGTAACATGTTAAAAGGTCTGGCTTCTTTTCCAATTAGTAATTCAAGAGGACTAGCTTTTGTTACTCGATTTGTTGTACAATTTATAGACAATTGTATGTCTCCTAAGGCATCTTGCCAAGAACGCTGGCTACTTTCAATGGCAGTTAACATACGTTTTACCACACTCATAGTGCGCTCCACTTGTCCATTTGCTCGACTAGCTCCTGTTGCAACTAGATGTAATTGGATTTTTTGCATGGAACAGAAATCACTAAAACATGAGCCTGTAAAGCATCTGCCCTGATCTGCGATGATTCGTGTTGGTACTCCAAATATAGATATTGCTGATTTTAAAGCGTCTATACAGCTTTCACTATTAATATTTACCGTATGGTGCAAATAAACAAATTTCGTAAATGCGACTATTTGTACCATAATATACTCCTTCTGATCCTTCTTGCCACTTAATTTGCCCGTAACATCCATATGGATCGTGTGCCATGGAATCTCTACCTTGGGTATTGGGTGGAGTTCGATTGGCAACTTTCCCGAAGAAGGTTTAGTTAGTTTACAAGTAATGCAATTGTCTACAAATTTACGGACTTACTTGGCCATATGCTCAAACCAATAAAATTCGTACATTTTGTCTAACGTTTTTTCCCATACTAGTTTTGCCGTTTCGCTGAATTTTGCGGAAAAGAGTTTTTGAGCGCAATTCATAACTTCTTGCTATATTCTCCTCGAGTTCATTGTTTTGAATTTTAGATGCAAAGTTGAAATCTCTGAATCTTTTTGTTGCTCAGCAAGAAGCCAGTTATCTGTAATTTCAGCTAATAGGATATGCTTCTTTTCTATACCTGTATGAACAATTGTCTTAGCCGACTTACATATGGGATTACGCGAAAAAAAAATCAACATGAGCCATTTTAGCACCTGGCCTATACTAAATGTCGAAGTCGAATGACTGCATATACGCACACCGACGGTGCACTCTTGGTGTTAGTTCAAATTTAGTGCGAGTAGCTTTTAGCGAATTGCAGTCAGTTAATACGACGAAACGTCGGCCATGTAAATAGTGCCGAAAATGTTTCAGGGAATTGTACACAGCTAAAGTTTCAAGCTCATATGAATGATATCGTGACTCCGTAGGAGATGTTTGTTTGCTATAATACTCGATAACGCGAGGTTTATTATCTATTTTATGGAGTAGAATAGCGCCATAGCCATCCATACTGGCATCAGTATACAGCTCAATGGGATACTGAGGATCAAATATAATAAGAACGGGTTCATCTATTAATGTTTTGATAATTTTTTTTCGTATTTGCTCGTGTTCATGTTTCCATTCAAATGTTTTATTCTTACAGGTCAAACAGTATAATGGTTTCATGATTTCTGAAAATTTTGACACAAATTGCCGAAAATAAGAGGCAAGGCCAATAAATTGTCTTACTTGGGTCACGGACTGTGGAGGGGGTAAGGCGACCAATGCTTGTATTTTGCGTGGATTTGGTCGAATTTCACCCTCACTAACAAGAAACCCAAGATATTCAATGCTTGATTTAAGAAATGAGCACTTGGAAATATTGAAAGAAAACCCAGCCCGTGATAACATTTTTAAAACCGTTCTTAGCCTTGTTAATGCTTCCTCTTTGGTTTGTGCAATAATCATGATGTCGTCCATATAGACGATTACGTAAGAATAGGCAATCTCACCTAACGCTTTTATAATTGCCCGCTGAAATACAGATGGAGCATTTTTTAACCCAAACGGCATAGTTAGGAATTCGTATTGGCCCTCTGGAGTCACAAACGCTGTACGCTCAATCGAATTTGGATTAATAGGGATCTGGTGTAACCCGCTGGCCATATACAAACAACTAAAGAATCTTGCTCCACGTAGCCTAGATATTTGATCGCCAATTAGCGGCAAGGGATATTTTTCAGCAACTGTGTTTGCATTTAGCTCGCGGTAATCTATACAAAGACGATCTGATCCATTTTTTTTTTTAACGAGTAGCATAGGACTGGCAAATGGGGAACTACTGGGGCGAATTATATTGGATAATAGCAATTCCTTAATTTTATTTCTTACTATTTCTTTTTCTTCTATACGAAGCCTGTATGGTCGTCTGTGTACAGTTTTAATTGGGTCAATTAAACGTATTTCTAACTCGCCAGTTTTGACGCGGCTTTTCGGAAATCCGTCTATAAATGATTTTGAAAATTCATTTAAAATATCTAAAAAATGTTCTTTATCTACACCACACAATTCGGTATCCACATTAGCACGATTGACATTATTTTTCAAAGCAGAAAGGGTATGTACAGACTTAGTCTTACATAATTTGATTCCATCATTTGCTATCGTAGCACTAAATCCCTGACTTAAGATTTCTCGACCAATTATTATATTGTAATTAATGCAACTTTTAAGTACTACGTGAAAAAGGAATTCAAGACAGTATTCACTTATAATTACTTTTGACAAAATTTGTAATGTACTAGTGACAGTATTATTTCCAATACCCTTTAATGTAACGATGTTATTAACTCGTGTGCCTGAGAGTTTCATAGACACAGATTCCCTTACGAGTGAACACTCGGCTCCAGAATCGAAGCAAAATTGATACGACTCACCGGATGAAATCAATGTTCCAATTGGCTCAGCAACATGGCATAGGTTAACGCGTTTTTCGTCCGTTTTGCTTTGGCTTCCCATCGGCTGTCGTTTAGGGCACGCTGATGCAATATGCTCCTCGTTTCCACATCTGTAGCAAGTAATTGGTCCAGCTTTTGACTCGGATGAACGTGCAGAACTCGAACTTGGTCCTTGTGGCTTCATGTTATTTTTCCTGGAGCGGCAATCAGCTATTTTGTGACCCATTTTTCCGCAGAAATGACATTTAACAGGTGTCTGCAGGCGCACTTTCTTGCTTAAAAAATTTTCCGGATCGGAATGCTCCTTTCGCTTAGCAAACGAAAATGCCCTTAGCTCATTTTGCAACTCGTTGCGCGTCTTAATAGTGGTTGTAAACAACGTGCGTTGCAACCGAGCATCTATGGTTGCCGAATGCGATAAGGCTACCGACACTGCACTTTCTTCTGGTGTCATTGTCTTCCATTTTGCCATAAGAGTAGTTACCAATCGGCTTCCATACAGCGCCAGGCATTCGCCGTCATTTGGGCGGCTGTTTAAAACATTAAATACCGTCGCTGCTGGCGTTTCATTGCCTTCAAACTGTTGTAGGAACATTTCTTTAAATTGAATCCATGTCATTCCTGCAAAGCAGATTTGTGAGAACCAGTTGGAAGCACCACCCTCCAAGGATTTGGTTAGCGCTGTAAGCAAAGCACTGCCGTCCAGAGGATTTTCCCCTACAATAAGGTTCACCGTAGAACACCAGGTTGATGCACTGGAACCAGCGGAATCAGGGTTGAACTTCGGGAACGTAACTGATTTGGACGCGCTTGGTGCCGCTTGCACATTTTTCACGGCACTAAGTACTTCAATTAGATTGCGGTGCTGCATTTCCAGCAAAGCGCACAAACGGTCATCAGGATTGACTTGGGGCTGAGGCGATCCCACTTCTGATGTCGGAATGGAGTTGTGGCTATCCATTATTAAAGCCGCCTCTGAAATATTGCTGCGAGTTGTGCATTTCCTCGGCTGTGACATTTCATGACCACTCTTCTATGACGCTCAGCAACTACTCAACTATTTCACAATATTGCATCATCCAAGCATTGTCTGAAACGCAACTGATCGCAACTCTCTTTCTAACACGTTGTCACGCCGAGGCTACGCAAAGCAGATAGCTCTGCTGAACTCGCTCTTACAATAAACAGAAGACGGAGATAAAAAGGATGAGACACAAATGGTATACACATTTTATTTAACAGAGATGCCAATATTTCATTTGAGATGACAGTATTCAATAGAGATGACAAAATTGGTACATGTTGTTTTCTTTTAACAAAATTAATAGCGATTCGAAACGGCCTTCCTGACCATCACACGTCCTCGTGTGTAACAAAAGATTCAAAATAAAGTAACTCAGTCTGAAAAGAGTCCATCCAAAATAAATCAAAAGTATTAGTTAAACGTAACTTTTCATAGTCCACATTACAATTATTATTATTAATATGCGGACCAACCTAACTGACAGAAGTGAGAAGGAAACCCATACCACGAAGACTGACTGCGGATTCCAAAGATATGTTAACTTTGTACCAGGACAGCCCATCGGTTTACCGCAATGCCGATCACCAGACATCACATAAGTCAACACATTAACTCGTGTACCTATTAGCACTGGCAATTCGACATGTGGCTCACCTAAGGGTTTGGCGTCCCAACTAACGCATTGAAATCCATCAACGCAGATTATTCGCCTGAGTCCTCAAACAAATTCGTGTCGTCTCTTTGCATGTCTTCTAACTCATTGGAATCCACCAATGAATCTCTGACGTATCTTTCAACGTCTTCGCTCTCATTGGAATCCACCAATGAATCTCTAACGTCTCTTTCGACGTTTTCGCTCTCATTGAAATCCACCAATGAATCTCTAACGTCTCTTTCGACGTTTTCAGACACATCACTCATATCCAATTCCTTAGGAATCTCTTCTGTCGGCATGCTCCTTAAAGCTGCATGCGCATACTTATATGTCCGCTTATTCACCAAAGACTTTAGAGCATACCGATGTCTCTCCAGCACCTCTGTCACCAGGAATGGACCTTTAAATTTTTGGTCTAACTTTGTTTGGTGTCTCTCTTCACTTCTGAGTAGAACATAATCGCCAACCTTAAATTTAGCTTTGTTCTTATCAAATCTAGCTTTATCATACAATGCATTTTTCTTCATATTTTCTTTTGCCATATTTCTTACAAAATTTACATCAACTTTATTATTATCTTCACATATTGGTAACATGTTAAAAGGTCTGGCTTCTTTTCCAATTAGTAATTCAAGAGGACTCGCTTTTGTTACTCGATTTGTTGTACAATTTATAGACAATTGTATGTCTCCTAAGGCATCTTGCCAAGAACGCTGGCTACTTTCAATGGCAGTTAACATACGTTTTAGCACACTCATAGTGCGCTCCACTTGTCCATTTGCTCGACTAGCTCCTGTTGCAACTAGATGTAATTGGATTTTTTGCATGGAACAGAAATCACTAAAACATGAGCCTGTAAAGCATCTACCCTGATCTGCGATGATTCGTGTTGGTACTCCAAATATAGATATTGCTGATTTTAAAGCGTCTATACAGCTTTCACTATTAATATTTACCGTATGGTGCAAATAAACAAATTTCGTAAATGCGTCTATTTGTACCATAATATACTCCTTCTGATCCTTCTTGCCACTTAATTTGCCCGTAACATCCATATGGATCGTGTGCCATGGAATCTCTACCTTGGGTATTGGGTGGAGTTCGATTGGCAACTTTCCCGAAGAAGGTTTAGTTAGTTTACAAGTAATGCAATTGTCTACAAATTTACGGACGTACTTGGCCATATGCTCAAACCAATAAAATTCGTACATTTTGTCTAACGTTTTTTCCCATACTAGTTTTGCCGTTTCGCTGAATTTTACGGAAAAGAGTTTTTGAGTGCAATTCATAACTTCTTGCTATATTCTCCTCGAGTTCATTGTTTTGAATTTTAGATGCAAAGTTGAAATCTCTGAATCTTTTTGTTGCTCAGCAAGAAGCCAGTTATCTGTAATTTCAGCTAATAGGATATGCTTCTTTTCTATACTTGTATGAGCAATTGTCTTAGCCGACTTACATATGGGATTACGCGAAAAAAAAATCAACATGAGCCATTTTAGCACCTGGCCTATACTGAATGTCGAAGTCGAATGACTGCATATACGCCCACCGACGGTGCACTCTTGGTGTTAGTTCAAATTTAGTGCGAGTAGCTTTTAACGAATTGCAATCAGTTAATACGACGAAACGTCGGCCATGTAAATAGTGCCGAAAATGTTTCAGGGAATTGTACACAGCTAAAGTTTCAAGCTCATATGAATGATATCTTGACTCCGTAGGAGATGTTTGTTTGCTATAATACTCGATAACGCGAGGTTTATTATCTATTTTATGGAGTAGAATAGCGCCATAGCCATCCATACTGGCATCAGTATGCAGCTCAATGGGATACTGAGGATCAAATATAATAAGAACGGGTTCATCTATTAATGTTTTGATAATTTTTTTTCGTATTTGCTCGTGTTCATGTTTCCATTCAAATGTTTTATTCTTACAGGTCAAACAGTATAATGGTTTCATGATTTCTGAAAATGTTGACACAAATTGCCGAAAATAAGAGGCAAGGCCAATAAATTGTCTTACTTGGGTCACGGACTGTGGAGGGGGTAAGGCGACCAATGCTTGTATTTTGCGTGGATTTGGTCGGATTTCACCCTCACTAACAAGAAACCCAAGATATTCAATGCTTGATTTAAGAAATGAGCACTTGGAAATATTGAAAGAAAACCCAGCCCGTGATAACATTTTTATACCCGCTACCCATAGGGTAGAAGGGTATTATGACTTAGTGCCAACAGAAAATGTATGTAACAGGCAGAAGGAGACATCTCCGACCCCATAAAGTATATATATTCTTGATCAGCATCAACAGCCGAGACGATATAGCCATGTCCGTCTGTCCGTCTGTCCGTCTGTATGAACACCTGGATCTCAGAGACTATAAGACATAGAGACACCAAAATGGCAAAAATGTTCCTTCATACCCTACGCAGATCAAGTTTATTTCAAAAGTTGGATGCCACGCTCCCTTCGCCCACAATAAGCATTTATCTAGAAAAAGTCAAGTTTTTTTTATGTAAATCCCGTATAACTCTTTGTGTAATGATGTGTAATTTGGTAAGCCATCTGCGCTTGACACTCTTAATATACCCTGTAATTTTGGTAAAAATCGGATAAGTAGAACAAAAGTTATTCGCGAAATTATTTATCAAAATTGTTGTTCCCAATGCATATGGACGTTTTAAGTGTGTGATTGACCTAGAGATATCAAATTTGGTGACAGTATTCGTGTAGGTCTTACGCAGATCAAGTTTATTTTAGATTTTTGCCACGCCCTTTCCGCCCCCGAAAACTGTAAAAGCCGTAATAATGAACCTAGAGCATTGAATTTTTATATGCATAATAATAATTATATTCTCAATGATTCCTGTGAATTTGGTTGAGATCGAGTTAAAAACAAGGAAGTTATTAATGAATCAATTTTATATGCAAAATTCACTTGCAGCTGCTCGCGCTTTGTTTGTTTAGTTGACAGTGTGACCATGTCGGTGTTGTGGATTTCTTCCCGCTATTTTCAAATATATACAAAACACAAGTTTCAGTATATTTTTGGTATATTTGTTGTTAAAATATCATTAAAATTTTTTTTGTTCTCTCGAAATGGGTTGCGGGTATCATACGGTCGAGCACTCTCGACTGTAGCTTTCTTACTTGTTAAAACCGTTCTTAACCTTGTTAATGCTTCCTCTTTGGTTTGTGCAATAATCATGATGTCGTCCATATAGACGATTACGTAAGAATAGGCAATCTCACCTAACGCTTTTATAATTGCCCGCTGAAATACAGATGGAGCATTTTTTAACCCAAACGGCATAGTTAGGAATTCGTATTGGCCCTCTGGAGTCACAAACGCTGTACGCTCAATCGAATTTGGATTAATAGGGATCTGGTGTAACCCGCTGGCCATATCCAAACAACTAAAGAATCTTGCTCCACGTAGCCTAGATATTTGATCGCCAATTAGCGGCAAGGGATATTTTTCAGCAACTGTGTTTGCATTTAGCTCGCGGTAATCTATACAAAGACGATCTGATCCATTTTTTTTTTAACGAGTAGCATAGGACTGGCAAATGGGGAACTACTGGGGCGAATTATATTGGATAATAGCAATTCCTTAATTTTATTTCTCACTATTTCTTTTTCTTCTATACGAAGCCTGTATGGTCGTCTGTGTACAGTTTTAATTGGGTCAATTAAACGTATTTCTAACTCGCCAGTTTTGACGCGGCTTTTCGGAAATCCGTCTATAAATGATTTTGAAAATTCATTTAAAATATCTAAAAAATGTTCTTTATCTACACCACACAATTCGGTATCCACATTAGCACGATTGACATTATTTTTCAAAGCAGAAAGGGTATGTACAGACTTAGTCTTACATAATTTGATTTCATCATTTGCTATCGTAGCACTAAATCCCTGACTTAAGATTTCTCGACCAATTATTATATTGTAATTAATGCAACTGTTAAGTACTACGTGAAAAAGGACTTCAAGACAGTATTCACTTATAATTACTTTTGACAAAATTTGTAATGTACTAGTGACAGTATTATTTCCAATACCCTTTAATGTAACGATGTTATTAACTCGTGTGCCTGAGAGTTTCATAGACACAGATTCCCTTACGAGTGAACACTCGGCTCCAGAATCGAAGCAAAATTGATACGACTCACCGGATGAAATCAATGTTCCAATTGGCTCAGCAACATGGCATAGGTTAACGCGTTTTTCGTCCGTTTTGCTTTGGCTTCCCATCGGCTGTCGTTTAGGGCATGCTGATGCAATATGCTCCTCGTTTCCACATCTGTAGCAAGTAATTGGTCCAGCTTTTGACTCGGATGAACGTGCAGAACTCGAACTTGGTCCTTGTGGCTTCATGTTATTTTTCCTGGAGCGGCAATCGGCTATTTTGTGACCCATTTTTCCGCAGAAATGACATTTAACAGGTGTCTGCAGGCGCACTTTCTTGCTTAAAAAATTTTCCGGATCGGAATGCTCCTTTCGCTTAGCAAACGAAAATGCCCTTAGCTCATTTTGCAACTCGTTGCGCGTCTTAATAGTGGTTGTAAACAACGTGCGTTGCAACCGAGCATCAATGGTTGCCGAATGCGATAAGGCTACCGACACTGCACTTTCTTCTGGTGTCATTGTCTTCCATTTTGCCATAAGAGTAGTCACCAATCGGCTTCCATACAGCGCCAGGCATTCGTCGTCATTTGGGCGGCTGTTTAAAACATTAAATACCGTCGCTGCTGGCGTTTCATTGCCTTCAAACTGTTGTAGGAACATTTCTTTAAATTGAATCCATGTCATTCCTGCAAAGCAGATTTGTGAGAGCCAGTTGGAAGCACCACCCTCCAAGGATTTGGTTAGCGCTATAAGCAAAGCACTGCCGTCCAGAGGATTTTCCCCTACAATAAGGTCCACCGTAGAACACCAGGTTGATGCACTGGAACCAGCGGAATCAGGGTTGAACTTCGGGAACGTAACTGATTTGGACGCGCTTGGTGCCGCCTGCACATTTTTCACGGCACTAAGTACTTCAATTAGATTGCGGTGCTGCATTTCCAGCAAGGCGCTGGACTTGACTTGGGGCTGAGGCGATCCCACTTCTGATGTCGGAATGGAGTTGTGGCTATCCATTATTAAAGCCGCCTCTGAAATATTGCTGCGAGTTGTGCATTTCCTCGGCTGTGACATTTCGTGACCACTCTTCTATGACGCTCAGCAACTACTCAACTATTTCACAATATTGCATCATCCAAGCATTGTCTGAAACGCAACTGATCGCAACTCTCTTTCTAACACGTTGTCACGCCGAGGCTACGCAAAGCAGATAGCTCTGCTGAACTCGCTCTTACAATAAACAGAAGACGGAGATAAAAAGGATGAGACACAAATGGTATACACATTTTATTTAACAGAGATGCCAATATTTCATTTGAGATGACAGTATTCAATAGAGATGACAAAATTGGTACATGTTGTTTTCTTTTAACAAAATTAATAGCGATTCGACACGGCCTTCCTGACCATCACACATCCTCGTGTGTAACAAAAGATTCAAAATAAAGTAACTCAGTCTGAAAAGAGTCCATCCAAAATAAATCAAAAGTATTAGTTAAACGTAACTTTTCATAGTCCACATTACAATTATTATTATTAATATGCGGACCAACCTAACTGACAGAAGTGAGAAGGAAACCCATACCACGAAGACTGACTGCGGATTCCAAAGATATGTTAACTTTGTACCAGAACAGCCCATCGGTTTACCGCAATGCCGATCACCAGACATCACATAAGTCAACACATTAACTCGTGTACCTATTAGCACTGGCAATTCGACATGTGGCTCACCTAAGGGTTTGGCGTCCCAACTAACGCATTGAAATCCATCAACGCAGATTATTCGCCTGAGTCCTCAAACAAATTCGTGTCGTCTCTTTGCATGTCTTCTAACTCATTGGAATCCACCAATGAATCTCTGACGTATCTTTCAACGTCTTCGCTCTCATTGGAATCCACCAATGAATCTCTAACGTCTCTTTCGACGTTTTCGCTCTCATTGAAATCCACCAATGAATCTCTAACGTCTCTTTCGACGTTTTCAGACACATCACTCATATCCAATTCCTTAGGAATCTCTTCTGTCGGCATGCTCCTTAAAGCTGCATGCGCATACTTATATGTCCGCTTATTCACCAAAGACTTTAGAGCATACCGATGTCTCTCCAGCACCTCTGTCACCAGGAATGGACCTTTAAATTTTTGGTCTAACTTTGTTTGGTGTCTCTCTTCACTTCTGAGTAGAACATAATCGCCAACCTTAAAATTTTTAAATTTAGCTTTGTTCTTATCAAATCTAGCTTTATCATACAATGCATTTTTCTTCATATTTTCTTTTGCCATATTCCTTACAAAATTTACATCAACTTTATTATTATCTTCACATATTGGTAACATGTTAAAAGGTCTGGCTTCTTTTCCAATTAGTAATTCAAGAGGACTAGCTTTTGTTACTCGATTTGTTGTACAATTTATAGACAATTGTATGTCTCCTAGGCATCTTGCCAAGAATGCTGGCTACTTTCAATGGCAGTTAACATACGTTTTAGCACACTCATAGTGCGCTCCACTTGTCCATTTGCTCGACTAGCTCCTGTTGCAACTAGATGTAATTGGATTTTTTGCATGGAACAGAAATCACTAAAACATGAGCCTGTAAAGCATCTACCCTGATCTGCGATGATTCGTGTTGGTACTCCAAATATAGATATTGCTGATTTTAAAGCGTCTATACAGCTTTCACTATTAATATTTACCGTATGGTGCAAATAAACAAATTTCGTAAATGCGACTATTTGTACCATAATATACTCCTTCTGATCCTTCTTGCCACTTAATTTGCCCGTAACATCCATATGGATCGTGTGCCATGGAATCTCTACCTTGGGTATTGGGTGGAGTTCGATTGGCAACTTTCCCGAAGAAGGTTTAGTTAGTTTACAAGTAATGCAATTGTCTACAAATTTACGGACGTACTTGGCCATATGCTCAAACCAATAAAATTCGTACATTTTGTCTAACGTTTTTTCCCATACTAGTTTTGCCGTTTCGCTGAATTTTACGGAAAAGAGTTTTTGAGTGCAATTCATAACTTCTTGCTATATTCTCCTCGAGTTCATTGTTTTGAATTTTAGATGCAAAGTTGAAATCTCTGAATCTTTTTGTTGCTCAGCAAGAAGCCAGTTATCTGTAATTTCAGCTAATAGGATATGCTTCTTTTCTATACCTGTATGAGCAATTGTCTTAGCCGACTTACATATGGGATTATGCGAAAAAAAAATCAACATGAGCCATTTTAGCACCTGGCCTATACTGAATGTCGAAGTCGAATGACTGCATCTACGCCCACCGACGGTGCACTCTTGGTGTTAGTTCAAATTTAGTGCGAGTAGCTTTTAGCGAATTGCAGTCAGTTAATACGACGAAACGTCGGCCATGTAAATAGTGCCGAAAATGTTTCAGGGAATTGTACACAGCTAAAGTTTCAAGCTCATATGAATGATATCGTGACTCCGTAGGAGATGTTTGTTTGCTATAATACTCGATAACGCGAGGTTTATTATCTATTTTATGGAGTAGAATAGCGCCATAGCCATCCATACTGGCATCAGTATACAGCTCAATGGGATACTGAGGATCAAATATAATAAGAACGGGTTCATCTATTAATGTTTTGATCATTTTTTTTCGTATTTGCTCGTGTTCATGTTTCCATTCAAATGTTTTATTCTTACAGGTCAAACAGTATAATGGTTTCATGATTTCTGAAAATTTTGACACAAATTGCCGAAAATAAGAGGCAAGGCCAATAAATTGTCTTACTTGGGTCACGGACTGTGGAGGGGGTAAGGCGACCAATGCTTGTATTTTGCGTGGACTTGGTCGGATTTCACCCTCACCAACAAGAAACCCAAGATATTCAATGCTTGATTTAAGAAATGAGCACTTGGAAATATTGAAAGAAAACCCAGCCCGTGATAACATTTTTAAAACCGTTCTTAACCTTGTTAATGCTTCCTCTTTGGTTTGTGCAATAATCATGATGTCGTCCATATAGACGATTACGTAAGAATAGGCAATCTCACCTAACGCTTTTATAATTGCCCGCTGAAATACAGAGCATTTTTTAACCCAAACAGCATAGTTAGGAATTCGTATTGGCCCTCTGGAGTCACAAACGCTGTACGCTCAATCGAATTTGGATTAATAGGGATCTGGTGTAACCCGCTGGCCATATCCAAACAACTAAAGAATCTTGCTCCACGTAGCCTAGATATTTGATCGCCAATTAGCGGCAAGGGATAGTTTTCAGCAACTGTGTTTGCATTTAGCTCGCGGTAATCTATACAAAGACGATCTGATCCATTTTTTTTTTAACGAGTAGCATAGTACTGGCAAATGGGGAACTACTGGGGCGAATTATATTGGATAATAGCAATTCCTTAATTTTATTTCTTACTATTTCTTTTTCTTCTATACGAAGCCTGTATGGTCGTCTGTGTACAGTTTTAATTGGGTCAATTAAACGTAGTTCTAACTCGCCAGTTTTGACGCGGCTTTTCGGAAATCCGTCTATAAATGATTTTGAAAATTCATTTAAAATATCTAAAAAATTTTCTTTATCTACTCCACACAATTCGGTATCCACATTAGCACGATTGACATTATTTTTCAAAGCAGAAAGGGTATGTACAGACTTAGTCTTACATAATTTGATTTCATCATTTGCTATCGTAGCACTAAATTTTAGATTTCTCGACCAATTATTATATTGTAATTAATGCAACTGTTAAGTACTACGTGAAAAAGGACTTCAAGACAGTATTCACTTATAATTACTTTTGACAAAATTTGTAATGTACTAGTGACAGTATTATTGCAGAACTCGAACTTGGTCCTTGTGGCTTCATGTTATTTTTCCTGGAGCGGCAATCGGCTATTTTGTGACCCATTTTTCCGCAGAAATGACATTTAACAGGTGTCTGCAGGCGCACTTTCTTGCTTAAAAAATTTTCCGGATCGGAATGCTCCTTTCGCTTAGCAAACGAAAATGCCCTTAGCTCATTTTGCAACTCGTTGCGGGTCTTAATAGTGGTTGTAAACAACGTGCGTTGCAACCGAGCATCTATGGTTGCCGAATGCGATAAGGCTACCGACACTGCACTTTCTTCTGGTGTCATTGTCTTCCATTTTGCCATAAGAGTAGTCACCAATCGGCTTCCATACAGCGCCAGGCATTCGTCGTCATTTGGGCGGCTGTTTAAAACATTAAATACCGTCGCTGCTGGCGTTTCATTGCCTTCAAACTGTTGTAGGAACATTTCTTTAAATTGAATCCATGTCATTCCTGCAAAGCAGATTTGTGAGAGCCAGTTGGAAGCACCACCCTCCAAGGATTTGGTTAGCGCTATAAGCAAAGCACTGCCGTCCAGAGGATTTTCCCCTACAATAAGGTCCACCGTAGAACACCAGGTTGATGCACTGGAACCAGCGGAATCAGGGTTGAACTTCGGGAACGTAACTGATTTGGACGCGCTTGGTGCCGCCTGCACATTTTTCACGGCACTAAGTACTTCAATTAGATTGCGGTGCTGCATTTCCAGCAAGGCGCACAAACGGTCATCAGGATTGACTTGGGGCTGAGGCGATCCCACTTCTGATGTCGGAATGGAGTTGTGGCTATCCATTATTAAAGCCGCCTCTGAAATATTGCTGCGAGTTGTGCATTTCCTCGGCTGTGACATTTCGTGACCAGTCTTCTATGACGCTCAGCAACTACTCAACTATTTCACAATATTGCATCATCCAAGCATTGTCTGAAACGCAACTGATCGCAACTCTCTTTCTAACACGTTGTCACGCCGAGGCTACGCAAAGCAGATAGCTCTGCTGAACTCGCTCTTACAATAAACAGAAGACGGAGATAAAAAGGATGAGACACAAATGGTATACACATTTTATTTAACAGAGATGCCAATATTTCATTTGAGATGACAGTATTCAATAGAGATGACAAAATTGGTACATGTTGTTTTCTTTTAACAAAATTAATAGCGATTCGACACGGCCTTCCTGACCATCACACATCCTCGTGTGTAACAAAAGATTCAAAATAAAGTAACTAAGTCTGAAAAGAGTCCATCCAAAATAAATCAAAAGTATTAGTTAAACGTAACTTTTCATAGTCCACATTACAATTATTATTATTAATATGCGGACCAACCTAACTGACAGAAGTGAGAAGGAAACCCATACCACGAAGACTGACTGCGGATTCCAAAGATATGTTAACTTTGTACCAGGACAGCCCATCGGTTTACCGCAATGCCGATCACCAGACATCACATAAGTCAACACATTAACTCGTGTACCTATTAGCACTGGCAATTCGACATGTGGCTCACCTAAGGGTTTGGCGTCCCAACTAACGCATTGAAATCCATCAATTCGCCTGAGTCCTCAAACAAATTCGTGTCGTCTCTTTGCATGTCTTCCAACTCATTGGAATCCACCAATGAATCTCTGACGTATCTTTCAACGTCTTCGCTCTCATTGGAATCCACCAATGAATCTCTAACGTCTCTTTCGACGTTTTCGCTCTCATTGAAATCCACCAATGAATCTCTAACGTCTCTTTCGACGTTTTCAGACACATCACTCATATCCAATTCCTTAGGAATCTCTTCTGTCGGCATGCTCCTTAAAGCTGCATGCGCATACTTATATGTCCGCTTATTCACCAATGACTTTAGAGCATACCGATCTCTCTCCAGTACCTCTGTCACCAGGAATGGACCTTTAAATTTTTGGTCTAACTTTGTTTGGTGTCTCTCTTCACTTCTGAGTAGAACATAATCGCCAACCTTAAAATTTTTAAATTTAGCTTTGTTCTTATCAAATCTAGCTTTATCATACAATGCATTTTTCTTCATATTTTCTTTTGCCATATTTCTTACAAAATTTACATCAACTTTATTATTATCTTCACATATTGGTAACATGTTAAAAGGTCTGGCTTCTTTTCCAATTAGTAATTCAAGAGGACTAGCTTTTGTTACTCGATTTGTTGTACAATTTATAGACAATTGTATGTCTCCTAGGCATCTTGCCAAGAATGCTGGCTACTTTCAATGGCAGTTAACATACGTTTTAGCACACTCATAGTGCGCTCCACTTGTCCATTTGCTCGACTAGCTCCTGTTGCAACTAGATGTAATTGGATTTTTTGCATGGAACAGAAATCACTAAAACATGAGCCTGTAAAGCATCTACCCTGATCTGCGATGATTCGTGTTGGTACTCCAAATATAGATATTGCTGATTTTAAAGCGTCTATACAGCTTTCACTATTAATATTTACCGTATGGTGCAAATAAACAAATTTCGTAAATGCGTCTATTTGTACCATAATATACTCCTTCTGATCCTTCTTGCCACTTAATTTGCCCGTAACATCTATATGGATCGGGTGCCATGGAATCTCTACCTTGGGTATTGGGTGGAGTTCGATTGGCAACTTTCCCGAAGAAGGTTTAGTTAGTTTACAAGTAATGCAATTGTCTACAAATTTACGGACGTACTTGGCCATATGCTCAAACCAATAAAATTCGTACATTTTGTCTAACGTTTTTTCCCATACTAGTTTTGCCGTTTCGCTGAATTTTACGGAAAAGAGTTTTTGAGTGCAATTCATAACTTCTTGCTATATTCTCCTCGAGTTCATTGTTTTGAATTTTAGATGCAAAGTTGAAATCTCTGAATCTTTTTGTTGCTCAGCAAGAAGCCAGTTATCTGTAATTTCAGCTAATAGGATATGCTTCTTTTCTATACCTGTATGAGCAATTGTCTTAGCCGACTTACATATGGGATTACGCGAAAAAAAAATCAACATGAGCCATTTTAGCACCTGGCCTATACTGAATGTCGAAGTCGAATGACTGCATATACGCCCACCGACGGTGCACTCTTGGTGTTAGTTCAAATTTAGAGCGAGTAGCTTTTAGCGAATTGCAGTCAGTTAATACGACGAAACGTCGGCCATGTAAATAGTGCCGAAAATGTTTTAGGGAATTGTACACAGCTAAAGTTTCAAGCTCATATGAATGATATCGTGACTCCGTAGGAGATGTTTGTTTGCTATAATACTCGATAACGCGAGGTTTATTATCTATTTTATGGAGTAGAATAGCGCCATAGCCATCCATACTGGCATCAGTATACAGCTCAATGGGATACTGAGGATCAAATATAATAAGAACGGGTTCATCTATTAATGTTTTGATAATTTTTTTTCGTATTTGCTCGTGTTCATGTTTCCATTCAAATGTTTTATTCTTACAGGTCAAACAGTATAATGGTTTCATGATTTCTGAAAATTTTGACACAAATTGCCGAAAATAAGAGGCAAGGCCAATAAATTGTCTTACTTGGGTCACGGACTGTGGAGGGGGTAAGGCGACCAATGCTTGTATTTTGCGTGGATTTGGTCGGATTTCACCCTCACTAACAAGAAACCCAAGATATTCAATGCTTGATTTAAGAAATGAGCACTTGGAAATATTGAAAGAAAACCCAGCCCGTGATAACATTTTTAAAACCGTTCTTAGCCTTGTTAATGCTTCCTCTTTGGTTTGTGCAATAATCATGATGTCGTCCATATAGACGATTACGTAAGAATAGGCAATCTCACCTAACGCTTTTATAATTGCCCGCTGAAATACAGATGGAGCATTTTTTAACCCAAACGGCATAGTTAGGAATTCGTATTGGCCCTCTGGAGTCTCAAACGCTGTACGCTCAATCGAATTTGGATTAATAGGGATCTGGTGTAACCCGCTGGCCATATCCAAACAACTAAAGAATCTTGCTCCACGTAGCCTAGATATTTGATCGCCAACTAGCGGCAAGGGATATTTTTCAGCAACTGTGTTTGCATTTAGCTCGCGGTAATCTATACAAAGACGATCTGATCCATTTTTTTTTTTAACGAGTAGCATAGGACTGGCAAATGGGGAACTACTGGGGCGAATTATATTGGATAATAGCAATTCCTTAATTTTATTTCTCACTATTTCTTTTTCTTCTATACGAAGCCTGTATGGTCGTCTGTGTACAGTTTTAATTGGGTCAATTAAACGTATTTCTAACTCGCCAGTTTTGACGCGGCTTTTCGGAAATCCGTCTATAAATGATTTTGAAAATTCATTTAAAATATCTAAAAAATTTTCTTTATCTACACCACACAATTCGGTATCCACATTAGCACGATTGACATTATTTTTCAAAGCAGAAAGGGTATGTACAGACTTAGTCTTACATAATTTGATTTCATCATTTGCTATCGTAGCACTAAATCCCTGACTTAAGATTTCTCGACCAATTATTATATTGTAATTAATGCAACTGTTAAGTACTACGTGAAAAAGGACTTCAAGACAGTATTCACTTATAATTACTTTTGACAAAATTTGTAATGTACTAGTGACAGTATTATTTCCAATACCCTTTAATGTAACGATGTTATTAACTCGTGTGCCTGAGAGTTTCATAGACACAGATTCCCTTACGAGTGAACACTCGGCTCCAGAATCGAAGCAAAATTGATACGACTCACCGGATGAAATCAATGTTCCAATTGGCTCAGCAACATGGCATAGGTTAACGCGTTTTTCGTCCGTTTTGCTTTGGCTTCCCATCGGCTGTCGTTTAGGGCACGCTGATGCAATATGCTCCTCGTTTCCACATCTGTAGCAAGTAATTGGTCCAGCTTTTGACTCGGATGAACGTGCAGAACTCGAACTTGGTCCTTGTGGCTTCATGTTATTTTTCCTGGAGCGGCAATCAGCTATTTTGTGACCCATTTTTCCGCAGAAATGACATTTAACAGGTGTTTGCAGGCGCACTTTCTTGCTTAAAAAATTTTCGGATCGGAATGCTCCTTTCGCTTAGCAAACGAAAATGCCCTTAGCTCATTTTGCAACTCGTTGCGCGTCTTAATAGTGGTTGTAAACAACGTGCGTTGCAACCGAGCATCTATGGTTGCCGAATGCGATAAGGCTACCGACACTGCACTTTCTTCTGGTGTCATTGTCTTCCATTTTGCCATAAGAGTAGTCACCAATCGGCTTCCATACAGCGCAAGGCATTCGTCGTCATTTGGGCGGCTGTTTAAAACATTAAATACCGTCGCTGCTGGCGTTTCATTGCCTTCAAACTGTTGTAGGAACATTTCTTTAAATTGAATCCATGTCATTCCTGCAAAGCAGATTTGTGAGAGCCAGTTGGAAGCACCACCCTCCAAGGATTTGGTTAGCGCTATAAGCAAAGCACTGCCGTCCAGAGGATTTTCCCCTACAATAAGGTCCACCGTAGAACACCAGGTTGATGCACTGGAACCAGCGGAATCAGGGTTGAACTTCGGGAACGTAACTGATTTGGACGCCCTTGGTGCCGCCTGCACATTTTTCACGGCACTAAGTACTTCAATTAGATTGCGGTGCTGCATTTCCAGCAAGGCGCACAAACGGTCATCAGGATTGACTTGGGGCTGAGGCGATCCCACTTCTGATGTCGGAATGGAGTTGTGGCTATCCATTATTAAAGCCGCCTCTGAAATATTGCTGCGAGTTGTGCATTTCCTCGGCTGTGACATTTCGTGACCACTCTTCTATGACGCTCAGCAACTACTCAACTATTTCACAATATTGCATCATCCAAGCATTGTCTGAAACGCAACTGATCGCAACTCTCTTTCTAACACGTTGTCACGCCGAGGCTACGCTACAATAAACAGAAGACGGAGATAATAAGGATGAGACACAAATGGTATACACATTTTATTTAACAGAGATGCCAATATTTCATTTGAGATGACAGTATTCAATAGAGATGACAAAATTGGTACATGTTGTTTTCTTTTAACAAAATTAATAGCGATTCGACATATATATGTACATATGTACATAGTATGCACATTAGAGGTATCAAAACATCGATGTATGGAGACATCGATGTTTTCAATGTTTTTCACACAAAACATCGATGTTTTAAAAAATTAAAATATTTTTGAAATTATTAAAATGCACACTTGTGGTGGTATTAAAAATAGAAAAACAAAACATTTATTTACTTGGTATTTTTGACTTAGAAAACTGTTATCATTTCTTATAACTTAGTTAAACATTTTTTAAAAAATTATGATATTTGTTTATAAACATAAGTTTATCTACGATGTCAGGCTTTAGGCACGTCCGGCGGTCAAATAATTTGCCCCGTCTTGCTGAAGGCTCTTTCTAACTCGCAGGAAGTGGCAGGGACACATTGAAATTATTTAGCCACTTCTTTAAGGGGCGCCATACTGTTCGACGACTCCTGAAAGTATAATTGATTAATAAAAATAATGACATAAAACAATTTAGAAACTTACCTTCCAATATTTCATATACACACATATGTACATATGTCTTACATGTGACTGCATTTGCACTAATTGTAAGTTGCTTTAAAAAATACTTACGCATCAAGAATTTGTCCAACTTAACGCCGTCGCCTGCACCACCAATTTAATGTTCTATTACTGAAAAGCTGCAAAAGAAGAACTATAATAATATAATAGAAAAAATTAAAAAAGTCGGCTCTTTTACGTACCTTTCCTTTGCCTTTTTTTCTTAATAGTGACGGCACAGAAACATCGATGGTTGAAAAAAAACATCGATTATTTAGAAAATTTCAAAAACATCGACGTTTTCATCGATGCTTTGACACCTCTAATGCACATTCTAGTGGCCCAAGCGGTACCATAAAACTAGTAAGAAAGCTACAGTCGAGAGTGCTCGACCGTATGATACCCGCAACCCATTTCGAGAGAAAACAAAAAACTTAAATTATATTTTAACAAAATATATACCAAATATACTAAAACTAGTTTTTTGTATATATTTGAAAATATCGGGTAAAAATCCACAACACCGTTATGGTCACACTGTCAACTAAACAAAAAAGGCGCGGACAGCTGCAAGTGAATTTTTCATATAAAATTGAATCTTTAATAACTTTCTTGTTTTTCATTCGATCTCAACCAAATTCACAGGAATCATTGAGAATATATATATTATTATGCATACCAAAATTCAATGCTCTAGGTTTATTATTACGGCTTTTACAGATTTTGGGGGCGGAAAGGGGCGTGGCAAAAATCTAAACCAAACTTGATCTGCGTAAGACCTACACGAATACTGTCACCAAATTTGATATCTCTAGGTCATTCACACACTTAAAACGTCCATATGCATTGGGAACAACAATTTTGATAAATAATTTAACGAATAACTTTTGTTCTACTTATCCGATTTTTACCAAAATTACAGGGTATATTAAAAGTGTCAAGCGCAGATGGGTTACC
Source organism: Drosophila ustulata (assembly GCA_035047365.1). Lineage (NCBI taxonomy): Eukaryota > Metazoa > Arthropoda > Insecta > Diptera > Drosophilidae > Drosophila > Drosophila ustulata. The sequence goes on along the minus strand of JAWNPT010000065.1, from coordinate 261,110 downwards.
AAATTACACATCATTACACAAAAAACTTTTGGAGTTATACGCAATTTACATACAACAAAACTTGACTTTTTCTAGATTAATGCTTATTGTGGGCGAAGACGGCGTGGCATCCAACTTTTGAAATAAACTTGATCTGCGTAGGGTATGAAGGAACCTTTTTGCCAAATTTGGTGTCTCTATGTCTTATAGTCTCTGAGATCCAGGTGTTCATACGGACAGACAGACGGACAGACGGACATGGCTATATCGTCTCGGCTGTTGACACTGATCAAGAATATATATACTTTATGGGGTCGGAGATGCCTCCTTCTGCCTGTTACATACATTTCCTGTTGGCACTAAGTCATAATACCCTTCTACCCTATGGGTAGCGGGTATAAAAAGTTTATTATGTGCGGATCCCAAAAAACCCGTTCAATCGACCGAGGCACGTCGCAGGACGATCGACTCAATTCCCATTCATCGATTCTGACATAAAAAAAAAACGCGGATATCATGAGGGTAAAACATACAATTTTAACGCATAGTTAATAGCACACTTTATATTATTATTATTACTAAAACCGAATTTAAGGCAAACTATTAATTAAGTAGGTTAATTGTAAAGTTTTTAGGTGGAAAGCAGTAGTAACTTGAATGAAATATGTATATTAAAAAAAAAAATTATCTCACCGAGTTATTTTCATGTAAAACTAAATAAATTGAATTTTTTTTTTTTTGTAGATATCGCCGTTACCAACTCATACATTTTTTTTTGTAAAATGCGCAAAAACAAAATAAGACAAATAAGATTGTATTAATATATGATTTTGAGCTGTTCTTCCAAGTCGGAAATCTTCATCAGACTCGCAACCAGGGTATCACTAGTGCGTGCTTTACCAGCGTTATCGTTGCTCTGTCGGTTGCAATTTGAAAACTCACGTTTCGAGATGTTGAATCAATGTACTGTTGTTGCGACACACCATCCACAGGTCTTTCTCTAGGTGTCGGCGACCGTTCAGTTGGCATTTACCAACAACTTTTGAGACTGTTGACTTGAAATCGACACCAGCCACATCTGCTGAATAAGCATTAGGCCGGATGTCGTTGCATAGATGGCAAACGATGTATATATATTTGAGCGGCCGCTATGAGACGATTACGAAACCTTAAATTTCGCATTCGAAGATGTTTCTGTAAACACAAAATTGTATACCATATTTCTGTCTTGAATATAACATACATGGATATGAACCGACCACTTCGTTCTATGACAAGAGAATTATATACATAAGTCATTACTCATTGTCTTTCATTTCTGAGAACAAGTTCTAGATTTTGATCGGCTTATTTTAAAAGTTAAAGTATAACTAGTTGGCGCCCAACTAGAGGTAATTTCGATTGCCCACGCGTTTGTAAATAAAACTAACTCTGTTTTTTATTTCTTTATGTTCCATTGTGCTTACAAAGTTTTAGTTGCTCAAAGACACACATTCTGTGCAGCACTCGTAGTTCGATCCACAGAGTTTTTTTCATGTTCTTGTGTTTGCGCTCAGTCGCCAAAACATGAATTTGTTTATTTTTCTTTTCATATACATTTAACGTATATGAGGCGGCGATTCACAATGCCTTGGCCGAACAAGCTGCTGTAAACAAGCGTGAGCAGCAAGCCCTGTTACAAAGAATAATTGAGTCGTTCGATCAAGTAGCGGCACCTCACGTTACACATCCAGTTGTTCAAGAATACACTGCTATTGACATCACAAATGCTTGCACGAATTTAATGGGACACAAGAGTTATATGTTGCTTGGAGACAGGCAGTTTGCCACTTATCCGTATTGGCAGTTCTCGCCACTACCACGCCGTCAATATTATTAGAAGTAAGATTAAGGGCGTACTGCACTACTGTCGTCATTCGTCACAGTTTTAAATTTCGACGCGATTATTAGCCGCCTCGATTTTACATATGACGACAAACAACCAATTCATCTCATAGAGCAGAAATTTCGTATTCTCAGACGGGGAGGCCAATCAATTCAATACTATGATTAAGTAGAGAAGAAGCTCACACTCTTAACCAACAAAGTTAACATGTCATACGATCCAGTCATGGCAAAACCGAAAAATTCCGGGACGATACGTTGCGAGTGTTCATATCGGACCTCAAGCGTAGTCTTACCGATGTTCTCTTTATGACAAGCCCAAGAACTGGCCTTTGACGTTGGCTCTGACCCAAGAGGTTGAGTCAAATCACGAATGATCTGCAGTCGCAGCAAATTTCGCAAAAAGTTTAGAAGATAAAGAGCACAAGCCACACGCAAAGGCGCCTGGTCGCCAGCAAGAGAAAAAGCCTCAACAAACTGACACAATCGAACGGTGGAAAGAACACACACTTTACAGAACAAGCCATAGGGCCACACTGATCAACGTGTCAACAGGCAACCGAATAACAATGGCGCACCTGTGCCAATGGTGGTTGATCCTTCCTTTTCAAAGGATATTTCAGTATATTCAGGACGCAGCTTATGTTTACAAAAGGTCGGGCACATCTGATCGCTCGGATGGCTCGAGAAGTCAGCAAAAAATGAATTACGTTATGGAAGCCGCAAAGCAGGGGGCAGAAGCGTATGCTAAGGCTGGCTCAAGCGCAGAGGCGCAATTGGATGACGAAGTTAATAGAGGCTATGTGACTGATGCCATACATTTTATAGGGGTAGGTCCCTGCTACCCGTCATCGGACGAAGAGTAGCAGGGGCAGACATGAAGTTTCTTATAGACACAGGATCGTCTAAGAATTTCATCCGACCACATGAATGGTTTAGAGGCGTTCGGTCGGTAGAGTCCCATTCACAGTTCATTCAATTTACGGCACAACAAAAATTACACGAAAGTTTTTTGTTGCATTACTTAACATAAGGGCACCATTTTTTATTTTACGTATCAACATTCGTTGGAATAATAGGCCATGACCTGCTAAAACAGACATGCTTAGCTTCAGGGCCGGCTCAAATTGGGTTCGGAAGTTGAATAAATTTTCTTCAATACCTGCACAGATGTCAATCATATGTAGAATGCTCAAATGCCTCAAGTACCCCTCTTTATTAAGAAAACATTTTTCAAGGTAATAAACGACAACAATAAGGCCTTCGCAGATCCCAATGAATCCTTACCTTACAACACCTCAGTGGTAGCTACCATCAGGACGGTTGATGAAGAGCCAGTCCATGCCAAACATTACCAATACCCAATGGGAGCAGCTGATTTCGTGAACAAAGAAATCCAAAGTCTGCTTAAGAATGGCATGATACGGAAATCAGTTTACCCTTGTAATAACCCAATATGAGTAATAGATAAGAAAGGCACTGACGAGAACGGTAATCGTAACATACGGTTGGTTATGGACTTTCGCAAACTGAACTATAAAACCATTCCCGAAAAGTACCCCATGCTAAATAACTCTATATATTAGGAAATTTAAGCAAGGTGAAAATTTGTTCAAAACTGGACCTCAAGTCCGGTTATCACCAGATAAGACTCGCTGAACGCGACCGTGGGAAAACCGCTTTTGCGGTAAACTGGGGAAATTACGAATACCGTAGACTGCCGTTCGGTTTGAAAAACGCCAAGAGCATATTTTAAAGAACCATCGACGATATCTTGCGAAAGCAAATCGGCAAGCGCTGCTACGTTTATGTTGATGACGTAAGCAAGCATGAGGGTCTCGGTGAAATAGTCACGTTTTTATAAGAAAAGCGTGAACTTTCTCGGATTTATAGTAACCTGCAATGGAAAAAGAACAGATTCAGAAAAGTCATTTCAGACATCGTAAATGGTGAAAATGGATCAGGCAGTAGGCATAGGTCTCGGAATATTACAGTGCAGTTCACTGAAGCACAACAATGAGGGCGTTATAAGCTGCATCTGAAGATGTCATGCTTAGATATTCCGATTTCAAGAAGCCGTTTGACGGACTCTTCAGCCTTTGGCATAGGTGCAGTGCTCTTCCAAGAGGGTCGTCCAATTTAAATGATTTAAGGAACATTGAAGGACAGAGAGGTCAATTATGCTACTAACGAAAGAGAGCTTCTGACCATCGTTTGGGCACTGGCCAAACTACGGCATATATATATGGTGTTAAACACATAAACATCTTTACTGACCATGAGCCTTTAACCTTTGGAGTATCGCAACCCAATCCTAATCCAAAGATTAAAAGGTGGAAAACGAGCTTTGACCAGTCAAATGCGCGTATCTGCTACAAGCCCGGCAAGCAGAATCTAGTTACACAGATTTGTTTTATTTGGAAACAAATAGCGTCACACCGTCAATTTGATTTTTAAAGAATCGCAGACATAATCACTCCCAAGGGTGTTAACGCCATTCACTGCGACCAGTACACACTGGCGATGTTGTGTAGTTGACATATTCAGGTTCGGGGCAAGAAGAGAAATCCTCACCATGGAACACAATAGAGCTCACAGGTTGGCTCAAGAAAATATTAAAGAGGTACTTTAAGAGTACTATTTCCCGAAAAAGGCCAAACCAGCGAATGAAATTGTGCAAAACATATGCTAGGGCCAAATACGATAGACACCCTAAGAAACAATAGCTAGGTGAGATGCTATACATAAACATCTTCTCTACCGACAAGAAATTTTTTCTCAGTTGTGTTGACAAGTTTTCCAAATGTCATTTCAAACGCACCTCCCCTACACAGTGTGTCCAATGGACAGGTAGAGCGTTTTCATAGCACATTGCTAGAATTAGCTACGTGTTTGATAAGTGACACAGAAAAGGTCATCCTGCTAGCAGGAATCGAATACAAGAACTCAATCCCCTCTGTTGTCAACATGAGACCGGTTGACTTTGTTCAGGCGCTTTCGGAAGAGCTAAAAAGAGTTGTGGAAAAAAATATTAGAAAAGCGCAAATTGCGCTCAGAACCAGGAAAAATTCGTCACGACAGAAGAAGTTTTTGGCAAATCCAACCAAAGACTTGGCAATAAGCTTGAAGAGAGAGCCATAGAAGCGCACATCGGGACCACAGTCCTCATTAAAGGGAGGATGGTCCACAAGGACAACTTAAAGTGACCCCAGTTAAGCGGCCCTTGTTTTTATTTTTATTTTTATATATCCACTAGGCACATTACTATAAGTTAGTTCATACCTTTTTAGCCACTTGGCATAACTCTTAAATAAGTCATTTTGGTGGTGGGTTACCCCATTCTGAATAAAATATACCTAAAAAATAAAAAAAAAAAATTCCACAGATTTACTCTCATACTTTTCTTCTTGTTATCCTTGGCCTCGGCACGCATTACCTACTACTCACATGCCAAATACATCTCCATCGTGGACGGCCGAATCTTAGTATGGGAAGCGTTTGCCTACTTTACGCATTCGGCAAACCTTTCGGAATACATGCGAGTATTCGATGAAACGGTCAATTTAGTGAAGGCTAATGACATGTTTCCACAATCTCACATGAGGAAACTCTTGAGCGTAGACACAGCTCACCTCCAGGACCCACTAGAGGCCTAAGGAATACACCACAGGATTGCCAGGAGTTTAGATATCCTTGGTTCTATGCTAAAGGTTGTGGCGGGCACACCCGATGCTGGAGATTTAGAGAGGACCAACATTATAGAAGCATAATTAATAAATTCAAACAATAGACAAATAGAAATAAACACTAAAGTCCAGGACCAGATCAATCTATTGACTTCCACTGTCAATAAAGTTCTCAAAGCTGCCAAAAAAATGAGCAGAAGTCGACACCGGCCATTTGTATGAAACATTGTTGACTAGAAATAGAATGTTGATTATGGAGTTGCAAGATCTAATGCTTGCCATTACACTTACAAAGGCTAACATTGTTAGCACAAATATTTTATAACATGGAGATTTAAAATCGGTTTGGTTAGAGGAACCCACCAATACTCCTATAGGGGATCTTATGTCTGTCCCGTCCGTAAAAGAACTCCAATCCAATATAACATACTATATTTTATCATAAAATTTTCAACAATTAAGTTGACTTTTAAGAAGAAGAAAGAAGTAAGACCGTATTCTCCGTCTCCCATAAGAGGTTCATACTACGCTTACCAGACAACGTGATAGCCGAATGCAACGGAGAAATCGATTGCATGTGAATATAATTAAATTATTGTGAAGGAATGAACCTTCTAGGTTATAGTATAATAGCATTTCACCAGTCAGAACGAATGACTGATATCACATGGACGAGCACTATTGATTTTAGCTAAACTTTCTTACTCTTTTTAGGTATTGTCGTCGCCGTATTTTTGGTCGTTAATAATTTTTTTCAAAATTACATTTTCTTATAAAAACTTGTTTTTAATTTGTTTTGTTGTAATTGTAGAAATGAAAAGTTTTACACTTGTTGCGATGAGCCTTATTTGGACATAACTTTTAACATAACCATGCGACGAAAAACTCTTTTTTATACCGTGAATATCATAATACCGTGTATGGGAATCTCATTTTTAACAGTTCTTACTTTTTACTTACCGTCGGATAGTGGAGAGAAGGTAAGTATACAATTTGAATACACATTTATATAGATATAATTTATTGTCGTGTTTGACTGTTGACTCACTGACTAATATTACCTAGCTTAAGATTTCAAAATTCCTAATATATTTTTTAGATTGTGGGCGAAGGGGGCGTGGCATCCAACTTTTGAAATAAACTTGATCTGCATAAGGAATGCAGGAACCTTTTTACCAAATTTTTTCTATGTGTTATAGTCTCTGAGATTTAGGTGTTCATACAGACAGACAGACTGACAGACGGACAGACGGACAGACGTACATGGCTTTATTGTCTCGGCTGTTGACACTGATCAAGAATATATATACTTTATGGGGTCGGAGATGCCTCCTTCTGCCTGTTACATACATTTTCTGTTGGCACTAAGTTGTACCCTATGGGTAGAGGGTATAAAAATTCACTTGCAGCTGCTCGCGCTTTGGTTGTTTAGTTGTCAGTGTGACCATGTCGGTATATTATAAATTTTTTTAAAATATATACACAAAAACAAATTTGAGTATATTTATTTGGTTTATTTTTGTTCAAATATCATTTATGTTTTTTTTTCTCTCGAAATGGGTTGCGGTAGCTTTCTTACTTGTTGTGTAAACATTGCTCATTTGGGTGAACATGTTCACTTGTTCTTTTTTTTTCAAAAGAGTCAACTCACTCATTTTGCTTACTTGTTCAGTACTCATTGCTCAGTTGCTCACTTGTTCACTACTCATTGCTCAGTTGCTCACTACTCAATTCTACTCACTACTCAATTCTAACTATTCAAACCAAAATACTATACGTTACATATGAGTTTAAATTTGATATTCATATTTGTAATATTGGTAACTGGGTATGTTAAAAGAACAAAATTAATGAAATTGTCAAATTAAAGTTTTTTCGTTCTATTTAGAACGGCGCCAAACTTTGGGATTTGGGCATTTGGCTGGTTGGTTTCCCAAATTTTCAAAATGGTTCCAAATATCACTAAATTTTCTGATGCTCGACATAGTTAAAAGCCCAACAAATTTACGCGGCAAATCAGAAGTAAGATTTTGAATCAAAACGAACGCAAGTTGAACAAAAACGAGAAATGAGCTACGCAAAATGCCCTCAAAAAAACTAATTTGTGCCTTGATCAACCTTCTAATTTTTGCGCACTCTGAAAGCAGTGAACCACGGAGTAACTGAACAAAAATGCGCTAAAATGAGCCAAATGGAGCAACTGAACAAAAATGAACAAGTCAGCGAAAATGAGCAGAAGTGAGCAAGTGAACAAAAGTTAGCAAAAGTGAGCAAGTGAACAATCAAGAACAAATTGGAATGAACATGTTCACTCACTTAGTTTAGTGAACAACTCTTTTTTGTTCACTCACTCATGAGCAACCCAACACTAACCTAGTTTGAATCTGATTACCGAACTCAGGGTCAGCAATGCTAATTTTTTTTAAGAAAAGTACCGAACAAGGATTTTATTTGTATATATGTGAAACAACTTTTGTTTCATTTAAATAAACATTAAAAAAATCATTTTTTTATGGTGCAATTTGTGAAAATATTTGTGGGCACTTGTCCTTTCGCCAGGTGGCATGGTAGGTTGAGTAAAGAGGAAGAAGCAAAATAAAAGTCTGATTGGGAAAATGGATCAGATGCGCATCTAAGAATTCTACGCTGTTTGGTTTCTTTTTATTTTCTGTCGCCGGAGCTCTTCGATAGCAATCTCGCTAAAGGCATTTTTATACAAATTTAAAAACTTTTTGTTGATTCAATTTAATTGTGTTGCCAGAAACAAAGAGTTACCAGACAATAAGAGATTAATCAGGCAAGAGCTACCAGACAACTACTAGAGTTGTCGAGTAACGTTGACTGTTTTTTGCGCCAACAATTTAAATGTTTTTTTTTCTATATTACGTCTAAGAAACCAAATATTTTAATATTTCAATGAAATTGATAACATTAAAGAAAACAACATTGAGAACTTATCGTTCTGCAAAGAAATGAATAGAAAATTAGCTAATTAAATACTTGGGAAATTTAATCTGGCAAGGTGTCAACCCTGAACAGCCAAGTTAGAAAGGGTTTAGGAAACTGCTAAAAACCTTAAATTTTTCGGAACTCTGTGTCACCGAGTAAATTTTCCAGCGGAATTGCTCTCAGCGGAATCAATTCCGCTAGCGATTTCTGTGTCACCCCTGAATATTTTTTAATTATTCCGCTGAGAGCAATTCCGCTGGAAAATTTCCGCGGTGTCACAGAGCTTTAATTTGCTAATTTTCTATTCATTTCGTTGCAGAACGATGAGTTTTCAATTTCGTTTTCTTTAATGTTTTCAATTTCATTCAAATATTAAAATATTTGGTTTCTTAGACGTAATAAACAAAAAAAAACATTTAAATTGTTGGCGCAAAAAACACTCTACGTAACTCGACAACTCTAGTAGTTGTCTGGTAGCTCTTGCCAGATTAATCTCCTTTTGTCTGGTAACTCTTTGTTTCTGGCAACACAATTAAATAGAATCAACAAAAAGTTTTTGAATTTTAATAAAAATGCCTTTAGCGAGATTGTTTCTTATCGAACAGCTCCGGCGGCGGAAAATAAAAAGAGAAACCATAGAGCGTAGGATTCTTAGATGTGAATCTGATCCATTTTTCCAATCAGACGACTATTTTGGTTCTTCCTCTTTTCTCAACTTACAATGCCACCTGGCTAAAGGACAAGTGCCCACAAATGCTTTCACGAATTGCACCATAAATAAATGATTTTTGCACTACAACTTGTTTTACCACAAAAAACAGATTTTTTTAATGTTTAATTAAATGAAACAAAAGTTGTTTCACATATATACAAATAAAATCCTTGTTCGGTACTTTTACTTAAAAAATATTGGCATTGCTGACCCAGAGTTCGAAAATCAGATTCAAATTAGGTGGCAGCATCAAGTTTTAGCGGAATGCCAGCTGATTCAGAGCGGAATCATTCCGCCCAAAATTTGACAGCTGAATTGTCTATGTCACCGCGGAATGGAATTCAAGGGTTTTTATAGCGGAAGCGATTTCTGTGTCACCCCTGATACTTAGTGCCGAAAGAAAATGTTTGTAACAAGCAGAAGGAAGCATCTCCGACCCCATAAAGTATATGTCGGCACATTGAGACTGCGTAGTTGTGAGTGTGTGTGTGCCAGTGTACGAATACACCTTTTCAGGTATTTCACCAAAAAATTCATTTCATCATTGTGGTAATAATGCTACAGCCACTAGTTGGGACGGTTTTAGTTGTTTCTCTTTTGTCGTTTTGAGAAGAACTGTTATTGCGGGGCGACAGTGTCTTTTCGCCGTGTGGTTCGAAGGCATAGGCATAGGCGTTGAGTCGAACGACAGTTAGTGTACTGAAGTCGTCGGTTGTGCAAACTTCGAAACGCGCTCCGCTCTAATGGCAAACAATCATAATTCGACATCAGAAGTGAAATCTGGCCATCTGCCTCTAACACTAGATGGACCACTTTATGGCATACCATGATGGAATTACAGAATAAAAACTTAATTGAACTTGTGCGAGCCACAAAAATACAACTGTACCTGATGCAGGGCAGAACAAATCTGTGCAACTACCCAAATTCAACCCAGCCAAATCAGGTGCCAACCCTTCATCGTGGTATACTACTTTTGAAATAATTTTGCGTGGGTTATGGCTTTAAGTTCAGCTTTGGAGCGAAGCGCTTCGGAATGGCTTTCGCAAGTGTGCTACGCTGATATTCGCTGATATATCGAAACACCAGCAACCACGTTTCTTAATATGCTATCAAATCGACCGACTGATTGCGAGAGTCTGGCAGTTTATGCAAGCCGCATGGTTACCGAACTAACAACGAAATGGCTCTAAATGGAAAACGAAGAGATTACTGTGTCTGTGACCCTTACGTTGCTGGCAAGCTTCGATAACGAATTGCAGCGTTTAAGTTTCACATCAAATGTTCGAACCAGAGGCGATTTACAGTCCGAATTAAAACAGTTCACTTTTATTAAAAGAAGAAGCGGCGCTATGGAGCAGCCGACTGAAACTTATTCTAATGGGCAAAAACAATCATCGATACAGTGTAATTTTTGCGGAAAATTGGACCATAAAATGTTTGAATTCAGAGTGGAGCAGTACAGCGTTGCAGTATCTAAGTGATGTTTGAACCACAAAAACCAAATTTTTAATATCACCTTTGATTCCGGATCGGAATGCTCGTTGATGAAAGAAAAGCAGAGTACCCAATTTTCTGGTAAAAGATTCAATAATATTGGTATGCTAAAAAGTATAGGCAGTGACGGAATATGTAGTACTGTACAAATATCAAGTAATGTAAAAATTTACGATAATTGTATTAAAATTTTGTTTTATGTAAAGTAAAGTAAACCGAATAATAGCTGACCAGGGAAGTTGTTTTACTGGCGCAACGTTCAGTCAATTTTGCTCAGATCAGAAAATAAACTCGCATTTGATAGCCACTGGTGCAAAACGAGCTAATGGTCAAGTAGAACACGTTAAAAAATATGTTAACGGCGGTTGAGAGGTGCAGTTGGCAATCAATTGTACAACCAAACGCACTATGAAAGCAAGTCCATTAAAAATGTTGTGTGGACAGGTAGCACGTCCATTAAGATTACTTCCACCTAGTCATAGAAAATGTTATTGATCTGCTAAACGTAAAAGCGCAAGCTGCAAAGGATGTGTTAGCCAGTGCAGCTTATGATAAAGAACGATTTGATAAAAATAAGTCAAAAGTACTGAGGCACAAAGTTGAAGATTTTGTGTTAATTAAAAGTGAAGAAAGACACCAGACCAAGCTAAGTGAAATTTAAGGGGCCTTTTGAAATAGTAATGGTTCTAGAAGGTGACAGGTACATTTTATAGTCCTTAACCAATAAAATAAATTATAAATATGCACATGTGGTTTTAAGAGAGGCAAGTGAAAGTAATAAAGCTGTTGCAGAATATGAAGAGAGCGAAAATGCCAATATTGAGAGCATTGAAGTCACAGAAGAAAGTGAAGTTCACCAACAAGGGTGACAAAGACTATAAAATATAATGTAAGCACAAGTGCAAAATATACTAATGTTTGTTTTGATTATGGCGTGAGGGGCATTTGATTATGTGACTATAAAAAAGTAGAATGAATAATTATTAATGGAGAAAGAATGAATAATATTTTATTATCTATTGATTTTAAGCTTTTACTGCATGAATTGTGTCAAAGTCGCTGTGCTTGTTATTAGGGTTTGCTTTGTTTTTCTCCTGTAGTTGCTTGCAACCCCGTTTTGTTTGTGTGTTCAGTTTTGTGGGGTGAATTTACACTATTTATTGCTGGATTTAACAGGCAAGGTATTGTTTTATGTTTTTGTTTTCGGAACGTTATACACTGCTTGTTCGATATTTCGCCACCCAGTGGGAATTTCAAGCTTGATTGTACAACCAACTTGTAGTGACTTTTCACCTACAGACCATAATCAGGAAACATAACTTACATTTTAGTAAATATTTCTATTTTTCAATGGTGGTATTAAGTGGTCATGTCCGGTATGCATTTAAAATCAATTGGAAACTACGTAAAAATCCAATTTGTAAACTTCGTAAAATGACCAAGCTTTTTTCTAGTGAATTTGATACTAGTACAGAACTGCCATTTTGAATTAAAGACACATTCAAGGCGCTGTTCGGACTCGCAATCTGTCCATAAATCTGGTGGTCCTAAACTTTTGGTATTTTCACCTTCTTCTCCTTACACCCGCGTAAAATCATCCAAAACCATCCCGACTAAAAAAACTCCTTTAATTAGTGGTGTTTAATGTTCATCCCCAAAACGGCCCCCTTCTCCTTAGTACCTCCGATTCCCAATGACTACATTGACGCTATGGATGGATACAGTATCCCTTATTGTCCGATTATTGCCTCGGCACCTACTTCCAACATTATTCCTAATACTAAGGCCCCATATTTTCTGTTGTGTTTCCGAGTAAGATATTAATATCTCGATTATCTGCCGACACTTTTTGCGAGGCCATCGCAACTTCTATGACCACAAAATCCTCTTTATAATTATAATAATTATAATATCATAGTCTGAATGTTGGAAGGCGATTGAGAAGCTCGCTCTTTCAACCGGGAGAGTGCCCATCAGTTGTGTCTAAAGTTCCGTGCGGCAAGGGTTTTCAGCGTTGGAATCCAGTACTTTGCTCTGATAAATCGCATCATTAACTGATTGAATCATTTACCATTGCTCAATGGAGTGAATAGAGTGGATAAGACGAGAAAAACGACAATTGTATGAAATAACTTGCCAGATTTGACGCAGCTGCGCCGGCAAAGAACTTTAAAATAATTTGTTTGTTGTTTCTCCCGCTATAGCCTCTCGCTTATTTGATTTCCACTTAAAATGCAAAAACATTCGTCCACCGCTGAATTTAAAAGAATTACGGATCCTATATTGGATCGAATGTACGACCAGGCGCACCACAAACTTGGATGTGATAAAATCCAAAAACAAAATTATCTCTCCGAGTTAGTTTCATATAAAACTAAATAAATTGAATTGTTGCTTACACAACATACATATTTGCTATTTTGTTAGCATCATTTTTTAATTGTCTGCAAGATTCTTTAATTCATATGTATGTTAAGTCAATATTTAAATCTTCATCCTCAGTTTGCCGCCCCTCGTTGCAGCCATGCAGTTCTTACATGAATATTATTTTTTTTCGAATGTATAAAATAATGGCCAACTGGTCAAGCAGCTTTGCCTCCCAATGCAAGCCCACGCCACAGCCTTTTAATGTTTACGTAAAAATTATTTCTCCACTTTCCTAAGAAAAAATCCAAAAAAAGCGCGAGCTTTTTAATAAATTCCTTGTTTTTCATTCGATCTCAACCAAATTCACAGTAATCATTGAGACCATAATTATTATTATGCATACCAATATGCAATGTTCTAGGTCTAGGGGCGTGGCACAAATATAAGACAAACTTGATTTGCGCAAACGTCGCAGGGAAGAGTTGGCCACTGGTCTTCAGAGAACTCTAACCACTCGGGGCTTTGCCACCACTTGGAACTGTCGATCAGCTCTTGGGAGGCTACTGAGGCTTACTGAGCCCTGCCAACACAATGGAGTCGGCACACGAGAAAGTCTGCGTCGAAAAGCTCAAGACGAGGTAGTGTTACCGTTTTGACCGGTGCCACTCGTATTTTGGCTGTTAGTAGGCTGACCCAAGAAATAAATCCATCGCAGAACTCGAACCCTTTTGAGAAGGAGGTAGGAATCATGCCACAGGTTGAGGAGGATTGGTCATCCCATTATAAGTCTTGGAGCCACAGTTTTACAAGAAGAACTTAGCGCGGATCACAAAAGGCGCTAGCCATTCTGTGCGGTCGAACAACCGTGCGATCTGGGATAGAATGAAACTGGAATTTCAGACGGAACCAAGGAGACCTTCCTAAGGAATGACACTAAGGATTTCTTTGTCGTTGGCAGTCCATTTTCGTAATTGAAAACCTGAAGAGGAAATAGCCTGCTATAGTTCATGAATTGATTCCTTTTTCGTGTGTGCCCTGGCTACACGTACATGTAACGCGCGAAGAAATTGCTAGCTAATGTAAATCGGGTGCTCAAATCTTTAGCTAATTGTGGTAGGACTCGAAGTGCAAAAAAACGAAGCGCAATTGAAGCCAAATGTGACCTTGCTGAGCTCGTAGTCACAGATTTCACCTTTGGGGTGACGGAATAAAATTCTTTGGAACGGAGTGCCTTTCAACCAGGATTTGCTGGTTCATTTTAGTAATTTCGGCATTAAAAACATACTAGAAGAGAAGCCATTTAAAAATCTTAATGGTCTGGTCAGACTGTAGGGTCGGACCAGGATGAAGGATGTTTTTAAGACTGAGTCTATTCGTGGATTTGCAGGAATTGTTAGAGACAATACGAACCCTTGTCTGACGGTAAATTGCACAAAATTCTGCTCACAAATACTGTCGGCTTCGTCCGGCACTCTTACCGCCACATCGCCCACCTCCCAGTACTTTGTAAGCAGTTCATCCAGTGCTACCTCTTTTTGTGCTAAGTGCGTTATGAAAGACCCAATGGATTTTGTCGCACTGGCTGGAACAGGGCCGGTAAGGATCTACTCGAAAATTGTCTCCTGCCCAATTATCGTCCCACAAATGTGAAAGCAGGATAGACAGAAAAACGCCGGCTTCGATCAGTACGTCAATCTGGGAGCTCTTTGAAAATTATGAATCGGCTAAATAAATGCATTTCAGATTTTGTAGGACTCAGTCGCCAATAGAGGAGGACTGAAGATCACAAGCAAACGTTGGTAATACGTAGGCGGATGTCTCAATCTGCATCCTCGGCCGGCTCCTCTGCGCTATGTCAAAATGCCACAGTTTACGAGTGCGAGCTGAGGCGGCCTGGTTCAAACCGGAAACTTTAGCTTTGACACGTTCATCGCGGCAATTTGGAAAAGCACACAACAGGCAATCCCAATTCTCGGTCGAAATATTCGAGTGCTCGAGATCTGTTGGGCAGCCTTCGAACTTCGAACTCTTTAAGAGCAGCTCCAGACTCGGACAGAATCTCAGATAGGCTGAAAAGGATTTTCTGCTGACTATTTACTAGGAGCCTCTTGTTCTCAAATCTCTCGCTCAAAGCCATCTAAGCAAATGCGAAACCATCATTAGTAAGCGGAGACTTGCAACAATGGCTTTCGCATCTCCATCAGTTATGGCGTTGAGATGAAACAATTTTTGAACAGGAGTTACTCTTGAACTTTTGATATATATTGCCGTAAACAAGTCGTGAAAATTCGGCCACTCTACGTATACTCCCTTACATTATATTTGGCTTGCATTACCTCATTGTCCTGGAAGTTAGCTTCACTTCGACCAAGAGACTAAGTCATCGTTCACACTCAGACTCGACCTTTACCCAGAGCGAGCAAACTTGATCCAGTCGCACTTTAAGTGTGAAGAGCGAGGTGTCAGGAGCAGACTGGATTCTCGCCTCAAACTGACACAGCTTGTCGGAAACGGCGTGGAATTCTTGCCGTTTTGGTGATTTTTTGACCTACTGCTCTTGTCCGATTAGGACTATTCAGTTGAATTGAAGGCGGCTTTCGGCTGGTGGTTTGCGGAGATGGCGACGCTCTCTTTTTTAAAGTCGCAGGAACGCTTCCACGAGAATTTGAGATTGCGATTGGTTAACAAGGATATATTTTTACTCTTTGTCGCTTCCAATCTCACAGAGCCGATGTATATAAGGTGTTTCGGGGACGCTAAAGGACCGCTCTGTGATTTTTAGTGTACTAAAACCTCTGAAAATACCAAAAAATGTCTTAAAACATACAGAAGAACGAACATAGTGGTTCTTGGAAATGGAAAGCCACGGAAGGGTATTCGGCTATTATTAACTATTATATAAATTACGTAAATATACCAAACAATGTACCAATAAATAAACCCATAGGGTAGAAGGGTATTATAACTTAGTGCCAACAGAAAATGTATGTAACAGGCAGAAGGAGGCATCTCCGACCACATAAAGTATACATATTCTTGATCAGTGTCAACAGCCGAGACGATATAGCCATGTCCGTCTGTCCGTCTGTATGAACACCTAGATCTCAGAGACTATAAGAGCTAGAGCGCTTTGTTTGTTTAATTGACAGTGTGACCATGTCGGTGTTGGGGATTTTTACCCGCTATTTTCAAATATATACAAAAAAACAAGTTTTAGTATATTTTGTTAAAATATCATTTAAGTTTTTTGTTTTCTCTCGAAATGGGTTTGCGGGTGTCCTACGGTCGAGCACTCTCGACTGTAGCTTTCTTACTTATTTCATTTACATAGACACATAGAGACACCAAATTTGGTACATAGGTTCCTGCATTCCTTACTCAGATAAAGTTTATTTCAAAAGTTGGATGCCACGCCCCCTTCGCCCACAATATGTATAAATCTAGAACAAGTAAATTTATTTTTTGTAAATCGCGTATAACTCCAAAAGTTCTTTGTGTAATGATGTGTTATTTGGTAAGTGCGCTTAACACTTTTACGAACACGGAGTCCGCATTATATATTTAAAAAAAATAAAATAGCATCCCAAGTGTTTTTCAGTCTGCTTTGATATGTGCAGAGTACTCTGCAAAGTGTCCCCGTCCAACTTTGTCACTTGTTAAATTTCGCTTGCTTGTCCGCCAAAATTGGTTAAATATAAGCAGTGGAAATATACATGCATACATATTGCCTCCATAATGTAACAGCACTAACCAAACAACACATAGATGTGTCAAATAGCCAAAAAAGTGATTTCACTTGAAACAGCATTAGTGGCACCCCAAGCGAATACAACAACCGATGAGTGCACGGCTGATTTCGAATTTCGAACATCGGAAGCAGCGCACAGCGAACAGTATCAAATTAACTTCAGTCGCGGATCGACTGCGGAATGATGAGCACGTGTATTTTGTTGCGCTGTGCTATTGTTTCTATGTATGCTTGTGTGTAGTACACGTTGGCGCATATGAGTATGTGTATACGTATGAAGTTTTGCAACTGCGCGTCAAGCGGCTAGCGCAAGCCGTTTTTGTTCTTCCGAGACGAAAGTCTTGAGAACGAAGATGACTTTTGTTGCCCGTGTCATACAAGCTTGCCACTTAGCGAACTTTTTACAAGGATTGCGTTGGCTCTGATGGTAGAGTGTTGGTCTGATTTGCATTTGATTGCGGGTATGATCCCCGGTGAAGATTGCCATTATTATTACTATCATTATATTTTATATAATACTATTTTTATAAATTTTGTAATAAAATCTGGGCAGTAGCTCTCTTTGAATTTATATTTGATCAAATTTTAGTCATGATGTGAGAATATTAACATACATTTTAAATAATGTTTATTAGTAACTGGATAGTAACTCACGTATTAAGTTAAATTTAAAAACAATACTTCTGAAGAAAATTAGACAAATTTGTTAATAACAAAGTTTGTAATTATGTTTCGTTTCTCTGCTTGCACTTTACCAAACTCACCTGGCTGAAAACCCGCGCAACCTCAGCATTTGATCACGGCAAGGAGAGTAATTACAAAGCAAAGGTGGCCAGCTGTTTAAACCATTAGTTTCCACCATAATCGCGGTATAAGTAAACTTGCAGCCACCATTTTTTTTTAAATATTGGCATCAGCAAATGAATTTTTTTGCTTTATCATTTGTGTGTACTAATAGTCTAAGCACATGCTGACATACATATACATATACACAGACATGCACGCAATAAGTAAATACACATACATACTTACACTTTCAAATACCTACTGAGTGGTGGTCGATTCAGCAGTGCAAGCATGTTTCGGCAGTGTCACACTATATAATATATATATAATTAGTTATTCGCGGTGCACGAACAGTAAAAAAAATAAAACACAAGGATTTATTTTTGTTTACTTAATAGACTACTTTATTTTTATTTATAAGTTCGCGGGCTACGCGTCTTAAGTGAGGAAAGTGTCTTTAAAAACTAAACTCACAATATGCTGAGCTCTAACATGAAAGTTCTTATTACGACTTAGGGCTAACATACGTGTGATGTTTTGTGTTTGTGTTAGTGCAGTAATGCTGAGTCCTCAAGTTGCAAATGGAAAATTTTAATGGACTTTGGATTTTTTGGAAGTGGCACGATCGCCAATGTAATAGGATCTTTTTGTTTGTGACGGTTGGTGCCGTTGCGACAAATGTTTATGTTTATGATATGATTTGTGGGAAAGAATTTGGAAAGGGAATAATTATGAGTGTTTGTCATGTACGAGAAATTATTCTGGTGGTGGATATATTACTCCCCCAATCTATAGAGGTTAGCTTGTCCTCAAGCGTTTAGTTCGGGGTACATAAGTGGGACTGGAATTACAATATTATCGGTTTCAGCATTAGCACTTATGTCTGTGTCATGTGTTCTTACAAATTTTTGTGTTATTATGTTGAATAGTGTTTTAATTTTCTTATTCACTAAGTTGTATATAACAATGAGGATTAAAATTAATACAATCATAATTATTGGATATTTATAATTATTGTTTTCTCTATTGTTATACATAATCATTTCTTTTATTTCAATGTGTGATAGTGGTTCTATTTTAGTTACATTGTATTCTGTAAACATAATAGTTGTAAATTGTTGCGCTCTATTTGAAATTTTAACATTTTTTAATTCAATGGTACAATTAAAAATTTTTATTATTTTATCTTTTTCGATGTATATTTCTAAGTCATTACAATTTTGATTTAGTTTGGTTGTGGTTAAGTTCCAGGTTATTATGATGTTTGGTTCTACTATTTGTATAAATTCTTGTTTACGATATTTATTAAAGGTGCAAACTGGAGTTTCATGTTTTATTATATTAGTTATGCATTGGTCATTTATGATCTTTTTAGAGATTGAATTCGAAACAAAGTTATTGTGTAAATAAAATTTTCCTTCAACACTTTCATTGATGATTTGTCCATTCTTATCTGGGTAAGGGATTACTTGGAAAGTTTTGGTTTCAAGATTACTCAATGGAATATGGGACATGATGAAAATTTCATTTGTAGGTGTACTGAACCAAGCAGAAGTTTTAATATTCATCAACTTTTCGTGATTAATGTGATCTATTTGATCGTGTTTAAGTAATTTTGGATTAAATATTCCTAAGCGAGTTAATTGTAGGCTTAGTTCGATGTCTTCTATATATTCGGTAAAATGTTCAATGTTAAAAATTAATGAATTTAATTGTTTTTCTTCTTCCAAAATTTTGCTTTGATTATTTATAATATTAATACCTTGATTAAATGTATTTATAAAATCATTAAGATTATTTGCCTGAATTGAATTATGGGCAATAATGTTAATTTGGTTTTCAAATTGTTTCTTATCTTCTTCATCTAACGTGCCAAAAAGGAATTTAAGTGATGATCCTATGAAATCGAATAAACCTCGTTTAGTACGACTTGTTATTCTGATACCTGTCATTTGCTTTTCTAATTTATTCATTAAATATTTTATGTGGGGGTACTTGTTAAGGATATGGCTTTGAGTTAATAATAAATCAAAAGAGTTCTCTATTTGTGTTACGTTTATAGTTAAGCAATGATGTTCGAAGGATATTGGTAAATTAATTGTTCCTGACTCAAATAGGATGAATCCTTGATCATTTTGAATGGGATTTACTTCGACTTGTTGAGTGTTTACAGTTGTACAAATAGTTGACAATATGAGTAACATCAGCAATTTAGGATGTTTCATCATTCGGGCTGGAATTAACATATTTACTTTTGTTAATTATTTTTTTCTTTTTAAACTTCGATCTATAGTGTGTAACTTTTCTACCTCTATTAGTTTCTTCGTAATGTTTTTCATCAAGTTTTTTAATATAACCTGTCTTTTTGAAAGGATTTGTTGTTTTTGATTTAACCAATGGAGCTTGTCTAAATCGTGTATCTACTTCAAAATCACTTCTGTTTTTATTGAGGTTATTTATTTGATTTACTTTATTCTCTTGTGAGTTATATTCAGGGGTTCCTGCATAAATAAAAATATCTGCTGGAGTTCTATTAGTTGCCTTATGTTTTGTTTTATAATTATAAGTATATAATATTGTTTCAAACTTTGTTATTTTATTCTCTATATTATCGTCGCTTCCTATTATTCTTAACTTTTCATTTATAGTTTTATGAAACCTTTCTATATCTGATATTCCTGTTTTACTTGTTGTTATGTTAATTTTTATGCCTTCTTCTTGTAACCAAATTTGCAAAGCCACACTGATGAATGCTGAATCTTTGTCTGCTTTTATCTCTATGGGTTTTCCCATTTCATTGAAAACTTTTAGTAAAGCTCTTTTAGCTTCTAACCAATCTCTACTTTGAACTTCAACTAATGTTGTGAATTTAGAATAAACATCTATACAAGAAAGAAATTGTTTCTTATCTATCATATAAAAATCTATAACATATTTATCCCTAACATTAAGTACTTCGGGTGTTATCTCGAACGTGAGTTTTGTATCTCTATGTTCGGTTTTAGCTATGTTGCAAATTTCACATTCATTAATTAGATTTTGTATTAGTTTTTGGTAATCAGGGTAATAATATTTTTCCTTAAACCAATTTATTGTTTTTTCTATACCTGGATGTAACAATTTTTTATGTGTTTTTAAAATTAATTCTTTAAACTCTGCAAAAGTTTGTAAGTCAATTAATTTTAAGCTTGTTTTCATTATTTTAGTTATATTACTTGGATTTATTATTTCTAAATAAGCTCTTTGGAAAATTGGAAAATCTATTTCATTGTGAAAATAGACAATACTCTTTTTCGAGCAAAGATATTCCTTTATCATATCTTTAGCATATTGATTATTCATTTCCTTATAAGAAATTTTTATGTTAAGTTTATGAAAATAGTGGTTTGTTTCAACTTTATTATCGTCACCTTTTATGAATTCTATTTGCCTGTTAAAGTAGTTTAAAGGTCTTTCGGTTATTGGTATGTGATATTGACTGTCCTCTTGAGCACTATGTATAGTTGCTCCTGTGCTAATTGCATCTTCTCCTAAGAAATTCTCTTCTATTTTTATACGTGAAAGTGCATCTGCTACGTTATTTTCTTTTCCTGGTAAATACTTGATTTGATAATCGTATTCGTTTAATCGGATTTTCCATCTTTGTAATTTCATGTTTGGTTCTTTAATGTTACTGAGCCAAACTAGTGGTTTGTGATCGCTTAAGATCTGGAATTTTCTACCGAATAGGTAAGAACGGAAATATTTGGTTGCCCACACGATAGCTAATAGTTCTTTCTCTATAGCTGAATAGTTTGATTCGTGTTCGTTTAAAGTTCGACTTGCATAGCAAATGGGTTTGTGTTCTTGTGATAGAACGGCGCCTATAGCGAAGTTGCTAGCATCTGTAGTCAATGAGAATGGTTTCTCGAAATTTGGATAAACTAGTATCGGATCGGACGTTATTAAAACTTTGAATTTTTCAAATGCTGACACATAAGTGGGATCTTTTATGTTTATGGTGGCGTTTTTCTTCAACTTTGTTGTCATGGGTTTTGCAATATTTGCGAAATTGGGTATAAATTTGCGATAAAATCCGCATAAACCTAGGAATGATTTGATTTCTTTTGGTGTCTTTGGTATTGGGAATTCAACAATTGCCTTAATTTTGTTTGGATTTGGTTTTTGCGTGGTGATTACATGCCCGAGGAAATCAGTTTCCTTCTTCATGAATTCGCATTTGTCTAATTGTAATTTCAAATTTGCTTCCCGAAGTTTTGAGAAGACTTTCGAAATGGATGATATGTGCTTTTCCAATGAAGTGGAGTAGATAATAATATCATCTAAGTAAACTAGACAATCCTTGAAGATCAGATCTTCAAGTAGGTTATTCATACAGCGCTGGAAAGTCGCTGGAGCATTTTTAAGCCCAAAGGGCATACGAGTAAATTCGTAGTGACCATGCTTGGTTGAAAAGGCAGTTTTTGCAATTGAACCGGGATCCATTTGGATTTGATGGAAACCCTTTGCAAGATCGATCGTAGTGAAGTATTGGCATTTGCCTAACTTGTCTAGGATCTCATCCATATTTGGTATGGGGAATTTGTCGTCAATGGTTATTTCATTGAGGTTTCGGTAGTCAATGACTAACCGGAATTTTTGTTTTCCTGAAGCATCCATTTTTTTTGGAACAATCCAGATGGGTGAACAATAAGGGGATTTTGATTTTTTAATTATGCCCTGCTCTATCATTTCGTTGATTTGTTTATTGACTTCTTGATCGTAAGCCTGTGGGTATTTATAGGGTCTTTTATATAATGGGTCTTCGTGTTTCGTTTGAATTGAATGCTTAATCGTACTAGTGAAAGTCAAATTTTCACCTTCCCGGTACTGAATATCGCGAAATTCATGTAAAACCTTTTTTAGTTTTTCTACCTCTTCTGTGTTCAAGTCTGAACTCATTACACTCTTTTAATTCATCTTCGATTGCGAAGTTGAATGGCCTATCTTCGGTCAAGGGTGGATTTGCACAATCTTCTGTGTAAGCTTCTTCAGAATTTTCTTCTTTGTTTTGAAATGTAAATTTATATTCTCCTAATGTAACTGTGCCATTTTCGTAATCAATTTGGGATTTACTGGCTTTTAAGTATTCTCTTCCTAATAGCATATCATAATTTTCAGAGAAATTATGAATGTAAAATTTTTGTTTTGTAGGGCAAAGTCTGCTGGGACCCAAAAGTATACTTTCTGATAATTCGGTAGTGCCATTAATTGTTTGAACATTGATTGGATTTTTATGAATTGGAAAACTGAAAATATTTTGTTTTAAAAGGTTTATTGAAGAACCTGTATCAATGATACATTTTAGGTTTACTTCATTCATTTTGATTCTTATGTATGGTGTGTTTGCTCTGCATTTAGTTCCGAGGCACTTTGATGAAAATTTTCACCTTGCACCCTTTTGATCTGGCCACTTTGGCTTTCCCTTTGTCTTTTTACCGGTGGGTTAGGCCCACGGCTTGTTGAGGTGTCCCTCGAATAGTTATAAGGGTTTTGGGTTTGAGCTTCTTTTAGTTTTTTATTGAATTCTTGGTGACAATTTTGATTATTCTGATTTGAATTTGAGTAATTGATTTGTGGTTTTGAATTGGACGACTCATCTGAATGAGAATTGTTTGAATAGTTTGCGTAAGATTTATTTTGATTCCTACGACTATTGTTTTCACTTTTATGGTTATTCTGGGTCTCATAAGACTCATAAATACCTTCTGTTTGAGCAACGGCTTTTAGTTTGCTTATTGAAGTTATATCATGCCTTGCTAAGGTCATGTATATCCTGTCTGGTAATTTTCTGGTTATTACATTTTTTGTAGTAATTTTTAGAGCATTTCTGTATATTATTGCTGTGTTACCGTCAGTGTCTAGTGCTAACTTATTGCTAACAATATAGGATTTTCTCTCGAGCTCTTCGACGAACTTACGTAGACTTCCATTCCAGTTGGTGTTGTATAGTCTTCTTAGTAACTCTTCATAAGGTGTCTGTGTCCTGAATTCCTCGATTAGGGACGATCTCAGCGACATCCAATTGTTGGATTGCGTAATCTGGGATGTACGCAAGGCTTCTCCATCCAGTTGTCGTTCAATAGCACCGAAGATTACGCTGCTTTGGCGTACATCAGTTGTTGGGTATAGAGACAGAATAAAATCTATTCTCTTTATAAATGCCGACAAATTTTCTGCTCCGTTATCAAACGCTGGCACGTGTTTGATTTGATTTATACACTGGTTTAAGTGTGCTTCTGTTAGTTCGGTTGCCATTTTTGATTTGTTATTATTTTGCACACGTGGTTCGGGTTTTTTTTGAGTTTTTTATTATGACGGATTTTTTACAAGGTTTTTTGTATTACCGTTTTAATAACGCACTCACGCACGTAGATGTTTTTCGCGGATACGTTTTGTATAGTTCACAACTAGGACGCGTTCACCCAGGACAATGTTAAAGTCCTTCTAGCGGTTCACGACTGCTTTGTTGATTCAGTAACTAGTACGACGTATCCTACCGGCCAATTAGTTATTCGCGGTGCACGAACAGTAAAAAAAATAAAACACAAGGATTTATTTTTGTTTACTTAATAGACTACTTTATTTATATTTATAAGTTCGCGGGCTACGCGTCTTAAGTGAGGAAAGTGTCTTTAAAAACTAAACTCACAATATGCTGAGCTCTAACATGAAAGTTCTTATTACGACTTAGAGCTAACATACGTGTGATGTTTTGTGTTTGTGTTAGTGCAGTAATGCTGAGTCCTCAAGTTGCAAATGGAAAATTTTAATGGACTTTGGATTTTTTGGAAGTGGCACGATCGCCAATGTAATAGGATCTTTTTTGTTTGTGACGGTTGGTGCCGTTGCGACAAATGTTTATGTTTATGATATGATTTGTGGGAAAGAATTTGGAAAGGGAATAATTATGAGTGTTTGTCCGCCAAAATTGGTTAAATATAAGCAGTGGAAATATACATGCATACATATTGCCTCCATAATGTAACAGCACTAACCAAAGAACACATAGATGTGTCAAATAGCCAAAAAAGTGATTTCACTTGAAACAGCATTAGTGGCACCCCAAGCGAATACAACAACCGATGAGTGCACGGCTGATTTCGAATTTCGAACATCGGAAGCAGCGCACAGCGAACAGTATCAAATTAACTTCAGTCGCGGATCGACTGCGGAATGATGAGCACGTGTATTTTGTTGCGCTGTGCTATTGTTTCTATGTATTCTTGTGTGTAGTACACGTTGGCGCATATGAGTATGTGTATACGTATGAAGTTTTGCAACTGCGCGTCAAGCGGCTAGCGCAAGCCGTTTTTGTTCTTCCGAGACGAAAGTCTTGAGAACGAAGATGACTTTTGTTGCCCGTGTCATACAAGCTTGCCACTTAGCGAACTTTTTACAAGGATTGCGTTGGCTCTGATGGTAGAGTGTTGGTCTGATTTGCATTTGATTGCGGGTATGATCCCCGGTGAAGATTGCCATTATTATTACTATCATTATATTTTATATAATACTATTTTTATAAATTTTGTAATAAAATCTGGGCAGTAGCTCTCTTTGAATTTATATTTGATCAAATTTTAGTTATGATGTGAGAATATTAACATACATTTTAAATAATGTTTATTAGTAACTGGATAGTAACTCACGTATTAAGTTAAATTTAAAAACAATACTTCTGAAGAAAATTAGACAAATTTGTTAATAACAAAGTTTGTAATTATGTTTCGTTTCTCTGCTTGCACTTTACCAAACTCACCTGGCTGAAAACCCGCGCAACCTCAGCATTTGATCACGGCAAGGAGAGTAATTACAAAGCAAAGGTGGCCAGCTGTTTAAACCATTAGTTTCCACCATAATCGCGGTATAAGTAAACTTGCAGCCACCATTTTTTTTTAAATATTGGCATCAGCAAATGAATTTTTTTGCTTTATCATTTGTGTGTACTAATAGTCTAAGCACATGCTGACATACATATACATATACACAGACATGCACGCAATAAGTAAATACACATACATACTTACACTTTCAAATACCTACTGAGTGGTGGTCGATTCAGCAGTGCAAGCATGTTTCGGCAGTGTCACACTATATAATATATATATATATATATACATATGTATATATAATACCCTTCTACCGTATGGTTGCGGGTTTAAAAAGTACAAACTTCAGGGGTCGATCCTAAATTCTGCTTATCTGCCTGCAGACGTTCTATCCCCTGGACTACAGCCTGTGCTGAAGGAACAGATTTCAAAGGCAATATTAAGATCACTGAGCTATTCGAATGCCAAATCAAATAAATTGTATTGTTGATAACATTTGCTAGCATCATTTGCACATTTCATTTTCTGCGACCAATGACTACATTTTTTAAACTGATAGATATTTTTTTATTGCACACAAAAATATATTTATTTATTGTAAATTAAGAAAAAATTTGAATTTTTTATTGTAAACTTAAAAACTTCACGGCGGCAGTCAGCCCTCTACCTTTCGGGACTTGAACAC
Organism: Drosophila ustulata; assembly: GCA_035047365.1. NCBI lineage: Eukaryota > Metazoa > Arthropoda > Insecta > Diptera > Drosophilidae > Drosophila > Drosophila ustulata. The sequence continues at coordinate 234,949 of JAWNPT010000065.1, read as the reverse complement.
AGCTTCTCCCAACTGAGAGACCAACACTCTAGCTTCAGGACCATTACCGCATATTGCATATTTTAGCACATTTGTACATTTACCATTTTACGAAGTACTTAAATTGACATACTTTTTATACCCGCTACCCATAGGGTAGAAGGGTATTATAACTTAGTGCCGACAGCAAATGTATGTAATAGGCAGAAGGAGGCATCTCCGACCCCATAAAGTATATATATTCTTGATCAGTGTCAACAGCCGAGACGATATAGCCATGTCCGTCTGTCCGTCTGTCTGTCTGTATGAACACATGGATCTCAGAGACTATAAGACATAGAGACACCAAATTTGGCAAAAAGGTTCCTTCATACAATACGCAGATCAAGTTTATTTCAAAAGTTGGATGCCACGCCCCCTTCGCCCACAATAAGCATTAATCTAGAAAAAGTCAAGTTTTGTTGTATGTAAATTGCGTATAACTCCAAAAGTTCTTTTCTTTTTATGATGTGTTATTTGGTAAGTGCGCTTAACACTCTTACGAACACGGAGTCCGCAATATATATTTAAAAAAAATAAAATAGCATCCCATTTGTTTTTCAGTCTGCTTTGATATGTGCAGAGTACTCTGCAAAGTGTCCCCGTCCAACTTTGTCACTTGTTAAATTTCGCTTGCTTGTCCGCCAAAATTGGTTAAATATAAGCAGTGGAAATATACATGCATACATATTGCCTCCATAATGTAACAGCACTAACCAAAGAACACATAGATGTGTCAAATAGCCAAAAAAGTGATTTCACTTGAAACAGCATTAGTGGCACCCCAAGCGAATACAACAACCGATGAGTGCACGGCTGATTTCGAATTTCGAACATCGGAAGCAGCGCACAGCGAACAGTATCAAATTAACTTCAGTCGCGGATCGACTGCGGAATGATGAGCACGTGTATTTTGTTGCGCTGTGCTATTGTTTCTATGTATGCTTGTGTGTAGTACACGTTGGCGCATATGAGTATGTGTATACGTATGAAGTTTTGCAACTGCGCGTCAAGCGGCTAGCGCAAGCCGTTTTTGTTCTTCCGAGACGAAAGTCTTGAGAACGAAGATGACTTTTGTTGCCCGTGTCATACAAGCTTGCCACTTAGCGAAGTTTTTACAAGGATTGCGTTGGCTCTGATGGTAGAGTGTTGGTCTGATTTGCATTTGATTGCGGGTACGATCCCCGGTGAAGATTGCCATTATTATTACTACTATCATTATATTTAAAATAATACTATTTTTATAAATTTTGTAATAAAATCTGGGCAGTAGCTCTCTTTGAATTTATATTTGATCAAATTTTAGTTATGATGTGAGAATATTAACATACATTTTAAATAATGTTTATTAGTAACTGGATAGTAACTCACGTATTAAGTTAAATTTAACTAGTAAGAAAGCTACAGTCGAGAGTGCTCGACCGTATGATACCCGCAACCCATTTCGAGAGAAAACAAAAAACTTAAATTATATTTTAACAAAATATATACCAAATATACTAAAACTGGTTTTTTGTATATATTTGAAAATATCGGGTAAAAATCCAGAACACCGTTATGGTCACACTGTCAACTAAACAAAAAAGGCGCGGGCAGCTGAAAGTGAATTTTTCATATAAAATTGAATCTTTAATAACTTTCTTGTTTTTCATTCGATCTCAACCAAATTGACAGGAATCATTGAGAATATATATATTATTATGCATACCAAAATTCAATGCTCTAGGTTTATTATTACGGCTTTTACAGATTTTGGGGGCGGAAAGGGGCGTGGCAAAAATCTAAACCAAACTTGATCTGCGTAAGACCTACACGAATACTGTCACCAAATTTGATATCTCTATTTCATTCACACACTTAAAACGTCCATATGCATTGGGCACAACAATTTTGATAAATAATTTAACGAATAACTTTTTTTCTACTTATCCGATTTTTACCAAAGTTACAGGGTATATTAAAAGTGTCAAGCGCAAATGGTTTACCAAATTACACATCATTACACAAAAAACTTTTGGAGTTATACGCAATTTACATAAAAAAAAACTTGACTTTTTCTAGATTAATGCTTATTGTGGGCGAAGGGGGCGTGGCATCCAACTTTTGAAATAAACTTGATCTGCGTAGGGTATGAAGGAACCTTTTTGCCAAATTTGATGTCTCTGTGTCTTATAGTCTCTGAGATCCAGGTGTTCATACGGACAGACAGACGGACAGACGGACATGGCTATATCGTCTCGGCTGTTGACACTGATCAAGAATATATATAGTTTACGTGGTCGGAGATGCCTCCTTCTGCCTGTTACATACATTTTCTGTTGGCACTAAGTTATAATACCCTTCTACTCTATGGGTAGCGGGTATAAAAACTACCAAAGAACTACCATTAATCATGGTATTTGATTCAACTTTTGCAGTACTGTATGTATGGCATTATCTATTCCCTTTAAAAAGATAACGCTATTAATCCTCTAGAGCTATTTATTTTTTTAACACGTGTTCTGCTTGCACGCATATCAACTTTGTTTTAGAATTTCGAATTTAGCGCGGACGTTTGAGTCAAATCGTGTGATAAACATGGAAGATACATATAACTGAAATAAAGGGACGATTTTAATGGAACTTTTATGGTCATCAATGTAAAAGGCTTGCAGCTGAGGAAGCAGCATCGGATCGAGTCCCGCTGTGAATAATTTATTTTTTTACTTTTTTTTTCCTATTTTATGTTATTTATTTAATTTATAAATAATATTATTTACGGAAATGTAAAGAAATAAAAAGTTAATATTTGTCAAACAAAAATGTACCTAAGGAAAGCTACAAGTCTAGCAGCAAGTGCCAATAAACCACGTACAATAAATTGTGAACCTACTTTATTTGTATAAGAACATCACTCACCAAATAGTCTGATGCCGTAGGTGTTAAAGTTCTAGTTCAGCTTGTAAAATTTTTGTTATTTGCAAAATTTTTTTTTTATTACCAAATTTCAAAGGTTTGCTTAATTTTTCAAAAATATTTTCTGGCCTTTCAAAACTGCGTAGCGGGTTTTTACAGTCGAGCACACTCGACTGTAGCTTTCTTTTGAACTACTTTATATAACGTCCATATATATGTAGATAGAGGATAGATTAACAGACTTGTGCGCCTTCATCGCACTCTCCGCGTTACTCACTATTCTTGTAAGTAACTCGCTGTACTACTGACTTTTAGTTTACCGGTGCACAATAAATACACGTTTGCATGCGACCAATGGAACTTATTGAATTAATTTAATTTTATTATTGTATTCTCTTTTCCGTAATCACTCTTAGTTGTAAGCCGATCAGCTTCATTCAACTAAATTGTTTCTTTTTTAGTTACGATTACCCTTTTCTCATAGCGTAGAAGTAAAAGGACACAACCACGCAGTTTACGTCGTAGAATACATCTAAACCGGAACAGCTCTTGTAAAGAATTTACTTTTATTTCTAAAAATTATATAACTTTATAGCTATAGTTGGTTGTTACATTCGAACCTACCCCCTCTTCTTAAAATATCCTTTTTCTTTTTTTATGTAAGTGATGCAACACAAGGCGACACTCGAATGCTCTCTTATCACACTTATGGAAATTTGTGTTGCGGTGCTACTCGCTACCCGCGAGCAAAGTCCAAGACACACACACACACACATACATATAATTCAGGTATTGCGAGTTTTTGAAGTTCGGCCACTCGCTCAGAACTTGTGTATTTTAGGGACCGAATCAATTTTCTACTCATGACTCAACCACTCGTGCTTGCATTTCGGCAACCGATCACTCTTGCTCTTATGACAAAATCGAAATCCACCCGAATATGTCGTCATCGAAATCGTAAATTATTTAGCGACGCATCGAGACGCAGCTTTTCGAGGTTCTATTTTATGAGTGCCTTTTGCATGTTTTGCACTGACTTTTTTTATGGAATTTCCGAAAATTACAGAAATTTGATAAAAATCTTTTTGTTATACCCATTTACCACAATTTAAAATTAATTAAGGTAGATTTTCCGTATCTTTAAAATTTTGACTTTCCATTTTACCACTGACTGAATGTAAAAACAACTAAGAAAGCTACAGTCGAGAGAGCTCGACCGTATGATACCCGCAACCCATTTCGAGAGAAAACAAAATATTAAATAATATTTTAACAAAAAATATATCAAAGAATATACTGAAATTTGTATTTTTTTTTTATATATTGAATAATGAAATCCATAACGTACAGAGATGGTCACACTGTTAACTAAACAAACAAAGCGCGAGCAGCTGCGTATGAATTTTGCATATAAAATTGATTCTGTAATATCTTCCTTGTTTTTTATTCGATCTCAACCGAATTCACAGGAATCATTGAGACTATAACTATTATTATGCATATCGAAATTGCTCTAGGGCTATTATTACGGCTTGTACAGTTTTCGGGGGCGGAAATGGGCGTGACAAAAATCTAAAACAAACTTGATCTGCGTAAGACATACACGAGTTTTGTCACCAAATTTGATATCTCTAGATCATTCACACACTTAAAACGTCCATATGCATTGGGCACAACTATTTTGATAAATAATTTAACATATAACTTTTGTTCTACCCATCCGATTTTTACCAAAATTATACTAAGAGTATTAAGCACAGATGGCCTTCCAAATTACACAAAGAACTTTTGGAGTTATACGCGATTAAAAAAAAAACTTGACTTGTTCTAGATTTATGCATATTGTGGGCGAAGGGGTCGTGGCATCCAACTTTTGAAATAAACTTGATCTGCGTAGGGTATGAAGGAACCTATGTACCAAATTTGGTGTCTCTGTATCTTATAGCCTCTGAGATACGGACAGACAGACGGACATGGCTATATCGTCTCGGCTGTTGACACTGATCAAGAATATATATACATACCTTTTACATACATTTTCTGTTGGCACTAAGTTATAATACCCTTCTACCCTATGGGTAGCGGGTATAAAAATTGACGACGTAATAGCAGCAACTATATTGGTTGCATATACAGGCCTAAACCGAGTATCGACTATAGTGACCTAATTGACAAAATCTCGACTATATCCTTAAATTATACTGATATTATTTTGACTGGAGTCCTTAACTGTGATATATTAAATGACCAAAATTTAGTCTTAGCAATGGAGTCCCTAGACTTACGTCTAATAAATACAACCCAGCCCACGAGTACCTGTGATACCCTTTTTGACTTATTCTTCGTGAATAAGGTGAGTAAGATCATGCTTGTGTTATTGTATCATGAGTAAGATACTTACATATAGCCAGTTAACTGCTCCTGAATACTTCAAACATGATCTCATATTCTTAACGTATCAATTTGGTCCTAAACATGATCACCATTACATAGAATACAGGGATTTTAATCATATCGACCACGAGAACCTTGAAAATGACTTGAACCCAATTAACTGGAATGAATTGTATAACTACGGCTCAGTGGACAGGTAATTAGAACTTTTACTCGAGAATTTACCGCATCTTTACAACAATAACATAACCGTAAGACGTGAATTAATTAAGTAGTCTGATGAAGAATGGTTTAGTAGGGACATTTGGATATTAATTTGTCTACATAACGAAGCCTTTAAAAGGTAGATACTTTACAAGATACACTTACATTATCAGGATTTTAAAAGACTTCGAAAAGAAACTGTGACTATTTCCACATGCTCTCCATATTTTCACATATGACCAGGGCCCGTTTTCCTGCTTCTACATGAATATATGGGCCACGGTAAAATTTGAGGGTGGCCGCTCCCACGTATATCTTCAGATCGTATGTAAACAAACATCGGTGGACAGTTTAAAAATACACGAGCAAATACATAATTTAAATCGAACAAAACATAGGCCACCGTAAAGTTTGAATATTTTGTTGAACTTTTGGGCGACGTACATGTCAAAATTTTTCAAAATGGGGCATTGCTGTCGATACACTATTGCGTGAGTGAGAAAATATCTTCAAACCTTTAATTACATCATCAATTCATCAAAAGCTTAACCCAACATATTTTATTGAGAAACCATCGATCAGCACCGATTTCGATATTATTACTAAAAAAATTCCAAGTAAGAAAGCTACAGTCGAGAGTGTTCGACCGTATGATACCCGCAGCCCATTTCGAGAGAAAACAAAAAACGTAAGTGATATTTTAACAAAAAATATACCAAAGAATATACTGAAATTTGTATTTTTTTATATATTTGAAAAAAATCCATAACGTTCCGGCATGGTCACACTGTCAACTAAACAAACAAAGCGCGAGCACCATGTGGATTTTTACCCGCTATTTTCAAATATACACAAACAAAAAAAAGTTTCAGTAAATTTTTTGTTAAAATATCATTTAAGTTTTTTTTGTTTCTCGTATCATACGGTCGAGCACTCTCGACTGTAGCTTTCTTACATGTTTTTTTTTAGTTACGACGCACGTCCTTGCCCTTTTTAATAAAATAATAATAATAATAATGAGCTGTAAACTAAATTAACCTCAACCTATATTTGTTAACTAGAGTACTTAATATTTCCGAATTAATTGGAAAGTAAACTTTATTTTCAATAAACAAAAAAATTGTATATTTCTCATTTTGAATAAATGTCTTTTATTTCAGGTGACATTATCTATTTCGATTCTTATTAGTCTTCACGTGTTTTTTCTCTTAGTCGTCGAAATCATTCCACCAACATCATTGGTGGTACCTTTGTTGGGAAAATATCTAATCTTTGCTATGATATTAGTTTCTATAAGGTAAGGTATACAACAAAATAAATGCATTAAATTGAAATGGCTGCTAAAAGTATATTTTTATTAGCATTTGCGTTACAGTTGTGGTACTCAACGTTCATTTCCGTTCCCCTCAAACTCACCGCATGGCACCTTGGGTAAAACGGGTTTTCATAAATTTCTTGCCGAAATTTCTATTTATAAAAAGACCAACATACAATTTTGAGACAAGGTAAGAACTAATATAAAAGTATAAAATAGACTATCTGCAAATAAGTCCTAAAGTTTTAAACTCCGTAAATGTTAAAAAAAAGAAAAAACTATCTAAAATACTTCAGAGCACATAAAAAAATCTTATTTTTATATCCGCAACCCATAGAGTAGAAGAGTATTATAACTTAGTGCCAACAGAAAATGTATGTAACAGGCAGAAGGAGGCATTTCCGACCCCATAAAGTATATATATTCTTGATCAGTGTCAACAGCCGAGACGATATAGCCATGTCCGTCTGTCCGTCTGTCTGTCTGTATGAACACCTAGATCTCAGAGACTATAAGACATAGAGGCACCAAATGTGGTACATAGGTGCCTGCATTTCTTACGCAGATCAAGTTTGTTTTAGATTTTTGCCACGCCTCTTTCCTCACCCAAAAACTGGAAAAGCCGTAATAATGGATTTAGGGAATGGTATGCATAATAATAATTATAGTCTCAATGATTCCTGTGAATATGGTTGAGATCTAATGAAAAACAACGAAGTTATTTAAGAATCAATTTCATATGCAAAATTCACTTGCAGCTGCTCGCGCTTTGTTTGTTTAGTTAACAGTGCGACCAGGTCGGTACATTATGTATTTTTTTCAAAGATATACAAAAAAATACCAATTTCAGTTCTTTGGTATGTTTTTTGTTAAAATATCACTTAAGTATTTTGTTTTCTCTCGAAATGGGTTGCGGGTATCATACGGTCGGTCACTCTCGACTGTAGCTTTCTTACTTGTTTTCGTATATATTTGAAAAAATCCATAACATACCGACATCGTCACACTTTTAACTAAACAAACAAAGCGCGAGCAGCAGTGTATGAATTTTGCATATAAAATAGATTCTGTCATATCTTCCTTGTTTTTCATTCGATCTCAACCAATTTCACAGGAATCATTGAGACTATTACTATTATTATGCATACCGAAATTGCTCTAAAGCTCTTATTACGGCTTGTACAGTTTTCGGGGGCGGAAATGGGCTTGGCAAAAATCTAAAACCAACTTGATCTGCGTAAGACCTACACGAATACTGTCACCAAATTAGATATCTCTAGGTCATTCATACACTTAAAACGTCCATATGCATTGGGCACAACTTTTTTGATAAATAATTTAACAAATAACTTTTGTTCTAAGAGTACTAAGCACAGATGGACTATAAAATTACACAACATTAAACAAAGAACTTTTGGAGTTATACGCGATGAACATAAAAAAAACTTGACTTGTTCTAGATTTATGCATATTGTGGGCGAAGGCGGATTGGCATCCAACTTTGAAATAAACTTAATCTGCCTAAGGAATGCAGGAACCTATGTACCAAATTTGGTGTCTCTATGTCTTATAGACTCTGAGATCTAGGTGTTCATACAGACAGACGGACAGACGGACATGGCTATATCGTCTCGGCTGTTGACACTGATCAAGAATATATATACTTAATGGGGTCGGGAATGCCTCCTTATGCCTGATACATACATTTTTTTTTTTTATATATAGCTGGACGTTGACGTACATTGTATGCACATTCAAGTGGCCCAAGCGATACCAAGCCAATGCTTGTTACGCGCGGATCCCAATAAACCCTCCTCCCGCCCAACCGACCGAGAGGCGCTGTCGCAGGACGAACGACACGATTCGCGTTCGGACAGGATAGATTCGGGCATGCAAAAAAAAAACGCGGATAGCATAAAATAGAAATTCAGGATCGGACATAAGAAATAAACGGGTGGAATGAAAATGTTTAATTTATTACTATAAGCTAAATTCGGTCTAATTATTAATTAAATAGGTTAGTAGTAAAGTTTTAAGATTAATAGCAGTGTTAGCGCTAGAAAATACATGATAAAATCTATTATAGTTATAACATAAAACTCTAAAAGGGTCATGCAATGCAAAATTAGATCTACATAGGGGGAGAGCAAGCGGGATGTAACTACGGGTTAGTCTAGATGGAACGGAAAAGGTTAGTCGCGATATTAACTCTGAAGAGTCAATATCACCATTAATAAGATTGAAAATAAATAAAATGCCAAGCATTATTCTACGGTTAGCTAAAGAAGGTAGGTTAATTAAAAGAAGTCTACTACTATATGACGGCAATCTCACTTCAGCATTCCAGTTCAAGCCACGCAAAGCAAATAAGAGAAATTGTTTTTGAACAGATTCAATGCGATCTTGGTGCACAGAATACTGTGGAGACCATACGCACGAACCATATTCCAGAATCGGACGAACAAGTGATGTATAAAGGGTCTTAGTAATATAAGGGTCATCAAATTCCTTTGACCACCTCTTAATGAAACCGAGTACAGACATAGCTTTATTGACCGTTCTAGAAATGTGGTCTGAAAATTTAAGTTTATGATCTAAGAGAATACCTAGATCATCAACGGCAGTAATTCTTTTTAGATCGTTACCGTTGAGTAAGTAAGAGGCCAAATGTGGATTAACTCTATAGAAGGACATGACAACACATTTAGAAAAGTTTAAATTTAACAAGTTCACTTTGCACCATGACTGGAAAGAGTCAAGATCTCTCTGCAACTTGATATGGCATGGCCAATCCCTGTACTGCAGGCATATTTTAACATCATCTGCATACATTAGTACGCGAGATTGTGTCAAAACAGTAGGTAGATCATTTATGAACAATGTGAAAAGTAAGGGACCGAGATGGCTACCTTGGGGAACTCCAGAGGTAACTCGGAATGTATTAGAAAGGAAATTATTAAAAGAAACTTTTTGCGTTCTTTGGCAGAGATAGCTTGAAATCCAGCAAATCAAATTATTGGGAAATCCAATTAAGTCAAGCTTATATAACAAAAGAGAATGATTTACTGAGTCAAAGGCTTTACTAAAATCGGTATAGATGACGTCAGTTTGTTCGTTTTTAAGGAAACCCTGGTTAACGAACGAAGAAAGCTCAAGAAGATTAGTAACAGTGGATCTATGTTTCACAAACCCATGCTGGTAGGGGGAAATAATGGAACTACATAAATGTTGTAAATGACTTGTTAACATCTTCTCAAAAACTTTTGGTATAGCAGACAATTTACATATCCCTCTATAGTTTTTGGCGTCAGACTTACTTCCCTTCTTATGGAGAGGAATAATGAAGGACTCCTTCCATAAAGAGGGAAAAGTCGATGACTCAAGTGATAAATCAAATAATTTCAGCAACGGTCTGCATAAAGCCTCGGCTCCGTACCGAAGTACACAGCCAGGAACTCCATCCGGACCGGGCGCAAACACTGGCTTAACCATTTGAAGATATCGAGTCAGAGACTCCTCACTCATTAAGGGACTGAAGATACAATTCGACCGAGACAGATTGTAAGGATAGGGCGCGTTAGAATAGGAGGAAGAAGAATAAGTAGTTTGAAAAAAAGAAGCAAATAGATCAGCGATCGCCTGACCTGAATTTGCTTTCGAATTTTCGTAAGATAGACAAGGAGGATAAGAGGAAGACTTACGCTTAGTGTTTACAAAATTAAAAAACTTTCTTGGGTTTTCAGAAAAGCTAACCCGACAGCGAGCTAAGTAATTTTTATAACACACAGCGTTAAGCTCGATAAAATTAGACCGAGCAATTATATATTGCGAAAAAGTTAAGGTAGAGCCTGAAATTTTAAACTTTTTGTAAAGTCTAGACTTCAGGTTCTTAAGGTTAGAAAGTTGCTTACAAAACCAAGGAGGCTTATTAGACCTATGCGGAAAATAAGATGGAATACAGGCATCAAAGCAAAGATTTAATTTATTATAGAATAAGTTGACGGCGGCACTTATGTCAGTGCAGGAATACAAATTAGACCAATCAATTCCATTAAGAAGTTGGATTAATTTGGGAAAGTTTGCCTTTCGAAAGCAGCGAACTCGATCGGTAGGTATATCAGAATTAGCGAGTACAGATCTGCTGAGTTCGATCCTTAACTCCAGAGTTGGATGATAAGGGTCTTCAGGAGATGTAAGGGGTTCCGATCTAGATAGAACTACGCTGGTAGGTTCAGAGACAAAGCATAGATCTAATTGCCGGCAAAGAGAATTTCGTATATTGTTAATTTGACCCAAAGATAATTCATGTAAACCATCAATAAAGTCATGTCGGTTCGATGGAATAAGAAAACAGAAGTTATCACAAGGATACCAAGCTGTTCCAGGAAGGTTAAAGTCTCCTAGAACAACAACATGATCTTTGTCGGATAACAAGGCAAAAATAGATTTTATTGCTTCCAGGTGATCCTGGTAAACAGATAAATCGGACGACGGAGGTATATATGAGCAAGTAAGAAATAAACTTACACCATGAAAATTTACTTTTATTGATAGAAACTCTATATTATTAGGATTATTATAATGTAATGGCTCCGATGAGAAGTTGGAGTCTACTGCAAATAGAACACCACCTCCTCTTCGGGAAGAACGATCTTGCCTGTAAATAGTGTACTTTGACGGAAAAAGTTCGGAATCAGAAATATCCGAACTTAACCAGGTTTCCGAAAACGCAATTACATCAGTAGAAAAAGTGAAACTGTCGACGTATAGCTTACTTATTTTACTACGCAAACCACGCACATTTTGATAGGTTATAAGAAATGATGAGATTAGTTTTTTGAAGATGAAGAAGAAGATTGAGATTGAGACTGTACAGGTCCATTTGGTAAGAGCCCAATCGGAGTCCGATTTTTAACTTTGGCTTTGAACTCTTTTACCACCAAATGCTCTGGCCAAAAACTTGGTGAGCATATGGTTTCAAAAAGTGAAGGTGGGACATTGATCTTGAAAGATGCAATTTGTCTATCATAAGAAAATTTAAATTTTTCCACTTTTGGATTGGCATTTTTAATTTTGGCTATAATGAAAGCCTTTACGTCATCTGACGTGAGATCAGGGGCAAGCCTTGAAACAAAAATCTGTTTCATTGGTGGAACCCCCACAAGTGGTTTAGGAGCCAAAGGAGTAATATTTGGTATATTATCTTTGGAACCTAATAAAGTCGGTGATCCGACAGTTGGAGGAGGTGCGGAAGAAATTTTTTTATTAGGATTCGGCTTGCCTCTACTTCTAGTGACAACCGTGGACAATTCAGACACAACTTCGGCATTAACTAATGTCGGTGGAGCAGGTTCCCTAATGGGAATGCTTTCCACAGCGGTTGTTGCTACTGGGGTAGCAAACGAGATTAACTGTGGAACCAACGGAGTAGTGGGTGGGTCAGTCGATGGTAGAGGTAAAAATTTGGATAATTGTAAGTCACAAGAAGTTGATTTTTTTCGCTTTGGAGACTCAGCCATAAGTTTCAAACTATTGAACTGAGAATTCAAAGCACTAAACTGATCGTTTAACTTATGAAAGCCACCAATCAAATTAGTAAAACCGACTCTTGTCTGTCTCATAAACATCCGCATTTCACACTCAACTTCTCGACATGACTCACAACACCAGTTAAGCCCAGTTCTTTTGGCAATGGCATCTGCAACTAGCCCTGAATAACCTACACACTTTACGTGTACTACGTTATCGCAGAGCCAGCAGGCCATACTGGGTTGCGAAGCCGTGATCTGCTTCTGGCAACTCTTCAGACAACACACAATTTTGCCTTCCATTATAAATTAAAAATTAAAATAAAGAAAAGCAAATTCAAAAATTTACAAAATTAAAAAAATTTACTTTGAAATAGTAGGAACTATGCCCACTGTACAGATTCAAAACAAAATTATGTTAGCAACAACAAAACAGTAGAGCAAGCAGTGAGAGCAGAGAGCGCCACTAACGGAATACTGTCAACTGAGAGTTGTTGAGAGAGAAACCGTCACACTGCGAGCGGGAAGGAAAGCACAAAGAATAAACACGCAAAATCTAATGCTTACCACAACAACAAAACTTTGAACTCAGTTTATGTAGAAATAAACAGAGCTCAAACTAAGCACAAATAAAATTCACAATTATTTGATAAAACACTAAGAACATGCACTATCACAGGATAGAGACGCGATGTAGCAAACAATTAAAGTAATAACTTTAAAGAAAAAGTATTAAACACCGGTTGTTAGATACAAAAAAGCGGGGCGCACAAAAAAAACACGTCTGTTTGCTACAAAGAGTGACAGATATGATGATTTTTTCATTAGATCTCAACCAAATTCAAAAGAGTCATTGAGACTATCATTATTATTATGCATACCTAAACTCAATGCTGTAGGTCTATTATTACGGCTTTTCCAGTTTTTGGGGGCGGAAAGGGGAGTGGCAAAAATAAAATAAAAATTTTATCTGCGTAAGACCTTCACGAATACTGTCACCAAATTCGATATCTCTGGGTCATTCATACACTTAAAATGTCCATATCCATTGCGCACAACTATTTTGATAAATAATTTAACAAATAACTTTTGTTCACAGATGGCCTACAAAATTACAGAACAATACACACTTTTGGATTTAGACGCGATTTACATAAAAAAAAACTTGACTTGTATTAAAATAAACTTGATCTGCGTAAGAAATGCAGGAACCTATGTTGGTGTCTCTATGTCTTGTAGTCTCTGAGATCTAGGTGTTCATACAGACAGACAGACGGACATGGCTATATCGTCTCGGCTGTTGACACTGATCAAGAATATATATATTTTGTGGGGTCGGAGATGCCACCTTCTGTCTGTTACATACATTTTCTGTTGGCATTTAGTTATAATACCCTTCTGCCCTATGGGTAGCGGGTATAAAAAATCCGATGAAGATGCATACCGAAAACGTCTACAATTTGTTTTGAATTTTTGACTTTGAGACAGAAATAGACATCTCCGTCGTTTATAGAATCTATATTTATATTACAGATCCAGCACACTTTAAATTCGAAGATATTACGCATATAGTTTGCCTTTTTGTCATTTATAAACAAGTAAAGCTGTTAGAGTGGATTTTGAACAGTTAATATTGATATAAGTAGTTTTCAAAAACAGAGTTGTTAATTTTACTATTTCTTCTGCAATAGTTATTGTTCTTAATTGTTGTCCAATTTACACAGGCCACAACTTTGGTGCCTTATAGGATCTGATGCCGTTAAACTCAGCCTGAAATAGGATTTCTGACTTAGTAATGGCACTAACCAAAGAACACATAGATGTGTCAAATTTCCAACAAAGTGGTTTCACTTGAAACACCATTATTGACACCCTAAGCGATGACAACAACCGGTGACTTCACGGCTTATTTCGAATTTCGAACATCGGAAGCAGTGCACAGCGAACAGCATCGAACTCAGTTCAGTCGCGGATCGACTGCGGAACGAAGAGCACGGGTGTATTTCGTTGCGCTGTGCTTTCGTATACGGCGTATACGGCGCAAGCCTTTTTGTTCTTCGTAGACGAATGTCTGAACAAAGATGACTTTTGTTGCTCGTGTCATACAAGCTTACAACTTAGCGAAATTTTTACAAGGATTGCGTTGGCTCTGATGGTAGAGAGTTGGTCTGATTTGCATTTGATTGCGGGTACGATCCCCGGTGAAGGTCTTCTTCGAAGACCCCCGATCCAGTGCCTTCTGTCGTCTTTGATCCGTCTGTGTAGATTGACAACTCATTCTGCCTCAAAGGAGATTCCTGTTGCCAATCAGCTGAAAACCTGTCACCTCACTTATGTTCTGGTACCCAGTAGTCGTTCTCAGCCACAGTCAATTCTACTGTACGTAAAATGGAGTTGTGACCTGCACCAGGCTTAAGGAGGCACTGCGCGTGAAGCCTGACCGCACTTCTTGCTGCCGCATGCTTGAGGAAGACTCCGATAGGTTACAGATTTAACATTACATTCAGCGCTGCTTGGGAGGGCTTGTTATTCCAAAGCATGCTAGTCTCTGAACTTTGCGGAGATTATTTAGATAGGAGTCGGTGTGTCCCGCCTCCCACCATACAAGAGCCCCATACGTCAGTATAGGTCTGAACCAGTGAAGGATGTACGGTTGCAATCCCCATCCTTTACCAAAAGTCTTTTTGCACACAAAGAAGGCTTGTAACGCCTTCTTGATATTTTCCTCCGAGTTTCTCCTCCAGGAGAGTTTGGAATCCAGGATTACACCAAGGTATTTTGTCTCCTTTGATAGCTTGAGCTCTGTTCCTCCCAGTGTCGGAAGCTTGAAGCTCGGTATCTTATATCATTGAGTGAACAGCACTAGTTCGGTCTTTTGTGGGTTGGCCCCAAGACCGTTGTGTTCCGCCCATCGCAGAGTTTCGCTCAATGCGGCATTCAATAGCTCACTGACTGTTGGCAGGAATCTGCCAGTTACCATTAGAACCAGGTCGTCCGCATAAGCAATCACCCTGCAGCCCTTATACTTCAGTTTGAGAAGAAGGTCATTTAGGACAATGTTCCATAACAAGGGGGATATCACACCCCCTTGCGGTGTGCTCCTGGTTGCCCTTCTCCTGATAGTGAAAGCGCAAAGTTGGCCGTTGATCATTCTTTGGCGCAGCATGTTGCTAAGCCATCGAGTGATTGTCGGGTGTGAGCCTATGTTGACAAGTGCTGCCGTTATAGACTCGATCCTGACATTGTTAAAGGCACCCTCTATGTAGAGAAATGCCGCTAACGTAAACTCCTTCGTTTGCAATGTGCCTTCAATTCTGCTAACCACCTCGTGCAGAGCCGTCTAGACTGAACTACCTTTGGGGTCGGCGTGTTGGGACTTGCTAAAAGTGTGAGGTGTTAGCTTACTTCTGAGATGAAGGTCCAGAAGTCTCTCTAGTGTTTTTAATAAAAACGATGAGAGACTTATGGGCCTATAATCTTTTGCTGAGCAGTGGTTTATCTTTCCTGCTTTGGGAATGAATGCCCCCCTCACTTCTCTCCAGGTTTTTGGAATGTATCCCGTAAGGAGACATCCCCTGAAGATCTCTAATAGCCATTGCGACAGATGTACGCATACCATCTGTAACATGACCGGTCTAATCTGATTTGTAGGGGTGGAACGACTTGATAGCCCAGATTATCTTTTCAGTGTTGACAATTTCGTCGATTAGGACTTGGCTCTCATGAGACGCGTTTCCCTCCGGCTCGCCGCTGATGTGAGAAGTGGGGATCCCATTCTCGTCTTCAGCTTGTATGCATTCTGGAAAGTGTGCGTTCATGAGGAGTTGTAGAGACTCCTGACTGTTTTTGGCGAATGTGCCATCCAGGTTGCAAAGCATCCCCGGTGTGGCTGGATCTTTCGCCAGCAACCTTCGAAGTCTGGACGCTTCAGTGGTGTTGGTTAGGTTAGGTTAGGTTAGGTTGAGCAGGCAGCTCGACCGGAGTCGAGAGCACCCGGAGACCATATGGTCCATTGTGATGCCTGATCTGAGTGGAACTGTAGGAGTAGAAGGGATTGGGAGGGATTGTTGGGATATTGGAGGAAAATGCTCTACTGGTCTACGTGCTACTGGCCAGTTCTGTTGGGCTGCGGTAGCCTATGGAACCAGCCAGTAGAGTCGAGGAAAAGCGCCATGTTCTCCAGCCGAATATTCCCAAGACTGCCCAGTTCAACGAAGAAAGGCTGGCCCAGAAATTGGGTCCGCTTTCTAAGAAGTGCAGGGCAGTCGCAGAGAAGATGCTGGATACTCTCGGTTTCCTCTTCGTCTCCGCAGCTGCGACAGAAGTCCTGTAGGGGTCCACCGTACCGTTGGGCCATACGGCCGATGTAGCAGTGTCCCGTTAAGACTCCTGTCAGTAACCTTATCTTGTTCCTTTTAAAGTTTAAGAGCTCGGTTGTTCGCTTGGGACGGTATCTTGGCCAGAGTGCTTTTGACACCTCGCAGCCCAATGATGCTGCCCAGTGTCTTTCAGCCGCCGTTCTCATGGAACAATTAAGTTCCGATAGCACGTGCTGAATAGGTCTCTTTATATCGTTCACCGCGAGAGTTTCTGATGACGCTGATCCCAGCCGAGCACATTCATCAGCCACCTCGTTACCTGGCACTCCCATATGCCCAGGTACCCAGACAAGTCTGATGGAGTGTGGTTGGCATAGGTTCAGTGACATCACTGTGTCTCGGGTTAGTTTACTCTTAATGGTGTTCGATGCGAGTGCTTTTATCGCTGATTGGCTGTCGACATAGATGGACACGTCCCTCGGGCTCCCGCCCAGTGTCCGTACCAACTTGGTCGCTTGCCAAACAGCGTAAATCTCCGCTTGAAACACACTACACCAGTCAGGAAGACGAAAGGAAAGCTTGGTTGCAAGGTCTTCGGAGAAGACCCCCGATCCAGTGCCTTCTAACGTCTTTGATCCGTCTGTGTAGATTGACAACTCATTCTGCCTCAAAGGAGATTCCTGTTGCCAATCGGATCTGTCGGGGAATTCAGCTGTAAACCTGTCATCCCACTTATGTTCTGGTACCCAGTAGTCGTTCTCAGCCACAGTTAATTCTACTGTACGTAGAATGGAGTTGTGACCTGCACCAGGCTTAAGGAGGCACTGCGCGTGAAGCCTGACCGCACTCCTTGCTGCCGCGTGCTTGAGGAAGACTCCGATGGGCTCCAGATTTAACATTACATCCAGCGCTGCTTGGGGGGTAGAACGAATACGTCCTGTTATTCCCAAGCAAGCTAGTCTCTGGACTTTGCGGAGATTGTTTAGATAGGAGTCGGTGTGCCCCGCCTCCCACCATACAAGAGCCCCGTACGTCAGTATAGGTCTGACAATTGCAGTGTAGAACCAGTGAAGGATGTACGGTTGCAATCCCCATCCTTTACCAAAGGTCTTTTTGCACACAAAGAAGGCTTGTAACGCTTTCTTCATCCTTTCCTCCGAGTTTCTCCTCCAGGAGAGTTTGGAGTCCAGGATTACTCCAAGGTACTTAGCCTCCTTTGATAACTTGAGCTCTGTCCCTCCCAGTGTCGGAAGCTTGAAGCTCGGTATCTTATATCATTGAGTGAACAGCACTAGTTCGGTCTTTTGTGGGTTGGCCCCAAGACCGTTGTGTTCTGCCCATCGCAGAGTTTCACTCAATGCGGCGCTCATTAGCTCACTGACTGTTGGCAGGAATCTGCCAGTTACCATTAGAACCAGGTCGTCCGCATAAGCAGTCACTCTGCATCCCTTATACTTCAGTTTGAGAAGAAGGTCATTAAGGACAATGTTCCACAACAAGGGGGATATCACACCCCCTTGCGGGGTACCCCTGGTTGCCCTTCTCCTGTTAGTTGAGACGCAGAGTTGGGCGTTTATCATTCTTTGGCGAAGCATATTGCTAAGCCATCGAGTGATTGTCGGGTGTGAGCCTATGTTGACAAGTGCTGCCGTTATAGACTCGATCCTGACATTGTTAAAGGCACCCTCTATGTCGAGAAATGCCGCTAACGTAAACTCCTTCCTTTGCAGTGTGCCTTCAATTGTGCTAACCACCTCGTGCAGAGCAGTCTCTACTGATCTACCTTTGAGGTAGGCGTGTTGGGACTTGCTAAAAGTGTGGGGTGTTAGCTTACTTCTGAGATGAAGGTCCAGAAGTCTCTCTAATGTTTTCAATAAAAACGATGAGAGACTTATGGGCCTATAGTCTTTTGCTGAGCAGTGGTTTATCTTTCCTGCTTTGGGAATGAATGCCACCCTCACTTCTCTCCAGGATTTTGGAATGTATCCTGTAAGGAGACATCCCCTGAAGATTTCTAGCAGCCATTGCGACAGATGTACGCATACCATCTGTAACATGACCGGTCTGATGTCATCCGGTCCTGCTGATTTGTAGGGGTGGAACGACTTGATAGCCCAGATTATCTTCTCAGTGTTGACAATTTCGTCGATTAGGACTTGACTCTCATGAAGCGGGTTTTCCTCCGGCTCGCCGCTGATGTGAGAGGAGGGGATCCCATTCTCGTCTTCAGCTTGTGTGCAGCCTGGAAAGTGTGCGTTCATGAGGAGTTGCAGAGACTCCTGACTATTTTTGGCGAACGTGCCATCCAGGTTGCAAAGCAGCCCCGGTGTGGCTGGGTCTTTCGCCAACAGCCTTCGAAGTCTGGACGCTTCAGTGGTGTTGGTTAGTTCCTCGCAAAATTTAGACCATGAGTCTCTTTTTGCCCTTTTGATTTCCTTCTTGAAGGTCTTGAAACTGTGATGGTAGGCATTCCAGTCTACCTGGCAGTTTCCGTCTTTAGCTCTATTGTAAGGTCTTCTCGTTTCCTTCCGTATCTGGCCGAGTTCCGGAGTCCACCACTTGTTGCGGTTTGACTTCGGTGGACGGCTGATTGGACAGGATTTGATGAAGGCCTTACATAATGTGTCTGTGACATTTTGGGTCGATTCCTCCAACTTGTCTGGGTTGTCTAGCCTTCCCACTGGGTGGTGGGGAATAACAAGCTTTGATTATTTGACCCAGTTTGCCTTTCATGGGTTCCTGAAGGGCGCATTTGCCTCTCTGGACTATCCAACTTCGAACACTATCCTGTAATGATCCGAAAAGGAGCATTCCGTGGATACGTGCCAGTCTTTTACGGAGAGGGAGTCGCTGTTAGTCGCTAGAGTTAAATCTATAACCTCAGCTCGGTTCTTATTGCGGAATGTGGGGTGGCTACCCCGATTACACACATTAAGATTAGTGAGCATCACGAATTCAAGCAGCGATTCCCTTCTCTCGTTGGTGTCTTTGCTCGCCCAAAAGGTGTTGTGGGCATTAGCATCACACCCAAGGATAAGATCTGTGCCCTCTTTCTGCGCATGCTCGCATAGCACTACCGTCAAGTCCCTGTTGCTGTAACTGGAAGAGAAGAGCACATTAAGTCCGGTTCTTACCACGATACAGATTCTGGACTTACCCACAGTTTTCGGGACAAGGAGATGGTATCCGCGGGCACACAAACCACAAACCCTTCCACTTACGATCCAGGGTTCTTGGATGAGAGCCACATCCAACCTCTCCTTGTCTATCCACTGTAGTAGGTCTATGGAAGGAACCCTCGAGTGGTGCAGATTAATCTGCACTACCCGAATTCTTTCCGGTCGACCTAGCATCTTCGCGCCCAGCGCCTCCAGGAACGATTTCCCGAACGCAACCCATTCCCATCTTCAGCCGGCCTTGCTTACTAAGGAGTTGGCTCTTGGACTCTGGACCAATGCTGATCCAGAGATCCTTGCCGTTTCCTTTGTCTTGGGCGAGACCTCTCTTGATCATCCAGTCCGCTGTGTGACAGTCCGCATTCTGGCTCTTGATCAGTATAAGGGTGGTTCGATCCTCCCGGATGGGAGGTGGGATTCAGACCTTAATGATCGTTCGCTCAGGAATTTGGTCTACAGGGACGACGTCAATCATTGCTCCTGGCCAGGGTGCTTCCAGCTTCAGCAGTGTGTCTTCGAGGAATCGCTGGGATTCCTCGTTGGCACATGCCACCACTTTGACACCCTTATACCAGTTGATGCCGTCGAACTCTGCCACGAACGGATTCTGCGGTCGAGTGATGGCATCAGCAATCCCCTGGTCAATTAACCCTTCCAGGATAAGCCAGTTATCAATAGAGAGCTTCCCATCCGGGTTGCTTCTGTCGATGATGGCTACCTGTAGCTCCGGCTTCGTGCTCAAGCTGGCCAGGATGTCACAGGACACACCCGCTTGGTCCCCGAAGCCTTCGCCGAGTCATCCGACCTCTGCCTCTTGCTGACAGGTGGGTTGGCCTTTTTCGGTAGCTTGCTGACCGTTCTCTCCTTTCTTGGAGGTGTGGCTGTTGCAAGCTTACCTGGTGCACACTTCTTTCCTTTTAAAGATGACTTAGGTTTCGTTGGTTCCACCAACTTCGACGTGGTAGGTTTGACTTCCTCCGTCGGGTTGGCTACGGCTACTGCCTGAAACCCCTTGTCACCCTGGCACCGTGCACTTCTACTCGGTTCAGCGGACTGTGTGTTTGCCGGACACGCCAGCGAGCTTTCTTGCTTCTTGCGCAATTTCCTCTCAAGCTCGTTCAACGACTCTCGGTTGCGGCCTTCCAGTCTCTTAAGGAACTTGAGTGAGCTCTTGTACTCTGAGCGTTGTTTGCGCTTGAGGTTATCGCCTTCCTTATTGGATGGTCCCTGGACTACTGTTACTTCGCCTTCATCCGTGCTCGATGACTCATCCAACGGCATCCTCGCTAGCGCAAACGCTAGCTCGGACTCCGTCATCGATGAGCCTGTGAACACACTCCGACTCCGTGGCAGTTGGTTCCAGGTCCACACCCTGTTGTCCACTCCACCGTCGTGACCACTTGCGACACGCAGAGAGGATTTCTCCTCCCCGTGCCCGCCGGTGGTATCGGTCACACTTTCCACCGACGTTTGGGCTGACATCTCAGCCCGAGTTGACTCCTCTGTATCCTCCTCCATATTGAATCCAAGGATTCATGATGCTTTTTATACTTGCTGCCTAGTACCTCTGCTGCCAAGTACCTTATCCTGGACCTCAGCTTTCCAGAATAAATCTAAAAAGCTTGGGCCCAGTCCCTTAGCTAGAAACTGCAAGGTCTCATAAGCGAGCAAGTGATGCTGACATCTTTCGGTCGCCCGAGACGATGCAGTATCCATTGCCCAGCCAGCACCCTCTTGGAGGGTTCAGTCAGAAGATTTTTGCCAGCCCTCCACTGTGAAGATTGCCATTATTATTTACTATTCATTATATTTGTATATACTATTTTCATAAATTTTTTAATATTATCTGAGCAGTAGCTCTCTTCGAATTTATATCTTAACCAATATTAATTATGATGTGATTAAAAAAGTTTAGATTTTGAAATGTCTTATAGTTTATTATGTTTCAAAATAATATTTTTTTAATTAAATTTAATTTAATAGTGTCTTAACTCCATGATTTGAATTTGTTGAACATTGTATTTTTCAACTAAATATTAGCAAACCTTTTAAATAATTTTTATTAAAAATACTTTTTAAGAACTTAAAAAAAAATGTGTTGATAACATGTCAAAAAAACACTTATACTATACAGGGGTGACACAGAAATCGCTTCCGCTCTAAAAACCCTTGAATTCCATTTCGCTGTGACACAGACAATTCAGCTGTCAAATTTTGGGCGGAATGATTCCGCTCTGAATCAGCTAGCATTCCGCTAGAACTTGATGCTGCCACCTAGTTTGAATCTGACTTTCGAACTCAAGGTCAGCAATGCAAATTATTTTTAAGTAAAAGTATCGAACAAGTATTTCATTTGTATATATGTGAAACAACTTTTGTTTCATTTAAATAAACATTAAAAAAATCATTTTTTTGTAGTACAACAAGTCGTACTTCAAAAATGTATGAAAACATTTGTGGGCACTAGTCCTTTTGCCAGGTGGCATTGTAAGTTGGGAAAAGAGGAAGAATTAAAATAAACGTCTCATTGGGAAAATGGATCAGATGCGCATCTAAGAATCCTACGCTCTATGGTTTCTCTTTTTATTTTCAGCCGCCGAAGCTGTTCGATAAGAAACAATCTCGCTAAAGGCATTTTTATTAAAACTCAAAAACTTTTTGTTGATTCTATTTAATTGTGTTGCCAGAAACAAAGAGTTACCAGACAATAAGAAATAAATCTGGCAAGAGCTACCAGACAACTACTAGAGTTGTCGAGTAACGTTGACTGTTTTTTTGCGCCAACAATTTAACTGTTTTTTGTTCTATATTACGTCTAAGAAACCAAATATTTTAATATTTGAATGAAATTGAAAACATTAAAGAAAACGAAATTGAAAACTTATCGTTCTGCAACGAAATGAATAAAAAATTAGCAAATTAAATACTTGGGAAATTTAATATGGCAAGGTGTCAACCCTGAACAGCCAAGTTAGAAAGGGTTTAGGAAACTGCTAAAAACCTTAAATTTTTCGAAGCTCTCAGCGGAATCAATTCCGCTAGCGATTTCTGTGTCACCCCTGTATATTTTTTAATTATCAGGGGTGACACAGAAATCGCTAGCGGAATTGATTCCGCTGAGAGCAATTCCGCTGGAAAATTTCCGCGGTGACACAGACCTTTAGTTTGCTAATTTTCTTTTCATTTCGTTGCAGAACGATAAGTTTTCAATTTCGTTTTCTTTAATGTTTTCAATTTCATTCAAATATTAAAATATTTGGTTTCTTAGACGTAATAAACAAAAAAAAAACATTTAAGTTGTTGGCGCAAAAAACACTCTACGTTACTCGACCACTCTAGTAGTTGTCTGGTAGCTCTTGCCAGATTAATTTCTTATTGTCTGGTAACTCTTTGTTTCTGGCAACACAATTAAATAGAATCAACAAAAAGTTTTTAAATTTGTATAAAAATGCGTTTAGCGAGATTGTTTGCAATCGAAGAGTTTCGGCGGCGGAAAATAAAAAGAGAAACCATACAGCGTAGGATTCTTAGATGCGCATCTGATCCATTTTCACAATCAGATGTTTATTTTAATTTTTCCTCTTTTTCCAACTTACAATGCCACCTGGCAAAAGGACAAGTGCCCACAAGTTGCACCATAAATATATGATTTTTGAAATACTCATACACACACGCATATATAGAAACGATAGCACAGCGCAACGAAATACACCCGTGCTCATCGTTCCGCAGTCGATCCACGACTGAAGTAAATTCGATGCTGTTCGGTGTGCACTGCTTCCGATGTTCAAAATTAGAAATCAGCCGTGAAGTCACCGGATGGTGTCATCGCTTAGGGTGTCAATAATGGTGTTTCAAGTGAAATCAATTTTTTGGCAATTTGACACATTTATGTGTTCTTTGGTTAGTGGTTAGTGGTAATGGCATCGACTTCCAATTAGCCAATTATGGCTTATAAGTTTTCCTTCCTAACCGGTAACTGAGGGAGCCAGTTTAAGCTGGCCAGAATTTATTTTTGACGCATTCCCTTCATTAATCAAATTGTTGGTCCGAGACCATAGAACTAAATATGTCACCTTCAACATTTTTGTTTGGTTTTCTGGAATTATTTACACACACAGATAAACCCGTCTAATGGTTTGTTCTTAAGACAAACGATCAGTCATTGTTCTTAACCCATTCGACCCCAGAATTGCCTGTAAGCAATTTCAAATGTTTAACGGCTATCGGTAGTCGGTTCTTTTATTGTTGTCTGCTTATTCTTCAAGATAACGGTGCTTTTATGGGTATACTTATGATGTTATAATTCTATTTTGAGCATTGTGCCTCGCGTAAAAGTGTTTGTTGTTTTGTGAGGTATATTTAAATGTGATTTACTTTTGAATTACACATTGAAAGTTGAAGAATGTGAGTAAAATTTGTTAGTAAATTTATTTTTTAATCTATGTTGAAGTTCAATCCAACTGATTTCTTTTAAAAAACAGCTGATGAATTTTCAATGTTATAAATTTGCTTGTGGGCAACTTTGGGCCATTGCACCACCAAAGTAGAAAACCAAAAGAGAAAGGCTTATCAAATGATGACACTGGAAAAATTATCAACATCGATTGGAATGTCTCCACTTGTGGTGATGAAATGGAAGAATCCTGGAGAATAATTTAAAAAGTATATTGGAAAGGGGCGAATCAATAAAATTTGCGCATATTGAAAATTTTATGGAAGAAAAAAGTATTCAAGAAACTAGTGTTGTGGCTAATAATTGCTTTAAAAAAGTTGATTCCAAGACACTTAAGTGAAGAACGAAGCCATTTCAAGCTCCAGGGTGTATTTGGGAAAAATATAGTAATATCCAAAACGATGTGGTGAAATTATTTATATAAAAAAAAAATGACTAATCAAAATTTTAAATGCCTCTTGCGAGACTCCTGTTTATTAATAAACAAAAAAGACTTGGCAAAGAAGATCGTCTTAGAAACAGCTGGCAGCGCATACAGCCGTGCACATAAAAATTCTTTTGACTTACGGATCACTAATTCATCATAGCTTTTTTTTAAAGCATTGATCAACATTGTTAACGATATTTTATTCACTAAAAATAACATCTCTATTCCAAAATTTAAAATGTGCCAATTTACTTTATTTTTAAACAGTGATTAAAGATAGTTAAAGTAATTATTTCGGAAAAACGTTCCTTAGTGGGCAGTTAGATGTACAAATCTAGGTTTTCGGGGAAATCGTGAATAGTGAATACTTTTAATATATAGCCCAGCCAGATTTATGGATGTAGACTCTCGCTGTTTTCATAAAAATTATTTCCTTTTCTATTACAAATTTCAAAAAGAATTTGTCTGTCGCTGAATTAAAAGGAAGTAAGGATTTTATCTTGGATCAAACTTACGACCACAGCATCCGCATTCAGGCGCTATAACCCCTGCATCACAAAATGCAAAATGAATACCAAAAACAAAATTTTCTCGCTGAGTTATGTTCCATGTAAAACTAAATAAATTTAATTTTTCTTACACAACATACATATTTGGTATGTTGTTAGCAATATTTTAACATTTTCTTCAAAAGTCTTAAATTGATACATATATAATGTCAATATTAAACAAGTAAGAAAGCTACAGTCGAGAGTGCTCGACCGTTTGATACCCGCAACCCATTTCGAGAGAAAACAAAAAATTTAAATAATATTTTAACAACAAATATACCAAAAATATACTGAAACTTGTGTTTTGTTTGTATATGTTTTCACAATACCGACATGGTCACACTGTCAACTTAACAAACAAAGCGCGAGCAGCTGCAAGTGAATTTTGCATATAAAATTGATTCTTTTATAACTTCCTCGTTTTTTATTCGATCTCAACCAAATTCACAGGAGGCATTCAGACTATCATTGTTATTATGCATACCAAAATGTTATTATGCATACCAATTCAATGTTCTAGGTCTGTTATTACGGCTTTTACAGTTTTTGGGGACGGAAAGGGGCGTGGCAAAATTCTAAAACAAACTTGATCTGCGTAAGACCTACACGAATACTGTCACCAAATTTGATATCTCTAGGTCATTCACACACTTAAAACGTCCATATGCTTTGGGCACAACAATTTTGATAAATAATTTAACGAATAACTTTTGTTCTACTTATCCGATTTACCAAAATTACAGGGTATACTAAGAGTATTAAGCACAGATGGCCTACCAAATTACACAACATTACACAAAGAACTTTTGGAGTTATACGCGATTTACATAAAAAAAACTTGATTTTTTCTAGATTAATGCTTATTGTGGGCGAAGGGGCGTGGCATCCAACTTTCGAAATAAACTTGATCTGCGTAGGGAATGCAGGAACCTTTGTGCCAAATTTGGTGTCTCTATGTCTTTTAGTCTCTGAGATCCAGGTGTTCATACAGACTGACAGACGGACATCGCTATATCGTCTCGGCTGTTGACACTGATCAAGAATATATATACTTTATGGGGTCGGAGATGCCTCCATCTGCCTGTTACATACATTTTCTGTTGGCACTAAGTTATAATACCCTTCTACCCTATGGGTAGCGGGTATAACAATGTAAAAAGTCAAAAGATATTCTCTGCAAAAATCTTATCATCGCCACTTAAGCATCCAGCCTTCGAAGGTTGCTGGCGAAATATCCACCCATAACTGGTTTGCTTTGCGACCTGGATGGGACATTCACTAAAGACTCACAAAAATCTTTACAACTCCTTTACAACTTATCCAATATCCCACTTTGGTAAGGCAAATAAAAATCTTTCATTTCTAATTTTCAGTAAATTGCTTTTAAAGGATGCTCATGCATGTTTCTATCCTTTTTACTCTTCAACCAACATCGATCGTCTGGTGACGTCTGGATACAGTCACACTCCCTCAAAAGAAGAATTGACAACACAAAGGTATACTTACTGCGAACTAAAATATTTTTATTTTGTAATATATAAGTATGGTAAATACGAATACTAATGGGTTTATAAAAGCCACTGATAACTGTTACACATGTACATACATAGTAAATTAAATTCAGTGTCATCCGATAATAGATGGATCATGGAATATTCTTTAAATTTCTGCTGGTAGTTTTCTGGTCGACTGTCGGAACAACGACTTTTCGACTGCTCAATTAACTCCTCCGACGATGCCGACATAAGTGGGTGAATTTCGGAAATCGGATTTTACCGATATCAATATCTATATCAGGTCCCATTGGAATCCGTTTATTTTATCTCATTTCTTATTGCCTTTGACCCCATTAAAATTGGGTATTATATTTGTGTAAAGTCTGATATAAATGTATGTTACAGGAAATTGGAAGCATTTCAGACCCAATAAACAATGTAGAGATTCTTGATCAGCATCGACAGATGGGTTGATTTAGCTATATCTGTCAGTCTGTTTGTGTGTCTGTTCGTTACTGCGGGGATTTCACTTTTAGACGCCTCGCCCCATTCGCCCACAAAATACTATAGAAGTAAAATACGTTAATCTTGCTTTTATATTGATTAGCATAACAAAATATATTTGTTAAACAATTTTTCTTATAAGGTGTATTTAAAAAAATATATGAGTTTAAATGTACATGAACTGCTTTAATATGTGTGTATGTGTGTAAACGTGCTACAATTGCAAGAAATCAACATTGCCGTTTTTTCAAAGTATTGATGAATCATATTTCAAAACAAAATATTAAATTGCTTATCTTGCAATACAGCCTCACAAGCACAGGACCCTTCGGTGGAAGCTGTCAAGTCCATGGACCTATACCACAACTTACTCATTCCAGTTCAGAAGATTTAACAGCGGTTCCCGATTTGGATATTGGAAATTCAGGAATAAAGAGCCCAATATTGAATAATCCAGCATTTTCCCATTCAAAATGCCCACCTCGAGTCCATCGCAGCTGCTTTTGTGTGCGCTTTATTGCAGAACATACTAAAATGCAGGAGGATTCTACTAAGGTGAGTTTCTAAATAATTCGACAATAACAAATTGACATAATTGCAAAACAATTTTTGTTGCACCACAGGTTAAAGAAGATTGGAAGTATGTCGCAATGGTATTGGATAGACTTTTTCTATGGATTTTTACGCTGGCTGTTCTAGCTGGGACAGCTGGAATAATTTTGCAAGCACCAACTCTTTATGACGATAGAATTCCAATAATTGAACAAAAGGATTTGGAGTTTTCCGGAACTTCTGCTGGCCGTTGTAGACCTCCTCAATAGCGTTTTTATTCCAATACTGCTCATATTATGTTAAATTGACTATATTGCACCTGTGTGCCAGATGAATCAATCGTAAACGTATAAATTATGGTTAACAAAACATATTTATTTATTTCACTAGGAAATATAATGTGACGCTGAAGGAAGTGTCATACACAAGATGTTTAAAAACCAGAAACTATTTATGCAATAATCAACTTGTCTGTTAAATGTCGAAAAAATTCAAATTAAAACTAAATGCTAGTTAGTATTTTAGTTTTAAATATTATTTTCTGTTCGGTTCTACAAAATATTTCCTCTCCTTAAAACTACCATTTATCTTAAATAAACAAACAAGTATATGTGCAGCACCATACTTTTGAGTCCGACCCTTCAAAGTTTTATGTAAACATATCGGTAAAATAACAGGTCATTTCATGCAAAGATACATTTATTATTGTCAAAAAGTAATTACTATTCAGTATTAAGCTCTGTTGCATGGGACATATTTTATCATCATCATATATTTATATAAAATGATATGTAGTCATATTGTTGTTCTTTTCGTGCAAAGTTAAAGTTTTATTTTTTTACTCATTTACTTTAAGATAAATGTACAATATGTCCATACATAAAAACATATTAAAAATAAATGACTTTTATTTGGTCGCAGTAGAGAGCTACGGTCGAGTATGATCGCCTGTGAGATATCCGCAACCCATATTCTGTAGCCAAGTATATCGAAAATATACCACGATATTTTTAAATTTTTATACAAATATCCTATTAAATTTGTGTGGCATTATTATCTTTATTTTCATAATGTCGCCGGGAAATTCAAAGCATTCAACACGAAAAACAAAATAGCTTACAAGCCATTCAATCTTGGGATACAACGTGGAAGCGATGAATCTTAGAATGTTTTGCAAAAATGCTCTTTTGCTCAATAAAAATAAATTAAATGTCCAAAATTTTACAAGCGGGATTCGAACTCAGGCACCGACGCACACGCAAATTTTTTTGTTCTTATCTTAACTTTGTTATTATAAAAGTGTTTCCAACTATTATATTCATTATAAATAACATACACAACTTTAAAAAGTAAACAAAAATTTGTCTGAAGCGCGACTTGAACCCCTGTTGCCTGCTTAGCTGCAAGTGTTTTCAAAGCGTGTTTTGAAAGCGTTAGTGGGCTAAATTCTAAAACAAACTTAATCTACGTGCATATATAACCAGTATTAAAAAAAAATTTCGTAGCTCTAGCTCTTATAGTCTCTGAGATCTAGATGTTCATTCAGATAGACGGACAGATAGACTTTATGGGGTCGGAGATGCCTCCTCCTGCCTGTTACATACATATTCTTTAGGCACTAAGTTATCTCCCTTCTACTCTATGGATAGCAGGTATAATGATCAGGAATCAAAACGGATATACCAAACGTAAATAAAGTATTTTTAGTATAATTCAAGCAAAAAAAAAAAAGAATCTAACGTCAACATTTTGATTCTTATTGTTTCACTATTCATTTTACACACACATTTTACATTGAAAAATATGTTTATAATAATGTAAAAGAAAATATAATTTATCTTACAAAACTTGAATTTATTTGTTGATCGTGGAAGACCTTTTCGTTTGTACCACCATACCAAGAAACAAAATAAATTGTCATCCAAACAATTGTCTTTAATAACTTCCAAGTTGTTCTGATCCAACATAAAGTTATTATTTGGAATTTGATTATTATTGTTTGTATATACTAATACATATAATTCCTGTTTGCACTAAGTTTAAGTACCCTTCTATGGCTAGTTTTCTCGCTTTTTTTGGACTATACCAATAAAGGGTTAAGTGAGAATTATCTTATACTCGATTTTATTTATAAAAATATTTTATTTATAGTTATAACGAAACATACGGAGTGAATTGCCTGTGTTCATGTGTGACACATATTAGTATACATACAAGAAAATTCTTCCTCTTTATGTTAGTGGATCTTTTCGGTATTTAGAACATGCATACATAAAGTAATAACTCAATGCATGCTTTATTTCAATATTGGTTCAATCTCACATTTTTCCTATATTTAAAATAATATTATTTGCTAATAAATTAAAATGCTTCACAGTTAAAGATTTTTCAAGAATACGAAAGTATGCCTAACATTAATAATAAATTATATATCTTCGAATTTTTCATATCATTATTATTTATTAATATTGCTTTTTATTAATAAGGGTGACATATTAGTCTTCTTGAAATGTCAATTAATTAAATTATATGTTGAGGTTATATTTTGAAATTTTTGTTTACATAAAAACAATAGAAAATTATAAAATTAATGGCCATTTGTGGAGATAATGTTGCCAAATTAAAAAATTGTAAATCTGATAAGTAACTGCCTCTATAATATTTTTGTTTTTAATTAATTTTGTTTATAATTATAGAGTCATTATAATATGTAGTTATAATAGCCTTCCCCAAATCCACAAAGTACTGAAATATTTACTTACCATTTACATTATCATCAAACTTGATAATCAATAATAGATCCATACTCCTCAAGTAAAAAATGTTGATGATACTCTATGGGTATGGGATACAAAAAGAAGTAGATTGAACACCACTTGACAAAAGAAAATATTATCCGGCCTCAAGCGACAAGCAAGTATATTCATAAACTTTCACTTTCACTTTAACTTTCAATTATTACAATGGAAATGACATTTTTAGATAAGTGAAGTGATTTATGAAGAAAATTAATTATCTTTTAATTGTTAAAACAAATTCACCAAACATATTAATTTCGATGCTTTATTGGAGTAAAGGCAATTATTATGAGTGACTATCGATAAACAAAATAAGATTAGTTTGTACGCGATTTATTGCATATTACAAATACATTATGTAGAAAGAATTGAAAATATTAAGTGGCATTCGTTCAATTTGTATATTTAGTAGTAGCCAATTAGTGTTTAAAGAAAAAGAGCAACCAGTTTCTCGGAGGTGAATTTCAGAAACAACACCATTTTAAAAATACAATTATAAGATGATTTCATTTTTTTTATAACATGAAATGTACAGAACACTGTCGCCATGCAGGGTTGAGAAATCAACAAGAAAACACATGTTTTTATTAAAAATAATAAATTATAGTGGGAGTATTTTTAAACATTTCTCGTATGTATATCGCGAGTGAACTGTTCTGTAATAGACAACTACCGTTTTATGGCTTGACACGTAATGTATTTCTAGTTACACAGTCAATCTATTTGAATAGAATTTTGTTTTTTAATCATGGTAATATTTTTCGTAAGAAAACTTGTAAATGTATACAATAACACCCATAATCCTTAATTTTCTACATACATTCGTGCTTAAATGACTAAATATGTATGTCGAATAGTTGAAATTATCATACAAAATGTGAAATAGAAAGTTAACATTATTATTAATAAGTCAAATGTTAGTTTAAAGTTCATATGGATTTGTTACTTAATAAAGTTGAATATAAATAATAAACGAGAAACTACATGTATAAAATGATTTAATCAATTAAGAACACTTGTCCTTTTTGGGTTTGAAAAAATAATGTTACGAGAGAGGCTCGACTTTATTTGACATTAGACAATTAAAAACTAAACATGACTTATGACGAAGATGTTTCTGCCTGTTATTCTGCCGGCGGTGCTGCTCCCGTTGTTCCCATCACTACTTTTGTTGTTGGTCTCATTTCCGTTGCAATTGCTGATATTGCAATTGAAATTGCTGATTCGGTACCGCTAAGACAGCTAAGACAGCTATGACGGATATACAATATATTGTCCGTAGCAACTCTGTTGTTAACCTACATACTACATACATATATATGTATGTAAAATAATTTTTACGCGCTGATTAAGCTATAGAGCTATTAATGCACAAACAAAGGTGAGATCGACCTCTCGCTGAGTGCAGACGTGCCTACCTAAGCATTGGTATCCGTAGAAATTCTCTCGACTAAAAAAAAAACATTTCTTATCAGCGCACTGTGGTCGCTGCCATAGGACAAAAATACAAAAATTTATTTTGAGGTATTCTAGCGAAAACCGATTTTACTATCAGCTGATTGTCCAAAGTTTACGACGCAATATAGTCTGCATGGAATTTCTAACGGGACTTTCTAAAAATAGAATGACAAAAGCGAACTAATTTTGATGCACTTTCAATTTGTCCGCAGTGGAGTGCACACATTAAATTAAAAAATCTTAATTATATTATAAAACGCTATTAAATCAAAATCGATTGGTATGGATATTGTACATAATGGTATATACTTTATTTGTACAGATAAATATATAAATAATTTGTGCTGTGTTTCGTCTAAATCTTTGTTAAAAATGTGCGCCTTTTTAGTTCGTATATGTTGTGCGTTACAATGTTTATGTAAAGTTTTAAGTATTTTCCCCCGGTTGCCCCCAAATGAAATGTATGTACCGTTATTTACTAATATTTAAAGATTATAAAAATGTTTATTTCAGCTGCGGAAGCCTGCAGATGCAAATTTGCCATTACAAAATTCAACCTAACCTCATTTTAGAGTAGCTCTATCTAGGAGGGACGCACTTGTTTGTTCTGTGTCTGTTATGTTGTTGTTGTCATTTTAGTTTCTAAGATTATTTTTTTCATTTAATTAGTTAATTCTTTTCATAGGTACCCATAGTCAATGCGAGTATTCTCGAAAGCATATTTTTAACATTTGGCTGAAAGAATGCGGTACACTTGCCCAAAGAACTAAAAATGTGTTGGATGCCTTAATTAAGGACATAAAAAATAAGGGATAAACTATGTTTGTAAGAAGCTTGCATCATTTTGGCAAATCGTCAAGCGGAAACAAGCAATATTTTTTAAAAAATATTCTGATTGGCTTGAGTGCAAAGAAATTATTATTTTAAAATGCTGTTCGAAACCAAAAACTTCTAATTTGCATCGTGGACGTCCAAAGAAGGATTTCACTGAGGTTTCAAATAGGACGGGCTACAAAATAAATTCAGAAAAATTTGGTGACTATGCTCTAGAAACCGCAAAGCAGCTGATTGAAAACTATCCCTGGTTTTATCTCCCTCCATCGGTTCATAAAGTTTTACTTCATGCTCCTGATATTATAAAATATTCTTTATTATCGATTGGAGAGCTTTCTGAAGAAGCTGCTGAGGCGAGAATTAAAGATATTAAAAAATTTCGATTGCAACATACGGGCAAAATTTCACGAGTCGCCTCAAATACAGATTTATTCAACAGATTGCTTTTAAGCTCTGACCCCCTTATTAGTGGGCAAAGAAAAATTACTTATATTCAAAAATCAACGCTACTAGAGACAACCATTTCTTTAATAAATGAAACAATTTAACAATTATGTATTATATATGATTTTGTAATATTGTTCGTTTTCTACTTAAATATATTAAACTATTTCTTTGTTATCATAACTTTTTTGAGGAGGTTGACGTGGGAGTGGAGTTAAGAAATCACTTCAATATTTTTGTATTATAGTTCTATGCTTGTAAATAACTTACAGTAGAAATATTAGCCTGATCTGACCATAAGAAGTGATTTTATGACAGCTCTTTCACGAAAGCTCCACCACTGATGCAATCGTTTCTATGGAAGCTATAGGATATAGTGGTACGATCCGGTAAATTTTTTTATTATATATTTATAATATTTTTCTAGATTTTTGGTGAAAGTTTCAAAGCGATAGCACATCTAGAAGTATTTATGGCCGCGGTTCCATACAAGCCCGACCACTGTGCAGCGGTGCGCTGCTGCTATTGGTTAATTAAATCGCGGGACCCTGCGCAAACAAGTGAATAACAGTTCTGTTACGCATGCGCAAAAACAAGTGGCTCTTCATAAATCACCTTTTGGTGTCTCACCACCGGCGCGCCGGTGCATCACTGCAGTGATAATAAATCGACACTGTCTGTTATCGAGATCGTCGATGAGCGGCTTCTAATGTGTCTTGCTAGTTTTCTTCTTTTGTCTATCGATGAACTTATTTCTTTACGTTTGGATGTAACTACTTGCCATGACACGGGGCCAGTGTATCTGACGAACGCGCCGCCGCACTATGGGTAAAAAACCCGATTTTGGTGCATAAACCTAATTATTTTCCTAATGAATTTTTATAAATGGGCCATACTTGTCGAATCTAGATATCTTCATTTGAAAAAACCGCCTCCCAAAAATTTGTTATGGCAACTCTGTAGTGTTGCCACTCCAGCAAAGTCAGCTGTTTGAGAGACTTTGTAATGTCGTGAAATTGGCGCGAAAAAATGTCAAACTTTGCGTGCTTGTTGTTTTGTGTGAAAAAAAAGTTTTATAAATCTAAAAATGGAAATTCCTTGCGAAGGTATTTATTAATGCAAATTAGCTTAGACATTTTTTTTTATGTGTCTTGTTGTCCACATGTGAACTGTTTTATATGTGTATCTTTATTGTTTTGAACTAACAATTGTGTTTGTGTTTTGTAGAGTATAACTTATTAAAAGCACAGTCTTGCAAAAGAGTACTAAAGTGTCCTTATTGTCATACAACTAAGCATTTTTGGTCATTTTTGCTCCTTTTTGCAAAACTTGCGTTTATGTAGGTACATATGTGCTTGGTCACGGGGCTCTTCTTTCAGTTCGGGAAAGCAACAAACGGTCGCGGGAAGCCTTGGAGACTTACACATTCGACAAAGTGAATGCCGATCATCAAAGTGAAACAATAAAACAAACAATATCAAATAAAATTACTAACTTTATAAATTACATAAAAAAACATTTGCCACGATGCTGCCGAAACATAAAGCGTTTTAGACAAAAACACGCCATGTGGCTAGCCGGTAATATGACTATACGCCTTTCTGATAGAAATGAATCCCCACATAAGAAAGGTGGTCGTCCAAAATTGACATATGAAGCTGCTGGTAAACGACTCAAAATAAAGTTGGCATCTGAACTTGCAGTTGAAAATCAAAATTCAACTCCATTGTTACTACACGCTGCTAACATTTCAGCCAGAAAATCAACTGAAAATGAATTTACAAAAAAAGCTGATAAAACTGAATCGCTGGCTTCGAGTCCAATAACTTCTGAAAAGGCATTCGCTTTTTTTATGGAAAATGGTTTTACTAAGCAGCAATACATAAATATAAAACAACTTAGTAAACAACATGGCTGCGATATTTACCCCCCTTATTCGAAAATAGCTGAGGAGAAATTAAAATGTAGACCTGCTGGAATAGCATGGACCGAAAATGAAGCCAAAGTTTCCTTGCAAAACTTATTGAACCATACCGCTTCACGAATATTACTGATGCAAAAGGAAGTTTGTGAAATACTTTTAGATGTTACTCAGTGTACCCTTATTTTTAGCTATGGTTTTGATGGGTCTACTGGTCACAGTTTATACAAACAAAAATTTGGCACCGCAGAGTCTCAATCTTTAGATGATTCCCTCTTTGTTACGTCAATGATTCCTATAAAAATGATAGATCAGAAACAATGGGTCATTTGGTTAAATAAATCCCCTCAGTCCATAAGATTTTGCCGTCCTCTAAAAATAGCTTACGTAAAAGAAACAACGTCTCTTATTTTAAAAGAAAAAGAAAACTTGGGCAATCAAATTAAGAACCTAGATTTATACGTGCATCCTTATCAATCGAAGGAAATTTTTGTAAAATTTGATGGGCACCTAACACTTATAGACGGCAAGGTATTAAATATATTAACATGAACGAAATCCTGAAAGAAAGTGCAGAAAGTGCATCAGAAGCAAGACACAAACTTTTTAAGGCTGACAGACAATATCATGCTAGAAAATGTAGCCGGGTTGACAATATGTCAGATGTTTTTCACAGAGCCATGGATTCGTCTGATCCCTTGCTGTCTAGTTTTTGCTTAAAAAAAACCAATAGGATGCCGCTGCCAGCAGAGGTTGTAGATCTTTTGGATTCGCCAATCATATCCCCAAGTGTTGGCCACAAAGAAGGAAGTACGCCCCAAAACTCGTGTGCAGAAGACATAGATGAAGAAAATTGTAACGATGATGTAAGTGACACATTTGAAATAGAATTTGAGGAAGAGGTACCAGACGATATTGAAAACTAAATAAAAAACAAGGAAAAAATAAAAGAGTAAGTTAAAGTTTTTGAGTTATTAAAAAAGTGTAATCTAATTTTTTTTCAGTGTTAATCAAATTTAACAATGGATCTCAAATATATTACCGATGTGTTTTATTTTTCTAGAAATAATAATAATAAAAAATACCAAATGGGATTGAATTCATAATTTGTAAAAATTACTTATTTAAAAATGAATTTTTAACCACTGTGCAGTGGACAAATTAAAAAAAAAAACAAAAACCAAAATTTTGTTTTAGTTCAAGTAATACACCAAAAAAGTTTCAAGTCAATATCTTATAAACTAGAGTTTATGCACCAAAAACGGTTTTTTTGCCCATAGTGCACTGGCAGGGAAGAAGGTCTCCACACAGATAAACTCATCCAACAACTTTGGTATGCTGGCTACTCAGGAAATCGATCTGGATTAAGCTGCCTCATCATCAAATCAAACGCCAGTCGTTCCGCCTATACCCAAGCCGCTGCCAATATTTATACCAGCTGTTGCCAACATAACAGAAATAAAAAATAGTTTAACCGATCTTGTCAGTAGCGATGACTATATCTACAAAGCTGGTCGGGAGGGTCAAGTCCGAATAATAGCTAATGGCGAAGCTAACTATAGAAGCATAGTCAGAATGCTAACGCTAAAGAATGTGGAGGTTCACACATTCCAGCTCAAGAAAGAGTATATAGAGCAGTCATAAGAAACGTTCATCACAACATACCATTTGATCACATCAGACACGCACTGAGTAAAATCGGCCACTCTGTTCGCCACATAACCACCGCCAAGATTCATATCACCGAGGCCCCGATTGTTATGTTCTTCATTGACTTGGAGCCAGCCACCCACAACAAATCTATATTTGATGTCAAAAGACTGTAAAATGCAATTGATAGCATTGAGCCCCGAAGTTTAACGACATCATATAATGCCACAGGTGTCAAGAGTTTGGCCACAGCCAAAGTTATTACCGCAAGTCGTACCGTTGCATCAAATGCTGCAACAATCACAAAACCTCGTGGAGATCCAGCTAGATGGGTCCACTCCGAAGACAGCCATACCGCCCCCTATAGAAGTTCCAGGATTTACAAAGCTGTTGTACAAATGCGGGAACATGGAAAATCTAGGCAAACAGTACGCAATTACATTGCTCGGCATGCTCCTTCAGGCATGACATATACAAACATTAACTCACACTAATATAGCAGGTGGGCATGCTAACAAAGCAAAGCACGCGTCTAGTGAGTCAGATCAATCAGTGATGTCGATCGACACTCCAACTGGAAGTCTAGAACTTGCAGCAGCTTATGCACCACCAAGGCACAGTATAACGACAGATATGTTTACACAAAAAGGACGCTGGTTCATAATTGGAGGGGATTTTAATACAAACAAGTAAGAAAGCTGCAGTCGAAAGTGCTCGACCGTATGATACCCGCAACCCCTTTCGAGAGAAAACAAAAAATTTAAAGGATATTTTAACAAAAAATATACCAAAGAATATTCTGAAACTTGTTTTTTGTATATATTTGAAAATAGTGGGTAAAAATCCACAACACTGACATGGTCACACTGTCAACTAAACAAACAAAGCGCGAGTAGCTGCAAGTGAATTTTGCATATAATATTGATTCTTTAATAACTTCCTTGTTTTTCATTCGATCTCTACCAAATTGACAGGAATTATTGAGAATAATTAATTAATATTATGCATACCAAAACTCAATGCTATAGGTATTTATTATTATTTATTAGCTTTTGGGGGCGGAAAGGGGCGTGGAAAAAATCTAAAACAAACTTGATCTGTGTAGGTCCTATAAGAGTACTGTCGCAAATTTGGTAGCTCTAGCTCTTATAGTCTCTGAGATCTAGGTGTTCATACAGACAGACAGACGGACATGGCTATATCGTCTCGGCTGTTGACACTGATCAAGAATATACTTTATGTGGTCGGAGATGCCTCTTTCTGCCTGTTACATATATTTTCTGTTGGCACTAAGTTATAATACCCTTCTACCCTATGGGTAGCGGGTATAAATACACATGGTGGGGATCTAGACTATGTAATTCGAAAGGTAATGCGCTTCTGTCCTGCATTTATTCAAAACACCCCACTTCACAACCGTCCGGAAATCCCTCCTACTGGCCAACGGACCCAAACAAGGAGCCTGATGTTTTAGATTTTGCAGTGACTTGCGAGGTAAACAGAAATCTAATACATATTGAGAACGATCTAGACCTGCTATTCGATCACTGCGCTCTACTGCTGAAAATTTGCGTACCCATAGTGAACCAGATTCGAAGAACAGGCTGCTAAGGAATAGCTCGAACATTGAAATTTTCAAAGTAACTTTAAAGGAGAGGCTGAATCCCAACCTTGTGCTGAACTCGGGAGAAGACATTGAAGAAGCTGTGGAAACACGCGCATCCATGGCGCGGCAAACCTCTGCACTGCTCCGCAGCACACTAGCTCAGTGCATCCACCGAGACCAAGAGGAAACAGACACCTGCACTCAGAAGAAATCACAAAACAGTTAAGAATAAAACGTCGTCTACGGAGAGTTTCTCTGCTAAGTCGATATGCACGTGAAAATGCTGATCTTAACCGTACAAGCAAAGACTTGAAAACGCTACCTGTAGTTAAAAAGTCAAGTATCTCGGCTTAACAGTTGACAGAAGACTTACCTGGGCAGAACACATCAAAACAAAAAGAAAACAGCTGAGTCTGAAACTTCTGCAAACGAATAAAATCCTATTACACCAATTTGGGTTTCCAAAAAAAAAAAACGGAACTATCGAGCAGGTCATAACTACTGAAATACAAAACGCATTCGAAAATCGAGAATATTTCACTACAATATTTTTAGATGTATGTTAGCCCAAGTATTCGATAGAGTTTGGTTAGAAAGTCTAATGCATAAGATCAGTGCAACGCGTATCCTTTTTGTCTATCTTGCGAAAAGTCGAAAGCAAATTCTGGTCAGGCGATTTGCGTCGTTTTTTCAAACCACCTATTATTCTTCTTGTTACTCTTACGCGCCCTATCCTTATAGCCTGTCTCGATGGAATTGTATCTGCCTTCCTCAATGAGTGAGAATTCGCTGATTCGATATCTTCAAATGGTTAAGCCGGTGTTTTTGCCCGGTCCAGATGGAGTTATCGGCTGTGTACTTCGAAGCGGAGCCGAGGCTTTATGCAGACCGTTCCTGAAATTATTTGATTTATCGCTTGAGTCATCGACTTTTTCCCTTTTATGGAAGGACTCTTTCATTATTCCTCTCCATAAAAAAGGAAGTAAGTCTGACGCCAAAAGCTATAGAGAGATATTGAAATTGTCTGTCATACCAAAAGCTTTTGAGAATATATTAACAAGTCATTGACATCATTTATATAGTAATATTATTTCCCCCCACCAGCATGGATTAATGAAACATACTATAGATCCACTGATATTAATTTTCTTCAGCTTTCTTTGTTCGTTAACAAGGGTTTCTTTAAAAATGAGTAAGCTGACGTCATCTAAACCGATTTTAGTAAAGCCTTTGACTTAGTTATTGTTCTCTATTGTTATATAAGCTCAAATTAATTGGAATACCCAATAATTTGATTTGCTGGATTTCAAGCTATCTAAGCCAAAAAACCCAATAGGTTACTTTTTATAATTTTCATTCTTATACATTCCGATTTACCTCTGGAGTTTCCCAAGGTAGCCATCTCGGCCCTTTACTTTTCAAATTGTTCATAAATGATCTACCTACTGTTTTGACGCAATCTCGCGTACTAATGTATGCAAATGATGTTAAAATATGCCTGCAGTACAGAGATTGGCCATGCCAT
The DNA here is from genome assembly GCA_035047365.1 of Drosophila ustulata. NCBI lineage: Eukaryota > Metazoa > Arthropoda > Insecta > Diptera > Drosophilidae > Drosophila > Drosophila ustulata. The sequence continues at coordinate 194,878 of JAWNPT010000065.1, read as the reverse complement.
ATCAAGTTGCAGAGAGATCTTGATTTTTTTTCAGCCATTGTGCAAAGTGAACTTGTTAAATTTTAATTGTTCTAAATGTGTTGTTGTTGATGAAGTCTCCACTGTCATGGAGTCGAGGTTCGTAAAGAACGGTCCGTGGGCAAGTCCCATCCAGTGAGCAGTTACTGAAAAGCTTAACAATTAGACGGTCACGTTTCGCGTTTCGTAAAAGTTTCAAAGTGAATTAAAAGCCGATTTAAACTCAAACTCACCAAACCAAACCGACTTCTTATTTTTCCACGGATCTTGCTCCACTACAACAACTAAAATAAATTTCATCATATATTTTCTAGCGCTAACACTGCTTCCCATCTTAAAACTTTTCTACAAAGCTAATTAATAATTTTTACTGATTTTAGCTTATTATTTTATTACTAACAAATTTCTTTCTTTTTATGTCTCGGTCGGTTGGGCGGGAGGCGGTTTTTTTGGGAACCGCGCGTCAAATCAAAAATGCTTATGTACAAAGTGGCTCGAAAGTACATCAAAATAGTTGTGCACGTAAGGAAAAGGGGAAAAAGTGCTTCAGGTGTATCAAATATGGACGCATAGTAAGAGATTCTGCATTAGCAGATAAATCGAATGAAGAAAATAAACCAAATACACATGCGCTAAAACTAAATAATGGCAGAACTACTTTATTCGACACGGAAATCAAGTTAAATATTTTGCGTGAAGTGTAGAAGGATATTAAAACTTAGTGTCAACATAAAATGCATGTAACAGGCAAAAAGAGGCATCTCCGACACATGGCCGTCGAGAGGATTTCAGGGCCCGGTGGTAGTCACCTACTGGCTAACCCCCACCCTCCCAAAAAATACCCTCTACTTCTATTCTGTTTGATAAATGTGGTAAACTCGTGCCACACAATAAACTATTTGTCTTGTAATAGAATATGTTAATATAGTTATCGACTTGATAATATCAAGAAATAAAAAGTCAAACACTTATTGAATAAAAAAGGTAAATTTTTTTATTAAATTCAACGACAACTTAAAAATTATTATTCAGAAATGGGCTATTCTGGGTTTGACTGATGCAAATGAGTTGATGAGCTCGTCAAAGTCCAATTCTCTGGCCAGTTGTGCTTCCAAACACAAGGTAGCTAGACTTGACACTCTAGTTTGGATTGAACAAGACCGAAGCTTCGACAAGTTCGATAGAGCGATACCTGCTGTAGCCTTGATTTGGCGGTTCCAACAACGGTGTCGTAAGCCGGGCAATAGTCTGCCGTTCGAGCTTAGCAGTGACGAAGTGGCTGAGCCTCAAACACTCCTCGCCCTTCTGACCCAACAGCAAGAATATGCGAAAGAGTATGACTACCTGCTGGAGAAGAAACCGTTTAAGCAGCATACTCAACCTGAACCCATTTCTTGACCGGAAGGGCGTTATACGCTCTTGTGGCTTGGTGAACGCATCCGAATCCTTGACGTATGCTGAACGACCTCACTGCGAACATTTTTTGTCCTTTCCATATGTATTCCGACAACAACAAAATGATAACCTTCAAATCAACTGAATGGCGAATTGGCCGTGTTATACGAATGTATCCAGGTGACGACGATCGAGTCTAAGTGGTCGACTTTCAGAGCTAACACGATATCATCAAGCGCCCTGTAGCAAAACGACTACTACTTAAAATTGGTCTCTCCAATTCCGACTGTGCCTACTCGTCGTGTACGTAGTTGTCCAGTCCTCCGATGTGTGTTCAAAGTCAGTAGAAATAACTAAAGCCTAAGAAGATAGTGGATAAACATTTTAAACAAAAAAGGAAGCCCCAACCGCTATTTAAGAAAGAGCTCGAACAGTTTTTTAAAGAAAAAAGATGTGCACCCTATATACAAACTTCAGTTTCGTAGAATCTCTGTAGAAGAACCTCAAAACGAAACTGACTTGCACAATGTATGAATTGTCAAGAATATGGCCATAAACGGTCATTCTGCTGCAATGCTGTGTGTAGCTTGTGGAGAGTTTCATGACTCCGCACACTGCCCATCGAGCAAAGACGATTCTAAAAGGTGCAGCAACTACGGTGGTAATCACACCGCTAATTACAGTATTTGCCCAATATATAAGGAGTTGAAAAATCAAATCCATTAGCCAATGCCGTATTTTTCGAACGCAGCTTAAAATCTGTTAATAACACCTCACCTAGAGCTTAACACGACAAAACATTATAACTATATGGAGCAGCCTCAAAACAACTTTGAAGCTATATTCTCTAACCTACAGCACACTTTTATGGTGTTTGAGTCTTTCATGCCGATAACTATGCAAGATCAAAACCTATTGACACAAATGTTGGTCCAAATAATCAATAACAACGTATATCCACGTGGAATGCTTATGGCGTCTCACAGCATTAACTTGAGTTATCTCAATTCTTGCTCGACAAACATATCGACGTAATGCTGCTCTCAGAAACACATCTTACAAATAAATATAACTTCAACTTAACAGCACACTGTGGGACTGAAACATTGATTAGAAACCGTATTAAGCACCTCCGCTACAAGGATTTGGAAACTATTTATATTCAAGCCACAACAATAACAATAAAACTGTACTCTGGATGCAGTGTATTGCCTCCTCGTTTCACTGTAAATGAAGACAAGTTTATGCAGTTTTTTAACTCAATAGGCGAGCACTTCATAGCAGCAGGAGACTACAATACCAAGCACATACACTGGGGATCTGGCCTTGTGATCCCAAATGGAAAAAAGCCTTATAATGCAATTATAAAGGCCAGCAACAAAACTTGAACACGTTTCCCCGGGCAGACCAACATATTGACCAACAAAAAAAACTTCTCGATTTAATTGACTTCCCAATTGCTAAAAACATTCCTAGGAGCCTGACTAGAACCGAAAGTCATTCAGATCATTCATCTGACCTCTCGTCAGCGCTCATCCAACCCAATACTCACCGACGGAAACTGTGGCGCGTTGTTGTCCGACAAAGATCATATTGTTGTTCTAAGAGACTTTAACATTCCTGGAACAGCTTGGTATCCTTGTGAAATCTTTTATTTTCTTATTCCTTCAAACTGACGACTTTATTGATGGTTTACATGAATTATCTTTGGGCCAAATTAACAATATACAAAATTCTCTTTGCCGGCAATTAGATCTGTGCTTTGTCTCTGAACCTACCAGCGTAGTTCTATCTAGATCTTAACCCCTTACATCTCCTGAAGACCCTTATCATCCAACTCTGGATTTAAGGATCGAACTTAGCAGATCTGTACTCACTAACTCTGATATACCTGCCAATCGTTCGTCAAAACGCAAGCTTTCTCAAATTAATCCCACTTTTTAATAGAATTGATTGGTCATATTTGTATTCTTGCACTGACATAAGTGCCGCCGTCAATTTGTTCTATAATAATTTATATCTTTGCTTTGATGGCAGTACTCCCTCTTTTTTTCCGCAAAGGTCTAACAAACCTCCTTGGTTTTATAAACAACTTACTAATCTAAAGAAAAGACTTCAGTCTAGACTTTACAAAAGTTTAAAATTTCAGGCTCTACCTTAGCTTTTTCGCAATATATACTTGCTCGGTCTAATTTTATCGAGCTTAACGCTGTGTGTTATACAAATCAGTTAGCTCGGTGTCGAGTTATCTTCTTTGAAAACCCAAGAAAGTTTTTTAATTTTCTAACTACTAAGCGTAAGTCTTCCTCTTATTCTCGAAAGCAAATTCTATTTGCTTCTTTATTCCAAAATACTTACCTTTCTTCTTTCTACTCTAACGCGCCCTATCCTTATCCCTTAATGAGTGAGGAGTCTCTCATTCGATATCTTCAAATGGTGTTTTCGCCCGGCACAGATGGAGTTTCCGCCTGTGTACTTCGGTACGCAGCCGAGGCTTTGTACAGACTGTTGCTGAAATTATTTGATTTATCGCTTGAGTCATCGACTTTTCCCTCTTTATGGAAGGAGTCTTTCATTATTCCTCTCCATAAGAAGGCAAGTAAGTCTGACGCCAAAAACTATAGAGGGATTTGTAAATTGTCTGCTAAACCAAAAGTTTTTGAGTAGATATTAACAAGTTATTTACAACATTTGTGTAGTTTTAATATTTCCCCCTACCAGCACGGATTTGTGAAACATAGATCTACTGTCGCTAATCTTCTTGAACTTTCTTCGTTCGTTAACCAGGGTTTCCTTAAAAACGATTAAGCTGACGTCATACATACCGATTTTAGTAAAGCCTTTGACTCAGCAAATCATTCTCTTTTGTTATATAAGCTTGACTTAATTGGATTTCCCAATAATTTGATTTGCTGGATTTCAAGCTATCTAAGCCAAAGAACTCAAAAGGTTTCATTTAATAATTTTCTTTCTAATACATTCCGATTTACCTCTGGAGTTCCGCAGGGTAGCCATCTCTGTCAATTACTTCTTCATAAATGATCTACCTACTGTTTTGACGCAATCTCGCATGCTAATGTATGCAGATGATGTTAAAATATGCCTGCAGAACAGGGATTGGCCATGCCATATCAAGTTGCAGAGAGATCTTGAATCTTTTCAGTCATGGTTCAAAGTGAACTTGTTAAATTTTAACTGTTCTACATGTGTTGTGATGTTCTTTTATAGAGTTAATCCACATTTGGCCTCTTACTTACTGAGCGGTAATGATCTAAAATGAATTACTGCTGTTGATGATCTGGGTATTCTCTTAGGTCATCAACTTAAATTTTCAGACCACTTTTCTAGAACGGTCAATAAAGCTATGTCTTTTCTCGGTTTCATTTTCACGAAAAACCCTTTATTTTTTCCTGGTTCGTCCGACTTTGGAGTATGGTTCATGCGTATGGTATCCACAGTATTCTGTGCACCAGGATCGCATTGAATATGTTCAAAAACAATTTCTCTTCTTTGCTTTGCGTGCCTTGAACTGGAATGCTGAAGTGAGATTGCCGTCGTATAAACCTACCTTCTTTAGCTAACCGTAGACTAATGCATGGCATTTTATTTATTTTTAATCTTATTAATTATTATTGATTCTTCAGAATTAATATCGCGACTATCCTTTTCCGTTCCATCTAGACTAACCCGTAGTGACATTCCGCTTGCTCTCCCCCTATGTAGACCAAATTTTACATTGTATGACCCTTTTAGAGTTTTATGTTATAACTGTAATGGATTTTATCATGTATTTTCTAGCGCTAACACTGCTTTTAATCTTAAAACTTTACTACTAACCTACTTAACTAATAATTAGACTGAATTTAGCTTATAGTAATAAATTAAAATTTTTTTATTCTTGGGTCAGTAGTATGTTTACCCGGTTCCGGGCACAAGTGACATTAATGGGGTAATTAGGATAATAATTTATAGGTTTAGCTGTCAAAAAATATGTCAAGTGGTAATTAAGAGTTTTGATGAGGGTCAAAAAAGTAGTGTGGGTGTTTAGGGATCGTGGTGATCAAAGGGTTTGGTAAAAAAAAAAACAAATAAATTAGACTATTGGGGGGTGAGTGTGGTGTGATAGGTTGTGGGGATTTGAGTGTTGGATCTTGTTTGATTTTAGGGTAAGTCAAGTGGATGAGGACATATGACACCGAAAACTGGTGCGGCGATCGGCGATCGGCGACCTTCGACAGCTGCAACAGCCGGAATCGATTGAATGTGTTGACAGATTTGGGTTGCGCGAGCGCTGCTGGCAACAGGGTTGGTGATTTTCGCCACCAGCATACATTCGAACGCAACAGGCAGGGGGCGGGCCGTTGACACGTGCAGTGGTTCGAACGCAACAGGCATCAAACCGAAAAACGGGGGGCGGGCCTTTGACACGTGCAGTCGTTCGAACGCAACATGCAGCTCATCGAAAAATTGGGGACGGTGACCTCGAATAAGTTGACACCACCTGCGATCGTGTGAACAATTTTCGTTTACATATCCCAATCCCAATCCCCAGTAAAATAACGGTTTTTCTTTAAAATATTTATTATCATTTTTATTTTCTCAAGTAGTGTATATAGTACAATTTTTGTGTGTATATTTAGAGTAATTTTATTTTCAAGTACAATGTTAAACAGAGATTTGCATGAATGTACAGAAAATAAATGACAAGCAGATGTGTCGACTCCAGTATACACATCGTCTTTAGTCCAACAACAAGATGTGAAATATTTCTACTTGTCTTGATTTCCGAAATTTTAATGAGAAAATGATTTACCAAGAAGTTAGACGACACGTTGAACTAATCCAGTTAATGGAGTGTATTCAACTATACGATCATGAATGAGAAGGCAAATACTTTGGTATTCATCTCACTTGCTGCAGTTAGTTCGGTAGAAATTTTTACGTCAATTGGCCCTGATTTGACTGATTCATTCTGAGAGATCTACAACAACAATAGGAGCCTTAGACAAGAATTCCGCTGGTGATAGAAGTGCACGAGCCTCTCGATTGTAATAGCTCTCTTGAAATCTCACATACATATCATACAACACAGCAAACCGATTTTCACTGTATTTAATATTCAAATCCTCATAGGGATAGACTTCAGAATTTAAATATACTTTTGCATATCTTAAATTGTTTGTAATTAGATTTCCATTCAATGTAAATGCAATGATGGCATACCGCGGACGTTCTCTATTTGCAGCCAATTTAACATTCCATACATGATGTGTCCCCTGCACAAGTGTAGGATTTATGTAACAATCCCAACTGCGGAATGCTAGTGGTAAGCTAGCACCACTTTTTACTACATTCAACATTTTAATTTTGGCACTATCGCTTGGGACAATGTGGGGTACTTTCCAACTAATACTATGTATGTTAATTTTATGTGTATGATCGCCAACTGTTTTAACATACATATCATCTGTATTTTTAGCTAGTAAGATAATAAGTTCATGTTTACAATTTAATATGACTTTTTTATAGTCTTCTCCAAATCCCATCAACATTTTTAGTGGTACAGAATAGCTGAAATGCCCCCCAGAAGAGATGTTATCACCACCGTTCCACCCAGCATTCAAGTTCATACAAGCCCACTGGTATTTCTATGACTTTATCCCCAATGTGAAATAAATTGTTTCCTTTATCAACGTTTGGTATAGAATTGTATGTATAAAAGTCAATGAGAGCACATTCATAATTGCGTGTTAGTTGAATATGTGGGAAAAAGTTCTCGGTTATAACTGATGTGTTCCCGTTCAATGTAAATGTTAAAGATGTAGTCATTTTGAAGCCTGACTGTAGACTGTCTTCTCACCGTCACCTCATTATACTTATATCCATTTTAATTAAACAATAATGAATTGATCAAATCCTTTTCTATATCGGCCAGTTTTCATATCGTCATCCTTAGAGATTACTAGAAATCCAAATTTATCCACCCAACAATTTCGTGATATTTCCATAAATGTTTCATAGTCCATATCGCTATTTACATGATCTCGATATATGTGTCGCATGTTTAAATCGTCTTGTTTAAACATTATAATAAAATTAGCATTATCACGTATTAAATGTTTCGGTATAAGTGTATACGTTTGGCAAAGATAAAAAGAATCAATATTCTTATGACGACCCATACAAAAATAGTTTCGGATATTATCCTGTTTTTCACATGCCACATCATCAAATATCATAATGGAATTATTTTTAGCTTCCTGTGGTGTTAAAACTGTGTCATTTGCGGAGAATGTGTAGTATCCCATTCCTTGTATTGGTTTGATAAGTTTTTCGAAATACTCATATTTCGGTTGATATAAACTCTTTGAAAATACATAAATATTTTCAAATTTTACTCCATTTGGACTCTCTATGAGGCTAAGCATCACATTGGTTTTTCCACAATTTGAGGGACCAACAATTAAAGCTTTAATTGTGTTGGGTAGCAAGGTACTGTGACGAGTCTGTTGATTCTCCCCATGCCCACCGCCCTCAATGTTTCTCAATAAGATGCTTTTTTTTTGTGGTAATAAACGCATGTTAATGAGAGAAGTACTTCATTCAATGAGGAACGTTGGTGGATTGAGGTCGTTATAAAATGATGAAACATTTTTATAATATAAACACTCGTAAATCAAATGTCAAACAGGGTGGTGGTCTTGTAAACAATATAATAAACGCTCTACCATTTTAAGTGCATTTACCTGGGTACAATTACTGTGGACCAGGTACAAAGCTAGAGAAATGTTTAGCACGCGGTGATCGTGGAATCAATGCTTTGGATAAAGTTTGTAGGGAACACGACATAGCATATTCAAAAAGTAAGGACTTGAGTGAGCGTCATAAAGTTGACTCGGTTTTAATTGATAGGGCCTGGGATCGTGTAAAAGCATCGAATAGCAGTTTTGGTGAGAGAGCAGCAGCGTACTTTGTAACGAACATGATGAAGGTAAAGAAAAAATTTGGTATGGGGTCAACACAGAAAAAGACAAAGAAAGTAGTAAAAACGTCTCTTGCTTCAATAATCAAAAAGGCTACCAAGGAATTGAAAAACAAGTAAGAAAGCTACAGTCGAGAGTGCTCGACCGTATGATACCCGCAACCCATTTCGAGAGAACAAAAAAAATTTTAATGATATTTTAACAACAAATATACCAAAAATATACTGAAACTTGTGTTTTGTATATATTTGAAAATAGCGGGAAGAAATCCACAACACCGACATGGTCACACTGTCAACTAAACAAACAAAGCGCGAGCAGCTGCAAGTGAATTTTGCATATAAAATTGATTCATTAATAACTTCCTTGTTTTTAACTCGATCTCAACCAAATTCACAGGAATCATTGAGAATATAATTATTATTATGCATACCAAAATGCAATGCTCTAGGTTCGTTATTACGGCTTTTACAGTTTTCGGGGGCGGAAAGGGGCGTGGCAAAAATCTAAAATAAACTTGATCTGCGTAAGACCTACACGAATACTGTCACCAAATTTGATATCTCTAGGTCAATCACACACTTAAAACGTCCATATGCATTGGGAACAACAATTTTGATAAATAATTTCGCGAATAACTTTTGTTCTACTTATCCGATTTTTACCAAAATTACAGGGTATATTAAGAGTGTCAAGCGCAGATGGCTTACCAAATTACACATCATTACACAAAGAACTTGGAGTTATACGCGATTTACATAAAAAAAAACTTAACTTTTTCTAGATAAATGCTTATTGTGGGCGAAGGGGGCGTGGCATCCAACTTTTGAAATAAACTTGATCTGCGTAGGGTATGAAGGAACATTTTTGCCAAATTTGGTGTCTCTATGTCTTATAGTCTCTGAGATCCAGGTGTTCATACAGACGGACAGACGGACATGGCTATATCGTCTCGGCTGTTGATGCTGATCAAGAATATATATACTTTATGGGGTCGGAGATGTCTCCTTCTGCCTGTTACATACATTTTCTGTTGGCACTAAGTCATAATACCCTTCTACCCTATGGGTAGCGGGTATAAAAATGGAAACTGAAGACTCCATGGGACATATTCCTTTGAAAGATCCCCATGTTCCCCACACCACAATCGGTGGTGTATGTCGTTACTGGGTATAAAATCAACCAGCTCCTCGAAGGAAAATATCATTCAGTGAGCAGCAACAGTCTCGGCAGCATCAGCAATCAGCGTCCACGACCTCAGCAACCAGCAACCAACACCCACAGCATCATCAAAAATGTCTAACAACGAGAACACCGCATCTAACACGATTGATCTCACGGAAATGGAAATATCCCAGCAACCATTTAGTGAACACAACCGAGAGGACTTTGATGACCTTTTGAAGATCTATGATAATCTCTTGAAGATCAATGAAGATCTTTTAAAGGCCAATGAGGACCGAGTGAAGAGCGCCTTCAACTCGCTTAAATTGAAAAGTAAACTTCACATCAAGAAGCTGCTCATTACCACACCATACAATATAATGAAAGCGAAAAAGATAAAAGGAAAGTTTGGCACCAACGTGATGGTTGAGCTGGAGAACCATTTCGTTTTCCTCCCTCCTCGATTCAATGCGATTGAAGAGAGCATTCTGGAGATGGTCAAGGAAAATAAATATATACTTACCAGACGAGAAGATGACAACATAGACTTTGATCTTAAAACAAATTTATAATTTTTATACCCGCTACCCATAGGGTAGAAGGGTATTATGACTTAGTGCCAACAGAAAATGTATGTAACAGGCAGAAGGAGACATCTCCGACCCCATAAAGTATATATATTCTTGATCAGCATCAACAGCCGAGACGATATAGCCATGTCCGTCTGTCCGTCTGTATGAACACCTGGATCTCAGAGACTATAAGACATAGAGACACCAAATTTGGCAAAAATGTTCCTTCATACCCTACGCAGATCAAGTTTATTTCAAAAGTTGGATGCCACGCCCCCTTCGCCCACAATAAGCATTTATCTAGAAAAAGTCAAGTTTTTTTTATGTAAATCGCGTATAACTCCAAAAGTTCTTTGTGTAATGATGTGTAATTTGGATGAAAGCTACAGTCGAGAGTGCTCGACCGTATGATACCCGCAACCCATTTCGAGAGAACAAAAAAATTTTTTAATGATATTTTAACAACAAATATACCAAAAATATACTGAAACTTGTGTTTTGTATATATTTGAAAATAGCGGGAAGAAATCCACAACACCGACATGGTCACACTGTCAACTAAACAAACAAAGCGCGAGCAGCTGCAAGTGAATTTTGCATATAAAATTGATTCATTAATAACTTCCTTGTTTTTAACTCGATCTCAACCAAATTCACAGGAATCATTGAGAATATAATTATTATTATGCATACCAAAATTCAATGCTCTAGGTTCATTATTACGGCTTTTACAGTTTTCGGGGGCGGAAAGGGGCGTGGCAAAAATCTAAAATAAACTTGATCTGCGTAAGACCTACACGAATACTGTCACCAAATTTGATATCTCTAGGTCAATCACACACTTAAAACGTCCATATGCATTGGGAACAACAATTTTGATAAATAATTTCGCGAATAACTTTTGTTCTACTTATCCGATTTTTACCAAAATTACAGGGTATATTAAGAGTGTCAAGCGCAGATGGCTTACCAAATTACACATCATTACACAAAGAACTTTTGGAGTTATACGCGATTTACATAAAAAAAAACTTAACTTTTTCTAGATAAATGCTTATTGTGGGCGAAGGGGGCGTGGCATCCAACTTTTGAAATAAACTTGATCTGCGTAGGGTATGAAGGAACATTTTTGCCAAATTTGGTGTCTCTATGTCTTATAGTCTCTGAGATCCAGGTGTTCATACAGACAGACAGACGGACAGACGGACAGACGGACATGGCTATATCGTCTCGGCTGTTGATGCTGATCAAGAATATATATACTTTATGGGGTCGGAGATGTCTCCTTCTGCCTGTTACATACATTTTCTGTTGGCACTAAGTCATAATACCCTTCTACCCTATGGGTAGCGGGTATAAAAATATAATTTGGTTATCGGCTCAAGTAAATTTCTCTTATTCTGATTACAAACCATCTAAGTATGAGCAGACGAGGTATTGTAAACGAATTACATGCTTCCTCGCGGAAACATTTTCTACGGCGTAGAGTCATCACAAAGGAAATAAATGATTTATGGCAAGTCGATTTGGTTGAAATGGGCAAGTACGCAAAATCAAATAATGAACATCGATACTTGCTAACAGTAATAGACACATTCTCAAAATTGGCCTGGGGTGAAGCAATAAGAATTTACAAGCAGACGATCGTAAAGAGTTCTTTAACACTTAATTTACAGCTCTGATCAAACAATATGAAATCAATCACTATTCAACATGTAGTAGTCTAAAGGCCTCAATTGTTGAGAGATTCAACAGGTCATTAAAAGAACTCATGTGGCGAGAATTCAGTTTCAATGGAACATACAAATGGATTGATGTGTATAGAGAAATAATTGACATATACAACAATAGAGTACACAGGACCATAAAAATTGCACCTATCAATGTAAACAGTGAGAATGAAAAATTCATCTTGAAAACTGCATACAATAATATTAAAATATTTGCTGGTAGTAAACTAAAGATGGGGGACCATGTACGCATCAGCAAATATAAAAATGTATTTGAGAAGGGATATACCCTGAATTGGACAACTGAAATATTCAGAATAACTAAAGTACAAAATACTTAACCAAACAACATACTGACTGCATGACTGGAATGGGAATCCAATCAAAGGTGGTTTCTATAAAAAAGAACTGAAAAAAAACAAATTTTCCCAATACTTACCTCGTTGAAAAAGTGCTGAAAAGGAAAGGGAATAGAGCTATGGTCTGCGGGCTGGGTTTCCCCAAAACCGAAGGCAGCTGGATTCATAAACCTGCAATTTTGTAATGTTTAAGTAAAACATTTTTTCTTTTCTTTTTCAATCTATATCATTTATTTATTTAACAACATTTTTAAGATTAAATTACTATTATCTAAATGTCTTATAAGTATACATTTGTTTTGTTTAAATAAACTATCACATTATAAATTTAAAACTATCGTTTTATTTTTTTAATGCCATCTAATAACATAAAATGCATTATCATTTGAGCCTCTTGGATGTCTACCGCACTTTCATTTATTTTTACTTTTCTTTTTAAAGCATTTACCTTCCTCACTTTACTTTGAACGCTTTGTGAGTTCTCCTCCAACGCACATATTTGACTGCGCCAAACACTGGACTGTGCTTCTAGAGTAGATATACAACCCTCAATTTCATTGGGAATTGTAGAGTAATGCCCTATTGCTAGAGTTCAAACCCCATCTTCACAAATTATTCTCTTATCATCGTTGTTGTTCAAAATAGTTTTTGTTATTTTTATACCCGCTACCCATAGGGTAGAAGGGTATTATGACTTAGTGCCAACAGAAAATGTATGTAACAGGCAGAAGGAGACATCTCCGACCCCATAAAGTATATATATTCTTGATCAGCATCAACAGCCGAGACGATATAGCCATGTCCGTCTGTCCGTCTGTCTGTCTGTATGAACACCTGGATCTCTGAGACTATAAGACATAGAGACACCAAATTTGGCAAAAATGTTCCTTCATACCCTACGCAGATCAAGTTTATTTCAAAAGTTGGATGCCACGCCCCCTTCGCCCACAATAAGCATTTATCTAGAAAAAGTCAAGTTTTTTTTTATGTAAATCGCGTATAACTCCAAAAGTTTTTTGTGTAATGATGTGTAATTTGGTAAGCCATCTGCGCTTGACACTCTTAATATACCCTGTAATTTTGGTAAAAATCGGATAAGTAGAACAAAAGTTATTCGCGAAATTATTTATCAAAATTGTTGTTCCCAATGCATATGGACGTTTTAAGTGTGTGATTGACCTAGAGATATCAAATTTGGTGACAGTATTCGTGTAGGTCTTACGCAGATCAAGTTTATTTTAGATTTTTGCCACGCCCCTTTCCGCCCCCGAAAACTGTAAAAGCCGTAATAATGAACCTAAAGCATTGAATTTTGGTATGCATAATAATAATTATATTCTCAATGATTCCTGTGAATTTGGTTGAGATCGAGTTAAAAACAAGGAAGTTATTAATGAATCAATTTTATATGCAAAATTCACTTGCAGCTGCTCGCGCTTTGTTTGTTTAGTTGACAGTGTGACCATGTCGGTGTTGTGGATTTCTTCCCGCTATTTTCAAATATATACAAAACACAAGTTTCAGTATATTTTTGGTATATTTGTTGTTAAAATATCATTAAAATTTTTTTTGTTCTCTCGAAATGGGTTGCGGGTATCATACGGTCGAGCACTCTCGACTGTAGCTTTCTTACTTGTTAGTGTAATAATTTCATGCCCTCTAGATCTAAACATGTACATGCTATCACGTTCTTGCTGTCCTGTGTACAAACAATTTTTATACCCCTCAAATGCGACCTTCTCCAGACAACTGCGCTTTACTCCTTTATTCTTTTTTACGCATATTTCCCTAGCAGTACCAGAATTTTCACACCAATATGCATACATTTTTGAACGTAACCCAACAAACTCACTCTTTGGTTTACCATGCATCTCATCTTTAAAGAAACCTAAACGCTTCTTGTTGCACTGTTTAAAATTGTATAATGTAGTCAATTCATTTGAATACTCAGATGTATCAAATTTCAATTCGACATCATCACGAATTTCTTCATAGAAGTCGTTCGTTTTTATAGAGTATATAAACGAATCGGTGTCCATATAATTTAATTTAAGTGCTTTGTTAAATTTAGGTTTCATATAATCAAATTGAAAATCATACATTTTGAATTTAGATAATTCCAACACTGCAAAGCCTAAATATATTGGCTTATCACAAATTTTGTGTAATCTTTTCATCTGAATTGCAAACATAGTTTCATTAAACTTTGTTGCACTATGAAAATTTGACCTGGATATCAAGTCTCTGGCACACAATCTAGGGCGCCCACCTTGTGGACCTACGTCTGGAGAATTCCATTCTGTAACAATCCGAATGTCTACCCTCTTTTCGCTGTTTTCCATTGTTTTACCATAGACAGCATTATTTAATAATTTGAAAAAATCTTTTTCAAAATTATTTGTTGCCCTAGTCCTATGCTCAATGTTTATGTCAATATACTTTTTAAGCCAGGCCTTCTGCTTAAACTCTAAGACGGTGTGAATCTTTTTTATCCTCAACCCATGCTTAATACACTGCTGTAGAGTTTTGTAGTGTATTACATATTTCTCCTTATCGCGGAGATCAGCTATTAGCTTGGGAATTTTTGATGATATTGATGGTAATTTATTGGACGGGCAAAAGGGCAAATCATTGTGCATATCGTGGAGTGAGTATGGATATTCCAAGTCAACCTCAAGAATATATCCATACTCACTGTTATCAGATATATTATCAATGTCAAATGATTGCACTTCTGCCCGCTCTAACCATTTGAATTCACCGTAAGGCAGAGGTTCAGACATGGCCCAACCATAAAGGTTATTTGCATCCACATACATTAAATATTCCGATTCTCTTGTAGAATCAAAATCTTTAAGGTATTTGTGTTTTGCTTTGGTGTGTCTATGACTACATTGATCTAATCCACCTCGAATTCCATACTGAATATGTCTTATCATATCAATATCTGTGAGTAATTCAAGGCGGATCTCTGTTGTTTTCAACATCGCATCCCATGACAACCCTGGAGTTGTGTAATAGTGAGCAGGATCGAGTTGATGAATGCTTCAACAAATTTCCCTAAAGTTTTCGAAAACGTCTGTTAACAATAAAACATCAGTTTTCAAATATAACTCCAAGTAGACTTTAAGAGTTTGACACTTGCTCCGGAATCAAAATAAAATTCACATGTTTAAAGCGTAGCGAGAGACGTATTAATAAGTGTACAACGCGAAAAGCGTTAGTGCGATGAAGTCGCACAAAATATCTAATTATTTAATTATTTACCAATTGATTAATTAATATTTACTTATATCCAATAAAACTAAACCGCGGCTAAAAAGATGAGCCAAAGCGACATTCGTAAGCAAATGCAGCCTGAGCAAGACGAGCGCCGGCTCTCTCTGCAACGAAACAACGCGTACTTCTCTTTTGTAGCCGAACCAACCCAAAATTCTGCTGACGCAAAAACTCAGCGGTCAATTACCCCCAACCCGACGAAAGAACTCTTGCATTTAGCAAGTGAGCGACCTCGTTCTTGCTCTCCGGCATTACCATCTCAGATTGCAGAGCGTACTGCTAAACTACAACAACAGTCTCTCTGACTACTGCAACTGCAACAACAACATCAACTGTAACGGTGTCGGCTGCCCGCTCGATCCCATCGTCATCAACAAATGCTCGTTTTGTGTCACCGATGACAACAACAAAAGCGCATTACGAATCACCGATCAAAACAAACCAAACTAAAACAAATACTACGACTGCTGCGTTGCCAATAAAACCAAAAGCAAAAAACTTAACTGACTCGCTTGTGGAGACTGGAATGGATCGTTACATACAAATTGAACGGAAGTTAAGCCCTTTAAATTCGAATGCAAAAATTATCCGTAGCAGTTCCAGCGCATCTTCAAGCGAGAAGCTCAACAACACCAATAGGTTTGAAATTTTAGCAGACCTTTCGGGCGAACCCGAGGAAGATGTCAAAAAAGAAGCCAAAGCCACCACCAATATACATACGGGAGAAAAGCTCCAATGCCCTTGTTAACAAAATTGTAGAGCTTATTGGAGAGGACAACTTTCATATAATCCCCCTTGTACGGGGTAAAATCCATGAAACAAAAGTTCAAATAAAGTCGGAAGATAACTATAGAGTTTTATCGAAGCATTTAACCGACAATAAAATGAACTACTACACGTACCAACTGAAAAGCAGCAAGGGCCTGCAAGTAGTACTAAAGGGCATAGAGTCTGATGTAGCACCAGCAGAAATAAGCAAGGCGTTAGAAGACAAGGGATTTAACGCAAAATCGGTCTTTAACATTTTAAACAAGGAAAGGAAGCCCCAGCCGCTTTTCAAGGTAGAACTTGAACCAGACAACACTTCTCTTAAGAAAAACGAAGTGCACTCTATATATAAACTTCAGTTTCTACTACATCGTAGAATCACTGTAGAAGAACCACACAAACGCAAAGGACCAGTACAATGTATGAATTGTCAAGAATTGCCATACACGGTCATACTGCACACTGCGCCCAGTGTGTGTAGTTTGTGGAGAGCTTCACGACTCCTCACACTGTCCGTCGAACAAAGGCGATTCTACCACCAAAAGGTGTGGTAACTGCGGAGGTAACCACACCGCTAACTACCGAGGTTGTCCAGTTTATAAGATTTAAAAAGTAGAATCCATCAACGAGTGACTACTCCCCGCTCTGCAAATGCACGGGTTACACAATCTAAATCAAACCCAGACGTATTCTTTTCGAACGCAGCTAGATCGTCATTTGACTTTGACTCCGAGTCCTCCATAAAGAAAAATGTGACATTTGCCAGTGCTTTAAAATCAGGATTGGAGCTTCCTTCCTCAAGTACATCGCACTTTAAACTACCTCAACCAGAGCCAAACACAACTAAACATTATCAGCCTATGGAGCAGCCTCAAAACAACTTTGATGCCATGTTCTCTAACCTACACCAAAGCTTAATGGAGTTCATGTCTTTCATGCAGACTACTATGCAAGATCTAATGCGTAATCAAAACATATTGATTCAAATGTTGGTATCACAACAATCCAAATAATCAATGACTTCCCTACGTATATCCATGTGGAATGCTAATGGCGTCTCACAGCATAAACTTGAGTTATCTCAATTGTTGCTTGACAAACATATCGACGTTATGTTACTCTCAGAAACACATCTTACAAATAAATATAACTTTAATTTAAGAGGCTACTCTTTCTATGCAACTAACCATCCCGATGGTAAAGCACACGGTGGGACTGGTATCTTGATTAGAAACCGAATTAAGCACCACCGCTACAAGGATCTAGAAACTACTTATATTCAAGCAACATCAATAAGAATAAAACTGGATAGTGGTAACCAACTTACTCTAGCAGCAGTATACTGCCCTCCTCGTTTCACTGTAACTGAAGCTGAGTTTATGCAGTTCTTTAACTCATTAGGCGAGCACTTCATAGCAGCAGGAGACTATAATGCCAAGCACACACACTGGGGATCTCGTTTCGTAAATCCTAAAGGTAAGCAGCTCTAGAATGCAATTATAAAAGCCAGCAACAAGCTTGACCACGTTTCCCCTGGCAGACCAACATATTGGCCAACAGATCCAAAAAAACTGCCCGATTTAATTGACTTCGAAATCACTAAAAACATTCCAAGAAACCTGATTAGCGCCGAAACTCTTTCGGATCTTTCATCTGATCACTCGCCTGTTCTTATGAATCTACTCCGTCATCCAATAAAGGTAGATCAACCGACTGGATTGACTTCACACAAAACCAATTGGATCTCTTATAGGAAATATCTAATCTCGCATATTGATATAAATCCTGTACTTAACCTTGAAGCCGACATCGACAACTTTGCCAACACACTGGAGTCCGACTTTGTCACTGCTGCTCGCATTTCCACTCCTCAAACTGCACAAATACCTTACATGCAAAAGAAGACAAATCATCAAATCGAGCAGCTCGTAATCGAAAAGCGACGCCTACGACGAGAATAGCAGTCTCATAGGTCGCCATATGCACGACAAACTTTAAGCTCTTCAATGCCATTACAAGGCTTGGCCACTTTCCAGAGAGATGGAAAAGATCAATGATAATAATGATTCCGAAACCTGGCAAAGATCACACAATTCCCTCTTCGTACAGACCAATAAGCTTATTATCATGCTTATCCAAACTCTTTGAAAAGTGTGTGCTGACTCGGATAAACTCATTTCTAAGAATCCATAATAAAATCCCATCACACCAATTTGGATTTCGTGAAAAACACGGAACTATCGAGCAGGTCAACCGGATAGAGCTGGAGTCCCCCAAGGCAGCGTACTGGGGCCAACACTATACCTTCTATACACAGCAGACATCCCAACAAACAGACGACTAATAATATCTACCTTTGCTGACGATACAGCTATTCTCAGCCGTTCCAAGTGTCCTATTCAAGCATCAGCGCAACTGGCTCTTCATCTAGTCGATGTGGAAAAGTGGCTATCTGACTGGCGAATAAAAATAAACGAAGAAAAATGCAAGCATGTTACGTTTACCCTAAACAGACAAAATTGCCCACCGCTCAGACTAAACAATTCCACACTTCCGCAAGCGAACGACGTTACGTATTTAGGAGTACACCTCGACAGACGACTCACCTGGCGAAGGCACATCGAAGCCAAGAGAACACAACTAAAACTAAAAGCTAATAGTCTTCATTGGCTTATCAACGCTCGGTCCTCTCTTAGTTTAGAATACAAGGTCCTGCTCTACACTTCCGTACTTAAACCAATCTGGACCTATGGCTCCCAGTTATGGGGAAACGCTAGTAGTAGCAACATTGATGTTGTCCAGCGATCTCAATCAAAGATCTTGAGAACCATCACCGGGGCACCGTGGTATGTTCGCAACGAAAACATACACAAAGACCTCAACATTCAACCTGTCAGAGAAGTAGTAGCTGAACAGAAAGAGAAGTATCACAGCAAGCTTTCCTCGCACCCTAACCCCCTCGAGCGAGGGCTAACTTCCTACGAAGTAGGGCAAAATCGGATTTGTTTGGGTATTGTGTTTTGTGAACGTTACAATTGTCCTCGCTTAAATTTCCTGCAAGTGTGCACATTAGACTAGAGGGCATAAATCTTAAAGAGTCCAAAAACCTAACATCCAGGGTATCATCTACTGGCACAAGTTTTGAGATACTTATATATAATTCCTTGTTCAGAGGAATTACTTTAATATCTCCCTTTATCTCCCCGAGCTCTTTAACAAACAAATGTGCATCATATTTTGATAAATTGTGAAAGAACACGGGGATAAAGTTTTCCTTTCTATGGTTGAGGTTGCACGAATTATGTGCTGCACCTCGGTATGTGCCAGTAAAATGACAGTGATCTCTCACTCTGTCATTACCCAAACTACCCTTGCAAATATGACAATTAATAGCCTCATCAAAGTTGTACGAATCCTGTGCACTCATTTGGATGGGTACCACATTTTCATGTGGCTCTGATATTATTCAGACAATTCGGATGTTAGACTTTCAATGAAAGTGCGGCTTACATCCCCGCCCGTTCTTAAAACAAACTTATCTAGTGCTGAATCAAATGCACACTTTATATAGTATGCAAATGCTACAGGCACATGCTTATTAATAATTTGGTAATTATCACTTATTTATTACTTATTAGAAGGATCCAGTATACATTCAAAATCTGCATGCACGGTGAATGGAATCTTCAGCTGCCGGTGGTGATTTTTGAAGAACACCTCTGTCTGGTGGGGCTTAGGTGGCTCCGTGACAGTTCGACTGCATATTTCTGCATGTCGACTGGCCCTCTCTTCACTCGTTGAATATCGCAAGCATTGGTTGCAGAACCAACGCTTTGGATGCTCCCTACCCAATTGTGATGAGAGCAGACTGAAATAATAAAGAATTCAATCTATGTTATTTAAATATTATTTTTATTTTATTACTTGTACTTACGCAGATATATTTTTTATCCACACATAGTGTCCGTGTACATTTGCATTTGGTCCATCCAATAGCAACAGGTTGATGTGAGTTTTCCCTAAAAATCCAGCACGATAAAGTGGTCCAAACACTTTCTTTGCTTCCTCATCATAACCAAACACATTTATACTGATGTGTGGGTTCCTGTGTGGGGTTTTGTAAACTCATTCATTTTGGTAAGTTCCATTGGAAACGATAATCCTCTGAAGTCCACCTTGTGGTTATCGTCCACTTGAATGATTTGCGAAGCTATGTTCATATTATAGCTAGAGCATCGCTGTGCATTTTTTATTGGCTTAAGGGCTGATATTATTGCCCACTTGAAGCAGAACACATCATTATTCTGTACGTTGATGATAGCTTGTTTGTGACGAAGCTTCAACGGAATTTTAAAATGTTGTGATCCTCTAATGGGATCACATTGAAGCATATTTAACTTCACTCTGATGAGACGAGTCATCGTCCATCCACTATCCTTTTCCTGGAACTCACTTACTTAGTTTTCATTGCATCCGCGTGAATTTCACAGAGTTCCATGAAATTGGAACACATCAAAACCAGTGACATTTTGCTCTGGAACAATTTCAACTCTATTTGAGAATCATGCTCTTTCAGCAGCATGTACTCAGCAAACAGCTCGAAATTAACTTTTGATGTTGTATGTGAGCTCATTACCCTTTCTAAATGAGGAATCAGCTACTCCAGCTTCATTAAGGAATTCATCCGGAATCCTTACAGCAGCTCCCTCATTAATAAACACATATTGAAGGATACGCCCCTTGTATCCATCAATAATTTGCTTCACCTGTCCATCCACCGGTCGGATTGCATTATATTTATGCAATTCGGTACGAAGATGGTGGTGCCATTGCATATTTGCAGGCAAATACTGTTGGCATGGGTGACAAAACACTCCATTAAATGTTGTTGGTGTTGTTGAAGTTGCTAATGTTGTTCGAACTCATGATGTTGCTGTTGTTGTTGATGACGTTGGTGATGATTTGGGTGTTGTTGTTGATGATGATGTTGATAATGTTGTTGATGATGTTGTTGTTGGTGTTGATGTTGATGGTTTTGTTGTTGATGTTGTTGTTGATGATGTTGTTGTTGATGATGTTGTTGTTGATGTCGTTGTTTGTTTTACACAAAATTTGTACACAAAATATTTTTAAAATTTTTAAATTTGTTTAAAAATTTTCAAATCTTGGAAAAATAGGACGGTTTGCTTCGAATGACGAATTAGAAGTGATTTCTAAAAAACTATCAGCATACATCTGAACTTTTCAGAATTTGTTTTCACTCTTTCATGGTCAAGTGGACCAGCATCACAATGTAACATACATAGCATTTTGTTTATTTATTATTTTTCGAGTCATGTGACCTTTCAATGTTGGGCGCTTATACACATTCGGACGATCGTGGATTTATCTTCCCTCTCGCTCACTTAATTTTCCTTGCGTCTCTGTTGCGATACATGACACCAACATTACAATATGTTTATCGTCCTCTCCTCTTTTAGTGTGCTGACTGTCGCTATCGATCACAAGGCAAATTCAAGAAAAACCGTTATTTTACTGGGGATTGGGATTGGGATATGTAAACGAAAATCGTTCACACGATCGCAGGTGGTGTCAACTTATTCGAGGCCACCGTCCCCAGTTTTTCGATGAGCTGAACGTTGCGTTCGAACGACTGCACATGTCAAAGGCCCACCCCCCGGTTTTCGGTTTGATGCCTGTTGCATTCGAATTCGTGCTGGTGTCGAAGGTTACCGACCCAATTTCCGAAACCAGATCTGTCAACACAGCCGAGACGATATAGCCTTGTCCATCTGTCAGTCTGTCCGTCTGTCTGTCTGTATGAACACCTACATCTTACAGACTATATATATAGTAGAGACGCCAAAATTGGTACATAGGCTACTGAATTCATTACGCAGATCAAGTTTATTTCACAACTTGGATGTCCCCTTCGCCTATAATATGCATGAATCAAGAACAAGTCACGTTTTTATACCCGCTACCCATAGGGTAGAAGGGTATTATGACTTAGTGCCAACAGAAAATGTATGTAACAGGCAGAAGGAGACATCTCCGACCCCATAAAGTATATATATTCTTGATCAGCATCAACAGCCGAGACGATATAGCCATGTCCGTCTGTCCGTCTGTCCGTCTGTCTGTCTGTATGAACACTTGGATCTCAGAGACTATAAGACATAGAGACACCAAATTTGGCAAAAATGTTCCTTCCCTACCCTACGCAGATCAAGTTTATTTCAAAAGTTGGATGCCACGCCCCCTTCGCCCACAATAAGCATTTATCTAGAAAAAGTCAAGTTTTTTTTATGTAAATTGCGTATAACTCCAAAAGTTCTTTGTGTAATGATGTGTAATTTGGTAAGCCATCTGCGCTTGACACTCTTAATATACCCTGTAATTTTGGTAAAAATAGGATAAGTAGAACAAAAGTTATTCGCGAAATTATTTATCAAAATTGTTGTTCCCAATGCATATGGACGTTTTAAGTGTAAAATTCACTTGCAGCTGCTCGCGCTTTGTTTGTTTAGTTGACAGTGTGACCATGTCGGTGTTGTAGATTTCTTCCCGCTATTTTCAAATATATACAAAACACAAGTTTCAGTATATTTTTGGTATATTTGTTGTTAAAATATCATTAAAATTTTTTTTGTTCTCTCGAAATGGGTTGCGGTGTGACCAGCTTTCTTACTTGTTATGGAGCTTTCTTACTTGTTTTTATGTAAATCGGGTATAACTTTAACAGCTCTTTGAGTAATGATGTGTAATTTGGTAAGCCATCTGCGCTTTATACTATCAAAATAGTTGTGCCCAATGCATATGGACGTTTAAGGTGTGTGAATGACGTAGAGATATCTTACGCTTATCAAGTTTGTTTTCAATTTTGGCACTCCCTTTACCGCCCCCGAAAACTGAAAATCCTTTATTATTGACCTGGAGCATTGAATTTTGGTATGCATAATAATAATAATATAGTCTCAATGGTTCCTGTGAATTTGATTGTGATCGAATGAGAAACAAGGAAGTTGTTTTAGAATCAATTTGAAAGGCCAAATTTACTTGCAACTGCTTGCGCTTTGTTTGTTTAGTTGAGTGTGACCATGTCGGTATGTTGTGGATTTTTTTCAAATATATACAAAACACAGATTTCAGTATATTTCTTTGGTATATTTCTTTTTCATATATCATTTAAGTTTTTTGTTTGTCTCGAAATGGGTTACGGTCGAGCACTCTCGACTGTAGCTTTATTACTTATTATTTTTATTTTAATGATGTTGACTAAACATATTATCCAATTGAAAATTCATATAGTATTGTATGTTGAACATTAAAACTGAAAAAATTAGATTGTTGCTTACATAACATTTGAGATATTTGTCAGCATTTTACATTTTCTACACCGATACACCGAACTTAGAGGCCGATAATCTAGCTTCAGGAATATTACCGCCGTAGCCCGATCGGCATCCAAACACAAACTTAAGACTTTCAAAACATTTTTAGTTTCAATGCAAAATATGTTCGTTGTTTCTTATTCAACATTTCACATACATACATATTTTAATGTTAGCAACATTTGAAGTATTTTATAATTTCATTCTGCAACGTAATTAAAAATTGGCATTGTAAATGAAAGGGGCCGTCAAAGTCGTCTCGTATAAGCTTCTTTGCTGAGCTTGTTGTTGTTGCTGCGTGTTCATCTTCTTCTTCTTCTTTTTCGTCACTTCAATATTTTCCACTACTTTCAAATCAACTACTATTTCAACTTAAACCTAGCGTAACCTGCACGGCCTCTCTTCACCATAGCGGTGGATTAAGTAACATGGGGTTACGGAGAGAGCACTCACATCAGAGCTGGGCGTTCGTTAGACATATTTTTCAAAAGTTAAATTGCGGTAGAATAGAATGTGAGTTGTCACAGTTGACCGCGCGGCTAAACACTTATACATTGCATGCATTGCATTTTCAAACTGCGATTAAAGATAGTAATTATTTCTTAAAATAGCTTCTTAGTGGGCGCCTAGATGTCCATATCTAGGATGTGTGAAAATTGCAGCATCGTAGCTTTTACCGTTTGGGCTGTGCTTTGATAGTACTATAACTCTGTCAGTGTCTATAAACTACTTTATATATAGATCAAATCCCAAAGATTTTAAAATTGATTTATTTTTTAATGACCTGCATTAGGCCGTTGATTTGATGTTCTAAGTGATATTTTTTTTTAAATATTGTTAATGATGACATTTACTAATGTAGAGTATGTTGTGATGTGCTGACTATTTATTATAAATAATCATTCTGTAGGTCGTAAGTGTAGACGAATTGATACAGTTTCACCACGCAAATTGACTAAATCTCCCTTTTAATCAGTTATCCGCACTTCGAGTGTACTTATTTCTCTGCTGTTGACAGGTAAATAAATCACATATCGTGGTAACTGATGTGTTTCCTCTCAATGTTAAAGATGTACTTATTTTGAAGCCTGACTGTAGACTATCTTTTTTAATGTCACCTTATTGTATTTATATGAACTTCAAATTCGAGTATAATAAATTGATCAAATCCTTTTCTATATCGGCCAGTTTTCATATCGTCATCCTTAGAGATTACTAGAAATCCAAATTTATCCACCCAAAAATTTCGTGATATTTCCATAAATGTTTCATAGTCCAGATCGCTATTTACATGACCTCGATATATGCGTCGCATTTTTAAATCGTCTTGTTTAAACATTTTAATAAAATTAGCGTTATCACGTGTTAAATGTTTCGGTATATGTGGATATTATCATGTTTTTCACATGCCACATCATCAAATATCATAATGGAATTATTTTTATCTTCCTGTGACGTTAAAACTTTGATATTTGCGGAGAATGTGTAGCATCCCATTACTTGTATTGGTTTGATAAGTTTTTCCAAATACTCATATATCTTTGAAATTACACAAATATTTTCAAATTTTACTCCATTTGGACTCTCTATGAGGCTAAGCATCACATTGGTTTTTCCACAATTTGATGGACCAACAATTAAAGCGCTAATTGTGCTGGGAAGGAAAGTACTGTGCCGTGGATGTTTATTCTCCTCCCCGTGACCACCACCTTCAATGTTTCTCACTAAGATGCTTTTATTTTGTAGTAATAAACGCATGTTAATGAGAAAAGTATTTAATTCAATTAGAAACGTTGGTGGATTGAGGTCGTTATAAAACAAGTAAGAAAGCTACAGTCGAGAGTGCTCGACCGTATGATACCCGCAACCCATTTCGAGAGAACAAAAAAAATTTTAATGATATTTTAACAACAAATATACCAAAAATATACTGAAACTTGTGTTTTGTATATATTTGAAAATAGCGGGAAGAAATCCACAACACCGTCATGGTCACACTGTCAACTAAACAAACAAAGCGCGAGCAGCTGCAAGTGAATTTTGCATATAAAATTGATTCATTAATAACTTCCTTGTTTTTCATTCGATCTCAACCAAATTCACAGGAATTATTGAGAATATAATTATTATTATGCATACCAAAATTCAATGCTCTAGGTTCATTATTACGGCTTTTACAGTTTTCGGGGGCGGAAAGGGGCGTGGCAAAAATCGAAAATAAACTTGATCTGCGTAAGACCTACACGAATACTGTCACCAAATTTGATATCTCTAGGTCAATCACACACTTAAAACGTCCATATGCATTGGGAACAACAATTTTGATAAATAATTTCGCGAATAACTTTTGTTCTACTTATCCTATTTTTACCAAAATTACAGGGTATATTAAGAGTGTCAAGCGCAGATGGCTTACCAAATTACACATCATTACACAAAGAACTTTTGGAGTTATACGCGATTTACATAAAAAAAACTTGACTTTTTCAAGATAAATGCTTATTGTGGGCGAAGGGGGCGTGGCATCCAACTTTTGAAATAAACTTGATCTGCGTAGGGTATGAAGGAACATTTTTGCCAAATTTGGTGTCTCTATGTCTTATAGTCTCTGAGATCCAGGTGTTCATACAGACAGACAGACGGACAGACGGACAGACGGACATGGCTATATCGTCTCGGCTGTTGATGCTGATCAAGAATATATATACTTTATGGGGTCGGAGATGTCTCCTTCTGCCTGTTACATACATTTTCTGTTGGCACTAAGTCATAATACCCTTCTACCTTATGGGTAGCGGGTATAAAAAAGAAACAATTGACATATTGCATGCAATAAAAGTTGCACGCAAAGCAGTATCTAACTCAATGGTGTGTAAGAAAAGTGTTTTAATTCAACGGTTTATATAAATGTACCCAAGGTAGGTGGCTTCTTGCCAGTTGTACCAATTTTAATAGCCTTTAGCGTCAGGCAGCGCAGCAATACTAAAGTCTATTAACAATGCAAAGAGAGGAGAACAAGATACATAATACAACAAGTAAGAAAGCTACAGTCGAGTCGAGAGTGCTCGCCCGTAAGATACTTGCAACCCATTTCGAGAGTAAAACAAAAAACTTAAATGATATTTGAACAACAAATATACCAAAAAAAAATACTGCAACATTTTTTTTATTTATTTGAAAAAAAATTATAATATACCGACATGGTCGCACTGTCAACTAAAGAAACAAAGCGCGAGCAGCTGCAAGTGAATTCCAATAAAATTGATTCTTAAATAACTTTTATGTTTTTCATTCGCAATCAAATTCACAGGAATCATTAAGACTATAATTATTATTATGCATACCAGAGTTCAATGCTCTAGGTCTATTATTACGGCTTTTCCAATTTTCGGGGGCGTAAAGCGGCGCGCCAAAAATCTAAAACAAACTTGATCTGCGTAGGACCTACACGAGTACTGTCACCAAATTCGATAACTCTAGGTCATTCACACACTTAAAACGTCCATTTGAATTGGGCATTTGGTGGTCGATCTAGCAGTGCATTCAAGTTTCGCTATAATACATACTTACATATGTATGTCGGAAAGAAATTCGGGAAAGTACAGGAATTCATGCGAAAGGCATCGCAGCAGAGACGGTGGCAGTCTCTGCTGGTAAATGAGGTCTGTTGACGAGTTACCGAAAGTCGTGGGATAGATTTGACGATATAGGCTCAACTTGAGAGAGAATGCTGAGAGAGCAGGGTTTAGTATAATGATCGATGAGAGTAGAGTTAAGTTTACTTTTGGTAACGAATGTGAGTGGAACTCGCTGTGCTGCCGCATCAAAAGTTGAGTGACAAAGGTTGAAATAACCCGGCTTCCGACATCAGAAGTGGGATCGCCTTCGCTACAAGAGCACAGTTCAGCTCAATATATGGCAGCGTTGGAAGAGTAAAACAGAAATCTCATGGAAATTATAAAAACCATGCAGGATCCAAGAGCCTCGGCGTCAGACTGGAAGACCACGCATGTGACACTGCCCAAATTTAATCCCGATGGCGCTGGAACAGATACATCAGCATGGTGCACTACAGTCGACATAATCTTCGCAGATAATGTACTTGAAGGCAGTTGCAGCACTAAGCAAAGCGCTGGCAGGCAGTGCATCGCAATGGCTGTCTCAAGTATGTTTTGCTGGCATCATCTGTACCAGGAACTGTCAAGGAACTGTTCATCCAGCGATTCGTGAGCATTAAGACAACGGCCGTACTAATTAATGTTTTAAACGTGCATCCCAAATCTGGAGAGAGTTTTGCTGAATATGGCAGTAGCATAGTTACGCTATTACTATCCAAGTGGAAATCTTTGGAGTTGGAGGAGATTGCGTTGTCAATAGCGTTAGCCCACATGGCACAAATTGACAATAATTTGCTGCGTAGTAGGGTTTTTACGACCAACGTGACGACGCGTAATAAACTACAGCGGCAGCTGCAGGCTTACGCCTTCAAGAAACTTAAAAACGAAGAGGATGAATATTCGTCAAGTTGGGACAAGAAGAAACTACGACTGCTTCCGCAGGTAAAATGACATTTTATTTGGAAAAATTGTTCAGACATACGCCCGATGCCGCGCTCGCATGGAGAGCTCATGGAAACGGCGAGTACAAGGAGAAGAAGAACTTGACATATGAATCAGTCAAATTGAATATTTACAAAGCTAAAATCATTAAGGCTACACATGAAGAAACATACAATTTTGAAAATTTATTTGACACCAACATAGAAATAAGTAAAATTTATATATGTAAACTAGAAAACATAATGGAAAAATATTCTGACAACTTTATAAATGGAAACCCAACTAAGCGCGTATAAAACTGTTCAAAGACGCCCTTTTCGGCTCTGTGCAGATAAATGGGCTATTAATTAGAGAAAAAATAGACCAAATGGTTAAGTCCAATGTGAACCGTCCAAGTAATTCGCCTTTTGCAAGTCCAATGCTATTAGTCAAAACGAAAGATGGCAGCGACAGACTGCTGGACGTTGACGTACATAGTATGCACCACTTTTCTAGAACGGTCAATAAAGCTATGTCTGTTCTCGGTTTCATTAGCACCTCTTGGTGCTAATAAAATGCCATGCATTATTCTACGGTTAGCTAAAGAAGGTAGGTTTATACGACGGCAATCTCACTTCAGCATTCCAGTTCAAGGCACGCAAAGCAAAGAAGAGAAATTGTTTTTGAACATATTCAATGCGATCCTGGTGCACAGAATACTGTGGATACCATACGCATGAACCATACTCCAAAGTCGGACGAACCAGGAAAAAATAAAGGGTTTTTCGTGAAAATGAAACCGAGAAAAGACATAGCTTTATTGACCGTTCTAGAAAAGTGGTCTGAAAATTTAAGTTGATGACCTAAGAGAATACCCAGATCATCAACAGCAGTAATTCATTTTAGATCGTTACCGCTCAGTAAGTAAGAGGCCAAATGTGGATTAACTCTATAAAAGAACAACACAACACATGTAGAACAGTTAAAATTTAACAAGTTCACTTTGAACCATGACTGAAAAGAGTCAAGATCTCTCTGCAACTTGATATGGCATGGCCAATCCCTGTTCTGCAGGCATATTTTAACATCATCTGCATACATTAGCATGCGAGATTGCGTCAAAACAGTAGGTAGATCATTTATGAAGAAGTAATTGACAGAGATGGCTACCCTGCGGAACTCCAGAGGTAAATCGGAATGTATTAGAAAGAAAATTATTAAATGAAACCTTTTGAGTTCTTTGGCTTAGATAGCTTGAAATCCAGCAAATCAAATTATTGGGAAATCCAATTAAGTCAAGCTTATATAACAAAAGAGAATGATTTGCTGAGTCAAAGGCTTTACTAAAATCGGTATGTATGACGTCAGTTTAATCGTTTTTAAGGAAACCCTGGTTAACGAACGAAGAAAGTTCAAGAAGATTAGCGACAGTAGATCTATGTTTCACAAATCCGTGCTGGTAGGGGGAAATATTAAAACTACACAAATGTTGTAAATAACTTGTTAATATCTACTCAAAAACTTTTGGTTTAGCAGACAATTTACAAATCCCTCTATAGTTTTTGGCGTCAGACTTACTTGCCTTCTTATGGAGAGGAATAATGAAAGACTCCTTCCATAAAGAGGGAAAAGTCGATGACTCAAGTGATAAATCAAATAATTTCAGCAACGGTCTGCATAAAGCCTCGGCCCGTACCGAAGTACACAGCCAGGAACTCCATCCGGACCGGGCGCAAACACTGGCTTAACCATTTGTAGATATCGAGTCAGAGACTCCTCACTCATTAAGGGACTGAAGATACAATTCGACCGAGACAGATTGTAAGGATAGGGCGCGTTAGAGTAGGAGGAAGAAGAATAAGTAGTTTGAAAAAAAGAAGCAAATAGATCAGCGATCGCCTGACCTGAATTTGCTTTCGAATTTTCGTAAGATAGACAAGGAGGATAAGAGGAAGACTTACGCTTAGTGTTTACAAAATTAAAAAAAAAATTTCTTGGGTTTTCAGAAAAGCTAACCCGACAGCGAGCTAAGTAATTTTTATAACACACAGCGTTAAGCTCGATAAAATTAGACCGAGCAATTATATATTGCGAAAAAGTTAAGGTAGAGCCTGAAATTTTAAACTTTTTGTAAAGTCTAGACTTCAGGTTCTTAAGGTTAGAAAGTTGCTTACAAAACCAAGGAGGTTTATTAGACCTATGCGGAAAATAAGATGGAATACAGGCATCAAAGCAAAGATTTAATTTATTATAGAATAAGTTGACGGCGGCACTTATGTCAGTGCAGGAATACAAATTAGACCAATCAATTCCAATAAGAAGTTGGATTAATTTGTGAAAGTTTGCCTTTCGAAAGCAACGAACTCGATCGGCAGGTATATCAGAATTAGCGAGTACAGATCTGCTGAGTTCGATCCTTAACTCCAGAGTTGGATGATAAGGGTCTTCAGGAGATGTAAGGGGCTCCGATCTAGATAGAACTACGCTGGTAGGTTCAGAGACAAAGCATAGATCTAATTGCCGGCAAAGAGAATTTCGTATATTGTTTATTTGACCCAAAGATAATTCAAGTAAACCATCAATAAAGTCATGTCGCCTCGAAGGAATAAGAAATCAAAAGTTATCACAAGGATACCAAGCTGTTCCAGGAATGTTAAAGTCTCCTAGAACAACAATATGATCTTTGTCGGATAACAAGGCAAATACAGATTTTATTGCTTCCAGGTGATCCTGGTAAACAGATAAATCGGACGACGGATGTATATATGAGCAAGTAAGAAATAAACTTACACCATACAAATTTACTTTTATAGATAGAAACTCTATATTATTAGGATTATTATAATGTAATGGCTCAAATAGAACACCACCCCCTCTTCGGGAAGAACGATCTTGCCTGTAAATAGTGTACTTTGACGGAAAGAGTTCGGAATTAGAAATATCCGAACTTAACCAGGTTTCCGAACACACAACTACATCAGTAGAAAAAGTGAAACTGTCGACGTATAGCTTACTTATTTTACCACGCAAACCACGCACATTTTGATAGGTTATAAGAAATGATGAGATTAGTTTTTTGAAGATGAAGAAGAAGAAATTTGAGATTGAGACTGTACAGGAAGATTTGGTAAAAGCCCAATCGGAGTCCGATTTTTAACTTTGGCTTTGAACTCTTTTACCACCAAATGCTCTGGCCAAAAACTTGGTGAGCATATGGTTTCAAAAAGTGAAGGTGGGACATTGATCTTGAAAGATGCAATTTGTCTATCATAAGCAAATTTAAACTTTTCCACTTTTGGATTGGCATTTTTAATTTTGGCTATATTGAAAGCCTTTACGTCATCTGACGTGACATCAGGGCAAGCCTGAAACAAAAATCTGTTTCATTGGTGGAACCCCCACAAGTGGTTTAGGAGCCAAAGGAGTAATATTTGGTATATTGTCTTTGGAACCTAATAATGTCGGTGATCCGACAGTGAGAATAGTTGGAGGAGGTGCGGAAGAAAATTTTGTACTAGGATTCGGCTTGCTTCTACTTCTAGTGACAACCGTGGACAATTCAGACACAACTTCGGCATTAACTAATGTCGGTGCAGCAGGTTTCCTAATGGGAATGCTTTCCGCAGTGGTTGTTGCTACTGGGGTAGCAAACGAGATTAACTGCGGAACCAACGGAGTAGTGGGTGGATCAGCCGGTGGTAGAGGTAAAAATTTGGATAATTGTAAGTCACAAAAAGTTGATTTTTTTCGCTTTGGAGACTCAGCCATAAGTTTCAAACTATTGAACTGAGAATTCAAAGCACTAAACTGATCGTTTAAGTTATGAAAGCCACCAATCACATTATTAAAACCCACTCTTGTCTGTCTCATAAACATCCGCATTTCACAATCAACTTCTCGACATGACTCACCACACCAGTTAACCCAAGTCCTCTTGGCAATGGCATCTGCAACTAGCCCTGAACAAAAATTTACTTTGAAATAGTAGGTACTGTGCCCACTGTACAGATTCAAAACAGAAATATGTTGACAACAATAAAACAGGAGAGCAAGCAGTGAGAACAGAGAACGCCACTAACGGATTACTGAGAGTTGTTGATAGAGAAACCGTAACACTGCGAGCGGGAAAGAAAGCACAAAGAGTAGACACTCAAAGTCTAATGCTTACCACAACAACAAAACTTTGAACTCCGTTTATGTAGAAAAAAAAGAGCTCAAAGAGGCACATATAAAATTCACTATTTAGTAATAGCAAACTCATGTCGTGCACTATCACAGGATAGATACGCGATGTAGCAAACGATTAAAGTAATTACTTTAAAGAAAGTTTTTAGCAATTGGGAAGTCAATTAAATCGAGCGGATTTTTCTGTTGGTCAATATGTTGGTCTGCCTGGGGAAACGTGTTCAAGTTTTGTTGCTGGCCTTTATAATTGCATTATAAGGCTTTTTTCCATTTGGGATCACAAGGCCAGATCCCCAGTGTGTGTGCTTGGTATTGTAGTCTCCTGCTGCTATGAAGTGCTCGCCTATTGAGTTAAAAAACTGCATAAACTTGTCTTCATTTACAGTGAAACGAGGAGGCAATACACTGCATCCAGAGTACAGTTTTATTGTTATTGATGTGGCTTGAATATAAATAGTTTCCAAATCCTTGTAGCGGAGGTGCTTAATACGGTTTCTAATCAATGTTTCAGTCCCACAGTGTGCTGTTAAGTTGAAGTTATATTTATTTGTAAGATGTGTTTCTGAGAGCAGCATTACGTCGATATGTTTGTCGAGCAAGAATTGAGATAACTCAAGTTAATGCTGTGAGACGCCATAAGCATTCCACGTGGATATACGTTGTTATTGATTATTTGGACCAACATTTGTGTCAATAGGTTTTGATCTTGCATAGTTATCGGCATGAAAGACTCAAACACCATAAAAGTGTGCTGTAGGTTAGAGAATATAGCTTCAAAGTTGTTTTGAGGCTGCTCCATATAGTTATAATGTTTTGTCGTGTTAAGCTCTAGGTGAGGTGTTATTAACAGATTTTAAGCTGCGTTCGAAAAATACGGCATTGGCTAATGGATTTGATTTTTCAACTCCTTATATATTGGGCAAATACTGTAATTAGCGGTGTGATTACCACCGTAGTTGCTGCACCTTTTAGAATCGTCTTTGCTCGATGGGCAGTGTGCGGAGTCATGAAACTCTCCACAAAGCTACACACAGCATTGCAGCAGAATGACCGTTTATGGCCATATTCTTGACAATTCATACATTGTGCAAGTCAGTTTCGTTTTGAGGTTCTTCTACAGAGATTCTACGAAACTGAAGTTTGTATATAGGGTGCACATCTTTTTTCTTTAAAAAACTGTTCGAGCTCTTTCTTAAATAGCGGTTGGGGCTTCCTTTTTTGTTTAAAATGTTTATCCACTATCTTCTTAGGCTTTAGTTATTTCTACTGACTTTGAACACACATCGGAGGACTGGACAACTACGTACACGACGAATAGGCACAGTCGGAATTGGAGAGACCAATTTTAAGTAGTAGTCGTTTTGCTACAGGGCGCTTGATGATATCGTGTTAGCTCTGAAAGTCGACCACTTAGACTCGATCGTCGTCACCTGGATACATTCGTATAACACGGCCAATTCGCCATTCAGTTGATTTGAAGGTTATCATTTTGTTGTTGTCGGAATACATATGGAAAGGACAAAAAATGTTCGCAGTGAGGT
The DNA here is from genome assembly GCA_035047365.1 of Drosophila ustulata. Classification (NCBI taxonomy): domain Eukaryota; kingdom Metazoa; phylum Arthropoda; class Insecta; order Diptera; family Drosophilidae; genus Drosophila; species Drosophila ustulata. The sequence continues at coordinate 160,952 of JAWNPT010000065.1, read as the reverse complement.
CGTTCAGCATACGTCAAGGATTCGGATGCGTTCACCAAGCCACAAGAGCGTATAACGCCCTTCCGGTCAAGAAATGGGTTCAGGTTGAGTATGCTGCTTAAACGGTTTCTTCTCCAGCAGGTAGTCATACTCTTTCGCATATTCTTGCTGTTGGGTCAGAAGGGCGAGGAGTGTTTGAGGCTCAGCCACTTCGTCACTGCTAAGCTCGAACGGCAGACTATTGCCCGGCTTACGACACCGTTGTTGGAACCGCCAAATCAAGGCTACAGCAGGTATCGATCTATCGAACTTGTCGAAGCTTTCAAAGAGGTCACAACATATGACACATGACTGCCCGTTTTTCAGAAATGGCTTGGTCATCACAGTTTTTGCAGTTTACCATCTCGAAATTGCTAAAGAAAACCCCATAAAATAAGTAATGGGAACTTTATTCTTATTAGAACATTTTTTACATTTATTTTTTTTTTTTTTTAGTAAATTTAACAGGTTTTCTCAATATTTCAAAAATATGTTCGTGACCTACAATTATGGGCAGCGGGTATTTTACAGTCGAGCAAACTTGACTGTAGCTCCCTTCCTTGTTATTACTTGAAATACCCTTATCCATCCATGTTGTCTATTTCATAAGTGAACGAAAAATCATAGCTACAGCTATACGGCAAACCCTTTAAAGTATGTGGCAAAATTTTTAAACAAATTTGATCTGCGTGCAAGCATAACTAGTGTTTTAAAAAAAATGTCGTAGCTCTATCTCTTATAGTCTCTGAGATCTAGGTGTTCATACAGACGGACGGACAGACGGAATCGCCGCCTCGAATCGCAAACGGACGTGTTTTTTTTCTTCGCATTCTTTGCTATCACTTTCATTTGTGTTGCCTTTTACAAATTTAGTTTACACAAGTAATCGCTATTAGCTGTGTTTTCAGTGCTTAACTTTTGTCAAAATCAACAGTATACATTGTGAACTATTATTTATTTCGCATTTTGTTTGATTTACATTAAATCGCAAAAACAAATTCTAAGGCATACAGTGTTTACTTATTGTTTTGTCACTGCGTTCAATTTGTTTTTGCATTTCATACTCTTGCACTCTTGCGCTTACTCTTTACGTCTCCCAAGTTTTCTCTTGCGCGCATTAGTTTGTGTTGTTGGTGTTGGTTGCGCTCTATTTTGCTCTCAGTTATTCCGTTTGCGGTTTCTTGTTTCGGTCGTGCCCGCGCTTTTACAAGTATAGCAACGTCAACAGATTTAACCCTAGGGTGCGTTTTTGTTGATTAAATTTTCTTATTTAAAATTGTATATTTGGTATTTCAAATTACAACTTTTATTTTTATTTGCACACTAACCTTATTTTCTTTCAAATATACCTTTTTGTAAAAATTTTCTTTTTTGCTGTCTGTTTTTTGTTTCAAATTTTCTTTTTTTATCACCATATTTGTCTGTTCAAATAAAAATTGCCAAGTTCGTGCAAACGTAAGAATGGGTTTTGTTTGCTGCTGGCTGTGCGACAATGGGACGCACGAGAAATGCGCTGGCCTCAGTGGGCGCATTATTGACCTGATTGAGTCCAAATCAGGCTTGAAGTGGACTTGTGAATCATGCAGGGATGTCGAGAAAGACATTATGGGCTTTATGCGACAAACCAAGAAAGGCTTAGGAGATATTTTTGGACGGTTTAAAAAACTGTTTGAAGGTTTCTCAGCGCTGGATGATGAATTCAAAAATATGAAACTTTTGAATGAGTCACCTAAGCGTAAAAAGGCCAATCCGAGGTTGTCCATAAGCGCTAATGAACTTTCCCCACACCCAAATCATTTGTCTGCTCCGTCTGTTCCTGCATTAATTAATCTTTCTTCTCCTGCTCCTCCAATAATAGTTAGTAGTGACGAGAATAATGTTCTACCCATGGATATTGTTCCTACTAACACCGGCGATGGTAATGTTTCATTTGTTGTATGCACTGAAGCCTTAACCACCCCAGCAGTTTCTGTTGGTCAGCCATCCAAGGCTGTAGTTGCATCCGTAGATGCGGCTGTGGTTAATCTCAAATCACTTGTTGGCGTTCCACCAAAGAAACACATTTTTGTTTCCAGACTTGCCCCTGATCAAACTTTTGACAAAGTCATGGCTTTTATTCATGCCAAATTTAAAGCCAATGTTTCAGTGGACAAATTTCAATTAAATTATTCCCGGGAAATATCGCCTTTTAAAATTACTGCTCCCGCCGATCAATTTAGCAACATTTGCTGTAAATAGTTTTGGTCAGATGATATAGTTGTAAAGGAGTATATGGCAAAAAAGAAAATTCGTACTCCTGTTGAACTTCTTTCTGTTTCAAGTAATAGCTCTATAGCTACACAAAAAAAATCTTTAAAATCCTTTCAAGTAAATATAATATCTATAGACGAAATCGCACTCCTCCTCGTCGTGGAGGTGGGGTTCTAATCGCTGTTGGCTTTGAAATGAATAATTGAATTGTCCGTTCATGGTGTTTGTGTTTTTATAACTTGTTCCATGTTCCTCCCACTGATTTCAATTAACTCTCTCGAATAGGGACATTGATTGTGCAACTAAACTGTTTTATACAACATTAAGCTCTTCATTCGACATATCCGTCCCGTTACGTAAACCAAATAGGTCTAACAAGCCTGTTTTTTTTACACGGGAATTGACATACCTTAAAAATAAAATGTCGAGAAATTACAAGAAGTTTAAGGAATCTAACACTTCCTTTAACTTCTCTTGTTATTCGATTGCACGATCAAATTTTATTGTCCTTAATACGCAGTGTTACAATGACTACCTCGTAAATTATGGACGGCGGTTTCGCAGTGATCCGAGGAGATTCTATAACTTTGTTAAAATGAAGCGTGGTTCATCAACGCTTCCATCGACTGTTTTTTTTTGAAGAGAATACAGCGGAAACTAATCAGTCTATTGCTGATTTATTTGCTGATTTTTTTCAAACTACATATAGATCTCAAAACGATCGATTGGTTTTGCCTTATCCGTATCAGATAAATGACGCACATTGTGTTTTGAAACCATTAATTACTAATCACTATTAAATAATTTAAAGATTCTAAAGCCTGTATTTTCACCAGGGCCAGATGGAGTTCCGGCATGTGTGCTTAGGCATTGTGCTGAGGCTTTATTAATTCCTTTATATATTCTTTTTAATTTGTCAATGGAGTTATGTTCTTTTCCAAACTATTGGAAGGAAGATTGAATTATTCCTCTCCATAAAAAAGGAAAGAAATCGAATGCCGAGAATTATAGAGGAATATCAAAATTGTCTGCTATTCCGAAACTGTTTGAGAAATTAATAACCTCACAGTTACAACATTATTGTAGATCTATTATATCACCATCCCAGCATGGGCTTATGAAATATAGATCTACTACCACTAGCTTACTGAAGTTCACTTCTTTGGTAATTGATGGTTTCCAAAACAAAATGCAAACGGACGTTATTTATACTGATTTCAGTAAAGCTTTTGACTCAGTTAATCACTCACTATTACTACATAAACTTTATCTCTTGGGATTTCCAAATAACTTAATTATCTGGATATCTAGCTATTCAAATCTCAGAACCCAGAAAGTGTATTTTAACGGCTTAGTCTCCAAGTCTGTTAAGGTCACTTCCGGTGTACCTCAAGGGAGTCACCTTGGCCCTTTGTTATTTACATTGTTTATTAATGATCTTCCATCCGTTATTAAATTTTCTCGTGTGTTAATGTATGCCGATGATGTCAAGCTTTGTTTATCGTCAGTTGATTGTCAATCTGATCAAATGCTGCAAGCTGATCTTGATAGTTTCCACTCTTGGCGTCAAATAAACCTTTTAAATCTTAATTGCAATAAATGTAAAGTAATGTCTTTTTAGAGGCGTTTGCCTTTTAACAATACTTATTTTCTACATGCAAAACCTCTTGAGCGCATTGAGTCTGTTAAAGATCTAGGTATTCTGCTCGATCCCAAACTTAAATTTGACAAGCACATCTTGGATATAACTAATCGTGCAAGAGGTGTCCTTGGTTTCATTAAGCGTTGGTCGAAAGAATTTAATGATCCCTACATCACTAAAACTCTTTATACTTCTCTTGTTCGACCTATTCTTGAATATGGCTCTTGTATTTGGTGTCCCCAATATAAGGTTCATCAGGAAAGAATAGAGTCTGCACAAAAACAATTTCTTTTGTTTGCCCTTCGGGGTCTAAATTGGAGTGCTAACACTCTTTTACCTTCCTATCGCAGTAGACTTTTACTTATCAATCTTCCTTCACTTTCTGATCGTAAAACCATGCTTGGTGTTATTTTTTTGCATAAGCTCATTAATGGTGAGATCGATTCATCCGAACTGATTAGCCAAATTAATTTTAAGGTTCCGATCAGAAATACAAGGAACTTTTTACCTCTTTCCCTTCTACTTTGTAGTGAAAACTATGCTTTACATAATCCTTTCCGTATTTTATGTTTTAACTATAACGAGTACTATTCTATAATAAATAATGTTTCTTCGTTTTCCACTCTTAGAAATTTGATATTAAGTCATCTGTCTAGTGTGTAATTATGTAATTTTAAAATTAATTAAATATATTTTTACTTTATGTTCGCGATTGTCCGTTGCCACAAGCTGCGTGGTGCGCCCCTACGGCCCGCGCGGTAACAAGCCCTTGCTTGGTGTCGTTGGGCCACTTGATGGTGCTGTTCGTTAGCACATCAACGTCCAATTAATATGGCTATATCGTCTCGACTGTTGACACTGATCAAGAATATATGTACTTTATGCTCTCGGAGCAGGCCCGACGAGAGGGGGTGGTAAGGGGGCCCGGATTTTAACCGAAATCTTAAAATTTGGTAACATTACATATGAATTTGAACTGTAAAAGATTATCCTTAATGTATTATCTATACCTCTCTTAACCAGACATTATGCAGACTGGCCAGAACCCAACATTCAAATAAAATTTCCTCTGTAAAATAAAAAGAAATTATAAAAAAGTTTTACATTTGAATCGTTAAAGAAAATCCGAAATTCGGAATAAGTAGAAGATTTGCAGCTATAAATGATCTGAATGAGACATTTTCATTCCAGTGGCAGTTTTCTGATACAAGCGTGTCAGACTGCTGCAGAGAATTTCGCAGTGAAATATCCTGCTGATGTATCTCAAAACTTGTCGAATGAAGTTATACAACTCAAGCATATATACGAAGCAAATTTTGGATCTAGACTACCTCCATTCGATTTACTTAATGCTATTCATGCGAAGCAATTGAACATACTTTTCCCAAACGTTTGCATCGCTCTGCGTATATTTTGAACGATTCCAGTATCTGTTGCGAGTGGTGAGCGGTCATTGAGTGTTTTGGCTAGAATGAACAACTTTCATCGGTCTTGTTCAATCCAAACTAGAGTGTCAAGTCTAGCTACCTTGTGTTTGGAAGCACAACTGGCCAGAGAATTGGACTTTCAAGAGCTCATCAACTAATTTGCATTAGTCAAAGCAAGAAAAGCCCACTTCTGAATAATAATTTTTAGGTTGTCGTTGAGTTTTATACAAAAAATTGCCTTTCTTATATGAAAATGATTTATTTAAAAAATATTCATGTGAGAGCATAAAAAAATTTGTTTTTTAGTAAGTGATTGCATTTTTATACCCGCTACCCATAGGGTAGAAGGGTATTATAACTTAGTGCCTACAGAAAATGTATGTAACAGGCAGAAGGAAGCATCTCCGACCCCATAAAGTATATATATTCTTGATCAGTGTCAACAGCCGAGACGATATATCCATGTCCGTCTGTCCGTCTGTGTGGCCGTATGAACAGCTAGATCTCAGAGACTATAAGACATAGAGACACCAAATTTGGTACATAGGTTTCTGCATTCCTTACGCAGATCAAGTTTATTTCAAAAGTTGGATGCCACACCCTCTTGACCCACAATATGCATAAATCTAGAAAAAGTCCATTTTTTTTTTGTAAATCGCGTATAATTCCAAAAGTTTCTTGTGTAATGTTGTGTAATTTGGTAGGCCTTCTGTGCTATACTCTTAGTATACCCCATAAATTTGGTCAAAATCGGATAAGTAGAACAAAAGTTATTTGTTAAATTATGACCTAGAGATATCAAATTTAGTGACAGTATTCGTGTATGTCCTACGCATATCAAATTTGTTTTAGATTTTTGCCATGCCCCTTTCCGCCCCCAAAAACTGAAAAAGCCGTAATAATGAACCTAGAGCTTTGAATTTTGGTATGCATACTAATAATACAATCTCAATGATTCCTGCGAATTTGGTTGAGATTGAATGAAAAACAGGGAAGTTAGTAAAGAATCAATTTTAAATGCAAAAAGTTCACTTGCAGCTGGTCGCGCTTTGTTTGTTTAGTTGACAGTGTGACCATGTCGGTGTTATCGATTTTTACCCACTATTTTCAAATATATAAAAAAAAAAACATGTTTCAGTATATTTTTTGTTATTGTTGGGTCCAAGTGAGTCTTCTGTTGAGGTGTACTCTAAAATACGTCACGTCATTCGATTACGGGAGTGCGGAATCGTTTAGTCTGAGCGGTGTAAAAAGCTTGTATTTTTGTTCGTTTACTTTTATACGCCAGTCAGATAGTCACTTTTCCACTTCGAGTAGATGAAGAGCCAATTGCACTTGTACTTGGATAGAACACTTGGAACGGCTGAGAATAGCTATATCGTCGGCAAAGATAGATGTTATTAGTCGTCTGATTGTTGAGAAGTCTGCAGCGTGAGGACGTATAGCGTTGGCACCAGTATGCTGCCTCCTCCGTCTCCAATCGTCTAATCTTCAGACTTTCCATTTCCTATCGAATTGGTAAGATTTTAATAAAATGTGTTTATTTTTAGGAAGTGTTGCTCTGATCTTATGCATTAGACCTTCTAACCAAATTCTTTCGAATGCTTGGGCTACATATAAAAATATTGCAGTACAATATTCTTGACTTGCTCGATAGTTCCGTGTTTTTATAGCAACCCAAATTGGTGTGATGGGATTTTGTTATGAATTCTTAGAAATTAATTTTTCTGAGTCAGCACGCATCATTAGAAAAGTTTGGTTAAGCATGTAAATAAGCTTATATTGACCGTTCTAGAAATGTGGTAAAAAAATTTAAGTTTATGATTAAGAGAATACCCAGATCATCAACAGCAGTAATTCTTTTTAAATCGTTACCTTTCAGCAAGTTAGAGGCCAAATGTGGATTAACTCTACAGAAGGACATCACAACACATTTAGAACAGTTTAAATTTAACAAGTTCACTTTGAACCATGACTGAAAAGAGTCAAGATCTCTCTGCAACTTGATATGTCATGGCCAATCCCTGTACTGCAGGGATATTTTAGCATCATCCGCATACATTAGTACCTGAGATTGTGTCAAAACTATAGGTAGATTATTTATGAACAATGTGAAAAGTAAGGGACCTTGGGGAACTCGAGAGGTAACTCGGAATGTATTAGAAAGGAAATTATTACAAGAAACTTTTTAGGTTCTTTGGCTTAGAAAGCTTGAAATCTAGAAAATCAAATTATTGGGAAATCCAATTAAGTCAAGCTTATATAACAAGAGAGAATGATTTGCTGAGTCAAAGGCTTTACTAAATTCGGTATATATGACGTCAATTTGTTCGTTCTTAAGGAAACCCTGGTTAACGAACGAAGAAAGTTCAAGAAGACAAGTGACAGTAGATCTATGTTTCACCAATCCGTGCTGGTAGGGGGAGATATGAAAACTACACAAAGGTTGTAAATGACTTGTTAATATCTACTCAAAAACTTTTGGTATATCAGACAATTTACATATTCGTCTATAGTTAAAAAATGCCTATTGAGTTAAAAAACTGTCACGGAGTCACCTAAGCCCCACCACACAGAGGTTTCTTTTAAAAATTAACACCGGTAGCTGAAGATCCCATTCACCGTGTATGCGGATTTTGATGCATACTGCATATCCCTCTACGATAGATGTAAGTGATAGTTCCCAAATTATTAATAAGCATGTGCCTGTAGCATTTGCATACTATATTAAATGTGCATTTGATACAGCACTAGATAAGTGTGTTTTAAGAACGGGCGGGGATGTAAGCCCCACTTTCATAGATTGCATAACATCCGATTTATAGAAGAACCACATGAAGAATGAATGCACAGGATTCGTACAACTTTGATGAGGCTATTAATTGTCATATTTGCAAGGGTAGTTTGGGTAATGACAGAGTGAGAGATCACTGTCATTTTACTGGCACATACCGAGGTGCAGCACATAATTCGTGCAACCTCAACCATAGAAAGGAAAACTTTATCCCCGTGTTCTTTCACAATTTATCAAAATATGATGCACATTTGTTTGTTAAAGAGCTCGGGGAGATAAAGGGAGATATTAAAGTAATTCCTCTGAACAAGGAATTATATATAAGTATCTCAAAACTTGTCCCAGTAGATGATACCCTGGATGTTAGGTTTTAGGACTCTTTAAGATGTATGCCCTCTAGTCTAAGCACACTTGCAGGAAATTTAAGTGAGAACAATTGTAATGTTCTTAAAGCTCAATACCCAAATAAATCCAATTTTGCCCTGCTTCGTAGGAAAGGAGTATTCCCTTATGAATATTTAGATTCAGCTCAGAAGCTGAAAGAAACTTGTCTCCCACCAAGCAGTAAGTTCTATAGCAATTTGACAGAGTCAGGATGTTCTGAGGTAGATGACAACCACGCATGCTCAGTGTGGAATAACTTCAAGTGTCAAACTCTTAAAGACTACTTGGAATTATATTTGAAAACTGATGTTTTATTGTTAACAGACGTTTTCGAAAACTTTAGGGAAATTTGTTTAAACATACATCAGCTCGATCCTGCTCACTATTACACAACTCCAGGGTTGTCATGGGATGCGATGTTGAAAACAACAGAGATCCGCCTTGAGTTACTCACAGATATTGATATGATAAGACATATTCAGTGTGGAATTCGAGGTGGATTAGTTCAATGTAGTCATAGACACACCAAAGCAAACCACAAATACCTTAAAGATTTTGACTCTACAAGAGAATCGGAATATTTAATGTATGTGGATGCAAATAACCTTTATGGTTGGGCCATGCCTGAACCTCTGCCTTACGGTGAGTTCAAATGGTTAGAGCGGGCGGAAGTGCAATCGTTTAACATTGATAATATATCTGATAACAGTGAGTATGGATATATTCTTGAGGTTGACTTGGAATATCCATACTCGCTCCACGACATGCACAATGATTTGCCCTTTTGCCCGTCCAATAAATTACCTACAAAAACATCAAAAATTCCCAAGCTAATAGCTGATCTCCGTGATAAGAAGAAATATGTAATACACTACAAAACTCTACAGCAGTGTATTAAGCATGTGTTGAGGGTAAAAAGGATTCACACCATCTTAGAGTTTAAGCAGAAGCCCTGGCTTAAAAAGTATATTGATTTTAACACTGTGCATAGGACTAGGGCAAAAAATAATTTTTATAAAGATTTTTTCAAAATATTAAATAATGCTGTCTAAGGTAAAACCATGGAAAACAGCGAAAAGAGGGTAGACATCCCTATTGTTACAGAATGGAATTCTCCAGAAGTAGGTCAACAAGGTAGACGCCCTAGATTGTTTGCCAGAGACTTGATATCCAGGTCAAATTTTCATAGTGAAACTATGTTTGCCATTCAAATAAAAAGATTACACAACATTTGTGATAAGCCAATACATTTAGGCTTTGTAGTGTTGGAGTTATCAAAATGTATGATTTTCATTACATTCTATAAAAACGAACGACTTCTATGAAGAAATTCATAATGATGTTGAATTTAAATTTGATACATCTGAGTATTCAAATGAATTGGCTACATTATACAATTTTTAAGAGTGCAACAAGAAGCGTTTAGGTTTCCTTAAAGATGAGATGCATGGTAAACCAAAGAGTGAGTTTGTTGGGTTACGTTCAAAAATGTATGCATATAGGTGTGAAAATTCTTGTACTGCTAGGGAAATATGCGTAAAAAGAATAAAGGGGTAAAAAAAATTGTTTGTACACATGACAGCAAGAACGTGATAGCATGTACATGTTTAGGTCTAGAGGGCATGAAATTAGTACATTAAAAATAACAAAAACTATTTTAGACAACAAAGATGACTAGAGGCTAATTTATAAAGATGGGGTTTGAACTCTAGCAATGGGGCATTACTCTTCAATTCCCAATGAAATTGAGGGTTGTATATCTACTCTACAGCCAAATATGTGCGTTGGAAGAGAACTCACAAAACACTCAAAGTACTATACAGTGAGGAAGGTAAATGCTTTAAAAAGAAAAGTAGAAATAAATGAAAGTGCGGTAGACATTCAAGAGGCTCAAATGATAATGCATTTTATGTTATTAGATGGAATTAAAAAAAATAAGACGATAATTTAAACTTTATATTGTGATAGTTTATTTAAAAACAAAATGTATACTTATAATATATTTAGATAATAGTAATTTAATTTTAATAAACTTACAAAATATTGTTCAAAATACGATAAATAAAAGAGATTAAAAAAGAAAAGAAAAGTGTTTTACTTAAACATTACAAAATTTCGGTTTTGGGGAAACCCAGCCAGCGGACCAGAGCTCTATTCCCTTTCCTTTTCAGCACTTTTTCAACTAAGCAAGTATTGGGAAAATACCCATAGGGTAGAAGGGTATTATAACTTAGTGCCAACAGAAAATGTATGTAACAGGCAGAAGGCGGCATATTTATGATCAGTGTCAACAGCCGAGACGATATAGCCATGTACGTCTGTCCGTCTGTCCGTCTGTATGAACACCTAGATCTCAGAGACTTTAAGAGCTAGAGCTACCAAAGTTGGGGACAGTACTCCTATAGGTCCTGCGCAGATCAAGTTTATTTCAAAAGTTGGATGCCACGCCCCTTTCCGCCCCCAAAAATCTGTAAAAGCCGTAATAATAGACCTAGAGCATTGGTATGCATAATAATAATTATATTCTCAATGATTCCTGTGAATTTGGTTGAGATCGAATAAAAAACAAGGAAGTTATTAAAGAATCAAATTTATATGCAATATTCACTTGCAGGTGTCCGCGCTTTGTTTGTTTAGTTGACAGTGTGACCATAATGGTGTTGTGAATTTTTACCCGCCATTTTCAAATATATACAAAACAACTAGTTTTAGTATATTTGGTATATTTTTTGTTAAAATATCATTTAAGTTTTTTGTTTTCTTTCGAAATGGGTTGCGGGTATCATACGGTCGAGCACTCTCGACTGTAGCTTTCTTACTTGTTTTCGTATATTTATGTGCTCTTGTTTCTTTCAACTGTCTACTTGGATGAAAGTTTCTTCGATATACATTAGTTTTTATCAAAATTTCTCTGTATATTTTCAAGTCATTTTGATTGTAATTTTGTGGATGACGATGGAATATTAAAGAATATAAACCATTTGTCAGTTCCCAGTTATTACCAGATACATTTATAAAGTTACTTCCCATCATTTTTTGTTTCACTTTTGTATGGTCAAAATGTCACATTCAAAAGATGATTTGAGCTCTCATCATGATGTACAGCTGGATGTGTTAATGAGGATGATGTATGAGGGTACTTTTGACTCAATATCGCCCTTGATGTATGGGGCTATTGGGATATTGGGGTAATGTTTTGTTTAGATCTCATTTCAGTTTTAAGATTTTTATAGTCTGTGGGTAACATATTCTGTAATTTTTTCATTAACAAGTTCATGTAAAGGCTCTGTTTTGGTTAATTGAGCTAAAATATTTTGATTTATTGTAATTTAAATTCACTCAAGCTGTTAGAACTAAAACGGTTTTTTCACTGTGGTTGTGGATGGACTGTACACTAATTCACAAATCATAAGCATATATAGCTGTAATCATTTTAATTAGAAAACAAAATTTTTTGATTTATTATTCATATACATTTTATTAAAAAACAATTTGTAATATAAAAATTATAAATTTGTTTTAAGATCAAAGTCTATGTTGTCATCTCCTCTTCTGGTAAGTATATATTATATTTATTTCCCTTGACTAGCTCCAGGATGCTCTCTTCAATCACACTGAATCGAGGAGGGAGCTGTTAATATAACTTGGTAATGCAGGTGAGAACTTGACTATGTTCAATAACCTGATCACGGAGACGCTGGGAGAGGCGGCTGAGATACGTAGCTTTTCTCATCGCGTAGAGATAGAGTGCAAGGATCTGGATGAAATCACAACGAAGGAGGACATCATTGCCGCACTTGCCAACCAAGCAGAAGTTAAGGAGTTAGCGATCGAGGATATCCATTTGAGAAAGGCATACGGAGGAACGCAAACCGCATCAATTAAGCTGTCAATTTAATCTGCAAAAAAAGCACTCTCAATGAGTTGGCTTAAAGTGGGATGGGTGAGATGCAGGCTTCGGGAACGCATCAGCCTCACAAAATGTTTTCGGTGCCTGGTACCTATCGTTCGAGCTTGTGTCGTAGATGCGGGGAAGCAGGACACTTGGCAAAGGATTGCACTGGAGAGGCAAGATGCATGTTCTGCAAGGACAAGGAAGCCGACTGGAAGCACGTCGCGGGAAGTGGTAGATGCCCATTGTTTAGGAGTGCTCTCTCCAATAAACAAAAATGAAGTGCACACAGCTCAATCTTAACCACTGCGAGGCAGCACATTCTCTTTTGATGCAGGCAACGAGGGAAAGGAATTCAGATATAGTTCTATTGTCGAAACCCTTCCAACCTTCAGGTAGCGGATGGGCAAGTAGCCGCTGTAACAAGGCCGTCAAAACTGTGCCAAGGGACGTCAACACGAGCAGCGAAGGATTTTTAAGAGCAAAGATTGAAGGGATAACGTTCTACAGCTGTTATGCGCCGCCCAGCTGGGACTTACATTGCTTTGTAAGGATGCTGGAGGAACTAGTGGAGGATTCACGAGGAAGAACACCAGTTGTAATTGCCGGTGATTTCAACGCCTGGGCTGTACAATGGGGAAGTCTGGAGACAACACCAAGAGAAACCGCACTACTGGAAATATTCGCGCCACTGGATCTTGGTTTAGCCAATGACGGCAAGAGGCAGACATACTGCAAAGCTGGCCGGGGCTCGTTCATTGATCTGAGGTTCTCAGTAGCTCGCTATGCAGGAATACCAAGTGGAGAGTGAGCGACGATTTTACTTTCAGCGATCATCAGGCGATACACTTCGATATCTGCGACAGGAGAGGAACGCGGCAGATACCAAAAACTACAGGACCCATATGGAAGGACATGTGTCTGGATAAGGATGCATTTTCGTTGGTATTGAGTCTACACGACTGAAGACCCACACTGGGGTCAGCCGATAGCATGGCGAACCAATTATCTAGCATCCTAACAGCAGCATGTGAGTCGTTGATGCCGAGAAGGAAACCAAGCAGACGCGGAGCACCCTGCTACTGGTGGAACAACAACATTCAGCAGCTAAGGAAAGCCTGCCTGAGAGCTAGACGAATCAGTCAGAGATCGAGAGGTCGGCCTGACTTTGACCAGAAACTGGAGGATCTGCGGGCCGCAAAACGGGCACTAAAGCGGGACATCAAAAAAAGCAAATCCGATTGCTTTAGGAAGATTTGTGATGAGGCGGACATCAACCAATGGGGAACCGCATACAAGGTTGCATGAAGAAACTCAAAAGCCAGGAGACCGCAAGGATAGCATGTCCCATATTGCTTCAGAGCATAGTGACAGCATTATTCCCGCAGCATCGGTCATGGCCGCCCATCACCTCTACAGAAGTCATCTCGGCAAGCAAGCGGATCGGCGACAGGAAGGCACCAGGGCCAGACGGCATTCCTAATAAGTCACTCAAGCTTGCAGTAAGACCGGAAGTCTTTGTTGACACTTTCAATGTCTGCCTTCGGGACGGCGTCTTCCCCAAACGGTGGAAGCTGCAGCGGCTCATACTACTGCCGAAGGGAGGCAAGCCAATTGAGGAGCCTTCAGGAAACCGCCCGATCTGTCTACTGGATACGGCTGGTAAGATATTGGAACGTATAATATACAACAGGCTTCTAAGGATAGTGGATGATGAGGGCACAATTTCGGACTTGCAGTTTGGCTTCCGCAAGAGCATGTCGACGGTGGACGCGATTCAGGCTGTAGTGGACATAGCATCCAACACTAATGATATAGTGGGATTTTTGGTAATTCATCTTTCATATAAACACCCCGAAAATGTTGAATATTTTTAAAGGCAAACCGCATGATATCAAAGCATCAGGTCTTGCTCTTGAGGCAAACATCTGCAGGAAGCTATTGGCAATAGCTCATGTCAAGTCCTCGCGACTGGAGCTCCTACGTTCTATTCCTACAACTCGCAACAAACTCCATCTGCGCTGGACTTTTTTATCTACAATGGGATTGCGAACAACAAACTCACTGTGGAAAGACGGTTGCGATGTTGCAAAGCTTCGTCATCTTCCACAAATGAAGGCTTGCAGGTAACGGCTACTTCCTCCCGGATGCTGCGTGAGAACGTTCAAATCCGAGCTCGAAAGCAGAATTAACGTAAATTTGAGAATCAACAAGCCGGAGGAAATTGATACAGCAGTAGGTTCATTCATGGAGCACCTCAAGACAGCAGCTATAACCGCATCCACACTTCCACAAAATGTTGGCCATCAGCGCACGGTTGAGCTGTCACCCCACGCTGCAGCACTACTGAACCTTAAAGTCCGGAAGTAATATGTCAGGACTGGTGACGAGAGACTTGCTCCAATCTATAGAAGAATAGGAAATCGATTGCAAAAAGTACTGAGGAAATCGAGGCAAGCACAAACGGACGAGTTGTTGCGTGATGCGAGTCCTGATGCATCATCCAACTATCTTCTCTGAAGGCTCACAAGGACGTTTAAAAGGCAAGTTACTCCCAAGATTCCATTAAAAAATCCTTCAGGTGGTTGGTGCTATTCTGGGATACAGAAGGCAGAAATTTTTGCTGATTCGTTAGAAGATAGATTTAAGCCACGAAATCTGTCGCCTGAGTATACGAAATGCTACATAGAAGCATCGCTTGCGACTCCTTTTCAAATGGCTTTGCCAGTTGCACCAGTAACCTTCCAAGAGGTATCATTGCTAATAAAGCAATTAAAATCAAAAAAATGTCCTGGTGACGATGGCCTTGACAACAGGACTATAAAACTTCTCCCGCCTAAGGCAGTACTCTTTATAGTCCTGCTCTTTAACAGCGTCCTAAGGTTGGAACACTTCCCAAAGATATGGAAGTCTGCATTGATCACGATGATTGCCAAGCCTGGAAAGCAACCAACGGAGGTGAACTCTTACCGGCCCATTAGCCTTCTTCCAGCTTTAGGCAAAATGATGGAAAGGATGATACTCAGCCGAGTACTCAATCTGGAGGCCATAGCCCAGGCGATACCGAAGTGGCAGTTTGGTTTTCGCAAAAGTCACGGAACCCCAGAACAACTGCATAGAGTCGTAAACTTCGCACTGGAAGCTATGGAGCACAAGCAGTATGCTATGGTAGTGTTCATGGACATTCAGCAAGCTTTCGACAGAGTTTGGCACAGAGGTCTCTGTTGCAAACTGAAACGGCTGTTGACTCCTCAATTATACCACCTTGTAAACAGCTTTTTGTCAGGCCGATCCTTTTGTGTTGGAGTAGACGGTGATAAGTCGTCCATAAGAGGGATAGCTGCTGGAGTATCACAAGGTAGTGTTCTTGGGCCTACTTTATACTCCATATTCACGAGCGACATGCAAAGCCAGTTGCTGTTCAAGCGGTTGATTGTCATGACGTGTTAATTGCTAGATACGCCGATGACACTGCTGTCCTCACCAGAAACCAATCTCTTATCATTGCAACGCAGGCTCTGCAACAGTATGTGCGGAGGTTCGAACTATGGGCCAATAACTGGAACATTGGCATAAATAGAAGCAAGTGTGCAAACATGAGTTTACAAATATCTGGGCGTCATGCTTGACAGACGCCTCAACTTCGGTCGATATACAACAATGATTCAAAAAGCTGTGATGGCCAAAGCTGCAAAGATGTCGTGGTTACTGTCGCCACGTAACAAACTCTCCTTGCACAACAAAGTTTTGTTATACAAGACAATCCTAAGCCCGATGTGGAAGTACGGAGTGCAGGTGTATGGCGTCGCGGCGAAGGCCTTACATCCAAATTTACTGGCTCGACGCCTATTGCGATGTGGGGGTAAGAGACGGCTAATAAGGATTCACTTGCCGTCCAGGCTCATATCTTGCTCTGTCTCGTTGTTAGTGTACATCATCATCATCATCATCATCATCATCATCACCGTCATCATCATCATCATCATCATCATCATCATCATCATCATCATCATCATCATCATCATCATCATCATCATCATCATCATCATCATCATCATCATCATCATCATCATCATCATCATCATCATCATCATCATCATCATCATCATCATCATCATCATCATCATCATCATCATCATCATCATCATCATCATCATCATCATCATCATCATCATCATCATCATCATCATCATCATCATCATCATCATCATCATCATCATCATCATCATCATCATCATCATCATCATCATCATCATCATCATCATCATCATCATCATCATCATCATCATCATCATCATCATCATCATCATCATCATCATCATCATCATCATCATCATCATCATCATCATCATCATCATCATCATCATTTTTTTTTTTTTTTTTACTTTGCTTTTATTTATTGGATCTTCTCTTAAGTTGAGACTAACAATAAGTTATCAAATCTTATAACTAAACATTAATTAACAATACAAATTGGGTTACACGTCCCTAGAGTCTATCGCTGGGTTGGTAGATCATTACGACGTAGACGGGAGCGGCTACACAGCCGGGTTAGCCCTCGCGCGAGGGGGTTAGGGTGCGAGGAAAGCTTTCTGTTCAGCTACTACTTCTCTGACAGGTTGAATGTTGAGATCTTTGTGTATGTTTTCGTTGCGAACATACCACGGTGCCCCGGTGATGGTTCTCAAGATCTTTGATTGAGCTCGCTGGACAACATCAATGTTGCTACTACTAGCGTTCCCCCATAACTGGGAGCCATAGGTCCAGATTGGTTTAAGTACGGAAGTGCAGAGCAGGACCTTGTATTCTAGACTAAGAGAGGACCGAGCGTTGATAAGCCAATGAAGACTATTAGCTTTTAGTTTTAGTTGTGTTCTCTTGGCTTCGATGTGCCTTCGCCAGGTGAGTCGTCTGTCGAGGTGTATTAGTCTGGAATTGTTTAGTCTGAGTGGTGGGCAATTTTGCCTGTTTAGGGTAAACGTAACATGCTTGCATTTTTGTTCGTTTACTTTTATTCGCCAGTCAGATAGCCACTTTTCCACTTCAACTAGATGAAGACCCAGTTGCGCTGATGGATAGGACACTTGGATAGGACACTTGGAACGGCTGAGAATAGCTGTATCGTCGGCAAAAGTAGATGTTATTAGTCGTCTGTTTGTCGTCATCATCATCATCGGGTTTTTATTGTTCACTGCGAAATTACAGCTCGAAACGTGACCTTCTAATTCTGAAAATTCTTAGTAACTGGTTGGATGCGACTTGGATCGTTCTCTTTGGACCTCGACTCCATGATAGTGGAGACTTTCAGGAGATGTTGAGAGCACCGGGACTTTTGAGTGCTTTTTCTTTGAGTGAGCGCATTGAGTGGTTTTCACTCGATGGAGTGGAGAAAAAAAGCCGAGTACCACTCACAATGCGCTCAAATCAACATTCTCCTCCCTTGCAATGGTGGAATTTGCAATATTAGTTGGGGCATGTACCCGACAGAATCCACCCCAAGGAGGAGTTCTGGGCCATGGAAAGTCCCCCTTGGCTTGGGAGGATACCCGGAAGGAGGAGTTCCGAGAAAACGTCCGCACCCAGAACCTCGGACACCTCTCTCGAGCTGGACCAGTCTTGATCTGCCAGAAGCAGATTGCTCAAGTGGTTGGGTTGCACTAGCGCGATAGTTTTGGTGGGCGTTATCGTTCGGTGCTGAGGGTCGGTTTTGAAGACGACCTCCTTGCTCATGGCGGTCGTCTTGGAGCGTAGCACGGCAGCGCACACTCCTTCAGCGCACACGCGAGTGATCGCTAGGCCCATCGCCACGGCCATCGACACGGCCATCGACTCGCTGATGCGGCTTACTGGACAACAGGAGTCCATGAGCACTCTCGCTTCGGAGGCCGTCCTTCCCGTGTCCAGCCACACCGACGCCGTGGGCAGGATGCTGACTGCATTGCATTGAAGCAACGTAGTCAGCGATGGCGCGGGGCCAGACACGGCACGGATGGGAAAAAACTGGGTTCCCTCAGCTGCGGCGCCGTTAGCGTGGGGCTTCGCGTGGTCGCGTCGAGCCCTTGGTTGACGTGACATCCGCCGTTTGGAGCGTGGCTCCCTCATGTGCATCATAGTGTGGTGATCTTCACCACACTGCCTGCACTTGCCGCCACTGCGGCACGTGCCACCGGAGTGTTGGTGGGCCAGACAGTTGGGGCAGTACTTGTTAATGAGTACTGCCCTAAGCCGCTTCTCTGGAGTCAACTGCTTAAATCGCACGCAACGTCGCAGTGCGTGGATGCCACGGCACAAACGGCATCGGAAAGAGTCCGTTCCGGGTGATACGTACTCCTTCCGCTGGGGAGTCTGACGCTGCGTGGATGGGGGTCGGAGCTCCACTTCGGCGCTGGAGGCTTCAGCCTCCGTGGGGGTGACTGGTCTGCTGGCCGAAAACAGTTGAACCAGGGAGAATTCGTCCGACGACGAGGATGATTCACTACGCTGTGATGCCATGGTGACCTGTGTTGGTGGAAAAGAACTAAAGAAAGAAGAAGAGAGGAACAAAAAAAACTTCGGATGAGAATAAGGAGATCCGTGCATAAGCAAAAGACCACAGGATAGTGGATGACAGCACAGGAAGACAGACAGGATGAGGCTTTAGGTCGAGACGGAAACTTCTGTGGACCCCGTCGGAAGGAGGACCAGTTTTGCGACTGGTCGACGGAAGACCCCAAGACAAGTTCGAACATCGACCACTCGAACCTTGTTGTCATTACCGGGGCACGTAGTTAGCACGCGACCGAGCCGCCATTCCTGAGGTGGAATGTTGTCTTCTTTGATGATGACCATGTCACCAACTTGGAGATCACGAGAAGGTGATTGCCATTTGTTGCGCTTATGCAGTTCTTTCAAGTACTCCTCTTTCCATCGCACGCAAAAGTGCTGATGCAGAGCCTTAAGCTGTTGCCAGCGATTGCGGATGGACTCCACATTCTCTCTGGATTCAGGCTCAGCAATGGAGAGGATAGGACCGCCAATCAAGAAATGGCCAGGGGTTAAGGGCCACCAATTTGGTTACATCCTCGGATAAAGGAGAAAGAGGCCGCGAATTGAGGCACGCTTCACTCTTCGCTAGAAGCGTTGAGAGTTCCTCGTGGTGTATTTTAAAGAGGAAACGGTTTTATAGAAGTGCATCTTAAAACTCTTGACGCCGGCTTCCCACAATGGATTGAAGTGCCATGTCAGCCCTTGATGTCTGTGCTTTGCGAGAATAAGACTTCGGGTGCTCTCTACAAGATCCTTGGAGAGGATCGAGGAGGCTCCGACGAACGTTTTTCCGTTGTCTGAGTACATGTGAAAAGGGCACCCTCGCCTTGCCACAAAACGGGAAAAAGCTTCCAAGAACCTTTCCGCCGTGAGGTCTGTGGTTGCTTCGAGGTGGTTTGCCTTTGTGCTGAAACACACGAAAACACAGACATATCCCTTGGTTAGCTTACAGCCCCATCCGACATAGCTCTTTATGTCAAAGGGGCCAGCAAAATCGACACCTGTGTGGGTGAATGGTCGAGAAAACGTCGACCGGGCTGTTGGAAGGTCGCCCATTAGCTGGGTCTGCAATTTGCGGCGATGCACTACGCATACCTTGCAGCCGCCAATTGCTGACTTTACTAAATTCCTCAGCTTAGGAATCCAATACCTTAAACGGATCAGACGCATCACTAATTGATTGCCTCCATGGAGAGACACCTGGTGAGTGAAGCGGATCAGGACGCTCTTGCACGCCCGCAGGACCGGAGGACACCTTTTTTATCAAGGAATGGGTTCAAGTTAAGGATATCGCTTGAACCCTGGATGCGTCGTTGATTAAGAAGGGAGTCAAACTTCCTCGGAAATGCTCTTTGTTGGGCTTGGATGGTAAGTTGCTCCTGAGCCTCTGCTAGCTCCCGGCTGCTGACCATCTCAGGAAATGTCGTTTTTGGTTTACGACCGATTATTCTGAGCGCTCGATCGAACTTCGAGAAGCGTTCGAGGAAGTTCTCACAGAGGACCTAGGCGCCGTGACACTTCACCGCGTGACATTCGACCTCAGTGTCGATCCCAACCACTGATGTGGGCCACTGGGCATCGAGTTGCTGTAGCCATTCAGGCCCTTGCCACCAAAGACGACTAGCCAGCAGCTCCTGAGGTGAGACGCGACGGCTGGCCAAGACGGCAGGATTATGCCCGGAGCACCTGGTTCCAGGTGCCGTTGACACCCTGTTAGCTACGAAAGTGGTCCATTTCCAAGACTGCTTGTCTAGCCATGCTAGCACGATAGTGGAGTCAGTCCAGAAGTACACTCTGGACTCTGGAACTGGGAGATGTGAGAGGAGAGCGGTTGACAACTCTGACAACAAATGAGCTCCACACAGCCGTGGTAGTGAGACCGTTTTAATGGGAGCTACCCTGGTCTTGGCTGCTAAGAGGTTGATGGAAACTTGTCCGGCAAACTCGACTCGGGCGTAAATAGCAGCGCCGAATTGGACCTGTGCGCCGGGTTGGAAATTAACCCACCTTGGAATTTAATATCCTGTAAGGAAGGATAATTCTCAAGGAACCCCTGCCAACGGTGCACAAGTTCTGCCGACAGCGAATCATCCCACCCAAGTTCTTGCATCCATATCTCCTGCATGAAAATCTTGGCCCATATGACCACAGGAACAAGCCAACCCGCTGGGTCGAAAAGCTTGGCTATCTGGGATAGCACTTCTCTTTTCGTGAAAGATGGTTTGGACACCATCTCGGAGGTGACAAAGAAGAATACGTCAGTGGTAGCTTGCCATCGAATGCCAAGTGTTTTAGCAACACTAGCCTCTTCGATCTCGAGGAAAATCAGCACAGAGCAAATGGTCCTTTGGAATCCTCTTTAACACATCCTTTGTGTTAGAGGTCCACTTTCTTAAGGGGAACCCGGCACTTTCAAGCGCTGATCGGAGTTCCTCTATAGCGGATAGCGCATGCTTATTTGTGTGAGCTAGGACATCATCCACGTACATGTAGTTTGTGATAATGTCGCTAGCAAGGGGGTACTGGCTGTGAACATCACGCGCTAGCTGATGCAAAACACGGATAGCCAAGTACGGTGCACAATTCACACCAAAGGTGACTGGGTTGAGCTCATAGTCGCCTAATCTTTCGTCCTTTGCTCGAAATAGCAACCTTTGGAACGGGGTGTGTTTGGGGTCTACGAGTATCTGCCGGTACATCTTGGTGATGTCGGCATTGAAGACTACTCGAAAGAACCTCCACTTCAAGATCTGGATGGTTAGATCTGATTGGAGGATTGGCCCCGTGTGCAAGATTTTATTGAGACTCCTGCCGTTGGACGTTGGGCTGGAGGCGTTGAAAACAACGCGGACTTTGGTCGTAGTGCTGTCAGGCTTGAAGACAGCGTGGTGCGGCAAATAGAAGTTGCCGGAGCTAGTCGGGGAGACCTGCGTCATGTGTCCCAAGTCTAGATACTCCTGAATGACGGAGTCGTACTGCTCTTTTAATGCGGCGTTTCTCTTTAAACGATTCTCATTTCTCAGGAATTGAGCTAGAACTAGAGTGCACCTTGAATGGCTTAGATCCATGTGACTAGGATCGCGAAATGGTAGGGTGACCATATAACGACCACTTGGGGTCCGTTTGGTCGTCTTAATGAAATATGCCTCACAGGCAATGTCAGACTCTTTCGACGGATTTGCCGGAAGGTCCTCCACCTCCCAAAATTTGGAGAGAATTTGGAATTCGTTCGACGGACAGTCGAGCCGAAAAGGATGAAATGGTTTTTGATTGGGCCCCTGCAACCGGACCGGTCAGGACCCAGCCAAATATGGTTTCTTGACCTAGAAGCGTTCCACAAACGTTGGGGAGAGAGCCGCCGAGAAGTATGGGTGGGAGGATGTCAGCGCCTAGAAGCACGTCTATCTGCGAACTCTCATAGAATTTGGGATCGGCCAGTTGGAGTTTTGGCAGATTGTCAAGTATTGTTTGCGGAACTGTAGTAGAGGCCACATTTCCCGCCAAATGCGGGAGGACGTACGCTGACGCCTCGATCTGTATATCGGAAGATATTGGGGAGCCAATTTGGAAATGGCAAAACTTGCGGGGCTGGGCTGCTACAGTTTGAGTCAGCCCAGAAACTTGCGCTTGCACGGAAGTGTAAGGCATCCTTAAGCGTCTGAAGAGCTTTTCGGAAATGAACGATGCCTCTGATCCGGAGTCGACCAGAGCGCGGGCTGCGTATTTGACGCCGTGATGGCAGACATGAATGACAGCCGTACTTAGCAGCACACCTTGTGTGTTGACTGCATGAAACGTTTGTACCTGGGATGATGTGGATGGAGTGGACTGTATATTTTGGGATGCGACTGTCGGGGTCTGGTTGGCACGATGCAGAAGAGTGTGATGGCGACCCTTACACGTAAAGCAACTGAGCGCACTTGTGCACTCAGCCAGGATATGGCCTCGCGCGAAACAGTTCAGACACAGCTTCTGTTGCTTTATGTGAGCAACCCTTTCGCTGACGCTCATTTGCAGAAAGCGTGGACATAAGCGAATGGGATGGTTCTCTCTTGAGCAGAGCTTGCAAGATTGAGTCTTGGATGAGACTCTGTGCCATCTTTTCGTGCGAACGAGTGACGACTGGGCTGTGTCTTTGGGAAGCAGTTGAAACTGCGGGCTTTTGTTCAAAGGAAGGTCGAGTAACCAAAATTGCCGGCTTCGACTTTGCACTACGAAGTGCTTTAGTGTCAGCTTTTGCAAGAGAGGTTGGCGAAACGCTGGAAGCCCGAGTGGACACCTCTTTTCTCGCTTTCGAAAGAACAGGTGAGACGCTGGATGAGCGAAAAGTTGTTAGTGGTGGCGAGACTGCAGCTCTAGCAGTGCTTGTCGAAGGAATTGACAAACGAGCTTTTCTTTTCTCCTCTTTGCTCACTGGCATACTCTAATTTTAATTAATTTAATTTAGGCGCGTTTAAACGCAGTTGACCGAAGTAGTCAGGTCAACAAAAAAAAAAACAAAGAATACGACAATATAAGTCAAGAATAAAGAAAGAGGAAGACGATAAACGCTGATGACGCGTACACGCTGTGCAAAAAAAAAGAAAACAAAAAAGGAATAAATATAAATAGACCAGACTTGGAGAACGAGAAAAAAACAAAAAAACAAATTAAAAATTGTATTATTTTGTTTTTTAATAAAAGAAATGAAAGAAAGTATCGTCTGGTATTGATTCTATTCATATAAATGTTCTTTGTATTTTTTTATAAAGGCGGAACAGTACCGTGTAAACACTGTGATAGGTATCGCACAATAGTTCACAGAGAACCAGTGTTCACGAACTGGCACCATTGTTGAAAAATATCGAATCGCCACTAACGAAAACGGCGGCACAACAAAGGCAGTGAAATATAATTTAATATAATATAAATGTTTGTGGCCGCGGATAAATTTAGTGGCATCGGACAAATAGAATGATGGTGACAAAAAAACACAAAAATATAAAAACAGTGGAAACTAATATTGCACAAGTGAGTGTTTGTGACTGAGTGCAGATCTTAACAGCTGTGCGAAGGAGAAGGAGCTGGAGCAAGCTTTTGGCAAGAGCACGAAGATGGCGAATTCTCCGAATGTATTGGAGGTAGGAACAGCGAAAACGGTGGCAAAAAAGGAGGACAAGAGTAAAAAGCTATCGAGCAGGACGGCTTTGCGGGACCTAAGAGCCCAAATAGCGGATCTGGTGGTAATGCTGGAAGATGGCAAAAGGCGCTGCATACACAAACCTATGCGTGATGCTATTGAGTCGATCCGGGCGCTCTACGAGTTGGTGGCCATCCAAATGCACGACGTTGGAGCAAAAGCAGTGATCAGAAATCATCAATCATGCCAGACGTCACCGTTTTTCCGGACAACTGGAGAAATAAAGAGGAAGCAACAAATCGGAGCAAGAACCCCCGTTTCCAAGAGGGTAAGGAATGCTGAAGAGAACGCTGGAGAGGTCGCAAATAAAGTGGAAACTGCGAATACTGCAACGCCCGAAGCTGGGACACCGGAATTGAAGCAGAGGAATGTACAAGAAGAGAAGGAGGCAGGTAACCCATGGAAGAAAGTCACCAAGAAGGAGGTAAAAAAGATCACAAAGGAGCTGCCAAAACCTAAGCAAAAAGGATTGGCAAGTAAGAAGGCACGTCCTGATACCCTCGTCATCAAGACAACTGGAGAAGTCACGTATGCGCAAATCCTACGGAAGGTAAAAACCGACGGAAACCTACAAGGACTTGGAGAAGCGGTCACAAAAATCCGGAGAACACAGCAGGAAGAGCTGTTAATAGAACTTGGTAATGCAGGTGAGAACTTGACTATGCTCAATAACCTTATCACAGAGACGCTGGGAGAGGCGGCTGAGATACGTTGCCTAGCTCATCGCGTAGAGATATAGTGCAAGGATCTGGATGAAATTACAACGAAGGAGGACATCATTGCCGCACTGGCCAACCAAGCAGAAGTCAAGGAGTTAGCGATCGAGGATATCCACTTGAAAAAGGCATATGGAGGAACGCAAACCGCAGTAATTAAGCTGCCAATTTAAGCTGAAAAAAGCACTCTCAATGGGTTGGTCAGCCTCACAAAATGTTTTCGGTGCCTGGAGTTTGGCCATTTAGCCAAACACTGCACCAGTCAAACCGATCGTTCGAGCTTGTGTCGTAGATGCGGGGAAGCAGGACACTTGGCAAAGGATTGCACTGGAGAGGCAAGATGCATGTTCTGCAAGGACAAGGAAGCCGACTGGAAGCACGTCGCGGGAAGTGGTAGATGCCCATTGTTTAGGAGTGCTCTCTCCAATAAACAAAACTGAAGTGCACACAGCTCAATCTTAACCACTCCGAGGCAGGACATTCTCTTTTGATGCAGGCAACGAGGGAAAGGAATTCAGATATAGTTCTATTGTCGGAACCCTTCAAACTTGTGGAAGGTAGCGGATGGGCAAGTAGCCGCTGTAACAAGGCAGCTATTTGGGCCGACAAAACTGAGCCAAGGGACGTCAACACGAGCAGCGAAGGATTTGTAAGAGCAAAGATTGAAGGGATAACGTTCTACAGCTGTTATGCGCCGCCCAGCTGGGATTTACATCGTTTTGTAAGGATGCTGGAAGAACTAGTGGAGGATTCACGAGGAAGACGGCAAGAAGCAGACATACTGCAAAGCTGGCCGGGCCTCATTCATTGATCTGACGTTTCTCAGTAGCTCGCTCTGCAGGAATGCCAAGTGGAGCGATCATCAGGCGATACACTTCGATATCTTCTCTGCAAAATCACAGGACCCATATGGAAGGACAACTGCCTGGATAAGGATGCATTTTCGTTGGTACTGGAGTCCCACACTGGGGTCAGCCGATAGCATGGCGAACCAATTATCAAGCATCCAACAGCAGCATGTGAGTCGTCGACGCCGAGAAGGTAACCAAGCAGACGCGGAGCACCCTGCTACTGGTGGAACAACAACATTCAGCAGCTAAAGAAAGCCTGCCTAAGAACTAGACGGATCAGTCAGAGGGCGAGAGGATCTGCGGCCGCAAAACGGGCACTAAAGCAGGACATCAAAAAAAGCAAATCCGACTGCTTTAGAAAGATTTGTGATGAGGCGGACATCAACCCATATTGCTGCAGAGCATAGTGACAGCATTATTCCCGCAGCATCAGAACTTGGCAGACATGGCCGCCCCTCTTATCGAGTCATGGCCGCCCATCACCTCTACAGAAGTCATCTCGGCAAGCAAGCGGATCGGCGACAGGAAGGCACCAGGGCCAGACGGCGTTCCTAATAAGGCACTCAAGCTTGCAGTAACGACAAGACCGGAAGTCTTTGTTGACACATTCAATGTTTGCCTTCGGGACGGCGTCTTCCCCAAACTGTGAAAGCTGCAGCGGCTCATACTACTGCCGAAGGGAGGCAAACCAATTGGGGAGCCTTCAGGATACCGCCCGATACGGATACGGATACGGCTGGTAAGATATTGGAACGCACAATATACAACAGGCTTCTAAGGATACTGGAGGATGAGGGCACAATTTCGGACTTGCAGTTTGGCTTCCGCAAGAGCATGTCGACGGTGGACGCGATTCAGGCTGTAGTGGACATAGCAACCAAGGCAATAGAGGGAACTCGCTGGCGATGGGGAGATAAGGAGTACTGCGCTGTGATAACCCTGGACATTCGCAACGCTACATCACTACAAGTGTGGCAGACTCGCTGGGACGCAACAACCAAGGGACAATGGACGTATCGCCTAAAACCCTGGGTTGCGGACTGGCTCGGACGTAGAGGAGGGCAGATTAATTTTCATATTACGCAATTTATTACATATATATAGAAAATATCTATTTAAGTATCGGCACGAGGACAGCCCAGAGTGTTCTATACCACTGTCCCAGATACAGCTGAATGCTTCAACATCCACGACCGAAGGAGGATCTCATCAACTACATGTTGGAAATGGAGGAAAACTGGAGAAACACGTGTCAGCTTATTACACGCATCCAGAGTGATATAAGAAGATGCGAAAAAAAGCGCCGTGTAAGGGAGAGTGCCTAAGGTAGGTAACCCATCCCCGCGAAGTAATACTTTGCGGTGCTCCCGCGGGGAATGTGGTGTGTGGCATGTGGGGTGGGTTTAGTACGTATGCCTTTAACGTTGTCTTCGCATCGTGCATGCCGATGGTACGGGCCATTAGTATCTAATGAAAGATTCACATCCACCATGGCGCATCCAAGGAAAAAAAAAAGCAGTAAGAAAGCTACAGTCGAGAGTGCTCGACCGTATGATACCCGCAACCCATTTCGAGAGAAAACAAAAAATTTAAATGATATATTAACAAAAAATACACCAAATATACTAAAATTAGTTTTTTTTATATATTTGAAAATAGCGGGTAAAAATCACAACACCGTTATGGTCACACTGTCAACTAAACAAACAAAGCGCGGGCAGCTGCAAGTGAATTTTGCATATAAACTTGATTCTTTAATAACTTCTTCGTTTTTCATTAGATCTCAACCAAATTCACAGGAATCATTGAGAATATAATTATTATTATGCATACCAAAATTCAATGCTCTAGGTCTATTATTACGGCTTTTACAGACTTTTGGGGGCGGAAAGGGGCGTGGGATCCAAATAAACTTGATCTGCGCAGGACCTATAGAAGTACTGTCCCCAAATTTGGTAGCTCTAGCTCTTATAGTCTCTGACATCCAGGTGTTCATACAGACGGACAGACGGACATGGCTATATCGTCTCGGCTGTTGACACTGATCAAGAATATATATACTTTATGGGGTCGGAGATGCCTCCTTCTGCCTGTTACATACATTTTCTGATGGCACTAAGTTATAATACCGTATGATACCCGTACGGTCGAGCACTCTCGACTGTAGCTTTCTTACTGGTTTATTATGTCTCTTGTTCTCCTCTAGTTGCTGTTTTGCTATCTTTGCATTGTTAATAGACTTTACTATTGCTGCGCTACCTGACGCTAAACTGCCCACAGCGCTAAGTGCTGATAAAATTGGTACAAGTGGCAAGAAGCCACCTACCTTGGGCACATTTATAACCCGTGGAATTACAACATTTTTCCTACAACCCATTGAGTTAGATACTGCTTTTCGTGCATTTTTTATTGCATGAAATATGTCAAGCGGTTTATTTTTTTTCAATTCCTTGGTCGCCTTTTTGATTATTGAAGCAAGAGACGTTTTTACTACTTCGTCTTTTTCTGTTTTGATCCCATACCAAATTTTTTCTTTACCTTCATCATGTTCGTTACAAAGTACGCTGCTGCTCTCTCACCAAAACTGCTATTCGATGCTTTTACACGATCCCAGGCCCTATCAATTAAAACAGAGTCAGCTTTATGACACTCACTCAAGTCCTTACTTTTTGAATATGCTATGTCGTGTTCCCTACAAGCTTCATCCAAAGCATTGATTCCACGATCACCGCGTGCTAAACGTTTCTCTAGCTTTGTACCTGGTCCACAGTAATTGTACCCAGGTAAATGCACTTTAACGGGTAGAGCGTTTATTATATTGTTTACAAGACCACCACCCTGTTTGACATTTGATTTACGAGTGTTTATATTATAAAAATGTTTCATCATTTTATAACGACCTCAATCCACCAACGTTCCTCATTGAATGAAGTACTTCTCTCATTAACATGCGTTTATTACCACAAAAGAAAAGCATCTTAGTGAGAAACACTGAGGGCGGTGGGCATGGGGAGGAGAATCAACAGCCTCGTCACAGTACCTTGCTACCCAACACAATTAGAGCTTTAATTGTTAGTCCATCAAATTGTGGAAAAACCAATGTGATGCTTAGCCTCATAGAGAGTCCAAATGGAGTAAAATTTGAAAGTATTTGTGTAATTTCAAAGAGTTTATATCAACCGAAATTTGAGTACTTGGAAAAACTTATCAAACCAATACGAGGAATGGGATATTACACATTCTCCGCAAATGACACAGTTTAAAGACCACAGGAAGCTAAAAATAATTCCATTATGATATTTGATGATGTGGCATGTGAAAAACAGGATAACCACTTTTATACGGGTCGTCATAAGAATATTGATTCTTTTCATCTTTGTCAAACGTATACACATATACCGAAACATTTAATACGTGATAATGTTATTTTATTATAATGTTTAAACAAGACGATTTAAACATGCGACACATATACCGAGATCATGTAAATAGCGATCTGGACTATGAAACATTTATAGAAATATCACGAAATTGTTGGGTGGATAAATGTGGATTTCTAGTAATCTCTAAGGATGACGATATGAAAACTGGCCGATATAGAAAAGGATTTGGATCAATTCATTATACTTTAATTAAAATGGATATAAGTATAATGAGGTGACGGTGAAAAGACAGTCTACAGTCAGGCTTCAAAATGACTACATCTTTAACATTTACATTGAACGGGAACACATCAGTTATAACCGAAAACTTTTTCCCACAAATTCAACTAACACGCAATTATGAGTGTGCTCTCATTGACTTTTATACATACAATTCTATACCAAACGTTGATAAAGGAAACAATTTATTTCACATTGGGGATAAAGTCATAGAAATACCAGTGGGCTCGTATGAGCTCGATGACATCACAAAATATATTTTTAATGAGCTAAAAGAGTATGGTCTTCATGTTACCCTAAAAATTCAAAGTAATAACAACACACTCCAAGTGCAAGTTTGCACTAGAAATGAAGCGGTATTTTTTAATCGTGAACGAACTATTGGACAGCTATTTGGATTTAATAAACGTATTTTAAGAGCACACAAGTCTGAAATTTACATCTCAGATAATCCAGTAAATATTTGAAAAATAAATACAATTAGGTTGGAAAGTAACATTATTAGTGGCTCATATGTGGGTAATAGACCAAGTCATGTGCTTCATGAATTTGGAATTAGTGTCCCACCAGGTTATAAAATGAACATTACACCACGAAATCTGATTTATTTACCTGTCAACAGCAGAGAAATAAGCACACTCAAAGTTCGGATAACTGATCAGAAGAGAGATTTAATCACTTTGCGTGGTGAAACTGTATCAATTCGTCTTCACTTGCGGCCTACAGAATGATTATTTATAATAAAAAGCCAGCACATCACTCCATACCCCCCATTAGTAAATGTAAAGCTGACGTGAAAGCATCATCATCATCATCATCATCGTCATCATCATCAATATTTAAAAAAGCATCAAATCAACGATCTGCACTATCCTTAAAAAATAAATTAATTTTAAAATTTTTTTTTTTTTTTTTTTTTTTTAAGCTTGGTTTGTTTTTATTGGATCTTTTTTTTAAATTTTTTAAAATCATTTGGATTTAATATTCAATAAAGTTCAAAAACAAACTTTCAAATGAATGAGATTTTGTTTGTGCAAGGTAAGCCCCTCAATGATGAGAGTATCACTAAAAAAGAATATCACTCTTATTACCCATATGAACAAAACTTCAAGACAAACGATGAAGTTCGCATCACAATACAGAACCAAGATTTGTATGTGCTGCCGTGTGAAAGTTTTCTCCACTTTGAAGGAACACTTGAGAAAATTACTGATGCGAATACAGGGGCAAGCAGCACGTCTAATGTTAACGGTCTGCTCAAAAATAATTGTGTGGCCTATTTTCTGGATGAAATAAAATATGAATTGAATGGGTGTGAGCTGGATAGGACACGGTTCACTGGAATAACATCGACTCTCAAGAACTTTCTCTCTGTTGGCAACAGGAAGATCTACTTTATCGCAATGCTGGGTGGAACGGTGGTGATAACATCTCTATTGGAGGGCATTTCAGCTATTCTGTACCACTAAAAATGTTGATGGGATTTGGAGAAGACTATAAAAAAGTCATATTAAATTGTAAACATGAACTTATTCTCTTACTAGCTAAAAATACAGATGATATGTATGTTAAAACAGTTGGCGATCATACACATAAAATTAACATACATAGTATTAGTTGGAAAGTACCCCACATTGTCCCAAGCGATAGTGCCAAAATTAAAATGTTGAATGTAGTAAAAAGTGGTGCTAGCTTACCACTAGCATTCCGCAGTTGGGATTGTTACATAAATCCTACACTTGTGCAGGGGACACATCATGTATGGAATGTTAAATTGGCTGCAAATGGAGAACGTCCGCGGTATGCCATCATTGCATTTACATTGAATGGAAATCTAATTACAAACAATTTAAGTAATGCAAAAGTATATTTAAATTCTGAAGTCTATCCCTATGAGGATTTGAATATTAAATACAGTGAAAATCGGTTTGCTGTATACGGCTACTGCCTGAAACCCCTTGTCCCCCTGGCACCGTGCACTCATACTCGGTTCAGCGGACTGAGTGTTGCCGGTCACGCCAACGAGCCTCAGGTACCGCCGCACGTTGTATTCATGCTTCTTGCGCAATTTCCTCTCACGCTCGTTCAACGACTCTGGGTTGCGGCCTTCTAGTCCCTTGAAGGAACTTGAGAGAGCTCTTGTACCCTGAGCGTTGTTTGCGCTTGAGGTTAGCGCCTTCCTTGTTGGATGGTCCCTGGACTACTGTCACTTCATCTTCATCAGTGCTCGATGACTCATCCAACGGCATCCTCGCTAGCGCAAGCGCTAGCTCGGACTCCGTCATCGATGAGCCTGTGAACACAAACTCCGACTCCGTGACAGTTCGCTCCATGCCCACACCCTCCTGTCGATGGAGTTTGCCCACTCCACCGTCGTGACCACTGGCGACACGCAGAGAGGATTTCTCCTCCCCGTGCCCGCCGGTGGTAGCGGTCACACTTCCCACCGACGTTTGGGCTGACATCCCAGCCCGAGTTGAAGTCTCTATAGCTTCCTCCATTGTGAATCCGAGGATTCAAGATGCATTTTATACTTGCTGCAAGTACCTCTGACCATGGTCCTGAACCTCGGCTTTCCAGAAAAAATCTAAAAAGTTAAGGCCTTAGCTAGAAACTACAAGGTCTCATAAGCGAGCAAGTGATGCTGACATCTCTCAGTCGCCCGAGACAATGCAGTATCCATTGCCCAGCCGGCACCCTCGTGGAGGGTTCAGTAAGAGGATTTTTGCCAGCCAAACACCAAAAAGGTTAATATCGATATATAACTAAAAGTTACAAATTAATATGCTTTTAAAACACAGATAAACACAGAATAAGGCGGAGCAAGACAAAACACAACTGATGCTTACGAATTAATCTTACGAGTTGAACCAAATTTAATAAATAGGTTCCTTCATTCCTTACGCAGATCAAGTTTATTTCAAAAATTGGAAGCCACGCCCCCTTCGCCCACAATAAGCATAAATCTAGAAAAAGTCAAGTTCTTTTTATGTAAATCGCGTATAACTCCAAAAGTTATTTGTGTAATGTTGTGTAATTTGGTAGGCCATCTGTGATTAATAGTTAGTATACCCTGTAATTTTGGTAAAAATCGGATAAGTAGAACAAAAGTTATTTGTTAAATTATTTATCAAAATTGTTGTGCCCAATGCATATGGACGTTTTAACTGTGTGAATGATCTAGAGACATCAAATTTGGTGACAGTATTCGTGTAGGTCTTACGCAGATCAAGTCTGTTTTAGATTTTTGACACGCCTCTTTCCGCCCCCAAAAACTGGAAAAACAATAATAGTCTCAATGACTCCTGTGAATTTGCTTGAATACTACAAAGAAGTTATTAAAGAATCTATTTTATATGCAAAATTCACTTGCAGCTGCTCTTGGTTTGTTTGTTGACATTGTGACAATGTCGTTATGTTTTGGATTTTTATACCCGCAATTATGAAATATATATAAAAAAAAACAAATTTCAGTATATTCTTTGGTATATTTTTTGTTAAAATATAATTTAAGTTTTATGTCTTCTCTCGAAATGGGTCGCGGGTATCATGTAGTAGTCAGCACAGATAACTCGAAAAGGTTCATGCTTAGAATAGTTAGTCGTACATAGGTTAAGGGATAAAGGTGTGAAGTTACGTGTATGTCTAACTGGGACAGAAAGGTTTATATGCCTAAGCAGGTAGGGAGAATCAATTTAACCCTGTAATAGATTGACAACAAACATAACCCCAAGCATGCTACGACGATTAGTTAATGAGGGAAGATTAAGTAAAAGAAGTCTACTATTATGAGAGGGTAAGTCAATACCTGAAACTTAGTTAAAGCCTCTCAACGCAAAAAGCAGAAATTTCTTTTGTACAGACTCGATAAGATTGATATGATTTGAGTATTGTGGTGACCAAATACAAGAACCGTATTCCAGAATGGGACGGACAAGCGAAACAAAAAGAAGCTTTGTCGTATAAGGGTCATCAAATTCTTTTGCCCATCCCTTGATGAACCCAAGAACTTGAGTCGCTTTGTTGAAGTAATTGAAATGTGTTTGTCAAACTTTAGCCTATGGTCTAGAAGAACTCATAAATCATTCACATCGTCTACTCTAATCAGAGGTACCATATTAAGAGTATAATTACTGATGTTAGCGGAGTTTCCGTAAAACGATATAATCCTACATTTCGAACAATTTAGTAGTAGTAGTAGATAATTTCTTTTACACCAGGAATAAAAACGATCAAGATCAGCTTGCAATAGAGAGTTAGAAGCTATATTATTATCATAAGTTAGGCAAATCTTGACATCATCAGTATACATTAAGATATTAGAATTTAAAATAACATTGGAAGATCGTTAATGAAAAGGTTAAAAAGAAGAGGACCGAGATGACTACCCTGAGGAACACCTGAGGTTACAAAGACAGGTTTAGAAGTTTCGGATTTAAATATTACTGTTTGAGTTCTATTATTAAGATAGTCAGATACCCATAACAGAAAAGTATATGGAAATCCAATCATGTTTAATTTTTTAACTAATAAACTAAAAGGAAATGGTTACCAGAGTCAAAAGCTTTACTAAAGTCAGTATAAATAACATCAGTCTGCAACTTATTCTAAAAACCTTTGATCACTAGTGACGAAAACTCTAATAGGTTGGTAGTCGTAGATCTATGTTTCACAAAACCATGCTGGAAGGGAGAGACAATAGATCTATAAAAATAACTAAGTTGAGATGTAAAAATTTTCTCAAAGAGTTTCGGTATAGCGGACAATTTGGAAATACCTCTATAATTATTAACGGTATGTGTCGAACCATTTTTATGCAAGGGGATTATGAATGTATCCTTCCATATAAAATAGGGGCAGACTCAACAGACATAATAAATAATTTATGTAAAAGTAAATGCAATGATTCCGAACAATACCTAAGGACACAGCCTGGAATACCATCTGGACCGGCTAAAAACACAGGTTTTAGTTAATTCGGCAGAAGAAGGCATCTCCGACCACATAAAGTATACATATTCTTGATCAGTGTCAACAGCCGAGACGATATAGCCATGCCCGTCTGTCTATCTGTCCGTATGAACACCTAGATCTCAGAGACTATAAGACATAGACAGAAAATTTTGGACATAGGTTCCTGCATTCCTTACGCAGATTAGGATTATTTCAAACGTTGGATGCCACACCCCCTTCGCCCACAATATGCAAGAACAAGTCAAATTTTTTTTTATGAAAATCGCGTATAACCCCAAAAGTTCTTTGTGTAATGATGTGTAATTTGGTGAGCCATCTGTGCTCAATACTCTTAATATACCCTGTAATTTTGGAACAAAAGTTAATTTGTTTAATTATTTATCAAAATTGTTGTGCCCAATGCATATGGGCGTTTGAAGTGTGTGAATGACCTAGAGCTATCAAATTTGGTGACAGTATTCGTGTAGGTCTTACGCAGATCAAGTCTGTTTTAGATTATTGCCACGCCCCTTTCCACCCCCAAAAACTGTAAAAGCCGTAATAATGGACCTAGAGTATTGAATTGGTATGCATAATAATACTAATAGTCTCAATGACTCCTGAGAATTTGGTTTACCCGCTATTTTCAAATATATACAAAAAAAAAAAGTTTCATTTTATTCTTTGGTATATTGTTTGTTAAAATATCATTTAAGTTTTTTGTTTTCTCTCGAAATGGGTTGCGGGTATCATACGGTCGAGCACTCTCGACTGCAGCTTTCTTATTTGTTAGTCATTGCTTTGACTGCATGCTGAGTTGAATAACTTCTGGTTCATCACCAGTTTCAACTGTCAAAGGAGTAGCTGGAACTGAAATATTCAAGTTGTGCCTTTGCTTGTTATCTTGATCTGCCATCAAAACAGCTGGGATGGTAAGATTATTTAAATCTTGCTCATCTATTTTAGAGTTTGCAGAATCAAACTTTTCTGGCTTTATCAAGTCAATTGGTGCTGATTCTGGTTCATCACCAGTTTCAACTGTCAAAGGAGTAGTTGGAACTGAAATATCCAAGTTGTGCCTTTGCTTTACTGATATTAAATTTGATCGTAGTCTGATAAAATATTTTAATACTTGTGACCAATTATCTTTATTTAATCGCTTTTGATGGGCATATATTACAGTACGTGCTTCGTTAAAGCTTTTTATCAGTATTTCAGCATGTTTTGTTATTATTAATTTTTGAGTTGACTTATTTTGTGTCAACGACTTATATGATTTATCGAATTCGGTTTTTAGTTTATTTGATTCGGCAGATAACTCATTCCATTCCATTATATTATGGATATGAACTATTTTATAAAGACCATCATAACTAGTATTCTACCTAGTGTTTGATGATCGTTTTTAGCCGATCTGACCTGTTCACCTGTAATGGTGGTTAATACTATTGCTATTTGAGTATATGTGCAATGTATTAATAGAGAAAATTCTGAATTTTAAGTTTCAATGTAGAGGTTTTCTAACTGGTTGATGCTTATCGGAGTCGTTGAGACTAATTGTTGAATTCTTTCTTTAAAATAAGCATCCCTATCGTATACTTCCCTTATTGATCTTAGCGTGGCCATTTAGAGTCAACATTTTGTTTGTCTTTTTATACCCGCTACCCAATGGTCATTCTCACACTTAAAACGTCCATATGCATTGGGCACAACAATTTTGATAAATTATTTAACGAATAACTTTTGTTCTACTTATCCGATTTTTACCAAAATTACAGGGTATATTAAGAGTGTCAAACGCAGATGGCTTACCAAATTACACAATATTACACAAAGAACTTTTGGAGTTATACGCGATTGACATAAAAAAAAACTTGACTTTTTCTAGATTAATGCTTATTGTGGGCGAAGGGGGCGTGGCATCCAACTTTTGAAATAAACTGGATCTGCGTAGGGTATAAAGGAACCTTTTCGCCAAATTTGGTGTCTCTATGTCTTATAGTCTCTGAGATTCAGGTGTTCATACAGACAGACAGACGGACAGACGGACATGGCTATATAGTCTCGGCTGCTGACACTGATCAAGAATATATATGCTTTATGGGGTCGGAGATGCCTCCTTCTGCCTGTTACATACATTTTCTGTTGGCACTAAGTTATAATACCCTTCTACCCTATGGGTAGCGGGTATAACGAGGAACTTATTAAAGAATCAATTTTATATGCAAAATTCACTTGCAGCTGCTCGCGCTTTGTTTGTTTAGTTGACAGTGTGACCATGTCGGTGTTGTGGATTTTTACCCGCCATTTTCAAATATATACAAACAAAACACAAGTTTCTTTATATTTTTGGTATATTTGTTGTTCAAATATCATTTAAATTTTTTGTTTTATCTCGAAATGGGTTGCGGGTATCATACGGTCGAGCACTCTCGACTTTAGTTTCGTACTTGTTTTTATATTTATTTATTTCGAATCATAATTTTTTGTTTAAGTTATTATTGTAAATTATGATGAATCATTGTTGTTTTTGCTGTGCAAATTTAAATTTTGTCCAAGTCATTTGCTTGGCTCATATATTTTTTCTTTAAGCATTTATTATACAACTTATATAGTTTGTGAAAACAATTTGCACACATTATAAGAGCAATGATTATCAGTAATATATTTGTTAATTGTAAATCTATTTCTTTTGATTATACTTTATTTATAAAGTTTATCAGTTGAATCCACTGACTTAACGTCTACTAATCCCATTTTGGGTATGTAGAGATTATAAGGGATATTATTAATATGAACATCTTCTGAATATTTACTTATAGAATTATTGTTCATTAGTCTAACAGTTTTAATTTTAATTTTTAAACATTTTTTTTTTTTTGTTTACATAGTAGCCTGCCTAGTATTTTAGTTTGGCTTTATGGGCCTCACTGCTCATTGGGCAAAAAATGTTCTACTCAATTTTACAATAATTGCTTTATGAATAATTATAATAATAGCAGCATCAATAATAGCATTTGATGCTCCTGGGTCTATGAGCTTAAGCGGAACCGGTGCCGGTCTTCGCACAGGTTATTGCTTTACCAGGCAAGTCGATCTGCAGTTTGGGCTGTGTAGAAGTCCAGGGCAATCTGCTTGGCAGCGCTTGACGTACTGAGGCACCGTTCTTCTGGGCGGAGGTGTGATTATTAATTTATCATTTATAATCTTTGTATTTGCTGAATGAGTTTGTGATTTATAATTTATAATCTTTTTTGTTGAGTGAGTTTGTGGTGTTGGGTTTTCTTTAATTTGATCCAGCTGTTGCTGATAGTGGCCAAGCATTGCCTTCCACGGTGTGTTTGCCTTTGGTGAATAAAATTGCCACCTACTCACTCAGTTTTTTTTTGTTGTAAATTGTTTGTAGTTATTATATCCACTGGCCGGTCCTCGTTGCCAATGTCAAGGTCGCCATGTTGAGATATCCTGACTTCCAGGTATTTAACGTTAGCCGCGCTGCGACAAAGTCTCCGCTTTATGTATATTGTATTGCATAACAACAAAGTGTTACAGCTATATGTATATATAAGGCAAAATTGTGTGTTGTCTGAAGAGTTGCCAGAAGCAGATCACGGCTTTGAAACCCAGTATGGTCTGATGGCTCTGTGATAATGTAGTACACGTAAAGTGTGTAAGTTATTCAGGGCTAGTTCCAGATGCCATTGCCAAGAGAACTGGGCTTAACTGGTGTTATGAGTCATGTCGAGAAGTTGAGTGTGAAATGCGGATGTTTATGAGACAGACAAAAGATGGTTTTAATAATCTGATTGGTGGCTTTCATAAGTTAAACGATCAGTTTAGTGCTTTGAATTCTCAGTTCAATAGTTTGAAACTTATGGCTGAGTCTCCAAAGCAAAAAAAATCTCCTTCTTGTGACTTACAATTATCCAAATTTTTACCTCTACCATCGACTGACCCAGCCACTATTCCATTGGTTCCGCAGTTAATCTCGTTTGCTACCCCAGTAGCAGCAACCGCTGCGGAAAGCACTCCTATTAGGAAACCTGCTCCACCGACATTGTCTGAATTGTCCACGATTGTCACTAGAAGTAAAGGCAAGCCAAATCTTAGTAAAAAAATTTCTTCCGCACCTCTTTCAACTGTCGGATCACCGACTTTATTAGGTTCCAAAGATAATATACCAAATATTACTCCTTTGCCTCCTAAACCACTTGTGGGGGTTCCACCAATGAAACAGATTTTTGTTTCAAGGCTTGTCCCTGATCTCACGTCAGATGACGTAGAGGCTTTCATTATAGCCAAAATTAAAAATGCCAATCCAAAAGTGAAAAAAAATAAATTTGCATCTTTCAAGATCAATGTCGCACCTTCACTTTTTGAAACCATATGCTCGCCAAGTTTTGGGCCAGAGTATTTGGTGGTAAAACAGTTCAAAGCCAAAGTTAACAAGTAAGAAAGCTACAGTCGAGAGTGCTCGACCGTATGATACCCGCAACCCATTTCGAGAGAACAAAAAAAATTTTAATGATATTTTAACAACAAATATACCAAAAATATACTGAAACTTGTGTTTTGTATATATTTGAAAATAGCGGGAAGAAATCCACAACACCGACATGGTCACACTGTCAACTAAACAAACAAAGCGCGAGCAGCTGCAAGTGAATTTTGCATATAAAATTGATTCATTAATAACTTCCTTGTTTTTAACTCGATCTCAACCAAATTCACAGGAATCATTGAGAATATAATTATTATTATGCATACCAAAATTCAATGCTCTAGGTTCATTATTACGGCTTTTACAGTTTTCGGGGGCGGAAAGGGGCGTGGCAAAAATCTAAAATAAACTTGATCTGCGTAAGACCTACACGAATACTGTCACCAAATTTGATATCTCTAGGTCAATCACACACTTAAAACGTCCATATGCATTGGGAACAACAATTTTGATAAATAATTTCGCGAATAACTTTTGTTCTACTTATCCGATTTTTACCAAAATTACAGGGTATATTAAGAGTGTCAAGCGCAGATGGCTTACCAAATTACACATCATTACACAAAGAACTTTTGGAGTTATACGCGATTTACATAAAAAAAACTTGACTTTTTCTAGATAAATGCTTATTGTGGGCGAAGGGGGCGTGGCATCCAACTTTTGAAATAAACTTGATCTGCGTAGGGTATGAAGGAACCATTTTGCCAAATTTGGTGTCTCTATGTCTTATAGTCTCTGAGATCCAGATGTTCATACAGACAGACAGACGGACAGACGGACAGACGGACATGGCTATATCGTCTCGGCTGTTGACACTGATCAAGAATATATATACTTTATGGGGTCGGAGATGCCTCCTTCTGCCTGTTACATACATTTCCTGTTGGCACTAAGTCATAATACCCTTCTACCCTATGGGTAGCGGGTATAAAAATCGGACTCCGATTGGGCTTTTACCAAACCTTCCTGTACAGTCTCAATCTCAAACTTCATCTTCTTCTTCTTCATTATTTTCAAAAAACTAAAACTGCGCGTGGTTTGCGTAGTAAAATAAGTAAGTTATACGTCGACAGTTTCACTTTTTCTTCTGATGTAGTTGTGTTTTTGAAGACCTGGTTAAGATCGGATATTTCTGATTCCGAACTCTTTCCGTCAAAGTACACTATTTACAGGCAAGATCGTTCTTCCCGAAGAGGGGGTGGTGTTCTATTTGCAGTAGACTCCAGCTTCTCATCGGAGCCATTACATTATAATAATCCTAATAATATAGAGTTTCTATCTATACAAGTAAATGTTTATGGTGTAAGTTTATTTCTTACTTGCTCATATAAACCTCCGTCGTCCGATTTATCTGTATACCAGGATCACCTGGAAGCAATCAAATCTGTTTTCGCCTTGTTATCCGACAAAGATCATATTGTTGTTCTAGGAGACTTTAACCTTCCAGGAACAGCTTGGTAGCCTTGTGATAACTTTTGATTTCTTATTCCTTCGAGGCGACATGACTTTATTGATGGTTTACTTGAATTATCTTTTGGGTCAAATTAACAATATACGAAATTCTCTTTGCCGTCAATTAGATCTGTGCTTTGTCTCTGAACCTAGCAGCGTAGTCTATCTAGATCGGAACCCATTACATCTCCTGAATACCCTTATCATCTAACTTATTAATTAACTCGAGAGTTAAGGATCGAACTTAGCAGATCTGTACTCACTAATTCTGATGTACCTGCCGATCGAGTTCGTTGCTTTCGAAAGGCAAATTTTCCCAAATTAATCCAACTTCTTACTCAATTTGATTGGTCTAATTTGTATTCTTGCACTGACATAAGTGCCGCCGTCAATTTGTTCTATAATAAATTAAATCTTTGATTTGATGCCAGTATTCCATCTTATTTTCCGCATAGGTCTTATAAACCTCCTTGGTTGTGTCAGCAACTTTCTAACCTTAAGAACTTGAAGTCTAGACACTACAAAAAGATTAAAATTTCAGGCTCTACCTTATCTTTTTTGCAATATATAATTGTTCGGTCTAATTTAATCGAGCGTAACGCTGTATGTTATAAAAATTACTTAGCTCACTGTCGGGTTAGCTTCTCTGAAAACCCAAGAAAGTT
This sequence comes from Drosophila ustulata, assembly GCA_035047365.1. Classification (NCBI taxonomy): domain Eukaryota; kingdom Metazoa; phylum Arthropoda; class Insecta; order Diptera; family Drosophilidae; genus Drosophila; species Drosophila ustulata. The sequence continues at coordinate 120,041 of JAWNPT010000065.1, read as the reverse complement.
TTTTAATTTTGTAAACACTAAGCGAAAGTCTTCCTCTTATCCTCTTTGTCTATCTTACGAAAATTTCTTGTCTATCTTACGAAAATTCAAAAGCAAATTCTGGTCAGGCGATCGCTGATTTATTTGCTTCTTTTTTTTCCAACTCATTATTCTTCTTCCTATTCTAACGCGCCCTATCCATACAGCCTGTCTCGGTCGAATTGTATCTTCAGTCCCTTAATGAGTGAGGAGTCTCTGATTTCATATCTTCAAATGGTTAAGCCGCTGTTTTCGCTTGGTCCGGATGGAGTTCCTGGCTGTGTACTTCGGTACGGAGCCGAGGCTTTATGCAGACCGTTGCTGAAATTATTTGATTTATCACTTGAGTCATCGACTTTTCCCTCTTTATGGAAGGAGTCTTTCATTATTCCTCTTCATAAGAAGGGAAGTAAGTCTGATGCCAAAAACTATAGAGGGATATGTAAATTGTCTGCTATACCAAAAGTTTTTGAGAAGATATTAACAAGTCATTTACAACATTTATGTAGTTCTATTATTTCCCCCTACCAGCATGGGTTTGTGAAACATAGATCCACTATTACTAATCTTCTTGAGCTTTCTTCGTTCGTTAACCAGGGTTTCCTTTAGAACGAACAAATTAACGTCATATATACCGAATTTAGTAAAGCCTTTGACTCAGAAAATCATTCTCTTTTGTTATATACATATGCTTGACTTAATTGGATTTCCCAATAATTTTATTTGCTGGATTTCAAGCTATCTAAGCCAATGAAGCAAAAAGTCTCTTTTAATAATTTCCTTTCTAATACATTCCGAGTTACCTCTGGAGTTCCCCAGGGTAGCCATCTCGGTCCCTTACTTTTCACATTGTTCATAAATGATCTACCTACTGTTTTGACACAATCTCGCATACTAATGTATGCAGATGGTGTTAAAATATAGCTGCAGTACAGGGATTGGACATGCCATATCAAGTTGCAGAGAGATCTTGACTCTTTCCAGTCAAGATGCAAAGTGAACTTGTTAAATTTTCGGTTTTCATTAAGAGGTGGTCAAAGGAATTTGATGACCCTTATATTACTAAGACCATTTATACTTCAATTGTTCGTCTGATTCTGGAATATGGTTCGTGCGTATGGTCTCCTCAGTATTCTGTGCACCAGGATCGCATTGAATCTGTTCAAAAACAATTTCTCTTATTTGCTTTGCGTGGCTTGAACTGGAATGCTGAAGTGAGATTGCCGTCATATAGTAGTAGACTTCTTTTAATAAACCTACCTTCTTTATCTAATCGTAGAATAATGCTTGGCATTTTATTTATTTTTAATCTTATTAATGGTGATATTGATTCTTCAGAGTTAATATCGCGACTAACCTTTTCCGTTCCATCTAGACTAACCCGTAGTTACATTCCGCTTGCTCTCCCCCTATATAGATCAAATTTTGCATTGCATGACCCTTTTAGAGTTTTATGTTCTAACTATAATAGATTTTATCATGTATTTTCCAGCGCTAACACTGCTTTTAATCTTAAAACTTTACTATTAACCTATATAACTAGTAATTAGTTTATTAATTTAGCTTATAGTAATAAATTAGAATTTGTTCTTTCCACCCATTTCTCTCTTAAGTCCGAATCTGTTTTTATACCCGCTACCCATAGGGTAGAAGGGTATTATGACTTAGTGCCAACAGAAAATGTATGTAACAGGCAGAAGGAGACATCTCCGACCCCATAAAGTATATATATTCTTGATCAGCATCAACAGCCGAGACGATATAGCCATGTCCGTCTGTCCGTCTGTCCGTCTGTCCGTCTGTCTGTCTGTATGAACACCTGGATCTCAGAGACTATAAGACATAGAGACACCAAATTTGGCAAAAATGTTCCTTCATACCCTACGCAGATCAAGTTTATTTCAAAAGTTGGATGCCACGCCCCCTTCGCCCACAATAAGCATTTATCTAGAAAAAGTCAAGTTTTTTTTTATGTAAATCGCGTATAACTCCAAAAGTTCTTTGTGTAATGATGTGTAATTTGGTAAGCCATCTGCGCTTGACACTCTTAATATACCCTGTAATTTTGGTAAAAATCGGATAAGTAGAACAAAAGTTATTCGCGAAATTATTTATCAAAATTGTTGTTCCCAATGCATATGGACGTTTTAAGTGTGTGATTGACCTAGAGATATCAAATTTGGTGACAGTATTCGTGTACGTCTTACGCAGATCAAGTTTATTTTAGATTTTTGCCACGCCCCTTTCCGCCCCCGAAAACTGTAAAAGCCGTAATAATGAACCTAGAGCATTGAATTTTGGTATGCATAATAATAATTATATTCTCAATGATTCCTGTGAATTTGGTTGAGATCGAATGAAAAACAAGGAAGTTATTAAAGAATCAATTTTGTATGCAAAATTCACTTGCAGCCGCCCGCGCTTTGTTTGTTTAGTTGACAGTGTGACCATAACGGTGTTGTGGATTTTTATTCGCTATTTTCAAATATATACAAAAAAAACAAGTTTTAGTATATTTGGTATATTTTTTGTTAAAATATCATTTAAGTTTTTTGTTTTCTCTCGAAATGGGTTGCGGGTATCATACGGTCGAGCACTCTCGACTGTAGCTTTTTTACTTGTTCTATTTTATGCTATCCGCATTTTTTATTGCATACCCGAATCTATCCTGTCCGAACGCGAATCGTGTCGTTCGTTCTGCGATGGTGCCTCTCGGTCGGTTGGGCGGGAGAAGAGTTTATTGGGATCCGCGCGTAACAAGCATTGGCTTGGTATCGCTTGGGCCATTTGAATGTGCATACTATGTACGTCAACGTCCAAAAGCTAATTAAAATAAAATAAGAAATATTTAAAATCTTTAAGTTTTCTTGAATCTTAAAATTTATAATTAATAAGTAATAACTAGCGTAATTTAAGGTAAAGATCTAGCCGATTCCATCGGTAATCTCCGTATTAGGGAACCAAACCAAGGCAGGCCACTGACTTATACCCCAGCTACTAGCCCAGAGCTTAAACAAGCTATCACCAGAATAATCAATGAAGTACTTAGCGATGGTAGGGTTATAAGGCAGTATGTTAATTCAGAAGAAGGATCAGATGTCTTAGCAGATTTACCGGTCGTCAGACCAAATCATGGTGACGAAGCGGATAATTAATTTGATTAGGGAATTCTCAGGAGACAGGACTATGTTCGGCAGCTGGAAAAAAATGATGAAAGGGTTCTTGCAATGAATAAAAGTAAAGAAACCACACATAGACATTACCTCCTCATGATCGCAATCCGCAACAAGATCCCCAGAGCAGTGTCAATGGAGCTAGATCCATCTATCCGATCCACGCGTGTGAACTTAATAAATTGGCCCCCCAATAACGACATAAATGGGAAACGCCCTTCCATGGCGTTAGCCACTGGGCCACCGCAGAAAATGCAGAGACATTTTAATATCGAGATCGGTGCGAAGGAGAACCTGAAGAAAAGACCAGTGTTAGCGAAGAACTAGATTACTTTGAACAATTAAGAACAGAAGGAGTTAGTGAATGGGAAAATCAAGACCAGGCAGAAGAGCATGGTTTTGGTACCAACACAGCAGACGCAGCAGACTAAACAGTTCCTCACTGCCATATATACAATGCGCAATGAAGGACGGAACTAAATTAAAATTCCTAATATATAATACAGGCTCCAATCAAAATTATGTCCAGCCCCATTTAGTAAAGAATCCAAAGCTGAATAACAATCCGTTTTCCGCGAACTCCGTAGGAGGAAATATAGAGATAACACACTACTCCATGTTAAACCTTTTTGGTCTCACATTCAAATTTTGTATATTACTTACATTAAAAACATTCCAAGGTATAAAAGGGAATGACACGCTAAAACAACTTGATGCAATAGTTAACATAAAAGCTGACACACTGATCATAAAAGGCGGAGATAATTCAAAATCTTGCAAATGAAAGCTCAAGCGGTAAATAGCAATAATATTCGGTCCGATCATATGACATCCTCACAAAAAAAAACAATAACTCAACTAACGGACAAATACTCTGACCTCTTCGCTAACCCAGTCAAAAAACTGACTTACACAGCGAGAGTCGTAGGCGAAATTAGAACCAACTCCGATATACCCGTTTATAGTAAACACTATCCCTATCCCGCTTCATTACAAACAGAGGTAGAAGCCCAAATTAAAGAATTGCTACAAGATGGCATAATCAGACCTTCACGATCCCCATACAATGCACCCGATTGGGTGGTGTCAAAAAAATTAGAAGCATCTGGACAAAAGAAGTATAGAGTATATTCATTTGCAGCTGCTTGCGCTTTGTTTGTTTAGTTGACAGTGTGGCCATAACGGTGTTGATTTTTACCCGATATTTTCAAATATATACAAAAAACCATGTTTTAGTATATTTGGTATATTTTTTCATAAAATATCATTTAAGTTTTTTGTTTTCTCTCGAAATGGGTTGCGGGTATCATACGGTCGATCACTCTCGACTGTAGCTTTCTTACTTGTTGGAATACGAAATCGAGAAGATAAAAATCGATTTACGTCGACTCAAACCTAAAGAAAGAGTGAGAAGATCGATAGATTTCCTAGGGACACCTTGGATCACGTAATTGTCACATCCAAAATTAATGAACAACTTGAAAACAACAATAGACAAGTAGTAATAAACAAAGAATTAAATACTAGAATTAATGAACTTACGCTTAGATCTAAAGCTATAATTAGAACTTCTATAGAAGCTAAGGAATTTAAAGAACAAATGATTGCTGTATTAAAATATAAAATCCAAATTTTCGAAGACGAGTTATCCAATCTTATACATGCAATAGAATCGGCAAAAACCAAATACTATAAATTCTATAATCTTGTCAGAAATTGAAGTAAGCAAAATAGAGCAAATACTAGAAAATGAAAAAATAATGTTCAGTAATGTTGAAGAACTACTAGAATTCGCTGAAATAAAAGTAGCCTCAAAGGGCAGAGAAATGTTGTACATGACAAGCATACCGCTGTTAGGTGACCAACTTTGTACTTCACTAAAAATCAAACCAATCAAAAAAAAAATGTTATTAATGCAATAAAATACGAAAATAATATAAAATGGAAAAGTCTAATGTATGCCGAAAAAATAGTTGCGAAACTCAAAACGATAAAACCATTTGTAATGGAGATAGCATCATAGATTTCAGTAACGACACTTGTATAACACCACTGCTAAAACATTCAAAGCCCAACTGCAATAAAATAAACAGCCAACATATCCCGGAACACGGGGAAATAGTAACAGGAACAATATTACTCAACGATTTCATTAGCAACATAAAAATATATCAGGACGAAATATACTTGAAAGGAAGTTACCTCATCCAATTCGAGAACTCTTCTATAAGGATTGGCAACGACGAATACGAAGCTGGCGAAGCAAGATACGCAGGAGCTATTCCACTACTCTTCCAGATGATAGCCAAAAAAATCAAAGCAGAAGAAACAAAACTAAGAGAAAAAAATATCAACAATACAAGATAACTAGAAAAGCTAAAGAATAGCAACTTAACAGCAACAACAATCAGTTTCTCTTTCTCAGGAACTTTATTAATATTGTTACTCGGAGCAATTTCATGGACGCTGAAGAAAAAACTCAAATCTCTCTAAAAAACGAGATACCAAGCGAGACCCCGGAGGCACCTCAAATTAGAAAACATTTCTACATCGCTTCCGAGAACATCAGCGTTTAAAGGGGTAGGAGTTAACGACAGAGTTGGTTATGAGCTACACACCGAACTGCATGTTACGAAACACACTGCAGGGCATAGCCAACGACACGTGCGCAGCGTCGCGATATTTCGTCTGAGAACCAGACGGTAACCTGACTCCTGAAAATACGACCGGAACGTCAACAACAACAACTACATCAGCGAAGAAACAACACTGAATTGCTGATCCAGCAATTGCAGCGGTACGACAACAACAACAGCAACGAATCAGCAATGCCAATTGCACCGACAGCAATTGCAACGGAAACAGGAGCAACAACAAAGTAGCGATGAGAACGACAGAAGCAGCGCCGCCAGCAGAACAGCAAGCAAAGGTGTCTTCATTTTATATCTTAGCAGAACTTAAGTTTAGTTTTTAATTAGCAAAGAATTAATAAAGTTAAGCTTTGCTCACAAATATTTATTTTTGTAAACTCAAAGGAACAAGCGTTCTTATTTTACATAATAAGGAAGTTATACGTACAAAGAGAATTTCTTGAAATATAGAAAGAATGATGAAAAAGAAAAGAGAAACAAAAGCTTAAATTATGAAGAGCAACATAACTGATAATCTGAGATCACTGATGTACCAGCGCAATCTTCACTATTCTGTAAAAGCTCTGGCTTATTATTATTGGACGTTGATGTGCTAACGAACATCACCATCAAGTCCAACGACACCAAGCAAGGGCTTGTAACCGCGCGGGCCGTAGGGGCGCACCACGTAGCTTGTGGCAACGGACAATCGCGAACATAAAGCAAAAATATATTTTAATTAATTTTAAAATTACATCATTACACACTAGACAGATGACTTAATATTAAATTTCTAAGAGTGGAAAACGAAGAAACATTATTTATTATAGAATAGTACTCGTTATAGTTAGAACATAAAATACGGAAAGGATTATGTAAAGCATAGTTTTCACTACAAAGTGGAAGGGAAAGAGGAAAAAAGTTCCTTGTATTTCTGATCGGAACTTTAAAATTAATTTGGCTAATCAGTTCGGATGAATCGATCTCACCATTAATGAGCTTATGCAATATGCAATAACACCAAGCATGGTTCTACGATCAGAAAGTGAAGGAAGATTGATAAGTAAAAGTCTACTACGATAGGAAGGTAAAGGAGTGTTAGCACTCCAATTTAGACCCCGAAGGGCAAACAAAAGAAATTGTTTTTGTACAGACTCTATTCCTTCCTGATGAACCTTATATTGGGGACACCAAATACAAGAGCCATATTCAAGAATAGGTCGAATAAGAAAAGTATAAAGAGTTTTAGTGATGTAGGGATCATTAAATTCTTTCGACCAACGCTTAATGAAACCAAGGACACCTATTGCACGATAAGTTTGGGATCGAGCAGAATACCTAGATCTTTAACAGACTCAATGCGCTCAAGAAGTTTTGCATGTAGAAAATAAATATTGTTAAAAGGCAAACGCCTGTAAAAAGACATTACGTTACATTTATTGAAATTAAGATTTAAAAGGTTTATTTGACACCAAGAGTGGAAACTATAAAGATCAGCTTGCAGCATTTGACCATATTGAGAATCAACTGACGTTAAACAAAGCTTGACATCATCGGCATACATTAACACACGAGAAAATTTAATAACGGATGGAAGATCATTAATAAACAATGTAAATAACAAAGGGCCAAGGTGACTCCCTTGAGGTACACCGGAAGTGACCTTAACAGACTTGGAGACTAAGCCGTTAAAATACACTTTCTGGGTTCTGAGATTTAAATAGCTAGATATCCAGTTAATTAAGTTATTTGGAAATCCAAAGAGATAAAGCTTATGTAGTAATAGTGAGTGATTAACTGAGTCAAAAGCTTTACTGAAATCAGTATAAATGACGTCCGTTTGCATTTTGTTTTGGAAACCATCAATTACCAAAGAAGTGAACTTCAGTAAGCTAGTGGTAGTAGATCTATATTTCATAAGCCCATGCTGGGATGGTGATATAATAGATCTACAATAATGTTGTAACTGTGAGGTTATTAAGTTCTCAAACAGTTTCGGAATAGCAGACAATTTTGATATTCCTCTATAATTCTCGGCATTCGATTTGTTTCCTTTTTTATGGAGAGGAATAATAAAAGATTCCTTCCAATAGTTTGGAAAAGAGCATAACTCCATTGACAAATTAAAAATAATGTATAAAGGAATTAATAAAGCCTCAGCACAATGCCTAAGCACACATGCCGGAACTCCATCTGGCCCTGGTGAAAATACAGGCTTTAGAATCTTTAAATTATTTAATAGTGAACTTTTAGTAATTAATGGTTTAAAAACACAATGTGCGCAATTTATCTGATACGGATAAGGCAAAACCAATCGATCGTTTTGAGATCTATATGTAGTTTGAAAAAAATCAGCAATAGACTGATTAGTTTCCGCTGTATTCTTTTCAAAAAAAACAGTCGATGGAAGCGTTGATGAAGCACGCTTCATATTAACAAAGTTATAGAATCTCCTCGGATCACTACGAAACCGCCGTCCACAATTTACGAGGTAGTCATTGTAACACTGTGTATTATGGACAATAAAATTTGATCGTGCAATCGAATAGGAAGAGAAGTTAAAGGATGTGTTAGATTCCTTAAACTTCTTGTAATTTCTCAACATTTTATTTTTAAGGTATGTCAATTCCTGTGTAAACTAAACAGGCTTGTTAGACCTATTTGGTTTACGTAACGGGACGCATATGTCGAATGAAGAGTTTAATGCAGTATAAAACAGTTCAGTTGTACTATCAATGTCCCTACACTCGCAAAGAGGAGACCAGTCAGTGTTCGACAGGATCCGAGAGAGTTCATTGAAATCTGTGTTACGAAAATGACGCACGTTTTGCAATCTCGTAGTAGAGTATGGTAGACGGGTCTCTATGTTCATCAACACTTCTAAAGTAGGATGATAAGGATCTTCAGGAAGGGATAAAGGTTCAGATCGGGAGACAGATGCAAGGGAAGGATCCAAAACAAAAACCAGGTCAAGCATTCTATATAAAGAATTTGGAATAGCATTGATTTGACTTAATGATAATCCAAACAAATTATCTATAAAATCATGCTGGGACGCAGAATTTAAAGCGTTGGAGTCAGAATTTGATGGCCAAGTCATTCCTGTAATGTTAAAATCACCAAGAACAACAAGACTATCGCGATCAGATAGCAAAGTAGAGACAGAAAGTATAGCCGAAAAATGTGAAGAATAGACAGAAGAATCAGAAGATGGAGGAACATATGAACAAGTTATAAAAATACAAGCACCATTAGCAGACAATTTTACAGCAACGAATTCTAAATCGACAGCGCAATCAATTGTAACTACTTCAAAGGTGAAAGCAACGTCAACTGCGATTAAAACCCCACCTCCACGACGAGGAGGAGTGCGATCTCGTCTATAAATATTGTATTTACCTGAAAGGATTTCGAAGTTTAAAATGTCTGGCCTAAGCCAAGTCTCTGAAAAAGCTACGACATTGTATAGAAAGGACAGACTACTAAGATAGAAGGATTACGAATTTTCTTTTTTGCGGTATATTCCTTTACAATTACATGATCTGGCCAGAACTTTTTACAACAAATGTTGCTAAATTGATCGGCAGGAACAGTAATTTTAAAAGACGATATTTCCCGGGAATAATTAAATTGAAATTTGTCCACTGAAACATTGGCTTTAGATTTGGTCTGAATAAAAGCCATGACTTCATCAGAAGTTTGATCAGGGGCAAGTCTGGAAACAAAAATGTGTTTCTTTGGTGGAACGCCAACAAGTGATTTGAGATTAACCACAGCCGCATCTACGGATGCAACTACAGCCTTGGATGGCTGACCAACAGAAACTGCTGGGGTGGTTAAGGCTTCAGTGCATACAACAACTGAAACATTACCATCGCCGGTGTTAGTAGGAACAATATCCATGGGTAGAACATTATTCTCGTCTCTACTAACCATTATTGGAGGAGCAGGAGAAGAAAGATTTATTAATGCAGGAACAGACGGAGCAGACAAATGATTTGGGTGTGGGGAAAGTTCATTAGCACACAGAAAATATTGTTTCTCCCTAAGCTTCACATGAAGAAGCCCTTTCCGAGAAAAACAGCATGCAAGAGCATACTCTTGTTAATCTTCATTGATTCTTGAAATCAAAGTAGTTTTCTTTAGCGAGCTGTTCATTTATGTAAAAGGAAGTGGAAGCTCCAATTGCTCTCATCAGGGCAGTTTGTTCATGCGCTTGGGCGGTTTTATTATTATAATTAGATCAACTACAGTGCTAATGCGGCTGAACTGCTTGACCCGAAAGATTTCTTTCACTCTCAGTGCAGGGGCAATGCAGAGTATTAAATATACTTTCCACTTTTACTCTTTCGCACTTATAAGCGAACTTAGCAGCATTCTACTGAGTCTCACACGGGTCTTGAGTGCTTGTGCCTCTGCTACCCGAGTACTCCAAGTAACATATACACTCATCAGCAATAATGAGGTGAGCTTACTCTTCGAAACGCATGTCGAGAAGCTCCAAAAGCTTGGATGTTAGTGCATCGGAGTCGCGTTTTCTTTTTAGCTCAGTGTTTATGTTTTCTCGTACACGTTTTACAGCGGCAGGCATGAGTTCAGGTAGTTGTCGACGAAGCAACAGCTTTTTGCAAAGAAAAGAATTGTCAAGCTCCACTGGCAAGTGACCCTAACATACCATCTTCTTTTGTGTCACACCAGTTTGAAGAGGCAAACACAGCATTTCTGCATCCTTATTTATTTATTTAACAGCGATGATTACGGGGTACCATTTTTCTACTCGCTACCCATAGGGTAGAAGGCTATTATAACTTAGTGTCAACAGAAAATGTATGTAACATCAGAAAGAGCCATGTCTGACCCCCAAAAGTATATATATTCTAAATCAGGGTCAACAGCCGAGACGATATAGTCCATTTCCGTCTGTCAGTCTGTCTGTCTGTATGTATAAAAATCTGATAAGTGGAACTAAAGTTATTTGTTAAATTATATATCAAAATAGTTGTACCCCATGCATATGGACCTTTTAATTGGGAGAATCACCTAGAGATATAAAATTTTGGTGATGTATCTTGTCTATCGCATATCAAGTTTGTTTTCGAAAAAGCCGTAATAATGGACCTAAAGCATTGAATTTTGGTATGCAGTTGACAATGTCGATATATTATGGATTTTTTCAAACTATATAAAAAAAAACAAGTTTCAGTATATATTTCTTGTTCAAATATCTTTTAAGTTATTGTTTTCTCTAGAAATGGGTTGCTGGTACTCTCGACTGTAGCTTTCTTACTTGTTAAGTACTTTTTTTAGCTAAAACACTAACGAAATAGTGGTTTTAAAATCACAAAGACGAAGGCCTGTGCTACCTAGAAACGAAATTCAGGTGGAATTCAAGTGATGAATAACATTATTAGCAAGTGATGAATAACATTAACCAAATGTAACAAGTAAGAAAGTTACAGTCGAGAGTGCTCGACCGTATGATACCCGCAACCCATTCCGAGAGAAAACAAAAAATTGAAATAATGTTTTAACAAAAAATATACCAAAGAATATACTAAAATTTGTTTTTTTGTAAATATTTGAAAATAGCGGGTATAAAAATCCATAACATACCGACATGGTCACACTGTCAACTAAACAAGCAAAGCGCGAGCAGCTGCAAGTGAATTTTGCAAATAAAATTGATTCTTTAATAACTTCCTTGTTTTTCATTGGACCAAATTCACAAGAGTCATTAAGACTCAATGCTCTAGGTCCATTATTACGGTTTTTACAGTTTTTGGGGGCGGAAAGGGGCGTGGCAACAATCTAAAACAAACTTGATCTGCGTAAGACCTTCACGAATACTGTCACCAAATTTGATATCTCTAGGTCATTCACACACTTAAAACGTCCATATGCAATGGGCACATTTATTTTGATAAATAATTTAATAAATAACTTTTGTTCTACTTATCCGATTTTTACCAAAATTACAGGGTATATTAATATTATTAAGCACAGATGGCTTACCAAATAACCCATCATTACACAAAGAACTTTTGGAGTTATATGCGTTTTGTTCTAGATTTATGCATATTGTGGGCGACAGGACAGGCGGACATGGCTATATCGTATCGGCTGTTGACACTGATCAAGAATATATATACTTTATGGGGTCGGAGATGCCTCCTTCTGCCTGTTATATACATTTTCTGTTGACTTTAACTTATAATACGCTTCTACCCTATGGGTAATTATGTTGCGGGTAACTCATAGTCAAACACACGGTACGAATGCAGTTTAGTTGCTAGTAATTGCGACAATTACTTTTGTATTTGGAGCTTAACCAAAGTTGAAAATTGGAATCTCAAGACACATAGTTGACTCATAAATTATTTTGAGGCATTAGTTTGCAAGTAAAGTAAATCAAGAAAGACTCTCGGAAGATGATTTCTTTAATTAACCAAAGAAAACCAACGCTAATATTAAGATTTATTGTGCAATGCCTTTTGGTTTCTCTTTCAAAACACTATATTTTAATAGTAGACGGTATTTCAGTTAATTTAAATGACATTTTGAGTTCTCAAATGATGCCCGCTCACATTTTTTTAATGAACTTAGAAGAAGAGTTAGCCCAAAATTACATGAAAGACTTTCTGCCTGCTTTGCAATGGATGGAATATCACAGGTTAACCAAGTTTTGTAACTAGTAGTCTGTAACATTTTGGTTAAAAGTTTTGATTCCTACAGAAAAATGATGCAGCAATTTATGGCATCGAATTACTTAACTAACCAAATATTAACATGGAAGAAGGCAGATGATGACCTTAAGATAAGAAAACGTATCGGAAAACTACATTATAAGTTTAATTCAACTATAGACAACGGTGTCACTTACAGTGCAAAAAAGCTGCTTTTTGATGATGGTTCTGCGCATTATAACGAATGGCTAAAGAGGTGAGAGTTTTTTTTTTAAATATTACGCTGTCGTTTAAATGACTTGGTCCACATAATTTCGTTTGCATTTTCAATATTTATGAATAGGTGTGAACACTGTCAATTTTCAACTATCAATAAAAACCAAGCTAAAACCTAGATTCGAGTGTGCTCGACTGTAAAATAATCGCAACCCAGAAAATATTAAGAAAACTTGTAAAATTTGCTAAAAAAAAAACAAAAAAAGGAAATGTGTAAAATTTCACTAGCGCACTTGCGCTCTAACCACTACGCCACTAAACGACTGTGTGTGAGGTTCCCATTACTTATTGTTTGAGTTTTTCTTTAGCAATTGCAAGATTCGCAGCATACTTTGGGTAAACTTTTTTTTTCAAATTTTAACTTTTGTTTATTATAAGGCAATTTATAACAGTGTTTCCAAATATTATATCTATTATTAATAACAAACAAAATTTAAAAAAATAAAACAAAAAAAAATACTCTGTAGCGTCACTCGAACCGCTGTTGTCTGCTTAGTTGCAAGTGTTTTTTTACACATGTAGGCGTAAAAAAGGCGCAATTAAAATAACATCTTATTTGGCTTATATCTTCCATATTTTTTTTTCCCGATTTCACTCAAATTTTTAAAAAACGTCCATGTTGGCCTTTTTAATAAGTGTGCGAAGAATCACAGCTACAGCTATACGGCAACACCTTTAAAGTATGTTTTTTTTAAAAGCTGTAGTGGGCGTGGCAAAATTCTAAAACAAACTTGATCTGCGTACAGTCATAACTATGGTTTTAAAAAAAAAATTGTAGCACTAGCTCTTACAGATCACTGAGATCTAGGTGTATATACAGACAGACAGCTTTATCGTCTCGGCTGTTGACATTGAAGAATATATATACTTTATAGGGTCGGAGATGCCTCTTTCTGCCTGTTACATAAATTTTCTATTGGCACTAAATTATAATACCCTAAGGGTAGCGGGTCTAAATATGTAAACTGCTTTTTCTGCACAAAAAAAAACGCGATTTTTATATGGAACTGAATTTTGTTATTTCTTGATATTATAGCTCGTAAGGTTCCTATGCTTCGATCAGCAAATTTACAGATGTGGAATAGATTTTCATTGGATCGTAAAACCTGGTGCGGACCAGAAGGTCAAAAAAAATGGCGTAATATACTGTGGAGCTACGAAACAAAGATCAATTTGTTTGGGAATGATGCCTATTGGAATGTTCGTCGCTCTAAAGGCAAAGAATTTCATATAAGGTTCACCCAAATAACTTTAAAGCATGGAGGTGGTGGGCCCATGGTATGGGGCTTCTTTTTATTGGCACGTGTTGGTCCGATACATCGCATTGATGGCATTATGGACAGATTCGTATATACAAATTTTTTGGAGACGGTAATTCTATCATATGTCGAGTATAACATGCCACTGATATGGAAGTTCCAGCTGAATAACGATCCAAAGCACTCATCAAGAGAGGTAAAGGATTGGTTTCAAGAGAAACAAGTAAGAAAGCTACAGTCGAGGGTGCTCGACCGTATGACACCCGCAACCCATTTCGAGAGAAAACAAAAAACTGAAATGACATTTTAACAAAAAATATACCACAGAATATACTGAAATTTGTTTTTTTTTATACCCGCTACCCATAGGGTAGAAGGGTATTATAACTTAGTGCCAACAGAAAATGTATGTAACAGGCAGAAGGAGGCATCTCCGACCCCATAAAGTATATATATTCTTGATCAGTGTCAACAGCCGAGACGATATAGCCATGTCCGTCTGTCTGTCTGTCCGTCTGTCCTTCTGTATGAACACCTGGATCTCAGAGACTATAAGACATAGAGACACCAAATTTGGCAAAAAGGTTCCTTCATACCCTACGCAGATCAAGTTTATTTCAAAAGTTGGATGCCACGCCCCCTTCGCCCACAATAAGCATTAATCTAGAAAAAGTCAAGTTTTTTTTTATGTAAATTGCGTATAACTCCAAAAGTTCTTTGTGTAATGATGTGTAATTTGGTAGCCCACTGTCACCAAATTTGATATCTCTAGGTCATTCACACACTTAAAACGTCCATATGCATTGGGCACAAAAATTTTGATAAATACTTTAACAAATAACTTTTGTTCTACTTATTCGATTTGTTCCAAAATTACAGGGTATATTAAGAGTGTCAAGCGCAGGAGGGTTACCAAATTACACATCATTACACAAAGAACTTTTGGAGTTATACGCAATTTACATAAAAAAAACTTGACTTTTTCTAGATAAATGCTTATTGTGGGCAAAGGGGGCGTGGCATCCAACTTTTGAAATAAACTTGATTTGCGTAGGGTATGAAGGAACATTTTTGACAAATTTGGTGTCTCTATGTCTTATAGTCTCTGAGATCCAGGTGTTCATACAGACAGACAGACGGACAGACGGACAGACGGACATGGCTATATCGTCTCGGCTGTTGATGCTGATCAAGAATATATATACTTTATGGGGTCGGAGATGTCTCCTTCTGCCTGTTACATACATTTTCTGTTGGCACTAAGTTATAATACCCTTCTACCCTATGGGTAGCGGGTATAATAATTTAGTTTAAGTATATTCTTTGGTATATTTTTTGTTGAAATATCATTTAAGTTTTTTGTTTTCTCTCGAAATGGGTTGCGGGTATCATACGGTCGAGTACTCTCGACTGTAGCTTTCTTACTTGTTTTGCCAATCATATATTGCTAACGTATGTTTCTTGCTTTCCAAGAATATATATTTTTTGAGTATTTATTGTTATACGTGAACACTATCAGAGTTCGAACCTAAGCCCTCAACGTCCGCGATAAGACCTTGTCTGAAAGAAAAGATTCTACAGACCAAATTAATCTTACCGCTTTCTTCAATGAAAAACTAAATACATTGAATTGTTGCTTACACAATATTACAATATATGATGTTAATAATAATATTAAAAGTACATCATAATAAGTTATACTAAGAGTGAAATGGCTACTAATTAAGGGGGCCTGAATATATAGTATGTATCACTATGCTGATGTCTACTTTGTGTACAAAATGCAGCATTATCTACATCTTACAGAACAACAACATTGGACGATATTCAACGTCAACTATATGAAGCTGGAAAAGATTTCAAATACAAACAAATACCACGAATTAAATCAATATCAACACTGAAGACTGCCGATTTTCTAGAAGATGATGAATATGAGGATGGTGATATTACCGGATATGCTTATGACAGCTCACATCATAGTAACTTAAATGTATGTATTCTAAAAATTCCAATAATTTTACAATTTTGGTTTGATTTGATAAAAACAACTCTAGGTGAACGTCTAACAATATAAACCATACCTCATTAAAAAGGAACTAATAACAGTAGTACAGTATTGTGCAGCTGTATGAAACACGAGGAAAGAAGAGGGCACTAGCCCATAAAGTATATACATTTCAGATCACCATGAATTGCCGAGTAGCTTTAAGTCTGTCTGTCTCGAGGGTTCTGATGATCATGGATCAGAGACTAAATCCAATTTTGCAATTGAGGAAAAAATTTAAAGTAGTCTGCGAGGTAAAATATTAAGAGCTGTGGAGCTCTGATTGCTGATGGGTCCCGTATAGAAAGCATACCCAATCAACAACAGAGTGTAAGCATCACGCCGGAATATTGCATTGCCTTCGGTTAGGCTAGATGCCAATATTTAACATGTAATCGACCTCCTCTAACTACAACTCACACATTTTGTTGGGCGCGCATGGGGAAACCCATTATGAAACAAGTAAGAAAGCTACAGCCGAGAGTGCTCGACCGTATGATACCCGCAACCCATTTCGAGAGAAAACAAAAAACTGAAATGGTATTTTAACAAAAAATATACCAAATATACTGAAACTTGTTTTTTTATATATATTTGAAAATAGCGGGTATAAAAATCCTTAACATAACGACATGGTCACACTGTCACCTAAACAAACAAAGCGCGGGCAGCTGCAAGTGAATTTTGCATATAAAATTGATTCTTGAATAACTTCCTTGTTTATCATTTGATCCAAATTCACAGAAATCATTGAGAATATAATTATTATTATGCATACCAAAATGCAATGCAAAATGCAAATTTGATAGCTGTAGCTCTTATAGTCTCCGAGATCTAGGTGTTCATACAGACGGACAGTCGGACATGGCTATATCGTCTCGGCTGTTGGCACTGATCAAAATTATATATACTTTATGTGGTCGAAGATGCCTCCTTCTGCCTGTTACATACATTTTCTGTTGGCACTAAGTTATAATACCCTTGTACCCTATGGGTAGCGGGTATAAATATATTTGATTTGTTTGAATCATTACTTTAAGTTTAGTAACGAATAAACAGTGAGTATGTGAACAACCTTCATTATTTTTTTAATGTAATAACCTATTTAAAGTAATTGTAAATAGAATGGTTTTGGTAATTTTGAATGTAAAAGCCTGTAAAAGCCGCATTATATTTTGATATGCATAATAACAATTATATTCTCAATGATTCCTGTGAATTTGGTAGAGATCGAATGAAAAACCAGTAAGAAAGCTACAGTCGAGAGTGCTCGACCGTATGATACCCGCAACCCATTTCGAGAGAAAACAAAAAATTTAAATGATATATTAACGAAAAATATACCAAATATACTAAAACTAGTTTTTTGTATATATTTAAAAATAGCGGGTAAAAATTACAACACCGTTATGGTCACACTGTCAACTAAACAAACAAAGCGCGGGCAGCTGCAAGTGAATTTTGCATATAAAATTGATTCTTTAATAACTTCCTTGTTTTTCATTCGATCTCAACCAAATTCACAGGAATCATTGAGAATATAATTGTTATTATGCATACCAAAATTTAATGCTCTAGGTCTATTATTACGGCTTTTACAGACTTTTGGGGGCGGAAAGGGGCGTGGCATCCAACTTTTGAAATAAACTTGATCTGCGTAGGACCTATAGAAGTACTGTCCCTAAATTTGGTAGCTCTAGCTCTTATAGTCTCTGAGATCTAGGTGTTCATACAGACGGACAGACGGACAGACGGACATGGCTATAGCGTCTCGGCTGTTGACACTGATCAAGAATATATATACTTTATGGGGTCGGAGATGCCTCCTTCTGCCTGTTACATACATTTTCTGTTGGCACTAAGTTATAATACCCTTCTACCCTATGGGTAGCGGGTATAACAAGGAAGTTATTAAAGAATCAATTTTATATGCAAAATTCACTTGCAGATGCTCGCGCTTTGTTTGTTTAGTTGACAGTGTGACCATAACGGTGTTGTGGATTTTTACTCGCCATTCCATTTCCCAAGAAAAACCCAATCAGGTCAGATGACAGGTTATTTAACTAGAATTTTATTTTTGTTTTATTTACCAACACAATGTTAGTTGCTAATTATTGTTAGTTAAGAATTATAGAATACTATTTTAAATATTTAGAAGAGATGCCTCGGCGTTGAAAACACAGTAGAGTCTGGTATAGTCAGCACAGTTAGAATAGTTAGTTGTACAGAGGTTAAGGGATAAAGGAGTGAAGTTACGTGTATGTCTAACTGAGACAGAGAGGTTTATATGCCTAAGAAGATAGGACGAATCTATAACACCCTTTAGTAGTTTGACAATAAACATAACCCCAAGCATGCTACGACGATTAGTTAATGAGCGAAGATTAAGTAAAAGAAATCTACCATTCTAAGAGGGTAAGTCGATAACCTGAACTAACTAACACTAACTGCTGATGGTTTGGGATGTGTTGATTATTGATGGCTTTGCAATGTGGTTTTCCTTTCTGGAGAAGCGGTGCTATGCAGGAGTCGTTACTAAGGTTAATAATGTTATTTTTGTTACAAATTGTCTTATCTCTAAATGTTTCACATTCTTGTTTTATAGCGTATTTTGTTTTATTACGCATTATTATATTTTCGTATTTGATGTCATTTATTACATTGTTTTGCTTAACTGCCTTAATTATCATTGAATCACTTGGTTGTGTTCCAACCATCAATCGTCAACAAGCCACCGCAAAAATGTGTAAATTATTTAGTTTTTGTCAATCAATAGATTGAACAGTAAGATTACGCCTGATATTAACTCGGGTTGTTAAATAAAAGACGGAGTTTGCTTTTCTTATTTTTATTGATTGCAAGGGCCGATGTGCCTCTGTGCAATGTAGAAAATGAACTGAATACAAAAGACAAATGTAAAGACAAACAAAGCAATCCCGCAACTTATGGTTACGAGATCGCTTCATAGCGGCCACGCAAATATGCTGTGGTTGCCAGCTATGCAACGACATCCGGTCAAATGCCTATTCAGCTATTTGGCCAGTGTCGTACTCGGTCAGCGAACTCAGATCGTTTACTTTACTTAACTACTCCCCCTTCAAGTTTAAGGCCGCCCTCGGCCGACCGTATCTCCGCAACGGCGTCTCTCAGCCGCTTCGCAGACTTCTTCGCAGTGATAACGCGTCGATAGGTGAGGCCAACACAGATGAGTGCGCAACATACGGCCGCCACGAAGAATGCCACAGTATAAATGCGATTCGTTCCGGCAGCTTCCTTAAACCCTTGGATCTCCTCCAGATTACGTTCACTCAGTCGATGAAGGTACGGGAGGCTTAGAACATCTTGGCTGGCGGTGATGTTCAATATGGGAGAGTTGGCGATTCCAGGGACTCTATTCTGGGCGTTGTTGTGATTAATGAATAGACTCCCATTGATCTTGGCTCTGTCGTTGAAAGTGATGAGGTGTGTGCCCTGCACTCTGGTCCCAATACCGTTGTCGACCTGAACCATTGCTGGCTTATTGTTGATTATCACGATTCCCTCGTCTACTTCGGTGATCGCCTCCAGGTTGCTAGGCTGAATTTCGCAATGCGCCTTGCCTCCTGCGTGTATTTCTTTAGCGCATGAGGTTTCTAGCGTCAGGCGGCAAAATGTGGCTCCAGGTGAGACGGTGCAGCTCTGAAGGCTATGGGTTTCTCCATCACAATCGGCTATGACGTTGTCTGGTATTCTCAAAATGAAGTTTTTATGGATGACGGGATAGATAGTTACTTTTTTACATGAAAATTTGACTTTGGGAAATTTAGTGATAAAATGCAATGAGTTAGTGGACTGAAGGACTTTTACGGACGAGACAGACATGAGGTCACTTATGGGTGTGTTGGTGGGTTCCTCGAACCAAATTGATTTTAAGTCTGCATGATCTAATATGTTCGGGCTAACAATGTTAGCTTTAGCAAGGGAAATAGCCAACATTAAATTCTGTAACTCCATCGACAACATTCGGTTTCTAGCCAACAAAGTCTCATAAAGATGGCTTGTGTCGATTTGTGAATCTTTGGTTACCTTTAGAATTTGGTTGACTGTGGAGGTTAGTTTATTTATTTGATCCTGAACTCTGGTATTTATTTCGATCTGTCTATTGTTAGAATTTATTAGCTGCATTTCTGTAAATCTAGTTTTTTCTAAATCGCTAGCATCGGGTGTACCTGCCACAACCTTTAGCATGGACCCTAGGAAGTCTATGCTTCTCGCGACCCTATGGTGCGTACCTAATGCCTCCAACAAGTCCTGCAGATGCGCTGTATCTACGATCAGGAGCTTCTTCATATGGGATTGTGGGAAAACGTCAATGAGCTTGACTGTCTCTTCTACCACTCGTTGGTACTCCGATAAGTTCGCGGAATGTCTGACATAAGCAAATTCTTCCCATACCAGGACCTGTCCATCTATTACGGGGATGTACTTGGCGTGCGAGTAGTCGGTAACGTGCGTGAAGCCAGCGCCAAGGAGAAGATAAGTATGAGTTCAAACCTGTGGGGTGAAACGTGTGTCTTTATTTTTAACTATTTCTTGTCTGTGGAGAGGTTACCCAACACCAAAAGAAAGATTAAGGGAGACTTATGCCAAGGTGGCTAAACACAAATATGCCTAGTGGCTGATAAACTATTACTAACTAATACTAGCGTGCCTAGTGGCCACAAAAATAAAAAATATAGGTGCCTAGTGGCTAAAAAAATGTAAGTGCCTAGTGGCTAAAAAGAAAGAAAGAAAGGGGGTCATTTTATGTTGTCTTTATGGACCACCCTCCCTTTAATCAGGACCGTGGTCCCCAGGTCCGCTTCCACCGCTCTTTCCTCGCACAGCGGCGTCAGCTTGTTCCCCAGCCTTCTGTTGAATTTAACCAATACTTTTTCACCAACTTCAAAGACTCTATTCTGCCGAGAAGCATTTTCTCTGCTCCTGAGCGCGTTTTGAGCGTTTCTAATTTTGTTATGGATTATGGTTATGGTCTTGCGGTTCGTCTGAATGCGCCTGGACTATATCAACTGGTCTTCTGTTAATAACAGAGTGGATTGATTTGTTGTATTCCGTTGTTGCCAACAAAATGACTTCCACTGTGTCACTAATTCCCCTGTCGATTTTCAGACACCTAGCAAGCTCTGCCACGGTACTATGAAAGCGCTCTACCTGTCCATTCGAAACACTGTGCAGCGGTGGGGCATTTGCAATGTTGACGCCAAAATTGTTGGTCAGCATTGTTGCAATTGTTTGTGAGTTCAATGACGGTTCATTGTCACAATAGATTGTCTTAGCTTTTGGGAAGAAATTCTCTTGTGCTGCCCTGTGGGCGCGATTATGTTCATCCGTCAAGATTTCCCTTCTCTCATTGATTATGTTCATCCGTCAAGATTTCCCTTCTCTCATTGACATCGAAAATGTCAGCGACTATATTCTTGCAATGCTGGAATTTCGTCTCTGGGAATGCTCTGACCAGTTCATCTTGAATCTGGGCGAGGGTGTGGAGGTCGTAATGGATTGCGTTGACCACCTTGGGGTTGACTGCAATTTTCATTTCCCTAATTAAGGATTCCCTGTCTATGAAATGAAGTGTATGCCGCGTCTTTTCTCGGAACAGTATGTAAAAGGATACTTTGCCTCCTCAACCACGATCTTATTCCTAAAGCAAGTTACTGGGTTATCGGAAGATTCGATGGTGTAAGAGTCAGAAGCTTCGCTGTGTATTGTAGCGACGTCAGAGCTGGGGGTGTTGTCTACAAGGGATTCACGTTTTGCCGCGACAATGCATCAGCTACGTGATTTTCTTTCCCGGGCTTGTAGAACAATCGGGCGCCGGTCTCGTCGATCCGGGCTTTCCAACGTTTTATCTTTGCATTGGGGTTACCCTCAGAAACTGCAAAGGTCAAAGGTTGGTGGTCTGTATAGACGTTGATTTCTCTCGCTCCGTAAATATATTGACGAAGCTTTGCCAAGGCCCATACAATTGCTAGAAGTTCACGCTCGTTAGTAGCGTAGTTCGCCTCTCTGTCTTTGAGAGTTCTAGAAATCATTGTGATTGGGCGGCCATTCTGTGAGAAGACTGCATTACATTAGCATGACCTCTTCTGACGCCAGAATGTTTCTCAGCTTTTCAAAAACGTTACGCTGTTTTTCGTTGAAAGGCACAAGAATATTCTTTGATTTGTATTTGCTTATTGTGCCGTTCTCACCTTTTAAGATGTCGGACACTGGTTTTGCGATGGCTGCAAAGTCTTTTACAAAACACCTATAGAAGCTGGCTAAACCTAAGAAGGATCTAACCTCGTACAGGTTCTTTGGCTCAGGGTAATGCTGGATGGCCCCTACTTTTTCGGGGTCAGTTCTAGCTCCCTGATCAGTGACTATAAAACCAAGGTATTCTACGCTTGTTTTGAAAAACTTAGATTTTTCTTTAGCAATCCTTATGTTTGCTTCATTTAGTTTTTTCAAAATTTCGTCAACGTGTATGACATGAGCGTTATCGTCTTTCGAAAAAATGATGACGTCATCCACGTAAACGTAGCATGTCTTGCCAATTTCTTCGCGGAGCACATCATCGATGGCTCTTTGAAAGATGCTTCCCGCATTCTTCAGACCGAACCGAAGCCTACAAAATTCGTACTTGCCTCCATTTACAGAAAATGAGGCTTTTCGCGATCACGCTCCGCCAGAGTTATCTGGTGGTAACCTGATTTCAGGTCCAGTGTCGTGAAATACTTTGCTTGTCCGAGGTTTGCCAATATCATTGATATGTTTGGCATTGGGTATTTATCAGCAATGGTTTTTGAGTTCAGTTTCCTGAAATCTATTACCATACGCTTTTTTTTATTACCCGATTCGTCCACACCTTTTTTGTCAACAACCCAAATTGGGTTGTTATATGGTGATCTGGATTTTTGTATGATTTTGTCTTTAAGGAGGTTTTTTACCTCTGAATCGACGAAGTCGGCCACACTCATAGGGTAAGGGTATAGCTTAGAGTATATAGGCTCCTCGTTCTCCGTTCGTATGGTTGCTACAACCGAAGTATTGAACGGTAACGCCTCGTCTGGGTCGGCGAAGGCCTTGACCCTGCGCTTCAGCATCTGTGCGAATTTTTCTTTAACGCACGATGGAGCTTCTATATCTGCTGCCGTCGTGAGATTAACGTTCACGCATTCATAATACTGAATAGTCTCGGATTTGGAGCCTATCCTCAGCTGTTTGTTTTTTAAGCATAACTCTACTCCTGCTTGGGCTAGGAGGTCGTGGCCTATAATAATAATCAAACGTCGACAGGTTGTCTAGTAAAAAAAGGGGGCGGTTACGCCGAAGATTTGTAACAAGCATTTTTCTGTAATCTTGTTTGAGCCATGGATTGAATAAATCGAGAATGGCTTATCGACAGGGGTAATAGATTTTAATTGCTGAAATGGCTTTATGTAGCTTTTAGCAGCGCCCGTGTCGATTAAAAATTGTCTGCTGATCCCTGCTATTCTGCGCCGAATGTACGGCAGCAGGGAATTTCCCCTAAAAAATTGACTGCGTCGTTGTCTGAATTTACGTCGCTGTCGATACTGCTGACGGCTGCAGTGGCTGCCTCATTGTAATGGGCATGCGTTTGTGTTGTGATGTATCTGGAGCAATGTGATCGACTCTTTGTCGCTGACTTTGTCCAGACATGCGCTGAGAAGCGGATCGTTTCGGGTTTTGGGCGTAGTTATTAGCCGAAGGATTTGGCTTTGAAAACGCCGTTTGTTGCCGAAACTTGGATGAAGTTGGGTCTACGTCCATTGGCTCGGGTGTGTCTGAGTTGTTTGACCTGTTTTGTGTTTGGTCTCCTTGCTTGCCACCTTGCTGCTGTTTAAAATGTGGGGACTTGGAATGTTTCGGGTTTGACTTTTGGTCTTTCCCTTGAATCTTCTGTTCCGCTCTGTTGGCTTTTTCTTCTAGGTTCCTAGCGAAGTTAGCCGCGAAAGTGTACCTTTCGTGATTTGATTCAATTTCCTGCGCAAGGGCCAAAGCCGTAGGTAGGTCTTTAGGTTTTGCAGCAAAAAGTACATCTGTGAGACTACGTTTGAGCCCAGAAACAAAAACTCGCAACGCGTCGTCGCGGAATTTGTCACGAAGGCCCTCAGCTAGGGCTGGCTCGTAACTCATGTTAACTTTGTTTATCAACAGGGTGAGCTTTTTTTTCGACTTCATCATAATATTGAAGCAGTGGCATGTTGCCCTGCCTCAATGTACCAAGCTCCTGTTCAATGACATGCATTGGGCGGTTGTCACTGTATGTGAAGTCAAGGCGACTTATGATTGCTTCGAAGTTCAAAACTGTGCCAAAAGAAGCAAGAACTGCATCTGCAGGGCCTCGAATTTTACTTCTGATTATTATTACTGCCTGATAATGGAGTGAACTACCATTATATGGCTTGAAAATGTCGTAGGCGGCCAACGCCGATTGTCTCCAAGAGACATACGACTCTTGGACCCCTGCAAATTCTTGCAAGCATTTGACGGCGTCTAATGGCTCGTCACAAAGTCTATCGTTTCGTATTTCTATTGCAGCATATGTCTGCACTTCTGGTTGTTCAACGCGCAACGCTGTCATCTGATTTGACAGTTCGTTGATTCTCTGTACCAGCTCTTGTTTCTCCCGCTGGTTCGTGGCTGCTTGCTCAGCTAAAGCGTTGGCGATAGCTGCCTCAACTGCAGATCTAAGCTGCTCTGGGTCCATGACTGCCTGGGGGTTTGTCCGACTGCGCCTACTACTAATAATTCTGCCTCTAAGAATTCTAATGTGGCCTTCGGAGTCTGTTTCCGAACCGCTAGACTCTTGTTCAAGGTTTCTGTAATTGCTGAAAGGCGAGTTCATGGGTTGTAGCACTGAGCGTAAGGTCTGCTGGCTTTAAAAAAAAATAAACATGGGCCTATCCACAATCAACCAAAGAAATTGTTTATTGTTAAACAGCGAATATTGAATTTGCGAGTTACAAATATTGGGCTTATGGTTAATATTGGTTAACTTAAGTTGCAGACTTAAAATCACTTTGTTATAAAGAATTCCACTTACATGACTTGTTAAGGAGGTTAATTTGAATTGGATTGTATGTTATTGTTGTAGGTTTTAGCTCCCGCGCAGCAGTCGCCGATTAGCGTTGTTGATTATAGTGTTGTCACTTTTAGTTCCCGCATAGCAGTCACTCACTAGCGTTGTTACTTATTATTTTGTTTTTTGTGTTGTCACTTTATGTTTTTATATTCAGAAGCTATGGCTTTGAATATTTGTTTGCACACCCGCACTGCGTTTAGCTCGTTACGTTACGTTACGTTACACTACGCGTGGGTAATTTTGCGTTGGGCGCCAATAATTTAATTTTTGTCAATCAATAGATTGAACAGTAAGATTACGCCTGATATTAACTCGGGTTGTTAAATAAAAGACGGAGTTTGCTTTTCTTATTTTTTTATTGATTGCAAGGGCCGATGTGCCTCTGTGCAATGTAGAAAATGAACCGAATACAAAAGACAAATATAAAGACAAACAAAGCAATCCCGCAACTTATGGTTACGAGATCGCTTCATAGCGGCCACGCAAATATGCTGTGGTTGCCAGCTATGCAACGACATCCGGTCAAATGCCTATTCAGCTATTTGGCCAGTGTCGTACTCGGTCAGCAAACTCAGACCGTTTACTTTACTTAACTTGTATACTCGTAACTCACGAGTATTTTTGCCATTCGAGTATATTTGTTACGAGTAGAAAAATGATTGAGTATTTACGGGTGCAAGTGCCGATACCACTTGTGCTTACCGAGTACGAGTGCCGATACCATTCGTGCTTAGCAAGTGCGAGTGCCGAATCCACCGCATAATTTTTATGATCGGCAAAAGGGGTGGAAATGCATACTCGTAATATTTGCTGTGGGTATTTGATGCGCAAGTGAAGATTGTGAGCGGATATTTTGTGTATACGTAAATGTATTGATGTTATTGTTGGGTTGTACATTATGCTAGATATTTTTACCTGGTATATTTAAAAAAAACTCTTTTGGCTGTATTATTTAATTTTTATTTGGGATCTATACTAATACAAATAATAATAATAGCTAAATAAAACAAGTAAGAAAGCTACAGTCGAGAGTGCTCGACCGTATGATACCCGCAACCCATTTCGAGAGAACAAAAAAAATTTTAATGATATTTTAACAACAAATATACCAAAAATATACTGAAACTTGTGTTTTGTATATATTTGAAAATAGCGGGAAGAAATCCACAACACCGACATGGTCACACTGTCAACTAAACAAACAAAGCGCGAGCAGCTGCAAGTGAATTTTGCATATAAAATTGATTCATTAATAACTTCCTTGTTTTTAACTCGATCTCAACCAAATTCACAGGAATCATTGAGAATATAATTATTATTATGCATACCAAAATTCAATGCTCTAGGTTCGTTATTACGGCTTTTACAGTTTTCGGGGGCGGAAAGGGGCGTGGCAAAAATCTAAAATAAACTTGATCTGCGTAAGACCTACACGAATACTGTCACCAAATTTGATATCTCTAGGTCAATCACACACTTAAAACGTCCATATGCATTGGGAACAACAATTTTGATAAATAATTTCGCGAATAACTTTTGTTCTACTTATCCGATTTTTACCAAAATTACATATATATTAAGTATATTAAGAGTGTCAAGCGCAGATGGCTTACCAAATTACACATCATTACACAAAGAACTTTTGGAGTTATACTCGATTTACATAAAAAAAAACTTGACTTTTTCTAGATAAATGCTTATTGTGGGCGAAGGGGGCGTGGCATCCAACTTTTGAAATAAACTTGATCTGCGTAGGGTATGAAGGAACATTTTTGCCAAATTTGGTGTCTCTATGTCTTATAGTCTCTGAGATCCAGGTGTTCATACAGACGGACAGACGGACATGGCTATATCGTCTCGGCTGTTGATGCTGATCAAGAATATATATACTTTATGGGGTCGGAGATGTCTCCTTCTGCCTGTTACATACATTTTCTGTTGGCACTAAGTCATAATACCCTTCTACCCTATGGGTAGCGGGTATAAAAATTACTAACACACATATACAAATTCAGTGAACAAAGGAAATCCAAATTTGAATTAAACTTCAATTTACCTGTTGTATTGACTAATTTTTAAATTCAGTCAGTGGTAAAGAGAAAATCAATACACTGAAAATCTACCTGTATTCATTATACCCGCTACCCATGCATTGTTGCTGACGGCGACAATTTCGTGGATTCAGCATTTTGTTATTTATTTCGGCGGATGTTTAGGCTATTGGCATCGGGTGGACATTCTTGGAAACAATGTGCTTACAAAGTTGCACAATTGTTTATGCCACTGAACTTCTGATATTCTTGGTGTTAACTCCTCCTTCTTTAAATCCTACTTGTCCCCAAGTAGGTCAAAAATATGGTATGTTGTTGAATTGTGTTATTATTGGTTTTGGTTGGATATTATTTAATTTTATTTTATTGTTCGGGACTTGTGGTACTTCATGTAGAATTATATTTGGTTTAGGCTTTATACAAAACCGCTTTATTATTATTAGGGCCATAGTTGTTGTAAGCAACAGAATTTTACCTATACGGTTTATGGAAGAGTCTTGACTTATAGAGTTCATGTGGGTAATGTTTTTTATATTTAAAGCCTGAAGGGATTCCAAAGAAAGTATTTGAAATCTCTCCATCTCTATAGGGGTCATCTGGATGAGTGGTACCTGAGGCTTTAGTATGGTTTTATCTTTGTTTTCGAATTGTCGTTGGTTTATTGCGATTGAGTCGTTCCAGAAATTTAGGAGATAAGTGCCTTTGATTTTAACATTATTTGTAATTTTACAATTTTGTGGAATTTTTAGTATATTGTGTTCTAATAGAAATACTTCATTTGCTTCAATATTAGGTATTAAATTATTTTTTATTACAGGTTTGATTAATATATTTTGAAAATTTGCGGAATCTAATTCCGGAATTTTAACAATGTAGACAATTGCGGTTTTATTATGTAAGACTGAGATATCTGTGAGTTCTAACATTTCCTCGACTGTCAAGGATGAAACGTTATTCTTTTGAAAAATTTTATGAACCTCCTGTAGTTCTAATTCATTTAGGAGAAGAGAATTTATAATATTTAACTTTGCCCATTGAATGGCGTATTTTACATTCATGATTTCTTCTTTTATTAGCCTGACCTGATTCTGAAGGCTTGTTGCTATTTCGTTGTTAAAGCCGCTATCTTTTTTTATAGAATTTTTTAACATGTTTGAAACTGTTGTTAAATTATTGATTCTGTCTTGTAACTGTTGATTTATAATTATTTGGTCATTATTATTTGTAATTAGACTACTCAGATTATTTTGTATTAATGTAAGATCGTCATGATCTGGGCTTCCGGCCACATATTTCCATGCCGATCCTAACCAATTAATTGATCTTGTCTTTCTTTCTTTAAACGTTAGTGTACTTAATGCTGATAATGCCTGAGCTATTTCATGTGTTAGAGTGTGGTAGAGATAGCTGTGTCTTAGATCTTTCATAGTGTGTTCTTGGATGGTTAAGAGTTCTCTTTCAATTAATTGTAGATTTATTATGTGAATAAGTTTTACTGACGAAGTTTGAATCTTCCCGATTCCTTTGTAAATAGAGATAGTATGCGCGTCTGTGTAATTGGTGATTTCCATGTTTGTCATTGCCATTGGCAGTAATATTACAAGTAAGAGGATCCTGGAATAGGAAATTTTTCTTTTGGTTAAACAATATTTGTTTAGGGGTATGGGCCGATTCGTCACAATCGGTTGCATACCCATAATCGGATAACATTTGATAAAGGTTAGTGAATTATATTAATTTTGTTCGGACAAATTGGACATTTTCCCTGTGAGTCGGACATTTTGATCGGACAACTTTTTTTTTTTTTTTTTTTTTTTTTTCGGATACCTAGTCACTTTTAATATTACTTTTATGAACAATTCTGCCAGCTTCTGTGACGATAGTTGTGTGTCTATTTTCTTTTACTGTTTCTTTTCTAAATCGAGGGGAGAGTTTTGATCCTAGTCTAGTATTTTGTTTAACGAATATAGTTTGTCCTGGAGTGTAGTTCTTGATGTCTTTGCGATTTTTATTGTGATTCTGTAGGTCGGTCATTTGTTTTTGTCGTAGTTTTTATACCCGCTACCCATAGGGTAGAAGGGTATTATAACTTAGTGCCAACAGAAAATGTATGTAACAGGCAGAAGGAGGCATCTCCGACCCCACAAAGTATATATATTCTTGATCAGTGTCAACAGCCGAGACGATATAGCCATGTCCGTCTGTCCGTCTGTCCGTCTGTCCGTCTGTATGAACACCTGGATCTCAGAGACTATAAGAGCTAGAGCTACCAAATTTGGGGACAGTACTCCTATAGGTCCTACGCAGGTCAAGTTTATTTCAAAAGTTGGATGCCACGCCCCTTTCCGCCCCCAAAAGTCTGTAAAAGCCGTAATAATAAACCTAGAGCATTGAATTTTGATATGCATAATAATATTTATATTCTCAATGATTCCTGTGAATTTGGTTGAGATCGAATGAAAAACAAGGAAGTTATTAAAGAATCAATTTTCTATGCAAAATTCACTTGCAGCTGCCCGCGCTTTGTTTGTTTAGTTGACAGTGTGACCAAAACGGTGTTGTGATTTTTACCCGCTATTTTCAAATATATACAAAAAACTAATTTTAGTATATTTGGTATATTTTTTGTTAATATATCATTTAAATTTTTTGTTTTCTCTCGAAATGGGTTGCGGGTATCATACGGTCGAGCACTCTCGACTGTAGCTTTTTTACTTGTTCTATATTGTTTTGCCTACTCTGTTCGTACTGATCTGGATCGGTGGTCACATTACGGCCAAAGAATACTTCAAGGGGTCTTTTTTGTGTAACAGAATGTATTGTGTAATTATACTCATAAACGGCTCAGTCTAGTAGTTCGTCAAATGTTTTGTGGATTTGTTTTGTTTTCAAACATCTCATTATTTCTGCAAGGGTGGAGTGGAAACGTTCGACTTGTCCATTTACAGCGCTTTTATAGGGTGGTGCCTTAAAAACTTCTATGCCCAGTTGATCTTTCATCATGAATGAAATGGATGCTGAGTTCAAAGATTTTTCGTTATCTAACACAACACATTTTGGTATGCCGTAATAAAATAAAATGTCATGAAGTGTTTTTTTTACGTCTTCTATTGATTTAGATTTAATTATTCGTGCTTGTGCTAATTTAGAAAATGTATCTATTGCTGTTAGTACCAATTTTTTCTCTGTTGAAAATATGTCTATGTGCAAAGTATGTCCTGGGAATTTTGGTATTGGAGTTTCTGTAATCCCTGGATTTGGTGGATGTCTATCGTATTTTCCTTCTTTACATACTTGACACTGTTTTACTATAGTTTCTATTCTTTGTTTCATTTTAGGGAAGTAGTATTTTTCTGATATCTGCAATTTATTTTCTTGGGCATTTCTATGGGCTCTATTGTGTGTTTGTAAAATGATTTCGTCTTGTTCCGTTTCTACTGTTACATCTTGTACTTTTGATTGTGTAAATCTGACTTTGAAGGATCTAAAATGGTCTGGGTATAGTCGTTGAATTTGTCCCATAATGTCTTCAGTTGTTTGTATTCCGTTTATTACTGATGGGTTCAGGTATTTAGTTAATACATAGTTTCAAAAGGTCTTCGTCTGAGAAGGTTGGTTGGGAAATGGTATGTCTATGGAATGTAGGGAATGGAATAGTAAATTTGTAATTTGGTGGTTCGTTTTTAATGATAAAAATTTGGTTTTTAAATGCATTAATCGGTACTTCAATGCTATAAATGAGATTATGTGAAGAGCTTTGAGCACTATGTTGGGTTCCTGTTATTGAATTGACTTCATTCTGCTTAGGCAATCTTGAAAGTGCATCTGCTACTACATTTTCTTTTCCTGGTTTGTAGCAAAGTTCTTTGTTATATTCATCGAGGTAAGATTTCCACCTACTGATTGCTATTCCGCCTTTCCAATTACAATCGTGTGTGAGTGGTTCGTGATCGGTATAGATTTTTACTTTCGAGCCGCCATATAGGTAGCTTCTAAAAGCTTTCACGGCCCAGCATATGGCTAACATTTCTTTTTTTGCAGTTTCGTAGCTTTCTTCAGTTTTTGATAGGGTCCTAGATATGGGGAAACAGATAGATATATCTGTTTGTGAGAGAACTGCTCCTATGGCATAGTCTGAAGCGTCTGTGGTCAGTATAAATTCTTTAGTGAAATCGGGGTACTGTAAAATTACTTCATCTGATATTAGGGCATTTTTAAGCTGTTCGAATGCTTTCTTTGCATCGTCGTTTAGTTTTATTGGTTTTCTGGATGAGGCTCCCTTTGATATGCGTCCGTCTTCTCCCCTAAGCAATGTCGTAAGTGGTTTGGCTATTGCGGCATAACCCATAATGAATCTTCTATAGTACCCTGATAATCCAAGGAATGATCGTAATTCTTTAAGGGTTTTGGGGAAAGGGTAGTTGGCTATGGCTTCTATTTTTGCTGGGTTTGTTTCTATTCCTCTGTCTGATATTACAAAACCCAAAAACTCGACCTTGGTTTTAAAAAATTCGCATTTGTCTAATTGACATTTAATGTTCGCTGCGTTTAATGTTTCGAATATTACGTCAAGATTCTTAAAATGGGTCTCCTCGTCTTGGCTAAAAACAATGATGTCGTCAATGTAGATATAACAGATTTTCCCAATGTGATCTCTAAGAATGTCGTCAAGTGCGCGTTGAAAAATAGAGGGGGCATTTTTTAATCCAAAGGGGAGTCTTGTGAATTCATATTTTCCGTTATTAACAGAGAATGCAGTTTTCTCTATATCTTTATACCCGCTACCCATAGGGTAGAAGGGTATTATGACTTAGTGCCAACAGAAAATGTATGTAACAGGCAGAAGGAGACATCTCCGACCCCATAAAGTATATATATTCTTGATCAGCATCAACAGCCGAGACGATATAGCCATGTCCGTCTGTCCGTCTGTCCTTCTGTCTGTCTGTATGAACACCTGGATCTCAGAGACTATAAGACATAGAGACACCAAATTTGGCAAAAATGTTCCTTCATACCCTACGCAGATCAAGTTTATTTCAAAAGTTGGATGCCACGCCCCCTTCGCCCACAATAAGCATTTATCTAGAAAAAGTCAAGTTTTTTTTATGTAAATCGCGTATAACTCCAAAAGTTCTTTGTGTAATGATGTGTAATTTGGTAAGCCATCTGCGCTTGACACTCTTAATATACCCTGTAATTTTGGTAAAAATCGGATAAGTAGAACAAAAGTTATTCGCGAAATTATTTATCAAAATTGTTGTTCCCAATGCATATGGACGTTTTAAGTGTGTGATTGACCTAGAGATATCAAATTTGGTGACAGTATTCGTGTAGGTCTTACGCAGATCAAGTTTATTTTAGATTTTTGCCACGCCCCTTTCCGCCCCCGAAAACTGTAAAAGCCGTAATATTGAATCTAGAGCATTGAATTTTGGTATGCATAATAATAATTATATTCTCAATGATTCCTGTGAATTTGGTTGAGATCGAGTTAAAAACAAGGAAGTTATTAATGAATCAATTTTATATGCAAAATTCACTTGCAGCTGCTCGCGCTTTGTTTGTTTAGTTGACAGTGTGACCATGTCGGTGTTGTGGATTTCTTCCCGCTATTTTCAAATATATACAAAACACAAGTTTCAGTATATTTTTGGTATATTTGTTGTTAAAATATCATTAAAATTTTTTTTGTTCTCTCGAAATGGGTTGCGGGTATCATACGGTCGAGCACTCTCGACTGTAGCTTTCTTACTTGTTTCTATTCTGGTCGGGGACTATGATAAATTTTTTAGAGTTATTCTTTGATGAACGACTATATTAGAAAGGATTTCAAATCCTTCAAGGTTTTTAGTAACGGAAAATTATTAATAGCTTTTACTTTTTCCGCGTAAACCGACTTCGTTTCTGAAAAATTCACATTTATCGATTTGTACCTTCATATTGGCTTTGGTTAGAATAGAGAATACTTTATCAAGATCTTGGGTGTATTCAGCTTTTCATTTACTTACGATTATTATATCATCAATATAGCATAGCATCTCGTTCCAATATGTTCTCGTAAAATGTCGTCGAGAGCTCTTTGGAAAATATATGGGGAATTTTTTAAACCAAACGGTAGTCTGGTGAATTCGAACTTCCCACCGTTTAGTATTGATTTTTACCCAATTGAGCGATGATTTCGCCAATCTCTGGAATTGGGTATCGATCTGATATTGCTATAGCATTAAGTTTTATGTAATCTATAACAAGTCTTTATTTCTTTTCGTCTGTTTTGCGTCTGTTTATTTTGGGTACTATACATACTGGGGCATTATAAGGTGACCGTGAATGTCTTATTATGCCATCGTCGAGCAGCTGGTTAATTTATTTCTCGACTTCTGGTCTTAGAGAGGCTGGGTATGGATAATGTCTGCTATGAGCTGGTATGTCTGAGTTTGTTCTGATTCGTCCTTGTACGGCCGTGGTGTATGTTAGTTTTTCGTGGGGTTCCGAAAATAATTCTGAATGCTTTTTTACTATTTGGATGAGTATGTCTTTCTGACATACTGTCATATGCTCCGTTCGAATTGTAATGTGGTTTACTGTCTGGGTTGCCATTTGTTTTATCTCTATTTTATAATAAGCATTTATGATGAGAATATCAGTTTTTATATCGATCACCGCATCGAGATTTTTAAGTGTATCATTACCCAAGATACCATGAAATGTTCTAAGTGTGTGTAATAAGAAGAATTTAATTGGATGATCAGGACTATTTAATAAACTAAGGTGAGTGGTGGGTAATCTTTGATTGCCCTCCAACATAATTTGCAAAAAATGGCTTTTCATTTGGTCTCGGATTCTGTAATAGATTTGATTGAATGTAATATTGGTTTTAATCTGTGTCAATTAAAAATTTTTATCAATTGTCTCTAAAACATCGCCTTCGTTAGTTTGATCGTCCTCTTCATATGGATTTATTTCTCCATTCTGTTCCCAAGCTTAATAGTTATCTTTTTCAGATGTTTCTTCGGGATATGGAGACACATAGTCATTATCCGCGAATTGTTCAGCTTCTGCTGTAGATACATGGAATTGCCTTTGGAATTTGAGAGGCTGCTTTGCTTGTGAAAGCGGAGGTGGTCGTTTGCCCTCGAAGTTATTATTTCGACGATTCATATAATTTATACGATTCGACCGAATGGAAGGATCTACATCCATTGGTACTGGGTTAGGCTCTGTCTTTGGTCCAGTTGGACGAGGAGGTGGAACCTGACTGGTGACGTGAAGTGGGCGTGGTGTGGCCCTTGTCCCTTTTGTGATTGTTGCCTATATGGCTGATACGAATGTGGTGGAGTAGAGTGACTCATGGTGGGTTTACCACTTGGGTGGAAACAGAGTCTAGGGTCGAAGTTCTTCCAATGATTTTAATTGTTATTGGATATTTTGTTGCTTATTGGTAAAGATTATCTCGGTAGTGGACTTGGAGGTGGTTGCCTAGATCTTGGTGAAAACATATTCCTATTGTATTGGTTTTCGAGTAATGTACAGAAATGCAAGCCGTGGCTTAAATCTCTTGGTTCTTTAATACCAAGATGTCTTGGTAAATCACCTTTGAGACCTCTCACAAAGATGTCTAGCGCTTTTCCGCGATAGACGCTTGTTAGCGCGCTTAATGCTTTCTGAGATTCCTCCGTTGCTCTGATCTGGTTTGAGATCAGTGACACATTGTGATAAATTGCCTGTTAAAATTCGTGTATGGTCATATAACATATCCCTGATTCAATGAAGACATCTGATAATCAAGAGTCTTCAAGTCTCTTTTGTCTGCATAATGGGCTGTAAGCATTTCGAAATTGCCTTCCAGTTTAGTGGGGTATTGTAAGATTCAAGGACTGTTTCGGAGAGCAATTTCGTAAGCGTCAGTTGTGTTTTGTCTTGCTCCGCCTATTTCTGCGTTTATTTGTGTTTTAAATGCATATTAATTTGTAACTTTTAGTTATTTATCTATTTTAACCTTTTGGTGAATGAATTGCTTTAAATTTAATCCTTTTGTTTGTGGCATAAATTGTAAATTACAACTTTTAAGTTGCTGTGCTCATTGTTTGTGTCTTAAAATTCTTTGTTTTGGTTTTCTTCGGTAGCCGCTTGCAACCCAGGTCTCTTTGCGTGTTCGCTGTGCAGTTTTATGTGGTGAATATTTGCTCTCCGCGCCCTATAGGCAAGTTGTTGTTGGGAGTTTCTGTTTTCGCTCACTGGTTTTTGCGACCCAGTGGGAATTTCAAGCTTGATTGTGTAACCAACTTGTAGTGACTTTTCAATTAGAGCACCCAATCGGAAACCATAACATTTTTTTTTTTATTTTTCAATCGATTCTATTTTATTTTCTGTTATATATATATTTATATAAGTATGGATTGCTGCAAATTAAATTGCACTTATGGGCCGAATCGTGATGGAAACCAGCCCAAGTTTATATATTGTTGGTTGTTTCATGCATATACAATTTGCAGGCCTTACCAGGTGCGATCATGATAAGATTAACGGTGATGTGATAGTGGTGGTATTAAGTGGTCATATCCGGTATGCATTGAAAAGCAATTAGATTTTTCACGTATGTATAACTACGTGAAGAACCAATTTGCTAAACTTCGTATAATGACATAGTCTCTTTCTAGTGAATTTAATACTAGTATGGAATTGATAGATCAATACCAATTTAAGACGCCTACAAAGTGCTGCTCAGACTCGCAATCTGCTCCTTAACCTGATGGTCCTCCACTTTTAGTATTTTCACCGCTGACTTCTTCTCTTTGCATTCCTGTAGAACCATCCCTCTTCATCCCGTCAAAAAAACTCCTTTAATTAGTGGTGCCAATCGTTCATCCGCGGAACGAACGACTATTTCCTTAGTACCTCCTATTCCCAATGTCTGTATTGAGAATCCACTATTCCTTATTGTCCGATTATTGCCTCCCCACCTTCTTACAAAAATTAATACTAACGCCCCCTTATTTTCTGTTTTGGCTCCGAGAAAGCAGATATTAATTTCTCGATTATCTGTCGATACTTCGTGCGAGGCCTCTCAACTTATATCTCCACAAAATCCTCGGCATCCTCAGTAGCCATACAAAAATTCAATATTTTAACTTCCCGGGAAATCGCTTCATTTAAATTAACATCACCCCAGTAAGTTTTCAACCTAATATCACCTTAGCTCACGCTCCTAATGTTAATAAAACTAATACTAATCCTTCAAATAACTAATGCTTCAATTAACCTCCCCTATTCGTATAACGTATACAACCGTAAGGGGTATTAAATCAAAACTATCCAAAACTCTATCTGGATTGTTTCTGCTTTGAACATAGTATGTTAGTGTTTACTGAAACTTGGCGAAAGCCTAATAATATATTTGAATTTTATTTTCTATCGGGTTTCTATGAGGCCGAACATGTTCCTTAATGATAATCTCATTTTGGTCAGATTCTAGAGGAATATCTTCTAGTTGGGTTTGCGTGTATCTTACTATTTAACTACTGAAATGAAAAGGGTTAATACTCCTATCAGAGGAAAGCAACCCGTTAACAATCTTTGGGTCGAGCCATTCTATTAATATTTTTATCAGGTAATTCGATGATACTGTGTAAAGGGTTATTCAAATTCATAAGATTCTTTATTTGCAGTCAGTAATAATAATTTGAAGTAAGTAATAATAATTCCTTATTTGAAGTCAGTAATAATAATTCTGCGAAACTAAGGTGTTCTTAATTTTTATACCCGCTACCCATAGGGTAGAAGGGTATTATGACTTAGTGCCAACAGAAAATGTATGTAACAGGCAGAAGGAGACATCTCCGACCCCATAAAGTATATATATTCTTGATCAGCATCAACAGCCGAGACGATATAGCCATGTCCGTCTGTCCGTCTGTCTGTCTGTATGAACACCTGGATCTCAGAGACTATAAGACATAGAGACACCAAATTTGGCAAAAATGTTCCTTCATACCCTACGCAGATCAAGTTTATTTCAAAAGTTAGATGCTTCGCCCACAATAAGCATTTATCTTGAAAAAGTCAAGTTTTTTTATGTAAATCGCGTATAACTCCAAAAGTTCTTTGTGTAATGATGTGTAATTTGGTAAGCCATCTGCGCTTGACACTCTTAATATACCCTGTAATTTTGGTAAAAATCGGATAAGTAGAACAAAAGTTATTCGCGAAATTATTTATCAAAATTGTTGTTCCCAATGCATATGGACGTTTTAAGTGTGTGATTGACCTAGAGATATCAAATTTGGTGACAGTATTCGTGTAGGTCTTACGCAGATCAAGTTTATTTTCGATTTTTGCCACGCCCCTTTCCGCCCCCGAAAACTGTAAAAGCCGTAATAACGAACCTAGAGCATTGAATTTTGGTATGCATAATAATAATTATATTCTCAATGATTCCTGTGAATTTGGTTGAGATCGAGTTAAAAACAAGGAAGTTATTAATGAATCAATTTTATATGCAAAATTCACTTGCAGCTGCTCGCGCTTTGTTTGTTTAGTTGACAGTGTGACCATGTCGGTGTTGTGGATTTCTTCCCGCTATTTTCAAATATATACAAAACACAAGTTTCAGTATATTTTTGGTATATTTGTTGTTAAAATATCATTAAAATTTTTTTTGTTCTCTCGAAATGGGTTGCGGGTATCATACGGTCGAGCACTCTCGACTGTAGCTTTCTTACTTGTTTAAAATGCGTTTTTACTATTCTGGTCGAGGACTATGATTACTTTTTGAGAGTAATTTTTTGATGAACGATCATTTTCTCCCCTGAGTAGGACTGTGAGTGGCCTCGCTAATTTTGCGCAATCACGAATGAAGCGTCTGTAATAGCTTGATAACCCTAGAAAGGATCTCAAATCCTTTAAGGTCTTTGGTAACGGAAAATTATTAATAGCTTTGACTTTTTCCTTATTGTTTTTTACACCATTATTGGAAATAGTAAAGCCGCGTAAACCGACTTCGTTTCTGAAAAATTCACATTTATCGATTTGTACCTTCATATTAGCGTTGGTTAGAGTTCTCTGTGCTGACTACAACAGACTCTACTGTGTTTTCAACGCCGATGCATCTCTTATAAATATTAAAAATTGTATTCTATCATTCTTAGCTAACAATAATTAGCAACTAACATGGTGTTTGAAATTAAAACAAAAATTTAATACTAGCTAACTAACCTACCATCTGACCTGATTGGGTTTTTCCTGGGTTTTCCCCAATCCATGCAGCGAATGCTGGGTTAGATTAATATTGCCTTTGGAATTTGAGAGGCTGCTTTGCTTGTGAAAGCGGAGGTGGTCGTTTGCCCTCGAAGTTATTATTTCGACGATTCATATAATTTATACGATTCGACCGAATGGAAGGATCTACATCCATTGGTACTGGGTTAGGCTCTGTCTTTGGTCCAGTTGGACGAGGAGGTGGAACCTGACTGGTGACGTGAAGTGGGCGTGTTGTGGCCCTTGTCCCTTTTGTGATTGTTGCCTATATGGCTGATACGAATGTGGTGGAGTAGAGTGACTCATGGTGGGTTTACCACTTGGGTGGAAACAGAGTCTAGGGTCGAAGTTCTTCCAATGATTTTAATTGTTATTGGATATTTTGTTGCTTATTGGTAAAGATTATCTCGGTAGTGGACTTGGAGGTGGTTGCCTAGATCTTGGTGCAAACATATTCCTATTGTATTGGTTTCCGAGTAATGTACAGAGATGCAAGCCGTGGCTTAAATCTCTTGGTTCTTTAATACCAAGATGTCTTGGTAAATCACCTTTGAGACCTCTCACAAAGATGTCTAGCGCTTTTCCGCGATAGACGCTTGTTAGCGCTCTTATTGCTTCCTAAGATTCCTCCGTTGCTCTGATCTGGTTTAAGATCAGTGGCACTTTGTGATAAATTATGTGGTGAATATTTGCTCTCTTTTGCCTCGCCCTATAGGCAAGTTGTTGTTGGGAGTTTCTGTTTTCGCTC
Source organism: Drosophila ustulata (assembly GCA_035047365.1). Lineage (NCBI taxonomy): Eukaryota > Metazoa > Arthropoda > Insecta > Diptera > Drosophilidae > Drosophila > Drosophila ustulata. The sequence continues at coordinate 80,773 of JAWNPT010000065.1, read as the reverse complement.
ACTGGTTTTTGCGACCCAGTGGGAATGTCAAGCTTGATTGTGTATCCAACTTGTAGTGACTTTTCAATTAGAGCACCCAATCGGAAACCATAACATTTTTTTTTATTTTCAATCGATTCTATTTTATTTTCTGTTATATATATTTATATAATTATGGATTGCTGCAAATTAAATTGCACTTATGGGCCGAATCGTGATGGAAACCAGCCCAAGTTTATATATTTTTGGTTGTTTCATGCATATACAATTTGCAGGCCTTACTAGGTGCGATCATGATAAGATCAACGGTGATGTGAAAGTGGTGGTATTAAGTGGTCATGTCCGGTATGCATAACTACGTGAAGAACTAATTTCCTAAACTTCGTATAATGACATAGTCTCTTTGTAGTGAATTTAATACTAGTATGGCATTGATGGGTCAATACCAATTTAAGACGCCTACAAAGTGCTGCTCAAACTCGCAATCTGCTCCTCAACCTGATGGTCCTCCACTTTTAGTATTTTCACCGCTGACTTCTTCTCCTTGCATTCCTGTAGAACCATCCCCCTTCATCCCGTCAAAAAAACTCCTTTAATTAGTGGTGCCAATCGTTCATCCGCGGAACGAACCACTATTTCCTTAGTACCTCCGATTCCCAATGTCTGTATTGAGGATCCACTATTCCTTATTGTCCGATTATTGCCTCCCCACCTTCTTACAAAAATTAATACTAACGCCACAAAATCCTCGGCATCCTCAGTAGTCATACAAAAATGCAATATTTTAACTTCCCGGGAAATCGCTTCATTTCAATTTAAATAACATCACCCCAGTAAGTTTTCAACCTAATATCACCTTAGCTCACGCTCCTAATGTTAATAAAACTAATACTAATGCTTCAAATAACTAATGCTTCAATTAACCTGGGGCTGGCGAAAATCCTCTGACTGAACCCTCCACGAGGGTGCCGGCTGGGCAATGGATACTGCATCGTCTCGGGCGACCGAGAGGTGTCAGCATCACTTGCTCGCTCATGAGACCCTGCAGTTTCTAGCTAAGGGACTGGGCCCAAGCTTTTAGATTTACTCTGGAAAGCTGAGGTCCAGGACCATGGTCAGAGGTACTTGGCAGCAAGTATAAAATGCATGAATCCTTGGATTCAAAAATGGAGGATGACATAGAGGCGTCAACTCGGGCTGGGATGTCAGCCCAAACGTCGGTGGGAAGTGTGACCGCTACCACCGGCGGGCACGGGGAGGAGAAATCCTCTCTGCGTGTCGCCAGTGGTCACGATGGTGGAGTGGACAAACTCCATCGACAGGAGGGTGTGGACCTGGAAACGGCTGCCACGGAGTCGGAGTCTTTGCTCACAGGCTCATCGATAACGGAGTCCGAGCTAGCGCTTGCGCTAGCGAGGATGCCGTTGGATGAGTCATCGAGCACTGATGAAGACGAAGTGACAGTAGTCCAGGGACCATCCAGCAAGAAAGGCGCAAACCTCAAGCGCAAACAACGCTCAGGGTATAAGAGCTCTCTCAAGTTCCTTAAGGGACTGGAAGGCCGCAACCCAGTTATTAATGAATCAATTTTATATGCAAAATTCACTTGCAGCTGCTCGCGCTTTGTTTGTTTAGTTGACAGTGTGACCATGTCGGTGTTGTGGATTTCTTCCCGCTATTTTCAAATATATACAAAACACAAGTTTCAGTATATTTTTGGTATATTTGTTGTTAAAATATCATTAAAATTTTTTTTGTTCTCTCGAAATGGGTTGCGGGTATCATACGGTCGCGCACTCTCGACTGTAGCTTTCTTACTTGTTTAAAATGCGTTTTTACTATTCTGGTCGAGGACTATGATTACTTTTTGAGAGTAATTTTTTGATGAACGATCATTTTCTCCCCTGAGTAGGACTGTGAGTGGCCTCGCTAATTTTGCGCAATCACGAATGAAGCGTCTGTAATAGCTTGATAACCCTAGAAAGGATCTCAAATCCTTTAAGGTCTTTGGTAACGGAAAATTATTAATAGCTTTGACTTTTTCCTTATTGTTTTTTACACCATTATTGGAAATAGTAAAGCCGCGTAAACCGACTTCGTTTCTGAAAAATTCACATTTATCGATTTGTACCTTCATATTAGCTTTGGTTAGAGTTCTCTGTGCTGACTACAACAGACTCTACTGTGTTTTCAACGCCGATGCATCTCTTATAAATATTAAAAATTGTATTCTATCATTCTTAGCTAACAATAATTAGCAACTAACATGGTGTTTGAAATTAAAACAAAAATTTAATACTAGCTAACTAACCTACCATCTGACCTGATTGGGTTTTTCCTGGGTTTTCCCCAATCCATGCAGCGAATGCTGGGTTAGATTAATATTGCTTAAACACCCCCAGAGATTTCAAATTTTACTTTTAATTGAATTATATTTTTTTCTTTTTTAAACTAAAAAAATATTTTTAATCATAATGTTACTTTTTTAGTCATAATGATATTAATTTCTTCAATGTCGACTTTAAATAAATAAAATAAATAAATAGAGTAGAGAATACTTTATCAAGATCTTGGGTGTGTTCAGCTTTTCATTTACTTACGATTATTATATCATCAATATAGCATAGCATCTCGTTCCAATATGTTCTCGTAAAATGTCGTCGAGAGCTCTTTGGAAAATATATGGGGAATTTTTTAAACCAAACGGTAGTCTGGTGAATTCGAACTTCCCACCGTTTAGTATTGATTTTTACCCAATTGAGCGATGATTTCACCAATCTCTGGAATTGGATATCGATCTGATATTGTTATAGCATTAAGTTTTCTGTAATCTAGAACAAGTCTTTATTTCTTTTCGTCTGTTTTGCGTCTGTTTTTTTTTGGGTACTATACATACTGGGGCATTATAAGGTCACCGTGAAGGTCTTATTATGCCATCGTCGAGCAGCTGGTTAATTTATTTCTCGACTTCTGGTCTTAGAGAGGCTGGGTATGGATAATGTCTGCTATGAGCTGGTATGTCTGAGTTTGTTCTGATTCGTCCTTGTACGGCCGTGGTGTATGTTAGTTTTTCGTGGGGTTCCGAAAATAATTCTGAATGCTTTTTTACTATTTGGATGAGTATGTCTTTCTGACATACTGTCATATGCTCCGTTCGAATTGTAATGTGGTTTACTGTCTGGGTTGTCATTTGTTTTATCTTTATTTTATAATTAGCATTTATGATGAGAATATCATTTTTTATATCGATCACCGCATCGAGATTTTTAAGTGTATCATTACCCAAGATACCATGAAATGTTCTAAGAGTGGGTAATGAGAAGAATTTAATTGGATGATCAGGACTATTGAATAAACTAATGTGAGTGTGGTGGGTAATCTTTGTTTGCCCTTCAACATAATTTTCAAAAAATGGCTTTTCATTTGGTCTCGGATTCTGCACTAGATTTGATTGAATGTAATATTGGTTGGAATCTGTGTCAATTAAAAATTTGAAAATTTTGCCGTCCCTCGTAGCACAATTGAAGTAAGGTAACGAGGAACTAAAAACTGTCTCTAAAACATCGCCTTCGTTAGTTTGATCGTCCTCTTCATATGGATTTATTTCTCCATTCTGTTCCCAAGCTTGATAGTAATCTTTTTCGGATGTTTCTTCGGGATATGGATACACAAAGTCATTATCCGCGAATTGTTCAACTTCTGCTGTAGATACATGGAATTGCCTTTGGAATTTGAGAGGCTGCTTTGCTTGTGAAAGCGGAGGTGGTCGTTTGCCCTCGAAGTTATTATTTCGACAATTCATATAATTTATACGATTCGACCGAATGGAAGGATCTACATCCATTGGTACTGGGTTAGGCTCTGTCTTTGGTCCAGTTGGACGAGGAGGTGGAACCTGACTGGTGACGTGAAGTGGGCGTGTTGTGGCCCTTGTCCCTTTTGTGATTGTTGCCTATATGGCTGATACGAATGTGGTTGAGTAGAGTGACTCATGGTGGGTTTACCACTTGGGTGGAAACAGAGTCTAGGGTCGAAGTTCTTCCAATGATTTTAATTGTTATTGGATATTTTGTTGCTTATTGGTAAAGATTATCTCGGTAGTGGACTTGGAGGTGGTTGCCTAGATCTTGGTGCAAACATATTCCTATTGTATTGGTTTCCGAGTAATGTACAGAGATGCAAGCCGTGGCTTAAATCTCTTGGTTCTTTAATACCAAGATGTCTTGGTAAATCACCTTTGAGACCTCTCACAAAGATGTCTAGCGCTTTTCCGCGATAGACGCTTGTTAGCGCTCTTATTGCTTCCTAAGATTCCTCCGTTGCTCTGATCTGGTTTAAGATCAGTGGCACTTTGTGATAAATTATGTGGTGAATATTTGCTCTCTTTTGCCTCGCCCTATAGGCAAGTTGTTGTTGGGAGTTTCTGTTTTCGCTCACTGGTTTTTGCGACCCAGTGGGAATGTCAAGCTTGATTGTGTATCCAACTTGTAGTGACTTTCAATTAGAGCACCCAATCGGAAACCATAACATTTTTTTTTATTTTCAATCGATTCTATTTTATTTTCTGTTATATATATTTATATAATTATGGATTGCTGCAAATTAAATTGCACTTATGGGCCGAATCGTGATGGAAACCAGCCCAAGTTTATATATTGTTGGTTGTTTCATGCATATACAATTTGCAGGCCTTACTAGGTGCGATCATGATAAGATCAACGGTGATGTGAAAGTGGTGGTATTAAGTGGTCATGTCCGGTATGCATAACTACGTGAAGAACTAATTTCCTAAACTTCGTATAATGACATAGTCTCTTTGTAGTGAATTTAATACTAGTATGGCATTGATGGGTCAATACCAATTTAAGACGCCTACAAAGTGCTGCTCAAACTCGCAATCTGCTCCTCAACCTGATGGTCCTCCACTTTTAGTATTTTCACCGCTGACTTCTTCTCCTTGCATTCCTGTAGAACCATCCCCCTTCATCCCGTCAAAAAAACTCCTTTAATTAGTGGTGCCAATCGTTCATCCGCGGAACGAACCACTATTTCCTTAGTACCTCCGATTCCCAATGTCTGTATTGAGGATCCACTATTCCTTATTGTCCGATTATTGCCTCCCCACCTTCTTACAAAAATTAATACTAACGCCACAAAATCCTCGGCATCCTCAGTAGTCATACAAAAATGCAATATTTTAACTTCCCGGGAAATCGCTTCATTTCAATTTAAATAACATCACCCCAGTAAGTTTTCAACCTAATATCACCTTAGCTCACGCTCCTAATGTTAATAAAACTAATACTAATGCTTCAAATAACTAATGCTTCAATTAACCTGGGGCTGGCGAAAATCCTCTGACTGAACCCTCCACGAGGGTGCCGGCTGGGCAATGGATACTGCATCGTCTCGGGCGACCGAGAGGTGTCAGCATCACTTGCTCGCTCATGAGACCTTGCAGTTTCTAGCTAAGGGACTGGGCCCAAGCTTTTTAGATTTACTCTGGAAAGCTGAGGTCCAGGACCATGGTCAGAGGTACTTGGCAGCAAGTATAAAATGCATGAATCCTTGGATTCAAAAATGGAGGATGACATAGAGGCGTCAACTCGGGCTGGGATGTCAGCCCAAACGTCGGTGGGAAGTGTGACCGCTACCACCGGCGGGCACGGGGAGGAGAAATCCTCTCTGCGTGTCGCCAGTGGTCACGATGGTGGAGTGGACAAACTCCATCGACAGGAGGGTGTGGACCTGGAAACGGCTGCCACGGAGTCGGAGTCTTTGCTCACAGGCTCATCGATAACGGAGTCCGAGCTGGCGCTTGCGCTAGCGAGGATGCCGTTGGATGAGTCATCGAGCACTGATGAAGACGAAGTGACAGTAGTCCAGGGACCATCCAGCAAGAAAGGCGCAAACCTCAAGCGCAAACAACGCTCAGGGTATAAGAGCTCTCTCAAGTTCCTTAAGGGACTGGAAGGCCGCAACCCAGAGTCGTTGAACGAGCGTGAGAGGAAATTGCGCAAAAAGCACGAATACAACGTGCGGCGGTATCTGAGGCTCGCTGGCGTGACCGGCAACACTCAGTCCGCTGAACCGAGTATGAGTGCACGGTGCCAGGGGACAAGGGGTTTCAGGCAGTAGCCGTAGCCAACCCGACGGAGGAAGTCAAACCTTCCACGTCGAAGTTGGTGGAACCAAAGAAACCCAAGTCACCCTCAGTAGGAAAAAAGCGTGCACCAGGTATGCTTGCAACAACCACACCTCCTGGAAAGGAGAGAACGGTGAGCAAGCTACCGAAAAAGGCCAACCCACCTGTCAGCAAGAGGCAGAGGTCAGACGACTCGGCAAAGGCTTCGGAGAGCAAGCGGGTTTGTCCAGGGGACATCCTGGCCAGCTTGAGCACGAAGCCGGAGCTACAGGTAGCCATCATCGACAGAAGCAACCCGGATGGGAAGCTTTCTATTGATAACTGGCTTATCCTGGAAGGGTTAATTGACCAGGGGATTGCTGATGCTATCACTCGACCGCTGAATCCGTTCGTGGCAGAGTTTGATGGCATCAACTGGTATAAAGGTGTTAAAGTGGTGGCATGTGCCAACGAGGAATCCCTGCGATTCCTCAAAGACACACTGCTGAAACTGGAAGCGCCGTGGCCAGGAGCAAGAATTGACGTCGTCCCTGTAGACCAAATTCCTGAGCGGACGATCATTAAGGTCTGGATCCCACCTCCCATCAGGGAGGATCGAACCACCCTTATATTGATCAAAAGCCAGAATGCGGACTGTCACACAGCGGACTGGACGATCAATAGAGGTCTCGCCCGAGACAAAGGAAACGGCAAGGATCTATGGATCAGCATTGGTCCAGAGTCCAAGAGCCAACTCCTTAGTAAGCAAGGCCGGCTGAAGATGGGAATGGGTTGCGTTCGGGCAATCATTCCTGGAGGCGCTGGGCGCGTAGATGTTAGGTCGACCGGAAAGAATTCGGGTAGTGCAGATTAATCTGCACCACTCGAGGGTTCCTTCCACAGACCTACTACGGTGGATGGACAAGGAGAGGGTGGATGTGGCTCTCATCCAAGAACCCTGGATCGTAGGTGAAAGGGTTTGCGGTTTGGGAGCCCGCGGATACCATCTCCTTGTCCCGAAAACTGTGGGTAAGTCCAGAACCTGTATCGTGGTAAGAACCGGACTTAATGTGCTCTTCTCTTCCAGTTACAGCAACAGGGACTTGACGGTAGCGCTATGCGAGAGTAGGAATGGACCCAGTCTTTACCTAGCCTCAGCATATCTCCCGTACGAAGAAAAGGATCCACCGTCGGAAAGTATTCGAGCCCTCATTCAGCAGGCGCAGAAAGAGGGCACGGATCTAATCCTTGGGTGTGATGCTAATGCCCACAATACCTTTTGGGGGAGCAAAGACACCAACGAGAGAGGGGAGTCGCTGCTTGAATTCGTGATGCTCACTAATCTTAATGTGTGTAATCGGGGTAGCCACCCCACCTTCCGCAATAAGAACCGAGCTGAGGTTATAGATTTAACTCTAGCGACCAACAGCGACTCCCTCTCCGTAGAAGACTGGCACGTATCCACGGAATGCTCCTTTTCGGATCATTACAGGATAGTGTTCGAAGTTGGATGGTCCAGAGAGGCAAAGGCGCCCTTCAGGAACCCACGAAAGGCTAACTGGGTCAAATACTCAAAGCTTGTTATGGAATCTATTCCCAACCACCCAGTGGAAAGGCTAGACAACCCAGACAAGTTGGAGGAATCGACCCAGAATGTCACAGATACTCTATGTAAGGCCTTCATCAAATCCTGTCCAATCAGCCGTCCACCGAAGTCAGACCGCAACAAGTGGTGGACTCCGGAACTCGGCCAGATACGGAAGGAAACGAGAAAGCTTTACAATAGAGCAAAGAGGGAAACTGCCAGGTAGACTGGGATGCCTACCATAACAGTTTCAAGACCTTCAAGAAAGAAATCAGAAGGGCAAAAAGAGACTCATGGTCTAAATTTTGCGAGGAACTAACCAACACCACTGAAGCGTCCAGACTTCGAAGGTTGTTGGCGAAAGATCCAGCCACACCGGGGCTGCTTTGCAACCTGGATGGCACGTTCGCCAAAAATAGTCAGGAGTCTCTGCAACTCCTCATGAACGCATACTTTCCAGGCTGCACACAAGCTGAAGACGAGAATGGGATCCCCTCCTCTCACATCAGCGGCGAGCCGGAGGAAAACCCGCTTCATGAGAGTCAAGTCCTAATCGACGAAATTGTCAACACTGAGAAGATAATCTGGGCTATCAAGTCGTTCCACCCCTACAAATCAGCAGGACCGGATGACATCAGACCGGTCATGTTACAGATGGTATGCGTACATCTGTCGCAATGGCTGCTAGAAATCTTCAGGGGATGTCTCCTTACAGGATACATTCCAAAATCGTGGAGAGAAGTGAGGGTGGCATTCATTCCCAAAGCAGGAAAGATAAACCACTGCTCAGCAAAAGACTATAGGCCCATAAGTCTCTCATCGTTTTTATTGAAAACACTAGAGAGACTTCTGGACCTTCATCTCAGAAGTAAGCTTACACCTCACACTTTTAGCAAGTCCCAACACGCCTACCTCAAAGGTAGATCAGTAGAGACTGCTCTGCACGAGGTGGTTAGCACAATTGAAGGCACACTGCAAAGGAAGGAGTTTACGTTAGCGGCATTTCTCGACATAGAGGGTGCCTTTAACAATGTCAGGATCGAGTCTATAACGGCAGCACTTGTCAACATAGGCTCACACCCGACAATCACTCGATGGCTTAGCAACATGCTTCGCCAAAGAATGATAAACGCCCAACTCTGCGCCTCAACTATCAGGAGAAGCGCAACCAGGGGTACCCCGCAAGGGGGTGTGATATCCCCCTTGTTGTGGAACATTGTCCTTAATGACCTTCTTCTCAAACTGAAGCATAAGGGATGCAGAGTGACTGCTTATGCGGACGACCTGGTTCTAATGGTAACTGGCAGATTCCTGCCAACAGTCAGTGAGCTAATGAGCGCCGCACTGAGTGAAACTCTGCGATGGGCAGAACACAACGGTCTTGGGGCCAACCCACAAAAGACCGAACTTGTTCTGTTCACTCGGAAATATAAGATACCGAGCTTCAAGCTTCCATCACTGGGAGGGACAGAGCTCAAGTTATCAAAGGAGGCTAAGTACCTTGGAGTAATCCTGGACTCCAAACTCTCCTGGAGGAGAAACTCGGAGGAAAGGATGAAGAAAGCGTTACAAGCCTTCTTTGTGTGCAAAAAGACCTTTGGTAAAGGTTGGGGATTGCAACCGTATATCCTTCACTGGTTCTACACTGCAATTGTCAGACCTATACTGACGTACGGGGCTCTTGTATGGTGGGAGGCGGGGCACACCGACTCCTATCTAAACAATCTCCGCAAAGTCCAGAGACTAGCTTGCTTGGGAATAACAGGATGTATTCGTTCTACCCCCCAAGCAGCGCTGGATGTAATGTTAAATCTGGAGCCCATCGGAGTCTTCCTCAAGCACGCGGCAGCAAGGAGTGCGGTCAGGCTTCACGCCCAATGCCTCCTTAAGCCTGGTGCAGGTCACAACTCCATTCTACGTACAGTAGAATTAACTGTGGCTGAGAACGACTACTGGGTACCAGAACATAAGTGGGATGACAGGTTTACAGCTGAATTCCCCGACAGATCCGATTGGCAACAGGAATCTCCTTTGAGGCAGAATGAGTTGTCAATCTACACAGACGGGTCAAAGACGTTAGAAGGCACTGGATCGGGGGTCTTCTCCGAAGACCTTGCAACCAAGCTTTCCTTTCGTCTTCCTGACTGGTGTAGTGTGTTTCAAGCGGAGATTTACGCTGTTTGGCAAGCGACCAAGTTGGTACGGACACTGGGCGGGAGCCCGAGGGACGTGTCCATCTATGTCGACAGCCAATCAGCGATAAAAGCACTCGCATCGAACACCATCAAGAGTAAACTAACCCGAGACACAGTGATGTCATTGAACCTATGCCAACCACACTCCATCAGACTTGTCTGGGTACCTGGGCATATGGGAGTGCCAGGCAACGAGGCGGCTGATGAATGTGCTCGGCTGGGATCAGCGTCATCAGAAACTCTCGCGGTGAACGATATAAAGAGACCTATTCAGCACGTGCTATCGGAACTTAATTGTTCCATGAGAACGGCGGCTAAAAGACACTGGGCAGCATCATTGGGCTGCGAGGTGTCAAAAGCACTCTGGCCAAGATACCGTCCCAAGCGAACAACCGAGCTCTTAAACTTTAAAAGGAACAAGATAAGGTTACTGACAGGAGTCTTAACGGGACACTGCTACATCGGCCGTATGGCCCAACGGTACGGTGGACCCCAACAGGACTTCTGTCGCAGCTGCGGAGACGAAGAGGAAATCGAGAGTATCCAGCATCTTCTCTGCGACTGCCCTGCACTTCTTAGAAAGCGGACCCAATTTCTGGGCCAGCCTTTCTTTGCGGAACTGGGCAGTCTTGGGAATATTCGGCTGGAGAACATGGCGCTTTTCCTCGACTCTACTGGCTGGTTCCATAGGCTACCGCAGCCCAACAGAACTGGCCAGTAGCACGTAGACCAGTAGAGCATTCTCCTCCAATATCCCAACAATCCCTCCCAATCCCTTCTACTCCTACAGTTCCACTCAGATCAGGCATCACAATGGACCATATGGTCTCCGGGTGCTCTCGACTCCGGTCGAGCTGCCTGCTCAACCTAACCTAACCTAACCTATCCAAACTCTATCTGGATTGTTTCTGCTTTGAACATAGTATGTTAGTGTTTACTGAAACTTGGCTAAAGCATAATAATATATTTGAATTTTATTTTCTATCGGGTTTCTATGAGCCCGACATGTTCCTTAATGATAATCTCATTTTGGTCAGATTCTAGAGGAATATCTTCTAGTTTGGTTTGCGTGTATCTTACTATTTAACTACTGAAATGAAAAGGGTAAATACTTTGAATTTTTCCCATTATCCTATCAGAGGTAAGCAACCCGTTTACAATCTTTGGGTCGAGCCATTCTATTAATATTTTTATCAAATAATTCGATGATACTGTGTAAAGGGTAATTCAAATTCATAAGATTCTTTATTTGAAGTCAGTAATAATAATTTGAAGTCAGTAATAATAATTCTTTATTTGAAGTCAGTAATAATAATTCTTTATTTGAAGTCAGTAATTTTTAAATACGTTAATTGGAACATTAGGGCAGGGTATGAGATTGTGCGAGGAACTCTCGTCACTATGAATTGTGGCTATGGTGCTATTTATCTGGGCATTAGGAGGATTTTTAGATAGGGCGTCTGCCACTACGTTGGAAGTTCCTGGCTTCTAACGGAGTTCATGATTGTACTCTTCAAGGTAGCTTTTCCACCTTTTGAGTTTACCATTATGATTCTTGTTGCTTAACGCAAAAGTTAATGGTTGATGATCGGTGAATATAATAACTTTGGAAGTACCGTAAAGATACATGCGTAGATTTTCAAGGACCCAACATTTCTTTTTCATTTGTGGCATAATTATCTTCTTCGGTCTGAAATTCTGTTTCAGTACTGCGCCTATGGCGTAATTTGAGGCATCTGTTGTGAGCTAGAATTTTTTTTTTGCTGTAGTTGCATCCGTAGATGCGGCTGTGGTTAATCTCAAATCACTTGTTGGCGTTCCACCAAAGAAAAACATATTTGTTTCCAGGCTTGCCCCTGATCAAACTTCTGATGAAGTCATGGCTTTTATTCAGGCCAAATCTAAAGCCAATGTTTCAGTGGACAAATTTCAATTTAAATATTCCCGGGAAATATCGTCTTTTAAAATTACTGTTCCTGCCGATCAATTTATCAACATTTGTTGTAAAAAGTTCTGGCCAGATCATGTAATTGTAAAGGAATATACCGCAAAAAAGAAAATTCGTACTCCTGTTGAACTTCCTACTGTTCCGAGTAAAAGCTCTGTAACTACATAAAACTAAAATCCTTCTCACTTGGCTACCAGAACGTAAAAGGTCTGTGTAGCAAACTTAGCAATCTCTATCTTAGTAGTCTGTCCTTTCTATACAATGTCGTAGCTTTTCCAGAGACTTGGCTTAGGCCAGACATTTTAAACTTCGAAATCCTTTCAGGTAAATACAATATTTATAGACGAGATCGCACTCCTCCTCGTCGTGGTGGTGGGGTTTCAATCGCAGTTGACGTTGCTTTCACCTCTGAAGTAGTTACAATTGATTGCGCTGTCGATTTAGAATTCGTAGCTGTAAAATTGTCCGTTCATGGTGCTTGTATTTTTATAACTTGTTCATATGTTCCTCCATCTTCTGATTCTTCTGTCTATTCTTCACATTTTTCGGCTATACTTTCTGTCTCTACTTTTGCTATCTGATCGCGATAGTCTTGTTGTTTTTGGTGATTTTAACATTACAGGAATGACTTGGCTATCAAATTCTGACTTCAACGCTTTAAATTCGGCGTCCCAGCATGGTTTTATAGATAATTTGTTTGGATTATCATTAAGTCAAATCAATGCTATTCCAAATTCTTTATATAGAATGCTTGACCTGGTTTTTGTTTTGGATCCTTCCCTTACATCTGTCTCCCGATCTGAACCTTTATCCCTTCCTGAAGATCCTTATCATCCTACTTTAGAAGGACTCTACTACTCTACTACGATATTGCAACACGTGCGTAATTTTTGTAACACAGATTTCAATGAACTCTCTCGGATCCTGTCGAACACTGACTGGTCTCCTCATTGATAGTGCAACTGAACTGTTTTATACTGCATTAAACTCTTCATTCGACATATGCGTCCCGTTACGTAAACCAAATAGGTCTAACAAGCCTGTTTGGTTTACACGGGAATTGACATACCTTAAAAATAAAATGTTGAGAAATTACAAGAAGTTTAAGGAATCTAACACTTCCTTTAACTTCTCTTGTTATTCGATTGCACGATCAAATTTTATTGTCCATAATACACAGTGTTACAATGACTACCTCGTAAATTGTGGACGGCGGTTTCGCAGTGATCCGAGGAGATTCTATAACTTTGTTAATATGAAGCGTGCTTCATCAACGCTTCCATCGACTGTTTTTTTTGAAAAGAATACAGCGGAAACTAATCAGTCTATTGCTGATTTTTTTCAAACTACATATATTTCTCAAAACGATCGATTGGTCGATCAGATAAATGACGCACATTGCATTTTTAAACCATTAATTATTAAAAGTTCACTATTAAATAATTTAAAGATTCTAAAGCCTGTATTTTCACCAGGGCCAGATGGAGTTCCAGCATGTGTGCTTAGGCATTGTGCTGAGGCTTTATTAATTCCTTTATACATTATTTTTAATTTGTCAATGGAGTTATGTTCTTTTCCAAACTATTGGAAGGAATCTTTTATTATTCCGCTCCATAAAAAAGGAAACAAAATTTTCTCGTGTGTTAATGTATGCCGATGATGTCAAGCTTTGTTTAACGTCAGTTGGTTCTCAATCTGGTCAAATGCTGCAAGCTGATCTTGATAGTTTCTAATCTTGGTGTCAAATAAACCTTTTAAATCTTAATTGCAATAAATGTAACGTAATGGCTTTTTACAGGCGTTTGGCTTTTAGCAATACTTATTTTCTATATGCAAAACCTCTTGAGTGCATTGAGTCTGTTAAAGATCTAGGTATTCTGCTCGATCCCAAACTTAAATCTGACAAGCACATCTTGGATATAACTAATCGTGCAATAGGTGTCCTTGGTTTCATTAAGCGTTGGTCGAAAGAATTTAATGATCCCTACATCACTAAAACTCTTTATACTTCTCTTGTTCGACCTATTCTTGAATATGGCTCTTGTATTTGGTGTCCCCAATATAAGGTTCATCAGGAAAGAATAGAGTCCGCTCAAAAACAATTTCTTTTGTTTGCCCTTCGGGGTCTAAATTGGAGTGCTAACACTCCTTTACCTTCCGATCGTAGTAGACTTTTACTTATCAATCTTCCTTCACTTTCTGATCGTAGAACCATGCTTGGTGTTATTTTTTTGCATAAGCTCATTAATGGTGAGATCGATTCATCCGAACTGATTAGCCAAATTAATATTAAGGTTCCGATCAGAAATACAAGGAACTTTTTTCCTCTTTCCCTTCCACTTTGTAGTGAAAACTATGCTTTACATAATCCTTTCCGTATTTTATGTTCTAACTATAACGAGTACTATTCTATAATAAATAATGTTTCTTCGTTTTCCACTCTTAGAAATTTAATATTAAGTCATCTGTCTAGTGTGTAATTATGTAATTTTAAAATTAATTAAAATATATTTTTGCTTTATGTTCGCGATTGTCCGTTGCCACAAGCTACGTGGTGCGCCCCTACGGCCCGCGCGGTTACAAGCCCTTGCTTGGTGTCGTTGGGCGACTTGATGGTGCTGTTCGTTAGCACATCAACGTCCAATAATAATAATAAAGTCTGGGTATGCAAGTATTACATCTTGCGAAACTAAGGTGTTCTTAATTTTTTCAAATGCGTTTTTACTATTCTGGTCGAGGACTATGATTACTTTTTGAGAGTTATTTTTTGATGAACGATAATTTTCTCCCCTGAGTAGGGCTGTAAGTGGCTTCGCTAATTTTGCGTAATCACGAATGAAGCGTCTGTAATAGCTTGATAACCCTAGAAAGGATCTCAAATCCTATAAGGTCTTGGTCTTTGGTAACGGAAAATTATTAATAGCTTTGACTTTTTCCTTATTGGTTTTTACACCATTATTGGAAATAGTAAAGCCGCGTAAACCGACTTCGTTTCTGAAAAATTCACATTTATCGATTTGCACCTTAATATTGGCTTTGCTAAGAGTAGAGAATACTTTATCAAGATCTTGGGTGTGTTCAGCTTTTCATTTACTTAAGATTATTATATCATCAATATAGCATAGCTATATAATAATGTCGTCGAGAGCTCTTTGGAAAATATATGGGGAATTTTTTAAACCAAACGGTAGTCTGGTGATTTCGAACTTTCCACCGTTTAGTATTGATTTTTACCCAATTGAGCGATGATTTCGCCAATCTCTGGAATTGGGTATCGATCTGATATTGTTATAGCATTAAGTTTTCTGTAATCTAGAACAAGTCTTTATTTCTTTTCGTCTGTTTTGCGTCTGTTTTTTTGGGTACTATACATACTGGGGCATAATAAGGTCACCGTGAAGGTCTTATTATGCCATCGTCGAGCAGCTGGTTAATTTATTTCTCGACTTCTGGTCTTAGAGAGGCTGGGTATGGATAATGTCTGCTATGAGCTGGTATGTCTGAGTTTGTTCTGATTCGTCCTTGTAGGGCCGTGGTATATGTTAGTTTTTCGTGGGGTTCCGAAAATAATTCTGAATGCTTTTTATACCCGCTACCCATAGGGTAGAAGGGTATTATGACTTAGTGCCAACAGAAAATGTATGTAACAGGCAGAAGGAGACATCTCCGACCCCATAAAGTATATATATTCTTGATCAGCATCAACAGCCGAGACGATATAGCCATGTCCGTCTGTCCGTCTGTCCGTCTGTATGAACACCTGGATCTCAGAGACTATAAGACATAGAGACACCAAATTTGGCAAAAATGTTCCTTCATACCCTACGCAGATCAAGTTTATTTCAAAAGTTGGATGCCACGCCCTTCGCCCACAATAAGCATTTATCTAGAAAAAGTCAAGTTTTTTTTTATGTAAATCGCGTATAACTCCAAAAGTTCTTTGTGTAATGATGTGTAATTTGGTAAGCCATCTGCGCTTGACACTCTTAATATACCCTGTAATTTTGGTAAAAATCGGATAAGTAGAACAAAAGTTATTCGCGAAATTATTTATCAAAATTGTTGTTCCCAATGCATATGGACGTTTTAAGTGTGTGATTGACCTAGAGATATCAAATTTGGTGACAGTATTCGTGTAGGTCTTACGCAGATCAAGTTTATTTTAGATTTTTCCCACGCCCCTTTCCGCCCCGAAAACTGTAAAAGCGTAATAACGAACCTAGAGCATTGAATTTTGGTATGCATAATAATAATTATATTCTCAATGATTCCTGTGAATTTGGTTGAGATCGAGTTAAAAACAAGGAAGTTATTAATGAATAAATTTTATATGCAAAATTCACTTGCAGCTGCTCGCGCTTTGTTTGTTTAGTTGACAGTGTGACCATGTCGGTGTTGTGGATTTCTTCCCGCTATTTTCAAATATATACAAAACACAAGTTTCAGTATATTTTTGGTATATTTGTTGTTAAAATATCATTAAAATTTTTTTTGTTCTCTCGAAATGGGTTGCGGGTATCATACGGTCGAGCACTCTCGACTGTAGCTTTCTTACTTGTTTACTATTTGGATGAGTATGTCTTTCTGACATACTGTCATATGCTCCGTTCGAATTGTAATGTGGTTTACTGTCTGGGTTGCCATTTGTTTTATCTTTATTTTATAATTAGCATTTATGATGAGAATATCATTTTTTATATCGATCACCGCATCGAGATTTTTAAGTGTATCATTACCGAAGATACCATGAAATGTTCTAAGAGTGGGTAATAAGAAGAATTTAATTGGATGATCAGAACTATTGAATAAACTAAGGTGAGTGTGGTTTGTAATCTTTGTTTGCCCTCCAACATAATTCTGTACTAGATTTGATTGAATGTAATATTGGTTGGAATCTGTGTCAATTAAAAATTTGAAAATTTTGCCGTTCCTCGTAGCACAATTGAAGTAAGGTAACGGGAAACTATTTAATCTAAAAAATGGATATCTGAAGTATCAACTGTCTCTAAAACATCGCCTTCGTTAGTTTGATCGTCCTCTTCATATGGATTTATTTCTCCATTCTGTTCCCAAGCTTAATAGTAATCTTTTTCAGATGTTTCTTCGGGATATGGAGACACATAGTCATTATCCGCGAATTGTTCAGCTTCTGCTGTAGATACATGGAATTGCCTTTGGTATTTGAGAGGCTGCTTTGCTTGTGAAAGCGGAGGTGGTCGTTTGCCCTCGAAGTTATTATTTCGACGATTCATATAATTTATACGATTCGACCGAATGGAAGGATCTACATCCATTGGTACTGGGTTAGGCTCTGTCTTTGGTCCAGTTGGACGAGGAGGTGAAACCTGACTGGTGACGTGAAGTGGGCGTGGTGTGGCCCTTGTCCCTTTTGTGATTGTTGCCTATATGGCTGATACGAATGTGGTGGAGTAGAGTGACTCATGGTGGGTTTACCACTTGGGTGGAAACAGAGTCTAGGGTCGAAGTTCTTCCAATGATTTTAATTGTTATTGGATATTTTGTTGCTTATTGGTAAAGATTATCTCGGTAGTGGACTTGGAGGTGGTTGCCTAGATCTTGGTGAAAACATATTCCTATTGTATTGGTTTTCGAGTAATGTACAGAGATGCAAGCCGTGGCTTAAATCTCTTGGTTCTTTAATACCAAGATGTCTTGGTAAATCACCTTTGAGACCTTTCACAAAGATGTCTAGCGCTTTTCCGCGATAGACGCTTGTTAGCGCGCTTAATGCTTTCTGAGATTCCTCCGTTGCTTTGATCTGGTTTAAGATCAGTGACACATTGTGATAAATTGCCTGTTAAAATTCGTGTATGGTCATATAACATATCCCTGATTCAATGAAGACATCTGATAATCAAGAGTCTTCAAGTCTCTTTTGTCTGCATAATGGGCTGTAAGCATTTCGAAATTGCCTTCCAGTTTAGTGGGGTATTGTAAGATTCAAGGACTGTTTCGGAGAGCAATTTCGTAAGCGTCAGTTGTGTTTTGTCTTGCTCCGCCTATTTCTGCGTTTATTTGTGTTTTAAATGCATATTAATTTGTAATTTTTAGTTATTTATCTATTTTAACCTTTTGGTGCATGAATTGCTTTAAATTAAATCCTTTTGTTTGTGGCATAAATTGTAAATTACAACTTTTAAGTTGCTGTGCTCATTGTTTGTGTCTTAAAATTCTTTGTTTTGGTTTTCTTCGGTAGCCGCTTGCAACCCAGGTCTCTTTGCGTGTTCGCTGTGCAGTTTTATGTGGTGAATATTTGCTCTCCGCGCCCTATAGGCAAGTTGTTGTTGGGAGTTTCTGTTTTCGCTCACTGGTTTTTGCGACCCAGTGGGAATTTCAAGCTTGATTGTGTAACCAACTTGTAGTGATTTTTCAATTAGAGCACCCAATCGGAAACCATAAATTTTTTTTTTTATTTTTCAATCGATTCTATTTTATTTTCTGTTATATATATATTTATATAATTATGGATTGCTGCAAATTAAATTGCACTTATGGGCCGAATCGTGATGGAGACCAGCCCAAGTTGATATATTGTTGGTTTGTTTCATGCATATACAATTTGCAGGCCTTACCAGGTGCCATCATGATAAGATTAACGGTGATGTGATAGTGGTGGTATTAAGTGGTCATGTCCGGTATGCATTGAAAAGCAATTAGATTTTTCACGTATGTATAACTACGTGAAGAACCAATTTGCTAAACTTCGTATAATGACATAGTCTCTTTCTAGTGAATTTAATATTAGTATGGAATTGATAGGTCAATACCAATTTAAGACGCCTACAAAGTGCTGCTCAGACTCGCAATCTGCTCCTTAACCTGATGGTCCTCCACTTTTAGTATTTTCACCGCTGCATTCTTCTCCTTGCATTCCTGTAGAACCATCCCCCTTCATCCCGTCAAAAAAACTCCTTTAATTAGTGGTGCCAATCGTTCATCCGCGGAACGAACCACTATTTCCTTAGTACCTCCGATTCCCAATGTCTGTATTGAGGATCCACTATTCCTTATTGTCCGATTATTGCCTCCCCACCTTCTTACAAAAATTAATACTAACGCCCCCTTATTTTCTGTTTTGGCTCCGAGAAAGCAGATATTAATTTCTCGATTATCTGTCGATACTTCGTGCGAGGCCATCTCAACTTATATCGCCACAAAATCCTCGGCATCCTCAGTAGCCATACAAAAATGCAATATTTTAACTTTCCGGGAAATTGCTTCATTTAAATTAACATCACCCCAGTAAGTTTTCAACCTAATATCACCTTAGCTCACGCTCCTAATGTTAATAAAACTAATACTAATGCTTCAAATAACTAATGCTTCAATTAACCTCCCCTATTCGTATAACGTATAAAACCGTAAGGGGTATTAAATCAAAACTATCCAAACTCTATCTGGATTGTTTCTGCTTTGAACACAGTATGTTAGTGTTTACTGAAACTTGGCTAAAGCATAATAATATATTTGAATTTTATTTTCTATCGGGTTTCTATGAGCCCGACATGTTCCTTAATGATAATCTCATTTTGGTCAGATTCTAGAGGAATATCGTCTAGTTGGGTTTGCGTGTATCTTACTATTTAACTACTGAAATGAAAGGGTAAATACTTTGAATTTTTCCCATTATCCTATAAGAGGTAAGCAACCCGTTTACAATCTTTGGGTCGAGCCATTCAATTAATATTTTTATCAGGTAATTCGATGATACTGTGTAAAGGGTAATTCAAATTCATAAGATTCTTTATTTGAAGTCAGAAATAATAATTTGAAGTCAGTAATAATAATTCTTTATTTGAAGTCAGTAATAATAATTCTTTATTTGAAGTCAGTAATTTTTAAATACGTTAATTGGAACATTAGGGCAGGGTATGAGATTGTGCGAGGAACTCTCGTCACTATGAATTGTGGCTATGGTGCTATTTATCTGGGCATTAGGAGGATTTTTAGATAGGGCGTCTGCCACTACGTTGGAAGTTCTTGGCATGTAACGGAGTTCATGATTGAACTCTTCAAGGTAGCTTTTCCACCTTTTGAGTTTACCATTATGATTCTTGTTTAGACGACGGTCTAAACCCAGCTCACGTTCCCTTGCATGGGTGAGAGCCGACATCGAAGGATCAAAAAGCGACGTCGCTATGAACGCTTGGCCGCCACAAGCCAGTTATCCCTATGGTAACTTTTCTGACACCTCTTGTTAAAAACTCTTTAAACCAAAAGGATCGATAGGCCGAGCTTTTGCTGTTGATGATCGGTGAATATAATAATTTTGGAAATATAACCGTAAAGATACATGCGTAGATTTCAAAGGACCCACATATGGCCAACATTTCTTTTTCATTTGTGGCATAATTACTATATCTTCTTCGGTCTGCCATTCTGTTTCAGTACTGCGCCTATGGCGTTATTTGAGGCATCTGTTGTGAGCTAGAATTTTTTTTTGCTGTAGTTGCATCCGTAGATGCGGCTGTGGTTAATCTCAAATCACTTGTTGGCGTTCCACCAAAGAAACGCATTTTTGTTTCAATTTAATTATTCCCGGGAAATATCGTCTTTTAAAATTACTGTTCCTGCCGATCAATTTACCAACATTTGTTGTAAAACGTTCTGGCCAGATCATGTAATTGTAAAGGAATATACCGCAAAAAAGAAAATTCGTACTCTTGTTGAACTTCCTACTGTTCCGAGTAAAAGCTCTGTAACTACATAAAACTAACATCCTTCTCACTTGGCTACCAGAACGTAAGAGGTCTGTGTAGCTTAGCAATCTCTATCTTAGTAGTCTGTCCTTTCTATACAATGTCATAGCTTTTTCAGAGACTTGGCTTAGGCCAGACATTTTAAACTTCGAAATCCTTTCAGGTAAATACAATATTTATAGACGAGATCGCACTCCTCCTCGTCGTGGTGGTGGGTTTTTAATCGCAGTTGACGTTGCTTTCACCTCTGAAGTAGTTACAATTGATTGCGCTGTCGATTTAGAATTCGTAGCTGTAAAATTGTCCGTTCATGGTGCTTGTATTTTTATTACTTGTTCATATGTTCCTCCATCTTCTGATTCTTCTGTCTATTCTTCACATTTTTCGGCTATACTTTCTGTCTCTACTTTGCTATCTGATCGCGATAGTCTTGTTGTTTGTCCCAGCATGATTTTATAGTGCAATGCTATTCCAAATTCTTTATATAGAATGCTTGACCTGGTTTTTGTTTTGGATCCTTCCCTTACATCTGTCTCCCGATCTGAACCTTTATGCCATCCAGAAGATACTTATCATTCTACTTTAAAAGTGTTGATGAACATAGAGACCTGTGTAGCATACTCTACTACGATATTGCAAAGCGTGCGTCATTTTTGTAACACAGATTTCAATGAACTCTCTCGGATCCTGTCGAACACTGACTGGTTTCCTCTTTGCAAGTGTAGGGACATTGATAGTGCAACTGAACTGTTTTATACTGCATTAAACTCTTCTTTCGACATATGCGTCCCGTTACGTAAACCAAATACGTCTAACAAGCCTGTTTAGTTTACACAGGAATTGACATACCTTAAAAATATAATGTCGAGAAATTACAAGAAGCTTAAGGAATCTAACACATCCTTTAACTTCTCTTCCTATTCGATTGCACGATCAAATTTTATTGTCCATAATACACAGTGTTACAATGACTACCTCGTAAATTGTGAACGGCGGTTTCGCAGTGATCCGAGGTGATTCTATAACTTTTTTAATATGAAGCGTGGTTCATCAACGCTTCCATCGACTGTTTTTTTTGAAAAGAATACAGCGGATACCAATCAGTCTATTGCTGATTTATTTCCTGATTTTTTTCAAACTACATATAGATCTCAAAACGATCGATTGGTTTTGCCTTATCCGTATCAGATAAATGACGCACATTGCATTTTTAAACCATTAATTACTAAAAGTTCACTATTAAATAATTTTAAGCATGTGTGCTTAGGCATTGTGCTGAGGCTTTATTAATTCCTTTATACATTATTATACCCGCTACCCATAGGGTAGAAGGGTATTATGACTTAGTTCCAACAGGAAATGTATGTAACAGGCAGAAGGAGGCATCTCCGACCCCATAAAGTATATATATTCTTGATCAGTGTCAACAGCCGAGACGATATAGCCATGTCCGTCTGTCCGTCTGTCTGTCCGTATGAACACCTGGATCTCAGAGACTATAAGACATAGAGACACCAAATTTGGCAAAAAGGTTCCTTCATACCCTACACAGATCAAGTTTATTTCAAAAGTTGGATGCCACGCCCCCTTCGCCCACAATAAGCATTAATCTAGAAAAAGTCAAGTTGTTTTTTAAGGTAAATTGCGTATAACTCCAAAAGTTTTTTGTGTAATGATGTGTAATTTGGTAACCCATCTCCGCTTGACACTTTTAATATACCCTGTAATTTTGGTAAAAATCGGATAAGTAGAACAAAAGTTATTCGTTAAATTATTTATCAAAATTGTTGTGCCCAATGCATATGGACGTTTTAAGTGTGTGAATGACCTAGAGACATCAAATTTGGTGACAGTATTCGTGTAGGTCTTACGCAGATCAAGTTTGGTTTAGATTTTTGCCTCGCCCCTTTCCGCCCCCAAAATCTGTAAAAGCCATAATAAAAAACCTAGAGCATTGAATTTTGGTATGCATAATAATATATATATTCTCAATGATTCCTGTCAATTTGGTTGAGATCGAATGAAAAACAAGAAAGTTATTAAGGAATCAATTTTATATGAAAAATTCACTTGCAGCTGCCCGCGCCTTTTTTGTTTAGTTGACAGTGTGACCATAACGGTGTTGTGGATTTTTGCCCGATATTTTCAAATATATACAAAAAACTAGTTTTAGTATATTTGGTATATATTTTGTTTAAATATAATTTAAGTTTTTTGTTTTCTCTCGAAATGGGTTGCGGGTATCATACGGTCGAGCACTCTCGACTGTAGCTTTCTTACTGGTTTTTAATTTGTAAATGGAGTTATGTTCTTTTCCAAACTATTGGAAGGAATCTTTAATTATTCCTCTCCATAAAAAAGGAAACTAATCGAATGCCGAGAAATATAGAGGAATATCAAAATTGTCTGCTATTCCGAAACTGTTTGAGAACTTAATAACCTCACAGTTACAACATTATTGTAGATCTATTATATCACCATCCCAGCATGGGTTTATGAAATATAGATCTACTACCACTAGCTTACTGGAGTTCACTTCTTTGGTAATTGATGGTTTCCAAAACAAAATGCAAACTGACGTTATTTATACTGATTTCAGTAAAGCTTTTGACTCAGTTAATCACTCACTATTACTACATAAGCTTTATCTCTTGGGATTTCCAAATAACTTAATTATCTGGATATCTAGCTATTTAAATCTCAGAACCCAGAAAGTGTATTTTAACGGCTTAGTCTCCAAGTCTCAAGGGAGTCACCTTGGCCCTTTGTTATTTACATTGTTCATTAATGATCTTCCATCCGTTATTAAATTTTCTCGTGTGTTAATGTATGCCGATGATGTCAAGCTTTGTTTAACGTCAGTTGATTCTCAATCTGGTCAAAAGCTGCAAGCTGATCTTGATAGTTTCCAATCTTGGTGTCAAATAAACCTTTTAAATCTTAATTGCAATAAATGTAACGTAATGGCTTTTTACAGGTGTTTGGCTTTTAGCAATACTTATTTTCTACATGCAAAACCTCTTGAGTGCATTGAGTCTGTTAAAGATCTAGGTAATCTGCTCGATCCCAAACTTAAATCTGACAAGCACATCTTGGATATAAATAATCGTGCAATAGGTGTCCTTGGTTTCATTAAGCGTTGGTCGAAAGAATTTAATGATCCCTACATCACTAAAACTGTTTATGCTTCTCTTGTTCGACCTATTCTTGAATATGGCTCTTGTATTTGGTGTCCCCAATATAAGGTTCATCAGGAAAGAATAGAGTCTGTACAAAAACAATTTCTTTTGGTTGCCCTTCGGGGTCTTAATTGGAGTGCTAACACTCCTTTACCTTCCTATCGTAGTAGACTTTTACTTATCAATCTTCCTTCACTTTCTGATCGTAGAACCATCCTTGGTGTAAATTTTTTGCATAAGCTCCTTAATGGCGAGATCGATTCATCCGAACTGATTAGCAAAATTAATTTTAAGGTTCCGATCAGAAATACAAGGAACTTTTTACCTCTTTCCCTTCCACTTTGTAGTGAAAACTATGCTTTACATAATCTTTTCCGTATTTTATGTTCTAATTATAACGAGTACTATTCTATAATAAATAATGTTTCTTCGTTTTCCACTCTTAGAAATTTAATATTAAGTCATCTGTCTATTGTGTAATGATGTAATTTTAAAATTAATTAAAATATATTTATACCCGGTACCCATAGGATAGAAGGGTATTATAACTTAGTGCCAACAGAAAATGTATGTAACAGGCAGAAGGAGGCATCTCCGACCACGTAAACTATATATATTCTTGATCAGTGTCAACAGCGGAGACGATATAGCCATGTCCGTCTGTCCGTCTGTATGAACACCTAGATCTCAGAGACTATAAGAGCTAGAGCTACCAAATTTGGGGACAGTACTTCTATAGGTTCTACATAGATCAAGTTTATTTCAAAAGTTGGATGCCTTTCCGCCCCCAAAAGTCTGTAAAAGCCGTAATAATAGACCTAGAGCATTGAATTTTGGTATGCATAACAATATTTATATTTTAAATGATTTCTGTTAATTTGGTTGAGATCGAATGAAAAACGAGGAAGTTATTAAAGAATCAATTTTATATGCAAAATTCACTTGCAGCTGCCCGCGCTTTGTTTGTTTAGTTGACGGTGTGACCATAACGGTGTTGTGGATTTTTACCCGCTATTTTCAAATATATACGAAAAAAACTAGTTTTAGTATATTTGGTATATTTTTTGTTAAAATATCATTTAAGTTTTCATGTTTTCTCTCGAAATGGGTTGCGGGTATCATACGGTCGAGCACTCTCGACTGTAGCTTTCTTACTAGTTTTGCTTTATGTTCGCGATTGTCCGTTGCCACAAGCTACGTGGTGCGCCCCTACGGCCCGCGCGGTTACAAGCCCTTGCTTGGTGTCGTTGGGCGACTTGATGGTGCTGTTCGTTAGCACATCAACGTCCAATAATAATAATATAGTCTGGGTATGCAAGTATTACATCTTGCGAAACTAAGGTGTTCTTAATTTTTTCAAATGCGTTTTTACTATTCTGGTCGAGGACTATGATTACTGTTTGAGAGTTATTTTTTGATGAACGATAATTTTCTCCCCTGAGTAGGGCTGTAAGTGGCTTCGCTAATTTTGCGTAATCACGAATGAAGCGTCTGTAATAGCTTGATAACCCTAGAAAGGATCTCAAATCCTATAAGGTCTTTGTCTTTGGTAACGGAAAATTATTAATAGCTTTGACTTTTTCCTTATTGGTTTTTACACCATTATTGGAAATAGTAAAGCCGCGTAAACCGACTTCGTTTCTGAAAAAATTCACATTTATCGATTTGTACCTTAATATTGGCTTTGGTTAGAGTAGAGAATACTTTATCAAGATCTTGGGTGTGTTCAGCTTTTCATTTACTTAAGATTATTATATCATCAATATAGCATAGCTATATAATAATGTCGTCGAGAGCTCTTTGGAAAATATATGGGGAATTTTTTAAACCAAACGGTAGTCTGGTGAATTCGAACTTCTCACCGTTTAGTATTGATTTTTACCCAATTGAGCGATGATTTCACCAATCTCTGGAATTGGATATCGATCTGATATTGTTATACCATTAAGTTTTCTGTAATCTAGAACAAGTCTTTATTTCTTTTCGTCTGTTTTGCGTCTGTTTTTTTGGGTACTATACATACTGGGGCATTATAAGGTCACCGTGAAGGTCTTATTATGCCATCGTCGAGCAGCTGGTTAATTTATTTCTCGACTTCTGGTCTTAGAGAGGATGGGTATCTATAATGTCTGCTGTGAGCTGGTATGTCTGAGTTTGTTCTGATTCGTCCTTGTACGGCCGTGGTGTATGTTAGTTTTTCGTGGGGTTCCGAAAATAATTCTGAATGCTTTTTATACCCGCTACCCATAGGGTAGAAGGGTATATAACTTAGTGCCAACAGAAAATGTATGTAACAGGCAGAAGGAGGCATCTCCGACCCCATAAAGTATATATATTCTTGATCAGTGTCAACAGCCGAGACGATATAGCTATGTCCGTCTGTCCGTCTGTCCGACTGTCCGTCTGTCCGACTGTCCGTCTGTCCGTCTGTATGAACACCTGGATCTCAGAGACTATAAGAGCTAGAGCTACCAAATTTGGGGACAGTACTCTCATAGGTCCTACGCAGATCAAGTTTACTTCAAAACTTGGATGCCACGCCCCTTTCCGCCTCCAAAAGCCTGTTAAATCCGTAATAAAAGACCTAGAGCATTGAATTTTTCAGTAATTTCTGTGAATTTGGTTGAGATCGAATGAAAAACAAGGAAGTTATTAAAGAATCAATTTTATATGAAAAATTCACTTGCAGATGCTTGCGCTTTGTTTTTTTAGTTGACAGTGTGACCATGTCGGTATGCTATTGATTTTTATACCCGCTATTTTCAAATATATACAAAAAAAAAACAAGTTTCAGTATATTTGGTATATTTTTTTGTAAAATATTATTTGAATTTTTTGTTTTCTCTCGAAATGGGTTGCGGGTATCATACGATCGAGCACTCTCGACTGTAGCTTTCTTACTTGCTTACTATTTGGATGAGTATGTCTTTCTGACATACTGTCATATGCTCCGTTCGAATTGTAATGTGGTTTACTGTCTGGGTTGCCATTTGTTTTATCTTTATTTTATAATTAGCATTTATTATGAGAATATCATTTTTTATATCGATCACCGCATCGAGATTTTTAAGTGTATCATTACCCAAGATACCATGAATTGTTCTAAGAGTGGGTAATAAGAAGAATTTAATTGGATGATCAGGACTATTTAATAAACTAAGGTGAGTGTGGTGGGTAATCTTTGTTGCCCTCCAACATAATTTGCAAAAAATGGCGTTTCATTTGGTCTCGGATTCTGTACTAGATTTGATTGAATGTAATATTGGTTGGAATCTGTGTCAATTGAAAATTTGAAAATTTTACCGTTCCTCGTAGCACAATTGAAGTAAGGTAACGAGGAACTATTTAATCTAAAAAAGGGATATCTGAAGTATCAACTGTCTCTAAAGCATCGCCTTCGTTAGTTTGATCGTCCTCTTCATATGGATTTATTTCTCCATTCTGTTCCCAAGCTTGATAGTTATCTTTTTCAGATGCTTCTTCGGGATATGGATACAAAAAGTCATTATCCGCGAATTGTTCAGCTTATGCTGTAGATACATGGAA
This sequence comes from Drosophila ustulata, assembly GCA_035047365.1. Classification (NCBI taxonomy): domain Eukaryota; kingdom Metazoa; phylum Arthropoda; class Insecta; order Diptera; family Drosophilidae; genus Drosophila; species Drosophila ustulata. The sequence goes on along the minus strand of JAWNPT010000065.1, from coordinate 53,497 downwards.
TTGCCTTTGGTATTTGAGAGGCTGATTTGCTTGTGAAAGCGGAGGTGGTCGTTTGCCCTCGAAGTTATTATTTCGACGATTCATATAATTTATACGATTCGACCGAATGGAAGGATCTACATCCATTGGTACTGGGTTAGGCTCTGTCTTTGGTCCAGTTGGACGAGGAGGTGGAACCTGACTGGTGACGTGAAGTGGGCGTGGTGTGGCCCTTGTCCCTTTTGTGATTGTTGCCTATATGGCTGATACGAATGTGGTGGAGTAGAGTGACTCATGGTGGGTTTACCACTTGGGTGGAAACAGAGTCTAGGGTCGAAGTTCTTCCAATGATTTTAATTGTTATTGGATATTTTGTTGCTTATTGGTAAAGATTATCTCGGTAGTGGACTTGGAGGTGGTTGCCTAGATCTTGGTGAAAACATATTCCTATTGTATTGGTTTTCGAGTAATGTACAGAGATGCAAGCCGTGGCTTAAATCTCTTGGTTCTTTAATACCAAGATGTCTTGGTAAATCACCTTTGAGACCTTTCACAAAGATGTCTAGCGCTTTTCCGCGATAGACGCTTGTTAGCGCGCTTAATGCTTTCTGAGATTCCTCCGTTGCTCTGATCTGGTTTAAGATCAGTGACACATTGTGATAAATTGCCTGTTAAAATTCGTGTATGGTCATATAACATATCCCTGATTCAATGAAGACATCTGATAATCAAGAGTCTTCAAGTCTCTTTTGTCTGCATAATGGGCTGTAAGCATTTCGAAATTGCCTTCCAGTTTAGTGGGGTATTGTAAGATTCAAGGACTGTTTCGGAGAGCAATTTCGTAAGCGTCAGTTGTGTTTTGTCTTGCTCCGCCTATTTCTGCGTTTATTTGTGTTTTAAATGCATATTAATTTGTAACTTTTAGTTATTTATCTATTTTAACCTTTTGGTGAATGAATTGCTTTAAACTTAATCCTTTTGTTTGTGGCATAAATTGTAAATTACAACTTTTAAGTTGCTGTGCTCATTGTTTGTGTCTTAAAATTCTTTGTTTTGGTTTTCTTCGGTAGCCTTGCTTGCAACCCAGGTCTCTTTGCGTGTTCGCTGTGCAGTTTTATGTGGTGAATATTTGCTCTCTTTTGACGCGCCCTATAGGCAAGTTGTTTGTTGGGAGTTTCTGTTTTCGCTCACTGGTTTTTGCGACCCAGTGGGAATGTCAAGCTTGATTGTGTATCCAACTTGTAGTGACTTTTCAATTAGAGCACCCAATCGGAAACCATAACATTTTTTTTTATTTTCAATCGATTCTATTTTATTTTCTGTTATATATATTTATATAATTATGGATTGCTGCAAATTAAATTGCACTTATGGGCCGAATCGTAATGGAGAACAGCCCAAGTTTATATATTGTTGGTTGTTTCATGCATATACAATTTGCAGGCCTTACCAGGTGCGATCATGATAAGATTAACGGTGATGTGATAGTGGTGGTATTAAGTGGTCATGTCCGGTATGCATTGAAAAGCAATTAGATTTTTCACGTATGTATAACTACGTGAAGAACCAATTTGCTAAACTTCGTATAATGACATAGTCTCTTTCTAGTGAATTTAATACTAGTATGGAATTGATAGATCAATACCAATTTAAGACGCCTACAAAGTGCTGCTCAGACTCGCAATCTGCTTCTTAACCTGATGGTCCTCCACTTTTAGTATTTTCACCGCTGCATTCTTCTCCTTGCATTCCTGTAGAACCATCCCCCTTCATCCCGTCAAAAAAACTCCTTTAATTAGTGGTGCCAATCGTTCATCCGCGGAACGAACCACTATTTCCTTAGTACCTCCGATTCCCAATGTCTGTATTGAGAATCCACTATTCCTTATTGTCCGATTATTGCCTCCCCACCTTCTTACAAAAATTAATACTAACGCCCCCTTATTTTCTGTTTTGGCTCCGAGAAAGCAAATATTAATTTCTCGATTATCTGTCGATACTTCGTGCGAGGCCATCTCAACTTATATCGCCACAAAATCCTCGGCATCCTCAGTAGTCATACAAAAATGCAATATTTTAACTTCCCGGGAAATTGCTTCATTTAAATTTAAATAATATCACCCCAGTAAGTTTTCAACCTAATATCACCTTAGCTCACGCTCCTAATGTTAATAAAACTAATACTAATGCTTCAAATAACTAATGCTTCAATTAACCTCCCCAATTGGTATAACGTATAAAACCGTAAGGGGTATTAAATCACAACTATCCAAACTCTATCTGGATTGTTTCTGCTTTGAACATAGTATGTTAGTGTTTACTGAAACTTGGCTAAAGCATAATAATATATTTGAATTTTATTTTCTATCGGGTTTCTATGAGCCCGAACATGTTCCTTAATGACAATCTCATTTTGTTCAGATTCTAGAGGAATATCTTCTAGTTGGGTATGCGTGTATCTTACTATTTAACTACTGAAATGAAAAGGGTAAATACTTTGAATTTTTCCCATTATCCTATCAGAGGTAAGCAACCCGTTTACAATCTTTGGGTCGAGCCATTCTATTAATATTTTTATCAGGTAATTCGATGATACTGAGTAAAGGGTAATTCAAATTCATAAGATTCTTTATTTGAAGTCAGTAATAACAATTCTTTAAGTTAATGGTTGATGATCGTTGAATATAATAACTTTGGAAGTACCGTAAAGATACATGCGTAGATTTCCAAGGACCCAACATTTCTTTTTCATTTGTGGCATAATTATCTTCTTCGGTCTGCCATTCTGTTTCAGTACTGCGCCTATGGCGTAATTTGAGGCATCTGTTGTGAGCTAGAATTTTTTTTTGCTGTAGTTGCATCCGTAGATGCGGCTGTGGTTAATCTCAAATCACTTGTTGGCGTTCCACCAAAGAAACGCATTTTTGTTTCAATTTAATTATTCCCGGGAAATATCGTCTTTTAAAATTACTGTTCCTGCCGATCAATTTAGCAATATTTGTTGTAAAAAGTTCTGGCCAGATCATGTAATTGTAAAGGAATATACCGCAAAAAAGAAAATTCGTACTCCTGTTGAACTTCCTACTGTTCCGAGTAAAAGCTCTGTAACTACATAAAACTAAAATCCTTCTCACTTGGCTACCAGAACGTAAGAGGTCTGTGTAGCTTAGCAATCTCTATCTTAGTAGTCTGTCCTTTCTATACAATGTCATAGCTTTTTCAGAGACTTGGCTTAGGCCAGACATTTTAAACTTCGAAATCCTTCCAGGTAAATACAATATTTATAGACGAGATCGCACTCCTCCTCGTCATGGAGGTGGGGTATTAATCGCAGTTGACGTTGCTTTCACCTCTGAAGTAGTTACAATTGATTGCGCTGTCGATTTAGAATTCGTAGCTGTAAAATTGTCCGTTCATGGTGCTTGTATTTTTATTACTTGTTCATATGTTCCTCCATCTTCTGATTCTTCTGTCTATTCTTCACATTTTTCGGCTATACTTTCTGTCTCTACTTTGCTATCTGATCGCGATAGTCTTGTTGTTTGTCCCAGCATGATTTTATCGATAATTTGTTTGGATTATCATTAAGTCAAATCAATGCTAATCCAAATTCTTTATATAGAATGCTTGACCTGGTTTTTGTTTTGGATCCTTCCCTTACATCTGTCTCCCGATCTGAACCTTTATGCCATCCAGAAGATCCTTATCATCCTACTTTAAAAGTGTTGATGAACATAGAGACCCGTGTAGCATACTCTACTACGATATTGCAACACGTGGGTCATTTTTGTAACACAGATTTCAATGAACTCTCTCGGATCCTGTCGAACACTGACTGGTTTCCTCTTTGCAAGTGTAGGGACATTGATAGTGCAACTGAACTGTTTTATACTGCATTAAACTCTTCATTCGACATATGCGTCCCGTTACGTAAACCAAATAGGTCTAACAAGCCTGTTTGGTTTACACGGGAATTGACATACCTTAAAAATATAATGTCGAGAAATTACAAGAAGCTTAAGGAATCTAACACTTCCTTTAACTTATCTTCCTATTCGATTGCACGATCAAATTTTATTGTCCATAATACACAGTGTTACAATGACTACCTCGTAAATTGTGGACGGCGGTTTCGCAGTGATCCGAGGAGATTCTATAACTTTGTTAATATGAAGCGTGGTTCATCAACGCTTCCATCGACTGTTTTTTTTGAAAAGAATACAGCGGAAACTAATCAGTCTATTGCTGATTTTTTCAAACTACATATAGATCTCAAAACGATCGATTGGTGTTGCCTTATCCGTATCAGATAAATGACGCACATTGCATTTTTAAACCATTAATTACTAAAAGTTCACTATTAAATAATTTAAAGATTCTAAAGCCTGTATTTTCACCAGGGCCAGATGGAGTTCCAGCATGTGTGCTTAGGCATTGTGCTGAGGCTTTATTAATTCCTTTATACATTATTTTTAATTTGTCAATGGAGTTATGCTCTTTTCCAAACTATTGGAAGGAATCTTTTATTATTCCTCTCCATAAAAAAGGAAACAAATCGAATGCCGAGAATTATAGAGGAATATCAAAATTGTCTGCTATTCCGAAACTGTTTGAGAAATTAATAACCTCACAGTTACAACATTATTGTAGATCTATTATATCACCATCCCAGCATGGGTTTATGAAATATAGATCTACTACCACTAGCTTACTGAAGTTCACTTCTTTGGTAATTGATGGTTTCCAAAACAAAATGCAAACGGACGTTATTTATACTGATTTCAGTAAAGCTTTTGACTCAGTTAATCACTCACGATTACTACATAAGCTTTATCTCTTGGGATTTCCAAATAACTTAATTATCTGGATATCTAGCTATTCAAATCTCAGAACCCAGAAAGTGTATTTTAACGGCTTAGTCTCCAAGTCTGTTAAGGTTCCTATCGTAGAAGACTTTTACTTATCAATCTTCCTTCACTTTCTGATCGTAGAACCATGCTTGGTGTTATTTTTTTGCATAAGCTCATTAATGGTGAGATCGATTCATCCGAACTGATAAGCCAAATTAATTTTAAGGTTCCGATCAGAAATACAAGGAACTTTTTTCCTCTTTCCCTTCCACTTTGTAGTGAAAACTATGCTTTACATAATCCTTTCCGTATTTTATGTTCTAATTATAACGAGTACTATTCTATAATAAATAATGTTTCTTCGTTTTCCACTCTTAGAAATTTAATATTAAGTCATCTGTCTAGTGTGTAATGATGTAATTTTAAAATTAATTAAAATATATTTTTGCTTTATGTTCGCGATTGTCCGTTGCCACAAGCTACGTGGTGCGCCCCTACGGCCCGCGCGGTTACAAGCCCTTGCTTGGTGTCGTTGGGCGACTTGATGGTGCTGTTCGTTAGCACATCAACGTCCAATAATAATAATAAAGTCTGGGTATGCAAGTATTACATCTTGCGAAACTAAGGTGTTCTTAATTTTTTCAAATGCGTTTTTACTATTCTGGTCGAGGACTATGATTACTTTTTGAGAGTTATTTTTTGATGAACGATAATTTTCTCCCCTGAGTAGGGCTGTGAGTGGCTTCGCTAATTTTACGTAATCACGAATGAAGCGTCTGTAATAGCTTGATAACCCTAGAAACGATCTCAAATCCTATAAGGTCTTTGTCTTTGGTAACGGAAAATTATTAATAGCTTTGACTTTTTCCTTATTGGTTTTTACACCATTATTGGAAATAGTAAAGCCGCGTAAACCGACTTCGTTTCTGAAAAATTCACATTTATCGATTTGTAACTTCATATTGGCTTTGGTTAGAATAGAGAATACTTTATCAAGATCTTGGGTGTGTTCAGCATTTTATTTACTTAAGATTATTATATCATCAATATAGCATAGCTATATAATAATGTCGTCCAGAGCTCTTTGGAAAATATATGGGGAATTTTTTAAACCAAACGGTAGTCTGGTGATTTCGAACTTTCCACCGTTTAGTATTGATTTTTACCCAATTGAGCGATGATTTCGCCAATCTCTGGAATTGGGTATCGATCTGATATTGTTATAGCATTAAGTTTTCTGTAATCTAGAACAAGTCTTTATTTCTTTTCGTCTGTTTTGCGTCTGTTTTTTTGGGTACTATACATACTGGGGTATAATAAGGTCACCGTGAAGGTCTTATTATGCCATCGTCGAGCAGCTGGTTAATTTATTTATCGACTTCTGGTCTTAGAGAGGCTGGGTATGGATAATGTCTGCTATGAGCTGGTATGTCTGAGTTTGTTCTGATTCGTCCTTGTACGGCCGTGGTGTATGTTAGTTTTTCGTGGGGTTCCGAAAATAATTCTGAATGCTTTTTTACTATTTGGATGAGTATGTCTTTCTGACATACTGTCATATGCTCCGTTCGAATTGTAATTTGGTTTACTGTCTGGGTTGCCATTTGTTTTATCTTTATTTTATAATTAGCATTTATGATGAGAATATCATTTTTTATATCGATCGAAGCATCGAGATTTTTAAGTGCATAATTACCCAAGATACCATGAAATGTTCTAAGAGTGGGTAATAAGAAGAATTAAATTGGATGATCAGGACTATTGAATAAACTAAGGTGAGTGTGGTGGGTAATCTTTGTTGCCCTCCATCATAATTTGCAAAAAAATGGCTTTTCATTTGGTCTCGGATTCTGTACTATATTTGATTGAATGTAATATTGGTTGGAATCTGTGTCAATTAAAAATTTGAAAATTTTACCGTCCCTCGTAGCACAATTGAAGTAAGGTATCGAGGAACTATTTAATCTAAAAAATGGATATCTGAAGTATCAACTGTCTATAAAACATCGCCTTCGTTAGTTTCTCTTCATATGGATTTATTTCTCCATTCTGTTCCCAAGCTTGATAGTTATCTTTTTCAGATGTTTCTTCGGGATATGGAGACACATAGTCATTATCCGCGAATTGTTCAGCTTCTGCTGTAGATTCATGGAATTGCCTTTGGTATTTGAGAGGCTGTTTTGCGTGTGAAAGAGGAGGTGGTCGATTGCCCGCGAAGTTATTATTTTTAGGAGGTGGAACCTGACTGGTGACGTGAAGTGGGCGTGGTGTGGCCCTTGTCCATTTTGTGATTGTTGCCTATATGGCTGATACGAATGTGGTGGAGTAGAGTGACTCGTGGTGGGTTTACCACTTGGGTGGAAACAGAGTCTAGGGTCGAAGTTCTTCCAATGATTTTAATTGTTATTGGATATTTTGTTGCTTATTATAAAGGATTAACCTTTTGTTTGTAGCATAAATTGTAAATTACAACTTTAAAGTTGCTGTGCTCTTTGTTTGTGTCTTAATATTCTTTGTTTTGTTTTTTTTTTTTCGGTAGCCGCTTGCAACCCAGGTCTCTTTGTGTGTTCGCTGTGCAGTTTTGTGTGGTAGGGTAGAAGGGTATTATAACTTAGTGCCAACAGAAAATGTATGTAACAGGCAGAAGGAGGCATCTCCGACCACATAAACTATACGATATAGCCATGTCCGTCTGTCCATCTGTATGAACACCTAGATCTCAGAGACTATAAAAGCTAGAGCTACCAAATTTGGGGATAGTACTCTTATAGGTCCTACGCAGATCATGTTTATTTCAAAAGTTGGATGCCACGCCCCTTTTCGCCCCCAAAAACTGAAAAAGCCGTAATAATGGACCTAGAGTATACAATTTTGGTATGCATAATAATAATTATAGTCTCAATGACTCTTGTGAATTTGGTTGAGATCAAATGAAAAACAAGAAAGTTATTAAAGAATAAATTTTATATTCAAAATTCACTTGCAGCTGCTCGCGCTTTGTTTGTTTAGTTCACAGTGTGACCATGTCGGTGTTGTGGATTTTTACCCGCTCTTTCGAAATGGGTTGCTGGTATCATACGGTCGAGCACTCTCGACTGTAGCTTTCTTACTTCTTTTTTTTTGCTTGTTGTTTTTGTAGTGCAGTCGTCAAATTTGGTTTAATTGGGTTTGTTTTGATCGGTGATTCGTAAAGCGCTTTTGTTGTTGTCAACGATGTCACATAAAATAAAGAGCGTTTTTTGATGACGATGGAATCTAGCGGAGAGCAAGATCGAGGTCGCTTAAATGCCAAAGCAAGAATTCGTTTGTAGGGTTGGCGGTAATCTAGTTTACGTGTATACTTTTGTAATTTATGTTGCCGCCTTTATGCTATAGGCTATAGTTTATTTGCTTAAAATCCCATTAAAAAAGTTTATGTTAAGTAAGTTTGCCCAAAAACATCGATGTTTCAAAAAGTTTTTACTATTTTTAAAATGTGTAGTTCCACTGAATGCCACGAAAAAAATGAAATCAAAAAATGTATAGCGGGCGATAACGAACGATAAGTATGGTGTATATGGTCCCATAATCTTTTGGCGAGCAATGGTTTATCTCGATTTTGGGAATGTATCCCGTTAGGAGACATCACCAAAAGATCTAAGTAACTATTGCCACAGCTATATCATCTGTAACATGGCTCGTATAATGTCACCCGGCCCTGCTTATTTGTAAGGGTGGCACGACTTTATAGCCCAGATTATCTTTTCAGTATTTAGATCTTCGTCGATTAGGGCCTCACTCTCGAGATGCCCGTCTTCTTCAGGCTCGCCACTGATGTTAGAGGTGGTATTCCCACTCTCGTTTACAGATTTCAAGCAGCCCGGAAGGTATGCATACCTGTGTGTTCATGAGGAGTTGCCGTGCCATCCAGGTTGCTTAGCAGTCCTGGTGTGGCTGTACCTTTTACCTGCAACCGTTGCAGTCTAGATGTTTGTGTTGTGTTAGATAGCTTCTCGCAAAATTTATCCCAAGAAGCTTTTTTTGCCCTTCTACATTCCCGGTTGAAGATTAGAAAACTGTGATGTCTTCCCAGTCTACCTGCAAGTTTTCACCTTTTTCTCAATTGTAAAGTCTTCTCGTCTCCATCAGTATCTGGGCAAGTTCTAAAGTCAACATATGTTGCGGTTTAACTAAAGAAGACAGCTGACTGGACAGGATTCGATGAACGCCTTACATGATTGTTTGGTTAGATTTATCCAGTTTGTCAGTTTCCAAGAAGAACAAAACAGATTCGAAAACTAAACTGTGTAAAGAGTTTCTTGACAGTGACAAAAATGTATAAACTTATATTTTGTTTCTTAAAAATTTTTCTTTGCGTTATTTTGTTTTTATTTTTGAGCTAACTCATTAAAAATAGTTCTGCATGCTAAGTTAAAAAGTATGTTTTTTTTCAAGTGTTTATAGAGTTTCTTCACATACTGTATGTGCACATTTATATCGACTTACCCTTTCTTACTTGTTTTATCTCTTAATACACAATTCAATACTAATGTTTAATGTGCTTCTTCAAAGTATCCTCAAACAATTTCTGTGATGCCCAGATTGTCATTAATGAATACACGAATTAACGAAGACACTGAACAAATTAGTAAATCTGGTAAGAAATATTTAATACCTAAGCCTGATGAAATATAATCCACGTTAATCTTTTAGGTCAAGAATCAGGTTACTCCAACTATGAAGTCCACCACTCGCTTCCAGAATACTCAACTGCTGTATCTGAGCCAACACACTTGATTAAAGAAATAAGCATTAAGGATATCACTGACATCGCTTTAACAACACTCGCGTTTTTATCCTTTGGAATGTTTATTTTACAAGTTCTAATGTGCATAACAATGGTAATTTTATATAATCTACATATGTTAAACATATTCATGGTTGACACCCAACGCCGACCGTATTTTCACGTCCTTCAACAATACTAATATTTGTACAAAAAAAAATACTCTAATCGAAAGTGACCGTCTACGAGATACATAAGCTGTTTCCATTAGTTTGTATTCATAACACATACAATATATTTTCTTGGGAACACATTCTATGAAAAAAAGTTGATCAGATATCTTTTGTTTCGTTAGTCCGATTTCTTTCAAAATTACAAAGTAAAGATCTTAGGTAATTACTAAATAATACATAATTTTCCTAAGAATTTTGCTGTTATACGTTATACATTATATAAACTAGCCAGATTTACACGCAGTTTTTCCCGAGAAGAACTTTAAAATATATTGTTTGTTGTTCCTCCCGCTGTAGCTTCTCGCTGTTTTCATGAAAATTATTTCGTTTCTAGAATAAACAAAAATTTGCCTGTCGCTGAATTAAAAAGAAAAAAGTATTCTATCTAGAATCAGCCGCAGAATACCAAAAACAAAATTATCTCACTGAGTTATTTTTTATGTAAAACTAAATAAATGGAATATTTGGTATGAATTTGGTATGTTATTGGCAACATTTTTACATTTCTTTAAAAGTCTTAAATTGAAACGTAATATCAATATTTAAAAACTAAAACTTAATCCCCAAAAATAATCGCTATTAGATTTCCTTCAAATTAGTCAATACAATCAAAATAGATGTTTCCGATGTTTTTTTAAGTATCGGTGATGACGCATCAATTATTTTGTAAAACATTCAAACACAAAATAAGAAAAATTATCTGTATTACATGGATAAATTCATTTAAGTCTAAAACCTTTCTATACATTGAACCTAAAGAATCGTAAATACTTCAAAGCTTCAACCCAAAATCGATATTTCATTTCGAAAGCATTAATCAAGATCGATATCGATATTTTTAGCTTAAAACAAGTAAGAAAGCTACAGTCGAGAGTGCTCGACCGTATGATACCCGCAACCCATTTCGAGAGAAAACAAAAAATTTAAATGATATATTAACAAAAAATATACCAAATATACTAAAATTAGTTTTTTGTATATATTTGAAAATAGCGGGTAAAAATCACAACACCGTTTTGGTCCCACTGTCAACTAAACAAACAAAGCGCGGGCAGCTGCAAGTGAATTTTGCATATAAAATTGATTCTTTAATAACTTCCTTGTTTTTCATTCGATCTCAACCAAATTCACAGAAATCATTGAGAATATAATTATTATTATGCATACCAAAATTCAATGCTCTAGGTCTATTATTACGGCTTTTACAGACTTTTGGGGGCGGAAAGGGGCGTGGCATCCAAATTTGAAATAAACTTGATCTGCGTAGGACCTATAGGAGTACTGTCCCCAAATTTGGTAGCTCTAGCTCTTATAGTCTCTGAGATCCAGGTGTTCATACAGACGGACAGACGGACAGACGGACATGGCTATATCGTCTCGGCTGTTGACACTGATCAAGAATATATATACTTTGTGGGGTCGGAGATGCCTCCTTCTGCCTGTTACATACATTTTCTGTTGGCACTAAGTTATAATACCCTTCTACCCTATGGGTAGCGGGTATAATTACATCTCTATCCCAAAAACAACAAGTAAGAAAGCTACAGTCGAGAGTGCTCGACCGTATGATACCCGCAACCCATTTCGAGAGAAAACAAAAAACTTAAATGATATTTTTACAAAAAATATACCAAATATACTAAAACTAAAAAATTGGTTCTTTAATAACTTCCTTGTTTTTCATTGGATCTCAACCAAATTCACACGAATCATTGAGAATATAATTATTATTATGCGTACCAAAATTCAATGCTCTAGATTTATTATTACGGCTTTTACAGATTTTGGGGGCAGAAAGGGGCGTGGCATCCAACTTTTGAAATAAACTTGATCTGCGTAGGACCTATAGGAATACTGTCCCCAACTTTGGTAGCTCTAGCTCTCATAGTCTCTGAGATCTAGGTGTTCATTCAGACGGACAGACGGACATGGCTATATCGTCTCGGCTGTTAACACTGATCAAGAATATATATAGTTTATGTGGTCGGAGATGTCTCCTTCTGCCTGTTACATACATTTTCTGTTGGCACTAAGTTATAATACCCTTCTACCCTATGGGTAGCGGGTATAAAAATGGCCCAATCAATTTTACGAACAACTTTATACATATGTATGTATATATAGATTAATGATAATTCGCAAAATGGGAGTTAGATAATTACAAATGAAAATACAATGACTTAAGGACCCAGACTGGCGGCTGATTAATTGAGAACTGAAGGAAAAAGATCATGTGTTACGCAGCTTCTTGAAGCCCCCAACCAACTTATTAATTTTCTTAACTTTGATTACGAAAAACAGTTTTGTTTTCGGGGCGGTACATTTATTAGCAATTTTTTTTGTTTTAATTTTAGAATAAAGAGGAAAGTCCTAATTTAATGATGTTACCTATGGAAGCTACAGAAGCGATTGACACAAATGATGGCAACGAAGAAATTCGAAGAAGAAAACGTTCTGTCGTGGAAAGCTATGCTGAGCTACGTGGTGTAAGTATATTTAATTCACACGAAAATGCATATAAGGATACGATTATAGTAGAATAGTTGCATAACAACCATTGGATGAAGAGCTTTTTGTACCCTCTACCCATATTGTAAATTAATTCATGATAAGTGTCAACAGACGAGATGATATAGCTGTGACCGCCTGTCGCTCAGTTTATATAATCAACAAGTAAGAAAGCTACAGTGGAGAGTGCTCGACCGTATGATACACGCAACCCATTGCGAGAGAAAACAAAAAACTTAAATGATATTTTTACAAAAAATATACCAAATATACTAAAACTAGTTTTTATACCCGCTACCCATAGGGTAGAAGGGTATTATGACTTAGTGCCAACAGGAAATGTATGTAACAGGCAGAAGGAGGCATCTCCGACCCCATAAATTATATATATTCTTGATCAGTGTCAACAGCCGAGACGATATAGCCATGTCCGTCTGTCCGTCTGTCCGTCTGTATGAACACCTGGATCTCAGAGACTATAAGACATAGAGACACCAAATTTGGCAAAAAGGTTCCTTCATACCCTACGCAGATCAAGTTTACTTCAAAAGTTGGATGCCACGCCCCCTTCGCCCACAATAGGCATTAATCTAGGAAAAGTCAAGTTTTTTTTTATGTAAATTGCGTATAACTCCAAAAGTTCTCTGTGTAATGATGTGTAATTTGGTAACCCATCTGCGCTTGACACTTTTAATATACCCTGTAATTTTGGTAAAAATCGGATAAGTAGAACAAAAGTTATTCGTTAAATGATTTATCAAAATTGTTGTGCCCAATGCATATGGACTTTTAAGTGTGTGAATGACCTAGAGATATCAAATTTGGTGACAGTATTCGTGTAGGTCTTACGCAGATCAAGTTTGGTTTAGATTTTTGCCACGCCCCTTTCCGCCCCCCAAATCTGTAAAAGCCGTAATAATGAACCTAGAGCATTGAATTGTGGTATGCATAATAATATATATATTCTCAATGATTCCTGTGAATTTGGTTGAGATCGACTTGAAAACAAGGAAGTTATTAAAGAATCAATTTTATATGAAAAATTCACTTGCAGATGCTCGCGCTTTGTTTGTTTAGTTGACAGTGTGACCATGTCGGTGTTGTGGATTTCTTCCCGCTATTTTCAAATACCCTGCGTAGGGTATGAAGGAACATTTTTGCCAAATTTGGTGTCTCTATGTCTTATAGTCTCAGAGATCCAGGTGTTCATACAGACAGACAGACGGACAGACGGACAGACGGACATGGCTATATCGTCTCGGCTGTTGATGCTGATCAAGAATATATATACTTTATGGGGTCGGAGATGTCTCCTTCTGCCTGTTACATACATTTTCTGTTGGCACTAAGTCATAATACCCTTCTACCCTATGGGTAGCGGGTATAAAAAATGACTTGATGATCTGGCTATTCTCTTAGATCATAAACTTAAATTTTCTGACCACGTTTCTAGAAAGGTCAATAAAACTACGTCTGTTCGCGGTTTCATTAGGAGGTGGTCAAAGGAATTTGATGACCTTTTATCACAAAGACCTGTTATACTTCCCTTTTTCGTTCTAAGAGAATGCCTAGATCATCAACAGCAGTCATTCTTTTTATATCGTTACCGCTCAAGAATATAAGTAACAGTGGAACTATGTTTCACAAATCCGTGCTGATAGGTGGAAATAATAGAACTACAGAAATGTTGTAAATGACTTGTTATATCTTCTCACAAACTTTTGGTATAGCAGACAATTTGCATATCCCCCTATAGATTTTGGCGTCAGACTTACTTTCCTTTTTATGGAGAGGAATAATGTAAGACTCTTTCCATAAAGAGGGAAAAGTCGATGACTCAAGCGATTAATCAAATAATTTCAGAAACGGTCTGCATAAAGCGTCGGCTCCGTACCGAAGTACACAGCCAGGAACTCCATCCGGACCGGGCAAAAACACCGGCTTAACCATTTGAAGATATCGAATCAGTGACTCCCCTCTCATTAAGGGACTGAAGATACAATTTGACCGAGACAGGCTAAGGATAGGGCCCGTAAGAGTAGGAGGAAGAAGAATAAGTAGTTTAAATAAAAAAAGCAAATAGATCAGCGATCGCCTGACCAGAATTTGCTTTCGAATTTTCGTAAGATAGACAAGAAATTTTCGTAAGATAGACAAGGAGGATAAGAGGAAGACTTACGCTTAGTGTTTACAAAATTAAAAAACTTTCTTAGGTTTTCAGAGAAGCTAACCCAATAGCGAGCTAAGTAATTTTTATAACACACAGCGTTAAGCTCGATAAAATTAGACCGAGCAATTATGTATTGCGAAAAAGTTAAGATAGAGCCTGAAATTTTAAACTTTTTGTAATGCTCAGACTTCAGGTTCTTGAGATTAGAAAGTTGCTTACAAAACCAAGGAGGTTTATTAGACCTATGTGGAAAATATGAAGGAATACTGGCATCAAAGCAAAGATTTAATTTATTATAGAACAAATTGACGGCGGCACTTATGTCAGTGCAAGAATACAAATTAGACCAATCAATTTGATTAAGAAGTTAGATTAATTTGGGAAAATTTGCCTTTCGAAAGCAACGAACTCGATCGGCAGGTACATCAGAATTAGTGAATACAGATCTGCTAAGTTCGATCCTTAACTCCAGAGTTGGATGAAAGATTTGAAAGATAATTCAAGTAAACCATCAATAAAGTCATGTCGGTTTGAAGGAATAAGAAAATAAAAGATGTCACACGGATTCCAAGCTGTTCCAGGAAGGTTTAAGTCTCCTAGAACAGCAATATGATCTTTGTCGGATAATAAAGCGAAACCCGATTTTATTGCTTCCAGGTGATCCTGGTATATAAATCGGACGACGGAGGTATATATGAGCAAGTAGGAAATAAACTTACACCATGAAAATTTACTTGTATAGATAGAAACTCTATATTATTAGGATTATTATAATTTAATGGCTCCGATGAGAGGTTGGAGTCTACTGCAAATAAAATAAATATTGAATCGTCAGACCTTTCCGTTCCCTCTAGACTAACGCGTAGTTACATTCCGCTTGCTCTGCCCCAATGTAGATCGAATTTTGCATTGCATGACCCTTTACGAGTTTTATAACTGTATATAGATAGATAGATATAAATTTCATCATGTATTTTCTGGCACTGCTTTCCATCTTAAGACATGACTACTAACCTCCTTAATTAACAGGTAGACTGATTTTAGCTTATAGTAAGTGTTTCTTGTTTGGTCAAATTTATTTCCAGATTAATCATTTAGGTGATGTTTTTCTCAGAAGAATGGAAAATATATCTTTGCAAACAAATAACAACAAAAATATACATTTCACCGATCAACAGCTATGCAAATATGCCGAAATTCTGAGGATGCCATTAAATTTAAAAATTTTTTGGATTACACTTCAAAGGTTTGTTTTTTTTAAATATGTTCTAAAGATATTAGAGTGCTGATCGGCAGTATACATATATATAAAATCTTTTGTTTGTTGTTTTAGTTTGGGAACCAGTTGGATGGCAGCACGTAAATCGAATGACTACATTTCAATTACAAAGCTCCTCGCTCATTTCTTTGGTGTCTGTGGCTGAAAATATATATATAAATATAAATATAAATATAAATATAAATATAAATATAAATATAAATATAAATATAAATATAAATATAAATATAAATATAAATATAAATATAAATATAAATATAAATATAAATATAAATATAAATATAAATATAAATATAAATATAAATATAAATATAAATATAAATATAAATATAAATATAAATATAAATATAAATATAAATATAAATATAAATATAAATATAAATATAAATATAAATATAAATATAAATATAAATATAAATATAAATATAAATATAAATATAAATATAAATATAAATATAAATATAAATATAAATATAAATATAAATATAAATATAAATATAAATATAAATATAAATATAAATATAAATATAAATATAAATATAAATATAAATATAAATATAAATATAAATATAAATATAAATATAAATATAAATATAAATATAAATATAAATATAAATATAAATATAAATATAAATATAAATATAAATATAAATATAAATATAAATATAAATATAAATATAAATATAAATATAAATATAAATATAAATATAAATATAAATATAAATATAAATATAAATATAAATATAAATATAAATATAAATATAAATATAAATATAAATATAAATATAAATATAAATATAAATATAAATATAAATATAAATATAAATATAAATATAAATATAAATATAAATATAAATATAAATATAAATATAAATATAAATATAAATATAAATATAAATATAAATATAAATATAAATATAAATATAAATATAAATATAAATATAAATATAAATATAAATATAAATATAAATATAAATATAAATATAAATATAAATATAAATATAAATATAAATATAAATATAAATATAAATATAAATATAAATATAAATATAAATATAAATATAAATATAAATATAAATATAAATATAAATATAAATATAAATATAAATATAAATATAAATAGTAATTAAAGAATCAATTTTATATGAAAAATTCACTTGCAGATGCTCGCGCTTTGTTTGTTTAGTTGACAGTGTGACCATGTCGGTATGCTATGGATTTTTATACCCGCTTTTTTCAAATATATACAAAAACAAGTAAGAAAGTTACAGTCGAGAGTGCTCGACCGTATGATACCCGCAACCCATTTCGAGAGAACAAAAAAAATTTTAATGATATTTTAACAACAAATATACCAAAAATATACTGAAACTTGTGTTTTGTATATATTTGAAAATAGCGGGAAGAAATCCACAACACCGACATGGTCACACTGTCAACTAAACAAACAAAGCGCGAGCAGCTGCAAGTGAATTTTGCATATAAAATTGATTCATTAATAACTTCCTTGTTTTTAACTCGATCTCAACCAAATTCACAGGAATCATTGAGAATATAATTATTATTATGCATACCAAAATTCAATGCTCTAGGTTCATTATTACGGCTTTTACAGATTTTGGGGGCGGAAAGGGGCGTGGCAAAAATCTAAACCAAACTTGATCTGCGTAAGACCTACACGAATACTGTCACCAAATTTGATATCTCTAGGTCAATCACACACTTAAAACGTCCATATGCATTGGGAACAACAATTTTGAAAAATAATTTCGCGAATAACTTTTGTTCTACTTATCCGATTTTTACCAAAATTACAGGGTATATTAAGAGTGTCAAGCGCAGATGGCTTACCAAATTACACATCATTACACAAAGAACTTTTGGAGTTATTCGCGATTTACATAAAAAAAAAAATTGACTTTTTCTAGATAAATGCTTATTGTGGGCGAAGGGGGCGTGGCATCCAACTTTTGAAATAAACTTGATCTGCGTAGGGTATGAAGGAACCTTTTTGCCAAATTTGGTGTCTCTATGTCTTATAGTCTCTGAGATCCAGGTGTTCATACAGACAGACAGACGGACAGACGGACAGACGGACAGACGGACATGGCTATATCGTCTCGGCTGTTGACACTGATCAAGAATATATATACTTTATGGGGTCGGAGATGCCTCCTTCTGCCTGTTACATACATTTCCTGTTGGCACTAAGTCATAATACCCTTCTACCCTATGGGTAGCGGGTATAAAAACAAGTTTCAGTATATTTTGTATATTTTTTGTTAAAATATCATTTAAGTTTTTTGTTTTCTCTCGAAATGGGTTGCGGGTATCATACGGTCGAGCACTCTCGACTGTAGCTTTCTTACTGGTTTTGTATATATTTGGAAATAGCGGATAAAAATCCACAACACCGTTATGGTCACACTGTCAACTAAACAAACAAAGCGCGGGCAGCTGCAAGTGAATTTTGCATACAAAATTGATTCTTTAATAACTTCCTTGTTTTTCATTCGATCTCAACCAAATTCACAGGAATCATTGAGAATATAATTATTATTATGCATACCAAAATTCAATGCTCTAGGTCTATTATTACGGCTATTACAGACTTTTGGGGGCGGAAAGGGGCGTGGCAGCCAACTTTTGAAATAAACTTGATCTGCGTAGGACCTATAGGAGAACTGTCCCTAACTTTGGTAGCTCTAGCTCTAATAGTCTCTGAGATCTAGGTGTTCATACAGACGGACAGACGGACATGGCTATATCTTCTCGGCTGTTGACACTGATCAAGAATATGTATACATTATGGGGTCGGAGATGCCTCCTTCTGCCTGTTACATACATTTTCTGTTGGCACTAAGTTATAATACCCTTCTACCCTATGGGTAGCGGGTATAAAAAATGACTTGATGATCTGGCAATTCTCTTAGATCATAAACTTAAATTTTCTGACCACGTTTCTAGAAAGGTCAATAAAACTACGTCTGTTCGCGGTTTCATTAGGAGGTGGTCAAAGGAATTTGATGACCTTTTATCACAAAGACCTGTTATACTTCCCTTTTTCGTTCTAAGAGAATGCCTAGATCATCAACAGCAGTCATTCTTTTTATATCGTTACCGCTCAAGAATATAAGTAACAGTGGAACTATGTTTCACAAATCCGTGCTGATAGGTGGAAATAATAGAACTACAGAAATGTTGTAAATGACTTGTTATATCTTCTCACAAACTTTTGGTATAGCAGACAATTTGCATATCCCCCTATAGATTTTGGCGTCAGACTTACTTTCCTTTTTATGGAGAGGAATAATGTAAGACTCTTTCCATAAAGAGGGAAAAGTCGATGACTCAAGCGATTAATCAAATAATTTCAGAAACGGTCTGCATAAAGCGTCGGCTCCGTACCGAAGTACACAGCCAGGAACTCCATCCGGACCGGGCAAAAACACCGGCTTAACCATTTGAAGATATCGAATCAGTGACTCCCCTCTCATTAAGGGACTGAAGATACAATTTGACCGAGACAGGCTAAGGATAGGGCCCGTAAGAGTAGGAGGAAGAAGAATAAGTAGTTTAAATAAAAAAAGCAAATAGATCAGCGATCGCCTGACCAGAATTTGCTTCGGAATTTTCGTAAGATAGACAAGAAATTTTCGTAAGATAGACAAGGAGGATAAGAGGAAGACTTACGCTTAGTGTTTACAAAATTAAAAAACTTTCTTAGGTTTTCAGAGAAGCTAACCCAATAGCGAGCTAAGTAATTTTTATAACACACAGCGTTAAGCTCGATAAAATTAGACCGAGCAATTATGTATTGCGAAAAAGTTAAGATAGAGCCTGAAATTTTAAACTTTTTGTAATGCTCAGACTTCAGGTTCTTGAGATTAGAAAGTTGCTTACAAAACCAAGGAGGTTTATTAGACCTATGTGGAAAATATGAAGGAATACTGGCATCAAAGCAAAGATTTAATTTATTATAGAACAAATTGACGGCGGCACTTATGTCAGTGCAAGAATACAAATTAGACCAATCAATTTGATTAAGAAGTTAGATTAATTTGGGAAAATTTGCCTTTCGAAAGCAACGAACTCGATCGGCAGGTACATCAGAATTAGTGAATACAGATCTGCTAAGTTCGATCCTTAACTCCAGAGTTGGATGATAATGGTCTTCAGGAGATGTAAGGGGTTCCGATCTAGATAGAACTACGCTGGTAGGCTCTGAAACAAATCACAGATCTAATTGCCGGCAAAAAGAATTTCGTATATTTTTAATTTAATTTGAAAGATAATTCAAGTAAACCATCAATAAAGTCATGTCGGTTTGAAGGAATAAGAAAATAAAAGATGTCACACGGATTCCAAGCTGTTCCAGGAAGGTTTAAGTCTCCTAGAACAGCAATATGATCTTTGTCGGATAATAAAGCGAAACCCGATTTTATTGCTTCCAGGTGATCCTGGTATACAGATAAATCGGACGACGGAGGTATATATGAGCAAGTAGGAAATAAACTTACACCATGAAAATTTACTTGTATAGATAGAAACTCTATATTATTAGGATTATTATAATTTAATGGCTCCGATGAGAGGTTGGAGTCTACTGCAAATAAAATAAATATTGAATCGTCAGACCTTTCCGTTCCCTCTAGACTAACGCGTAGTTACATTCCGCTTGCTCTTCCCCAATGTAGATCGAATTTTGCATTGCATGACCCTTTACGAGTCAATTACAAAGCTCCTCGCTCATTTCTTTGGTGTCTGTGGCTGAAAATATATATATATATAAATATAAATATAAATATAAATATAAATATAAATATAAATATAAATATAAATATAAATATAAATATAAATATAAATATAAATATAAATATAAATATAAATATAAATATAAATATAAATATAAATATAAATATAAATATAAATATAAATATAAATATAAATATAAATATAAATATAAATATAAATATAAATATAAATATAAATATAAATATAAATATAAATATAAATATAAATATAAATATAAATATAAATATAAATATAAATATAAATATAAATATAAATATAAATATAAATATAAATATAAATATAAATATAAATATAAATATAAATATAAATATAAATATAAATATAAATATAAATATAAATATAAATATAAATATAAATATAAATATAAATATAAATATAAATATAAATATAAATATAAATATAAATATAAATATAAATATAAATATAAATATAAATATAAATATAAATATAAATATAAATATAAATATAAATATAAATATAAATATAAATATAAATATAAATATAAATATAAATATAAATATAAATATAAATATAAATATAAATATAAATATAAATATAAATATAAATATAAATATAAATATAAATATAAATATAAATATAAATATAAATATAAATATAAATATAAATATAAATATAAATATAAATATAAATATAAATATAAATATAAATATAAATATAAATATAAATATAAATATAAATATAAATATAAATATAAATATAAATATAAATATAAATATAAATATAAATATAAATATAAATATAAATAGTAATTAAAGAATCAATTTTATATGAAAAATTCACTTGCAGATGCTCGCGCTATGCTATGGATTTTTATACCCGCTATTTTCAAATATATACAAAAACAAGTAAGAAAGCTACAGTCGAGAGTGCTCGACCGTATGATACCCGCAACCCATTTCGAGAGAAAACAAAAAATTTAAATGATATATTAACAAAAAATATACCAAATATACTAAAATTAGTTTTTTGTATATATTTGAAAATAGCGGGTAAAAATCACAACACCGTTTTGGTCACACTGTCAACTAAACAAACAAAGCGCGGGCAGCTGCAAGTGAATTTTGCATAGAAAATTGATTCTTTAATAACTTCCTTGTTTTTCATTCGATCTCAACCAAATTCACAGGAATCATTGAGAATATAAATATTATTATGCATATCAAAATTCAATGCTCTAGGTCTATTATTACGGCTTTTACAGACTTTTGGGGGCGGAAAGGGGCGTGGCATCCAACTTTTGAAATAAACTTGACCTGCGTAGGACCTATAGGAGTACTGTCCCCAAATTTGGTAGCTCTAGCTTTTATAGTCTCTGAGATCCAGGTGTTCATACAGACGGACAGACGGACAGACGGACAGACGGACATGGCTATATCGTCTCGGCTGTTGACACTGATCAAGAATATATATACTTTGTGGGGTCGGAGATGCCTCCTTCTGCCTGTTACATACATTTTCTGTTGGCACTAAGTTATAATACCCTTCTACCCTATGGGTAGCGGGTATAAAAAACAAGTTTCAGTATATTTTGTATATTTTTTGTTAAAATATCATTTAAGTTTTTTGTTTTCTCTCGAAATGGGTTGCGGGTATCATACGGTCGAGCACTCTCGACTGTAGCTTTCTTACTGGTTTTGTATATATTTGGAAATAGCGGATAAAAATCCACAACACCGTTATGGTCACACTGTCAACTAAACAAACAAAGCGCGGGCAGCTGCAAGTGAATTTTGCATACAAAATTGATTCTTTAATAACTTCCTTGTTTTTCATTCGATCTCAACCAAATTCACAGGAATCATTGAGAATATAATTATTATTATGCATACCAAAATTCAATGCTCTAGGTCTATTATTACGGCTATTACAGACTTTTGGGGGCGGAAAGGGGCGTGGCAGCCAACTTTTGAAATAAACTTGATCTGCGTAGGACCTATAGGAGAACTGTCCCTAACTTTGGTAGCTCTAGCTTTTATAGTCTCTGAGATCTAGGTGTTCATACAGACGGACAGACGGACATGGCTATATCTTCTCGGCTGTTGACACTGATCAAGAATATGTATACATTATGGGGTCGGAGATGCCTCCTTCTGCCTGTTACATACATTTTCTGTTGGCACTAAGTTATAATACCCTTCTACCCTATGGGTAGCGGGTATAAAAAATGACTTGATGATCTGGCAATTCTCTTAGATCATAAACTTAAATTTTCTGACCACGTTTCTAGAAAGGTCAATAAAACTACGTCTGTTCGCGGTTTCATTAGGAGGTGGTCAAAGGAATTTGATGACCTTTTATCACAAAGACCTGTTATACTTCCCTTTTTCGTTCTAAGAGAATGCCTAGATCATCAACAGCAGTCATTCTTTTTATATCGTTACCGCTCAAGAATATAAGTAACAGTGGAACTATGTTTCACAAATCCGTGCTGATAGGTGGAAATAATAGAACTACAGAAATGTTGTAAATGACTTGTTATATCTTCTCACAAACTTTTGGTATAGCAGACAATTTGCATATCCCCCTATAGATTTTGGCGTCAGACTTACTTTCCTTTTTATGGAGAGGAATAATGTAAGACTCTTTCCATAAAGAGGGAAAAGTCGATGACTCAAGCGATTAATCAAATAATTTCAGAAACGGTCTGCATAAAGCGTCGGCTCCGTACCGAAGTACACAGCCAGGAACTCCATCCGGACCGGGCAAAAACACCGGCTTAACCATTTGAAGATATCGAATCAGTGACTCCCCTCTCATTAAGGGACTGAAGATACAATTTGACCGAGACAGGCTAAGGATAGGGCCCGTAAGAGTAGGAGGAAGAAGAATAAGTAGTTTAAATAAAAAAAGCAAATAGATCAGCGATCGCCTGACCAGAATTTGCTTTCGAATTTTCGTAAGATAGACAAGAAATTTTCGTAAGATAGACAAGGAGGATAAGAGGAAGACTTACGCTTAGTGTTTACAAAATTAAAAAACTTTCTTAGGTTTTCAGAGAAGCTAACCCAATAGCGAGCTAAGTAATTTTTATAACACACAGCGTTAAGCTCGATAAAATTAGACCGAGCAATTATGTATTGCGAAAAAGTTAAGATAGAGCCTGAAATTTTAAACTTTTTGTAATGCTCAGACTTCAGGTTCTTGAGATTAGAAAGTTGCTTACAAAACCAAGGAGGTTTATTAGACCTATGTGGAAAATATGAAGGAATACTGGCATCAAAGCAAAGATTTAATTTATTATAGAACAAATTGACGGCGGCACTTATGTCAGTGCAAGAATACAAATTAGACCAATCAATTTGATTAAGAAGTTAGATTAATTTGGGAAAATTTGCCTTTCGAAAGCAACGAACTCGATCGGCAGGTACATCAGAATTAGTGAATACAGATCTGCTAAGTTCGATCCTTAACTCCAGAGTTGGATGAAAGATTTGAAAGATAATTCAAGTAAACCATCAATAAAGTCATGTCGGTTTGAAGGAATAAGAAAATAAAAGATGTCACACGGATTCCAAGCTGTTCCAGGAAGGTTTAAGTCTCCTAGAACAGCAATATGATCTTTGTCGGATAATAAAGCGAAACCCGATTTTATTGCTTCCAGGTGATCCTGGTATACAGATAAATCGGACGACGGAGGTATATATGAGCAAGTAGGAAATAAACTTACACCATGAAAATTTACTTGTATAGATAGAAACTCTATATTATTAGGATTATTATAATTTAATGGCTCCGATGAGAGGTTGGAGTCTACTGCAAATAAAATAAATATTGAATCGTCAGACCTTTCCGTTCCCTCTAGACTAACGCGTAGTTACATTCCGCTTGCTCTTCCCCAATGTAGATCGAATTTTGCATTGCATGACCCTTTACGAGTCAATTACAAAGCTCCTCGCTCATTTCTTTGGTGTCTGTGGCTGAAAATATTATATATATAAATATAAATATAAATATAAATATAAATATAAATATAAATATAAATATAAATATAAATATAAATATAAATATAAATATAAATATAAATATAAATATAAATATAAATATAAATATAAATATAAATATAAATATAAATATAAATATAAATATAAATATAAATATAAATATAAATATAAATATAAATATAAATATAAATATAAATATAAATATAAATATAAATATAAATATAAATATAAATATAAATATAAATATAAATATAAATATAAATATAAATATAAATATAAATATAAATATAAATATAAATATAAATATAAATATAAATATAAATATAAATATAAATATAAATATAAATATAAATATAAATATAAATATAAATATAAATATAAATATAAATATAAATATAAATATAAATATAAATATAAATATAAATATAAATATAAATATAAATATAAATATAAATATAAATATAAATATAAATATAAATATAAATATAAATATAAATATAAATATAAATATAAATATAAATATAAATATAAATATAAATATAAATATAAATATAAATATAAATATAAATCTTAATATATATAAATCTCGTGTCACAATGTTTGTCCTCAATGGACTCCTAAACCACTTAACCGATTATATTAAAATTCGCACATCATGTGCAGTTCGATCTAACTTGAGAGATAGGATAGTTTAAATCTCAAATTATAGTCGCAATTTTAATTTATTGCTAATTATTTGTCTGTTATTATTTGACAAAGGTTGGCAGCACGCTCGATTGAAGCTTGCTATTAATCGATAAACTGCAATCGGAATATTAGCCCCCCACCACACACACACATACTGAAGAGATAGACACACTCACTCACACAAACACAGACACGGACGAGAGGAAAGCCGACATGGAAACACACGTATTGTTGTTGTGCTAACGGTATTTACTATATTTTAGTAAATAGGATAGTTTAAATCTCAAATTATAGTCGCAATTTTAATTTATTGCTAATTATTTGTCTGTTATTATTTGACAAAGGTTGGCAGCACGCTCGATTGAAGCTTGCTATTAATCGATAAACTGCAATCGGAATATTAGCCCCCCCCCCCCAAACACACACACATACTGAAGAGATAGACACACTCACTCACACAAACACAGACACGGACGAGAGGAAAGCCGACATAGAAACACACGTATTTTGGTTGTGCTAACGGTATTTACTATATTTTAGTAAAAAAAAGAAAAAACAAAAACAGTCACTTGATCGTTTTTTGTAGAACTGCAACCAAATACGCAATGCATTAAACTACCAGACAATTTTTGCACTGTTG
The DNA here is from genome assembly GCA_035047365.1 of Drosophila ustulata. Classification (NCBI taxonomy): domain Eukaryota; kingdom Metazoa; phylum Arthropoda; class Insecta; order Diptera; family Drosophilidae; genus Drosophila; species Drosophila ustulata. The sequence continues at coordinate 27,612 of JAWNPT010000065.1, read as the reverse complement.
TTCAGGATAAAAATGAATTGATTCAGAGTATTTTCCCGAATATACAGAATAATTATTTGAATCATGAATGGCGTAGTCAACGGGCGATTTTGGCAGCCAAAAACGTTGATGTTGACGAAATTAACTTCCAGATACAACAGTTTTTACCAGGCGATCTGATGTCTTTTAAATCAATCGATACTGTTGTTGATGAAAATGAAAGTGTAAATTTTCCGATTGAATTTTTAAATTCATTAGATATCCCTGGAATGCCGCCACATAATCTTCGATTAAAGATTGGTTCCCCTATTATTCTCCTCCGTAATTTGAATCCACCTCAATTATGTAACGGTACGCGTTTGGTCATCAAAAAGATCACCGGAAACATTCTTGAAGCAACCATTTTGGCTGGGAAGTTTAAAGGAAAAGTGGTCCTGCTGCCACGTATTCCGATGATACCATCAGATTCTACCATACCCTTCAAAAGGCTACAGTTTCCAATTCGTTTAGCTTTCGGCATGTCTATAAATAAATCTCAAGGTCAAACAATGTCCATTTGTGGTTTAGATTTGGAAAATCCATGTTTTTCTCATGGGCAACTATATGTTGCGTGTTCACGTGTTGGGAAACCGTCGAATCTATTTGTGTTAGCTAAAGACAGGTTAACCAAAAACATTGTGCACCGATTGGTGTTAAATTAAATTGAAATTGAAAGTATTTATAATTCAAAAAAAAAAATATTAATGTTTAAAAGTTTAAGACTGTCTGCCTAGCCTACCTCATTCATGAGTATAAGCGTCACATGTTATTGACTGTATTATACTGTAATAACTAATATTTGTTATAAAATTAAATGGAAATAATAAATCTGATAAATTTTTATTTTGTATCTATTGATTTATGCTTAATATCAAGTGTAAGAACATTTTAATTAATTGTGTTCAACGTACTTCCCCTTCAAATCTCAATCCAGTGAATTTGTATACCAACATCAACATTTTCGTCTTTGTTCGTAAATAATTTCATTGTACTAAAGGGTTATAGTAGTAGAAAGTCAAATAAGGAGATCACCATATTTTTTTACAAATACCATCTGTATGAAAAAGCATAGTGGACTCCGTGACTGATGTTCTCTTATTGTTCCTCTTAGATTGTTTACTATAATGTAATATAACAAAAACTTTAGCCACAGCAACGCGTGGCCGGGTCAGCTAGTATAAATATAAATATAAATATAAATATAAATATAAATATAAATATAAATATAAATATAAATATAAATATAAATATAAATATAAATATAAATATAAATATAAATATAAATATAAATATAAATATAAATATAAATATAAATATAAATATAAATATAAATATAAATATAAATATAAATATAAATATAAATATAAATATAAATATAAATATAAATATAAATATAAATATAAATATAAATATAAATATAAATATAAATATAAATATAAATATAAATATAAATATAAATATAAATATAAATATAAATATAAATATAAATATAAATATAAATATAAATATAAATATAAATATAAATATAAATATAAATATAAATCTTAATATATATAAATCTCGTGTCACAATGTTTGTCCTCAATGGACTCCTAAACCACTTAACCGATTATATTAAAATTCGCACATCATGTGCAGTTCGATCTAACTTGAGAGATAGGATAGTTTAAATCTCAAATTATAGTCGCAATTTTAATTTATTGCTAATTATTTGTCTGTTATTATTTGACAAAGGTTGGCAGCACGCTCGATTGAAGCTTGCTATTAATCGATAAACTGCAATCGGAATATTAGCCCCCCACCACACACACACATACTGAAGAGATAGACACACACACTCACACAAACACAGACACGGACGAGAGGAAAGCCGACATGGAAACACACGTATTGTTGTTGTGCTAACGGTATTTACTATATTTTAGTAAATAGGATAGTTTAAATCTCAAATTATAGTCGCAATTTTAATTTATTGCTAATTATTTGTCTGTTATTATTTGACAAAGGTTGGCAGCACGCTCGATTGAAGCTTGCTATTAATCGATAAACTGCAATCGGAATATTAGCCCCCCCCCCCCAAACACACACACATACTGAAGAGATAGACACACTCACTCACACAAACACAGACACGGACGAGAGGAAAGCCGACATAGAAACACACGTATTTTTGTTGTGCTAACGGTATTTACTATATTTTAGTAAAAAAAAGAAAAAACAAAAACAGTCACTTGATCGTTTTTTGTAGAACTGCAACCAAATACGCAATGCATTAAACTACCAGACAATTTTTGCACTGTTGTTCAGGATAAAAATGAATTGATTCAGAGTATTTTCCCGAATATACAGAATAATTATTTGAATCATGAATGGCGTAGTCAACGGGCGATTTTGGCAGCCAAAAACGTTGATGTTGACGAAATTAACTTCCAGATACAACAGTTTTTACCAGGCGATCTGATGTCTTTTAAATCAATCGATACTGTTGTTGATGAAAATGAAAGTGTAAATTTTCCGATTGAATTTTTAAATTCATTAGATATCCCTGGAATGCCGCCACATAATCTTCGATTAAAGATTGGTTCCCCTATTATTCTCCTCCGTAATTTGAATCCACCTCAATTATGTAACGGTACGCGTTTGGTCATCAAAAAGATCACCGGAAACATTCTTGAAGCAACCATTTTGGCTGGGAAGTTTAAAGGAAAAGTGGTCCTGCTGCCACGTATTCCGATGATACCATCAGATTCTACCATACCCTTCAAAAGGCTACAGTTTCCAATTCGTTTAGCTTTCGGCATGTCTATAAATAAATCTCAAGGTCAAACAATGTCCATTTGTGGTTTAGATTTGGAAAATCCATGTTTTTCTCATGGGCAACTATATGTTGCGTGTTCACGTGTTGGGAAACCGTCGAATCTATTTGTGTTAGCTAAAGACAGGTTAACCAAAAACATTGTGCACCGATTGGTGTTAAATTAAATTGAAATTGAAAGTATTTATAATTCAAAAAAAAAAATATTAATGTTTAAAAGTTTAAGACTGTCTGCCTAGCCTACCTCATTCATGAGTTTAAGCGTCACATGTTATTGACTGTATTATACTGTAATAACTAATATTTGTTATAAAATTAAATGGAAATAATAAATCTGATAAATTTTTATTTTGTATCTATTGATTTATGCTTAATATCAAGTGTAAGAACATTTTAATTAATTGTGTTCAACGTACTTCCCCTTCAAATCTCAATCCAGTGAATTTGTATACCAACATCAACATTTTCGTCTTTGTTCGTAAATAATTTCATTGTACTAAAGGGTTATAGTAGTAGAAAGTCAAATAAGGAGATCACCATATTTTTTTACAAATACCATCTGTATGAAAAAGCATAGTGGACTCCGTGACTGATGTTCTCTTATTGTTCCTCTTAGATTGTTTACTATAATGTAATATAACAAAAACTTTAGCCACAGCAACGCGTGACCGGGTCAGCTAGTATAAATATAAATATAAATATAAATATAAATATAAATATAAATATAAATATAAATATAAATATAAATATAAATATAAATATAAATATAAATATAAATATAAATATAAATATAAATATAAATATAAATATAAATATAAATATAAATATAAATATAAATATAAATATAAATATAAATATAAATATAAATATAAATATAAATATAAATATAAATATAAATATAAATATAAATATAAATATAAATATAAATATAAATATAAATATAAATATAAATATAAATATAAATATAAATATAAATATAAATATAAATATAAATATAAATATAAATATAAATATAAATATAAATATAAATATAAATATAAATATAAATATAAATATAAATATAAATATAAATATAAATATAAATATAAATATAAATATAAATATAAATATAAATATAAATATAAATATAAATATAAATATAAATATAAATATAAATATAAATATAAATATAAATATAAATATAAATATAAATATAAATATAAATATAAATATAAATATAAATATAAATATAAATAGTAATTAAAGAATCAATTTTATATGAAAAATTCACTTGCAGATGCTCGCGCTATGCTATGGATTTTTATACCCGCTATTTTCAAATATATACAAAAACAAGTAAGAAAGCTACAGTCGAGAGTGCTCGACCGTATGATACCCGCAACCCATTTCGAGAGAAAACAAAAAATTTAAATATATATTAACAAAAAATATACCAAATATACTAAAATTAGTTTTTTGTATATATTTGAAAATAGCGGGTAAAAATCACAACACCGTTTTGGTCACACTGTCAACTAAACAAACAAAGCGCGGGCAGCTGCAAGTGAATTTTGCATAGAAAATTGATTCTTTAATAACTTCCTTGTTTTTCATTCGATCTCAACCAAATTCACAGGAATCATTGAGAATATAAATATTATTATCATATCAAAATTCAATCTCTAGGTTATTATTACGGCTTTTACAGACTTTTGGGGGCGGAAAGGGGCGTGGCATCCAACTTTTGAAATAAACTTGACCTGCGTAGGACCTATAGGAGTACTGTCCCCAAATTTGGTAGCTCTAGCTTTTATAGTCTCTGAGATCCAGGTTTCATACAGACGGACAGACGGACAGACGGACATGGCTATATCGTCTCGGCTGTTGACACTGATCAAGAATATATATACTTTGTGGGGTCGGAGATGCCTCCTTCTGCCTGTTACATACATTTTCTGTTGGCACTAAGTTATAATACCCTTCTACCCTATGGGTAGCGGGTATAAAAAACAAGTTTCAGTATATTTTGTATATTTTTTGTTAAAATATCATTTAAGTTTTTTGTTTTCTCTCGAAATGGGTTGCGGGTATCATACGGTCGAGCACTCTCGACTGTAGCTTTCTTACTGGTTTTGTATATATTTGGAAATAGCGGATAAAAATCCACAACACCGTTATGGTCACACTGTCAACTAAACAAACAAAGCGCGGGCAGCTGCAAGTGAATTTTGCATACAAAATTGATTCTTTAATAACTTCCTTGTTTTTCATTCGATCTCAACCAAATTCACAGGAATCATTGAGAATATAATTATTATTATGCATACCAAAATTCAATGCTCTAGGTCTATTATTACGGCTATTACAGACTTTTGGGGGCGGAAAGGGGCGTGGCAGCCAACTTTTGAAATAAACTTGATCTGCGTAGGACCTATAGGAGAACTGTCCCTAACTTTGGTAGCTCTAGCTTTTATAGTCTCTGAGATCTAGGTGTTCATACAGACGGACAGACGGACATGGCTATATCTTCTCGGCTGTTGACACTGATCAAGAATATGTATACATTATGGGGTCGGAGATGCCTCCTTCTGCCTGTTACATACATTTTCTGTTGGCACTAAGTTATAATACCCTTCTACCCTATGGGTAGCGGGTATAAAAAATGACTTGATGATCTGGCAATTCTCTTAGATCATAAACTTAAATTTTCTGACCACGTTTCTAGAAAGGTCAATAAAACTACGTCTGTTCGCGGTTTCATTAGGAGGTGGTCAAAGGAATTTGATGACCTTTTATCACAAAGACCTGTTATACTTCCCTTTTTCGTTCTAAGAGAATGCCTAGATCATCAACAGCAGTCATTCTTTTTATATCGTTACCGCTCAAGAATATAAGTAACAGTGGAACTATGTTTCACAAATCCGTGCTGATAGGTGGAAATAATAGAACTACAGAAATGTTGTAAATGACTTGTTATATCTTCTCACAAACTTTTGGTATAGCAGACAATTTGCATATCCCCCTATAGATTTTGGCGTCAGACTTACTTTCCTTTTTATGGAGAGGAATAATGTAAGACTCTTTCCATAAAGAGGGAAAAGTCGATGACTCAAGCGATTAATCAAATAATTTCAGAAACGGTCTGCATAAAGCGTCGGCTCCGTACCGAAGTACACAGCCAGGAACTCCATCCGGACCGGGCAAAAACACCGGCTTAACCATTTGAAGATATCGAATCAGTGACTCCCCTCTCATTAAGGGACTGAAGATACAATTTGACCGAGACAGGCTAAGGATAGGGCCCGTAAGAGTAGGAGGAAGAAGAATAAGTAGTTTAAATAAAAAAAGCAAATAGATCAGCGATCGCCTGACCAGAATTTGCTTTCGAATTTTCGTAAGATAGACAAGAAATTTTCGTAAGATAGACAAGGAGGATAAGAGGAAGACTTACGCTTAGTGTTTACAAAATTAAAAAACTTTCTTAGGTTTTCAGAGAAGCTAACCCAATAGCGAGCTAAGTAATTTTTATAACACACAGCGTTAAGCTCGATAAAATTAGACCGAGCAATTATGTATTGCGAAAAAGTTAAGATAGAGCCTGAAATTTTAAACTTTTTGTAATGCTCAGACTTCAGGTTCTTGAGATTAGAAAGTTGCTTACAAAACCAAGGAGGTTTATTAGACCTATGTGGAAAATATGAAGGAATACTGGCATCAAAGCAAAGATTTAATTTATTATAGAACAAATTGACGGCGGCACTTATGTCAGTGCAAGAATACAAATTAGACCAATCAATTTGATTAAGAAGTTAGATTAATTTGGGAAAATTTGCCTTTCGAAAGCAACGAACTCGATCGGCAGGTACATCAGAATTAGTGAATACAGATCTGCTAAGTTCGATCCTTAACTCCAGAGTTGGATGATAATGGTCTTCAGGAGATGTAAGGGGTTCCGATCTAGATAGAACTACGCTGGTAGGCTCTGAAACAAATCACAGATCTAATTGCCGGCAAAAAGAATTTCGTATATTTTTAATTTAATTTGAAAGATAATTCAAGTAAACCATCAATAAAGTCATGTCGGTTTGAAGGAATAAGAAAATAAAAGATGTCACACGGATTCCAAGCTGTTCCAGGAAGGTTTAAGTCTCCTAGAACAGCAATATGATCTTTGTCGGATAATAAAGCGAAACCCGATTTTATTGCTTCCAGGTGATCCTGGTATACAGATAAATCGGACGACGGAGGTATATATGAGCAAGTAGGAAATAAACTTACACCATGAAAATTTACTTGTATAGATAGAAACTCTATATTATTAGGATTATTATAATTTAATGGCTCCGATGAGAGGTTGGAGTCTACTGCAAATAAAATAAATATTGAATCGTCAGACCTTTCCGTTCCCTCTAGACTAACGCGTAGTTACATTCCGCTTGCTCTTCCCCAATGTAGATCGAATTTTGCATTGCATGACCCTTTACGAGTCAATTACAAAGCTCCTCGCTCATTTCTTTGGTGTCTGTGGCTGAAAATATATATATATATAAATATAAATATAAATATAAATATAAATATAAATATAAATATAAATATAAATATAAATATAAATATAAATATAAATATAAATATAAATATAAATATAAATATAAATATAAATATAAATATAAATATAAATATAAATATAAATATAAATATAAATATAAATATAAATATAAATATAAATATAAATATAAATATAAATATAAATATAAATATAAATATAAATATAAATATAAATATAAATATAAATATAAATATAAATATAAATATAAATATAAATATAAATATAAATATAAATATAAATATAAATATAAATATAAATATAAATATAAATATAAATATAAATATAAATATAAATATAAATATAAATATAAATATAAATATAAATATAAATATAAATATAAATATAAATATAAATATAAATATAAATATAAATATAAATATAAATATAAATATAAATATAAATATAAATATAAATATAAATATAAATATAAATATAAATATAAATATAAATATAAATATAAATATAAATATAAATATAAATATAAATATAAATATAAATATAAATATAAATATAAATATAAATATAAATATAAATATAAATATAAATATAAATATAAATATAAATATAAATATAAATATAAATATAAATATAAATATAAATATAAATATAAATCTTAATATATATAAATCTCGTGTCACAATGTTTGTCCTCAATGGACTCCTAAACCACTTAACCGATTATATTAAAATTCGCACATCATGTGCAGTTCGATCTAACTTGAGAGATAGGATAGTTTAAATCTCAAATTATAGTCGCAATTTTAATTTATTGCTAATTATTTGTCTGTTATTATTTGACAAAGGTTGGCAGCACGCTCGATTGAAGCTTGCTATTAATCGATAAACTGCAATCGGAATATTAGCCCCCCCCCACACACACACATACTGAAGAGATAGACACACACACTCACACAAACACAGACACGGACGAGAGGAAAGCCGACATGGAAACACACGTATTGTTGTTGTGCTAACGGTATTTACTATATTTTAGTAAATAGGATAGTTTAAATCTCAAATTATAGTCGCAATTTTAATTTATTGCTAATTATTTGTCTGTTATTATTTGACAAAGGTTGGCAGCACGCTCGATTGAAGCTTGCTATTAATCGATAAACTGCAATCGGAATATTAGCCCCCCCCCCCACACACACACACATACTGAAGAGATAGACACACTCACTCACACAAACACAGACACGGACGAGAGGAAAGCCGACATAGAAACACACGTATTTTTGTTGTGCTAACGGTATTTACTATATTTTAGTAAAAAAAAGAAAAAACAAAAACAGTCACTTGATCGTTTTTTGTAGAACTGCAACCAAATACGCAATGCATTAAACTACCAGACAATTTTTGCACTGTTGTTCAGGATAAAAATGAATTGATTCAGAGTATTTTCCCGAATATACAGAATAATTATTTGAATCATGAATGGCGTAGTCAACGGGCGATTTTGGCAGCCAAAAACGTTGATGTTGACGAAATTAACTTCCAGATACAACAGTTTTTACCAGGCGATCTGATGTCTTTTAAATCAATCGATACTGTTGTTGATGAAAATGAAAGTGTAAATTTTCCGATTGAATTTTTAAATTCATTAGATATCCCTGGAATGCCGCCACATAATCTTCGATTAAAGATTGGTTCCCCTATTATTCTCCTCCGTAATTTGAATCCACCTCAATTATGTAACGGTACGCGTTTGGTCATCAAAAAGATCACCGGAAACATTCTTGAAGCAACCATTTTGGCTGGGAAGTTTAAAGGAAAAGTGGTCCTGCTGCCACGTATTCCGATGATACCATCAGATTCTACCATACCCTTCAAAAGGCTACAGTTTCCAATTCGTTTAGCTTTCGGCATGTCTATAAATAAATCTCAAGGTCAAACAATGTCCATTTGTGGTTTAGATTTGGAAAATCCATGTTTTTCTCATGGGCAACTATATGTTGCGTGTTCACGTGTTGGGAAACCGTCGAATCTATTTGTGTTAGCTAAAGACAGGTTAACCAAAAACATTGTGCACCGATTGGTGTTAAATTAAATTGAAATTGAAAGTATTTATAATTCAAAAAAAAAAATATTAATGTTTAAAAGTTTAAGACTGTCTGCCTAGCCTACCTCATTCATGAGTTTAAGCATCACATGTTATTGACTGTATTATACTGTAATAACTAATATTTGTTATAAAATTAAATGGAAATAATAAATCTGATAAATTTTTATTTTGTATCTATTGATTTATGCTTAATATCAAGTGTAAGAACATTTTAATTAATTGTGTTCAACGTACTTCCCCTTCAAATCTCAATCCAGTGAATTTGTATACCAACATCAACATTTTCGTCTTTGTTCGTAAATAATTTCATTGTACTAAAGGGTTATAGTAGTAGAAAGTCAAATAAGGAGATCACCATATTTTTTTACAAATACCATCTGTATGAAAAAGCATAGTGGACTCCGTGACTGATGTTCTCTTATTGTTCCTCTTAGATTGTTTACTATAATGTAATATAACAAAAACTTTAGCCACAGCAACGCGTGGCCGGGTCAGCTAGTATAAATATAAATATAAATATAAATATAAATATAAATATAAATATAAATATAAATATAAATATAAATATAAATATAAATATAAATATAAATATAAATATAAATATAAATATAAATATAAATATAAATATAAATATAAATATAAATATAAATATAAATATAAATATAAATATAAATATAAATATAAATATAAATATAAATATAAATATAAATATAAATATAAATATAAATATAAATATAAATATAAATATAAATATAAATATAAATATAAATATAAATATAAATATAAATATAAATATAAATATAAATATAAATATAAATATAAATATAAATATAAATATAAATATAAATAGTAATTAAAGAATCAATTTTATATGAAAAATTCACTTGCAGATGCTCGCGCTATGCTATGGATTTTTATACCCGCTATTTTCAAATATATACAAAAACAAGTAAGAAAGCTACAGTCGAGAGTGCTCGACCGTATGATACCCGCAACCCATTTCGAGAGAAAACAAAAAATTTAAATGATATATTAACAAAAAATATACCAAATATACTAAAATTAGTTTTTTGTATATATTTGAAAATAGCGGGTAAAAATCACAACACCGTTTTGGTCACACTGTCAACTAAACAAACAAAGCGCGGGCAGCTGCAAGTGAATTTTGCATAGAAAATTGATTCTTTAATAACTTCCTTGTTTTTCATTCGATCTCAACCAAATTCACAGGAATCATTGAGAATATAAATATTATTATGCATATCAAAATTCAATGCTCTAGGTCTATTATTACGGCTTTTACAGACTTTTGGGGGCGGAAAGGGGCGTGGCATCCAACTTTTGAAATAAACTTGACCTGCGTAGGACCTATAGGAGTACTGTCCCCAAATTTGGTAGCTCTAGCTTTTATAGTCTCTGAGATCCAGGTGTTCATACAGACGGACAGACGGACAGACGGACATGGCTATATCGTCTCGGCTGTTGACACTGATCAAGAATATATATACTTTGTGGGGTCGGAGATGCCTCCTTCTGCCTGTTACATACATTTTCTGTTGGCACTAAGTTATAATACCCTTCTACCCTATGGGTAGCGGGTATAAAAAACAAGTTTCAGTATATTTTGTATATTTTTTGTTAAAATATCATTTAAGTTTTTTGTTTTCTCTCGAAATGGGTTGCGGGTATCATACGGTCGAGCACTCTCGACTGTAGCTTTCTTACTGGTTTTGTATATATTTGGAAATAGCGGATAAAAATCCACAACACCGTTATGGTCACACTGTCAACTAAACAAACAAAGCGCGGGCAGCTGCAAGTGAATTTTGCATACAAAATTGATTCTTTAATAACTTCCTTGTTTTTCATTCGATCTCAACCAAATTCACAGGAATCATTGAGAATATAATTATTATTATGCATACCAAAATTCAATGCTCTAGGTCTATTATTACGGCTATTACAGACTTTTGGGGGCGGAAAGGGGCGTGGCAGCCAACTTTTGAAATAAACTTGATCTGCGTAGGACCTATAGGAGAACTGTCCCTAACTTTGGTAGCTCTAGCTTTTATAGTCTCTGAGATCTAGGTGTTCATACAGACGGACAGACGGACATGGCTATATCTTCTCGGCTGTTGACACTGATCAAGAATATGTATACATTATGGGGTCGGAGATGCCTCCTTCTGCCTGTTACATACATTTTCTGTTGGCACTAAGTTATAATACCCTTCTACCCTATGGGTAGCGGGTATAAAAAATGACTTGATGATCTGGCAATTCTCTTAGATCATAAACTTAAATTTTCTGACCACGTTTCTAGAAAGGTCAATAAAACTACGTCTGTTCGCGGTTTCATTAGGAGGTGGTCAAAGGAATTTGATGACCTTTTATCACAAAGACCTGTTATACTTCCCTTTTTCGTTCTAAGAGAATGCCTAGATCATCAACAGCAGTCATTCTTTTTATATCGTTACCGCTCAAGAATATAAGTAACAGTGGAACTATGTTTCACAAATCCGTGCTGATAGGTGGAAATAATAGAACTACAGAAATGTTGTAAATGACTTGTTATATCTTCTCACAAACTTTTGGTATAGCAGACAATTTGCATATCCCCCTATAGATTTTGGCGTCAGACTTACTTTCCTTTTTATGGAGAGGAATAATGTAAGACTCTTTCCATAAAGAGGGAAAAGTCGATGACTCAAGCGATTAATCAAATAATTTCAGAAACGGTCTGCATAAAGCGTCGGCTCCGTACCGAAGTACACAGCCAGGAACTCCATCCGGACCGGGCAAAAACACCGGCTTAACCATTTGAAGATATCGAATCAGTGACTCCCCTCTCATTAAGGGACTGAAGATACAATTTGACCGAGACAGGCTAAGGATAGGGCCCGTAAGAGTAGGAGGAAGAAGAATAAGTAGTTTAAATAAAAAAAGCAAATAGATCAGCGATCGCCTGACCAGAATTTGCTTTCGAATTTTCGTAAGATAGACAAGAAATTTTCGTAAGATAGACAAGGAGGATAAGAGGAAGACTTACGCTTAGTGTTTACAAAATTAAAAAACTTTCTTAGGTTTTCAGAGAAGCTAACCCAATAGCGAGCTAAGTAATTTTTATAACACACAGCGTTAAGCTCGATAAAATTAGACCGAGCAATTATGTATTGCGAAAAAGTTAAGATAGAGCCTGAAATTTTAAACTTTTTGTAATGCTCAGACTTCAGGTTCTTGAGATTAGAAAGTTGCTTACAAAACCAAGGAGGTTTATTAGACCTATGTGGAAAATATGAAGGAATACTGGCATCAAAGCAAAGATTTAATTTATTATAGAACAAATTGACGGCGGCACTTATGTCAGTGCAAGAATACAAATTAGACCAATCAATTTGATTAAGAAGTTAGATTAATTTGGGAAAATTTGCCTTTCGAAAGCAACGAACTCGATCGGCAGGTACATCAGAATTAGTGAATACAGATCTGCTAAGTTCGATCCTTAACTCCAGAGTTGGATGATAATGGTCTTCAGGAGATGTAAGGGGTTCCGATCTAGATAGAACTACGCTGGTAGGCTCTGAAACAAATCACAGATCTAATTGCCGGCAAAAAGAATTTCGTATATTTTTAATTTAATTTAAAGTAATTCAATAAACCATCAAAAAGTCATGTCGGTTTGAAGGAATAAGAAAATAAAAGATGTCACACATTCCAAGCTGTTCCAGGAAGGTTTAAGTCTCCTAGAACAGCAATATGATCTTTGTCGGATAATAAAGCGAAACCCGATTTTATTGCTTCCAGGTGATCCTGGTATACAGATAAATCGGACGACGGAGGTATATATGAGCAAGTAGGAAATAAACTTACACCATGAAAATTTACTTGTATAGATAGAAACTCTATATTATTAGGATTATTATAATTTAATGGCTCCGATGAGAGGTTGGAGTCTACTGCAAATAATAATATTGAATCGTCAGACCTTTCCGTTCCCTCTAGACTAACGCGTATTACATTCCGCTTGCTCTTCCCCAATGTAGATCGAATTTTGCATTGCATGACCCTTTACGAGTCAATTACAAAGCTCCTCGCTCATTTCTTTGGTGTCTGTGGCTGAAAATATATATATATATAAATATAAATATAAATATAAATATAAATATAAATATAAATATAAATATAAATATAAATATAAATATAAATATAAATATAAATATAAATATAAATATAAATATAAATATAAATATAAATATAAATATAAATATAAATATAAATATAAATATAAATATAAATATAAATATAAATATAAATATAAATATAAATATAAATATAAATATAAATATAAATATAAATATAAATATAAATATAAATATAAATATAAATATAAATATAAATATAAATATAAATATAAATATAAATATAAATATAAATATAAATATAAATATAAATATAAATATAAATATAAATATAAATATAAATATAAATATAAATATAAATATAAATATAAATATAAATATAAATATAAATATAAATATAAATATAAATATAAATATAAATATAAATATAAATATAAATATAAATATAAATATAAATATAAATATAAATATAAATATAAATATAAATATAAATATAAATATAAATATAAATATAAATATAAATATAAATATAAATATAAATATAAATATAAATATAAATCTTAATATATATAAATCTCGTGTCACAATGTTTGTCCTCAATGGACTCCTAAACCACTTAACCGATTATATTAAAATTCGCACATCATGTGCAGTTCGATCTAACTTGAGAGATAGGATAGTTTAAATCTCAAATTATAGTCGCAATTTTAATTTATTGCTAATTATTTGTCTGTTATTATTTGACAAAGGTTGGCAGCACGCTCGATTGAAGCTTGCTATTAATCGATAAACTGCAATCGGAATATTAGCCCCCCCCCACACACACACATACTGAAGAGATAGACACACACACTCACACAAACACAGACACGGACGAGAGGAAAGCCGACATGGAAACACACGTATTGTTGTTGTGCTAACGGTATTTACTATATTTTAGTAAATAGGATAGTTTAAATCTCAAATTATAGTCGCAATTTTAATTTATTGCTAATTATTTGTCTGTTATTATTTGACAAAGGTTGGCAGCACGCTCGATTGAAGCTTGCTATTAATCGATAAACTGCAATCGGAATATTAGCCCCCCCCCCCCACACACACACACATACTGAAGAGATAGACACACTCACTCACACAAACACAGACACGGACGAGAGGAAAGCCGACATAGAAACACACGTATTTTTGTTGTGCTAACGGTATTTACTATATTTTAGTAAAAAAAAGAAAAAACAAAAACAGTCACTTGATCGTTTTTTGTAGAACTGCAACCAAATACGCAATGCATTAAACTACCAGACAATTTTTGCACTGTTGTTCAGGATAAAAATGAATTGATTCAGAGTATTTTCCCGAATATACAGAATAATTATTTGAATCATGAATGGCGTAGTCAACGGGCGATTTTGGCAGCCAAAAACGTTGATGTTGACGAAATTAACTTCCAGATACAACAGTTTTTACCAGGCGATCTGATGTCTTTTAAATCAATCGATACTGTTGTTGATGAAAATGAAAGTGTAAATTTTCCGATTGAATTTTTAAATTCATTAGATATCCCTGGAATGCCGCCACATAATCTTCGATTAAAGATTGGTTCCCCTATTATTCTCCTCCGTAATTTGAATCCACCTCAATTATGTAACGGTACGCGTTTGGTCATCAAAAAGATCACCGGAAACATTCTTGAAGCAACCATTTTGGCTGGGAAGTTTAAAGGAAAAGTGGTCCTGCTGCCACGTATTCCGATGATACCATCAGATTCTACCATACCCTTCAAAAGGCTACAGTTTCCAATTCGTTTAGCTTTCGGCATGTCTATAAATAAATCTCAAGGTCAAACAATGTCCATTTGTGGTTTAGATTTGGAAAATCCATGTTTTTCTCATGGGCAACTATATGTTGCGTGTTCACGTGTTGGGAAACCGTCGAATCTATTTGTGTTAGCTAAAGACAGGTTAACCAAAAACATTGTGCACCGATTGGTGTTAAATTAAATTGAAATTGAAAGTATTTATAATTCAAAAAAAAAATATTAATGTTTAAAAGTTTAAGACTGTCTGCCTAGCCTACCTCATTCATGAGTTTAAGCATCACATGTTATTGACTGTATTATACTGTAATAACTAATATTTGTTATAAAATTAAATGGAAATAATAAATCTGATAAATTTTTATTTTGTATCTATTGATTTATGCTTAATATCAAGTGTAAGAACATTTTAATTAATTGTGTTCAACGTACTTCCCCTTCAAATCTCAATCCAGTGAATTTGTATACCAACATCAACATTTTCGTCTTTGTTCGTAAATAATTTCATTGTACTAAAGGGTTATAGTAGTAGAAAGTCAAATAAGGAGATCACCATATTTTTTTACAAATACCATCTGTATGAAAAAGCATAGTGGACTCCGTGACTGATGTTCTCTTATTGTTCCTCTTAGATTGTTTACTATAATGTAATATAACAAAAACTTTAGCCACAGCAACGCGTGGCCGGGTCAGCTAGTATAAATATAAATATAAATATAAATATAAATATAAATATAAATATAAATATAAATATAAATATAAATATAAATATAAATATAAATATAAATATAAATATAAATATAAATATAAATATAAATATAAATATAAATATAAATATAAATATAAATATAAATATAAATATAAATATAAATATAAATATAAATATAAATATAAATATAAATATAAATATAAATATAAATATAAATATAAATATAAATATAAATATAAATATAAATATAAATATAAATATAAATATAAATATAAATATAAATATAAATATAAATATAAATATAAATATAAATATAAATATAAATATAAATATAAATATAAATATAAATATAAATATAAATATAAATATAAATATAAATATAAATATAAATATAAATATAAATATAAATATAAATATAAATATAAATATAAATATAAATATAAATATAAATATAAATAGTAATTAAAGAATCAATTTTATATGAAAAATTCACTTGCAGATGCTCGCGCTATGCTATGGATTTTTATACCCGCTATTTTCAAATATATACAAAAAATACAAGTTTCAGTATATTTTGTATATTTTTTGTTAAAATATCATTTAAGTTTTTTGTTTTCTCTCGAAATGGGTTGCGGGTATCATACGGTCGAGCACTCTCGACTGTAGCTTTCTTACTGGTTTTGTATATATTTGGAAATAGCGGATAAAAATCCACAACACCGTTATGGTCACACTGTCAACTAAACAAACAAAGCGCGGGCAGCTGCAAGTGAATTTTGCATACAAAATTGATTCTTTAATAACTTCCTTGTTTTTCATTCGATCTCAACCAACTTCACAGGAATCATTGAGAATATAATTATTATTATGCATACCAAAATTCAATGCTCTAGGTCTATTATTACGGCTATTACAGACTTTTGGGGGCGGAAAGGGGCGTGGCAGCCAACTTTTGAAATAAACTTGATCTGCGTAGGACCTATAGGAGAACTGTCCCTAACTTTGGTAGCTCTAGCTTTTATAGTCTCTGAGATCTAGGTGTTCATACAGACGGACAGACGGACATGGCTATATCTTCTCGGCTGTTGACACTGATCAAGAATATGTATACATTATGGGGTCGGAGATGCCTCCTTCTGCCTGTTACATACATTTTCTGTTGGCACTAAGTTATAATACCCTTCTACCCTATGGGTAGCGGGTATAAAAAATGACTTGATGATCTGGCAATTCTCTTAGATCATAAACTTAAATTTTCTGACCACGTTTCTAGAAAGGTCAATAAAACTACGTCTGTTCGCGGTTTCATTAGGAGGTGGTCAAAGGAATTTGATGACCTTTTATCACAAAGACCTGTTATACTTCCCTTTTTCGTTCTAAGAGAATGCCTAGATCATCAACAGCAGTCATTCTTTTTATATCGTTACCGCTCAAGAATATAAGTAACAGTGGAACTATGTTTCACAAATCCGTGCTGATAGGTGGAAATAATAGAACTACAGAAATGTTGTAAATGACTTGTTATATCTTCTCACAAACTTTTGGTATAGCAGACAATTTGCATATCCCCCTATAGATTTTGGCGTCAGACTTACTTTCCTTTTTATGGAGAGGAATAATGTAAGACTCTTTCCATAAAGAGGGAAAAGTCGATGACTCAAGCGATTAATCAAATAATTTCAGAAACGGTCTGCATAAAGCGTCGGCTCCGTACCGAAGTACACAGCCAGGAACTCCATCCAGACCGGGCAAAAACACCGGCTTAACCATTTGAAGATATCGAATCAGTGACTCCCCTCTCATTAAGGGACTGAAGATACAATTTGACCGAGACAGGCTAAGGATAGGGCCCGTAAGAGTAGGAGGAAGAAGAATAAGTAGTTTAAATAAAAAAAGCAAATAGATCAGCGATCGCCTGACCAGAATTTGCTTTCGAATTTTCGTAAGATAGACAAGAAATTTTCGTAAGATAGACAAGGAGGATAAGAGGAAGACTTACGCTTAGTGTTTACAAAATTAAAAAACTTTCTTAGGTTTTCAGAGAAGCTAACCCAATAGCGAGCTAAGTAATTTTTATAACACACAGCGTTAAGCTCGATAAAATTAGACCGAGCAATTATGTATTGCGAAAAAGTTAAGATAGAGCCTGAAATTTTAAACTTTTTGTAATGCTCAGACTTCAGGTTCTTGAGATTAGAAAGTTGCTTACAAAACCAAGGAGGTTTATTAGACCTATGTGGAAAATATGAAGGAATACTGGCATCAAAGCAAAGATTTAATTTATTATAGAACAAATTGACGGCGGCACTTATGTCAGTGCAAGAATACAAATTAGACCAATCAATTTGATTAAGAAGTTAGATTAATTTGGGAAAATTTGCCTTTCGAAAGCAACGAACTCGATCGGCAGGTACATCAGAATTAGTGAATACAGATCTGCTAAGTTCGATCCTTAACTCCAGAGTTGGATGATAATGGTCTTCAGGAGATGTAAGGGGTTCCGATCTAGATAGAACTACGCTGGTAGGCTCTGAAACAAATCACAGATCTAATTGCCGGCAAAAAGAATTTCGTATATTTTTAATTTAATTTGAAAGATAATTCAAGTAAACCATCAATAAAGTCATGTCGGTTTGAAGGAATAAGAAAATAAAAGATGTCACACGGATTCCAAGCTGTTCCAGGAAGGTTTAAGTCTCCTAGAACAGCAATATGATCTTTGTCGGATAATAAAGCGAAACCCGATTTTATTGCTTCCAGGTGATCCTGGTATACAGATAAATCGGACGACGGAGGTATATATGAGCAAGTAGGAAATAAACTTACACCATGAAAATTTACTTGTATAGATAGAAACTCTATATTATTAGGATTATTATAATTTAATGGCTCCGATGAGAGGTTGGAGTCTACTGCAAATAAAATAAATATTGAATCGTCAGACCTTTCCGTTCCCTCTAGACTAACGCGTAGTTACATTCCGCTTGCTCTTCCCCAATTTTGTAGATCGAATTTTGCATTGCATGACCCTTTACGAGTCAATTACAAAGCTCCTCGCTCATTTCTTTGGTGTCTGTGGCTGAAAATATATATATAAATATATATAAATATAAATATAAATATAAATATAAATATAAATATAAATATAAATATAAATATAAATATAAATATAAATATAAATATAAATATAAATATAAATATAAATATAAATATAAATATAAATATAAATATAAATATAAATATAAATATAAATATAAATATAAATATAAATATAAATATAAATATAAATAGTAATTAAAGAATCAATTTTATATGAAAAATTCACTTGCAGATGCTCGCGCTATGCTATGGATTTTTATACCCGCTATTTTCAAATATATACAAAAAATACAAGTTTCAGTATATTTTGTATATTTTTTGTTAAAATATCATTTAAGTTTTTTGTTTTCTCTCGAAATGGGTTGCGGGTATCATACGGTCGAGCACTCTCGACTGTAGCTTTCTTACTGGTTTTGTATATATTTGGAAATAGCGGATAAAAATCCACAACACCGTTATGGTCACACTGTCAACTAAACAAACAAAGCGCGGGCAGCTGCAAGTGAATTTTGCATACAAAATTGATTCTTTAATAACTTCCTTGTTTTTCATTCGATCTCAACCAACTTCACAGGAATCATTGAGAATATAATTATTATTATGCATACCAAAATTCAATGCTCTAGGTCTATTTTTACGGCTATTACAGACTTTTGGGGGCGGAAAGGGGCGTGGCAGCCAACTTTTGAAATAAACTTGATCTGCGTAGGACCTATAGGAGAACTGTCCCTAACTTTGGTAGCTCTAGCTTTTATAGTCTCTGAGATCTAGGTGTTCATACAGACGGACAGACGGACATGGCTATATCTTCTCGGCTGTTGACACTGATCAAGAATATGTATACATTATGGGGTCGGAGATGCCTCCTTCTGCCTGTTACATACATTTTCTGTTGGCACTAAGTTATAATACCCTTCTACCCTATGGGTAGCGGGTATAAAAAATGACTTGATGATCTGGCAATTCTCTTAGATCATAAACTTCAATTTTCTGACCACGTTTCTAGAAAGGTCAATAAAACTACGTCTGTTCGCGGTTTCATTAGGAGGTGGTCAAAGGAATTTGATGACCTTTTATCACAAAGACCTGTTATACTTCCCTTTTTCGTTCTAAGAGAATGCCTAGATCATCAACAGCAGTCATTCTTTTTATATCGTTACCGCTCAAGAATATAAGTAACAGTGGAACTATGTTTCACAAATCCGTGCTGATAGGTGGAAATAATAGAACTACAGAAATGTTGTAAATGACTTGTTATATCTTCTCACAAACTTTTGGTATAGCAGACAATTTGCATATCCCCCTATAGATTTTGGCGTCAGACTTACTTTCCTTTTTATGGAGAGGAATAATGTAAGACTCTTTCCATAAAGAGGGAAAAGTCGATGACTCAAGCGATTAATCAAATAATTTCAGAAACGGTCTGCATAAAGCGTCGGCTCCGTACCGAAGTACACAGCCAGGAACTCCATCCGGACCGGGCAAAAACACCGGCTTAACCATTTGAAGATATCGAATCAGTGACTCCCCTCTCATTAAGGGACTGAAGATACAATTTGACCGAGACAGGCTAAGGATAGGGCCCGTAAGAGTAGGAGGAAGAAGAATAAGTAGTTTAAATAAAAAAAGCAAATAGATCAGCGATCGCCTGACCAGAATTTGCTTTCGAATTTTCGTAAGATAGACAAGAAATTTTCGTAAGATAGACAAGGAGGATAAGAGGAAGACTTACGCTTAGTGTTTACAAAATTAAAAAACTTTCTTAGGTTTTCAGAGAAGCTAACCCAATAGCGAGCTAAGTAATTTTTATAACACACAGCGTTAAGCTCGATAAAATTAGACCGAGCAATTATGTATTGCGAAAAAGTTAAGATAGAGCCTGAAATTTTAAACTTTTTGTAATGCTCAGACTTCAGGTTCTTGAGATTAGAAAGTTGCTTACAAAACCAAGGAGGTTTATTAGACCTATGTGGAAAATATGAAGGAATACTGGCATCAAAGCAAAGATTTAATTTATTATAGAACAAATTGACGGCGGCACTTATGTCAGTGCAAGAATACAAATTAGACCAATCAATTTGATTAAGAAGTTAGATTAATTTGGGAAAATTTGCCTTTCGAAAGCAACGAACTCGATCGGCAGGTACATCAGAATTAGTGAATACAGATCTGCTAAGTTCGATCCTTAACTCCAGAGTTGGATGATAATGGTCTTCAGGAGATGTAAGGGGTTCCGATCTAGATAGAACTACGCTGGTAGGCTCTGAAACAAATCACAGATCTAATTGCCGGCAAAAAGAATTTCGTATATTTTTAATTTAATTTGAAAGATAATTCAAGTAAACCATCAATAAAGTCATGTCGGTTTGAAGGAATAAGAAAATAAAAGATGTCACACGGATTCCAAGCTGTTCCAGGAAGGAAATAAATATAAATATAAATATAAATATAAATATAAATATAAATATAAATATAAATATAAATATAAATATAAATATAAATATAAATATAAATATAAATATAAATATAAATATAAATATAAATATAAATATAAATATAAATATAAATATAAATATAAATATAAATATAAATATAAATATAAATATAAATATAAATATAAATATAAATATAAATATAAATATAAATATAAATATAAATATAAATATAAATATAAATATAAATATAAATATAAATATAAATATAAATATAAATATAAATATAAATATAAATATAAATATAAATATAAATATAAATATAAATATAAATATAAATATAAATATAAATATAAATATAAATATAAATATAAATATAAATATAAATATAAATATAAATATAAATATAAATATAAATATAAATATAAATATAAATATAAATATAAATATAAATATAAATATAAATATAAATATAAATATAAATATAAATATAAATATAATATAACTAGGATAGGTGGAAATAATAGAACTACAGAAATGTTGTAAATGACTTGTTATATCTTCTCACAAACTTTTTGGTATAGCAGAC
Source organism: Drosophila ustulata (assembly GCA_035047365.1). Lineage (NCBI taxonomy): Eukaryota > Metazoa > Arthropoda > Insecta > Diptera > Drosophilidae > Drosophila > Drosophila ustulata. The sequence goes on along the minus strand of JAWNPT010000065.1, from coordinate 5,350 downwards.
AATTTGCATATCCCCCTATAGATTTTGGCGTCAGACTTACTTTCCTTTTTATGGAGAGGAATAATGTAAGACTCTTTCCATAAAGAGGGAAAAGTCGATGACTCAAGCGATTAATCAAATAATTTCAGAAACGGTCTGCATAAAGCGTCGGCTCCGTACCGAAGTACACAGCCAGGAACTCCATCCGGACCGGGCAAAAACACCGGCTTAACCATTTGAAGATATCGAATCAGTGACTCCTCTCATTAAGGGACTGAAGATACAATTTGACCGAGACAGGCTAAGGATAGGGCCCGTAAGAGTAGGAGGAAGAAGAATAAGTAGTTTAAATAAAAAAAGCAAATAGATCA